>ML677326.1:61935855-62294579 GCA_007922305.1 Dermatemys mawii
CAGGGGGCTTATATCGGGGGTGGGGTCTGTGGGGGTGGTGATTAGGTTGGATGGGTTTCGGGAGGGGGCAGAAAGGGAACAAAGAGCAGGGGGGCTTAGATGGGGGTGGAGCTCTGGGGGACAGTTAGCATGGGGGAGGGTCTCCAGAAGGGGCAATCAGGGGACAAGGAGCAGGGGGGCTTAGGGACGGGGTGGGGTGCTGGGGGTGCAGTTAGCGTGGGGGGTCTCCGGAGGGGGCAATCAGGGTACCAGGAGCGGGGAGGGAGTTGGATAGGTCAGGGGCTTGAGGGGGCAGTCAGGGGGTGGGAAGTGGGTGGGGGTCAGATGGGGGCAGGGCCAGGCTGTTTGGGAAGGCACAGCCTTCCCTACCCAGCCCTCGGGCCAAAAAGTTTGGAACCTCAGTGTGGCCCTCAGGCCAAAAAGTTTGCCAACCCCTGTCCTACACATTACATATTTATTTTACTCAGTGTCAATACATGTCCATCATAGACCACCTAACACAGTATAGATGATACTATATTCAAATCATATAGAATTACTACAAGCATTTATTAGATGCCCATCATTAGTGCACATCGGTGCTACAGCAAGCATTATGCCATTTACTTATATCAAGCTTCAATTTTATTCCCACAATGAGCAAAAAAATTTTAAACTGATTATGATTCTTCCCCATTGCTAGTTCCAGCAGCAGACAGGAATGAAAAATGGTAATTTCTTCCACCCATAACTGATTTTTCCACTACTACCACTACAAATTTATCATTCCAGCATGAGTCTAGATATTGAGATTCCCACTGGTATCCCAGTAACACAATGGTAGTTCTACAACCATTTAGTGCTGCAGTTCCTTCTTCTACTGTGCCATCATACTTCGGTCTTGTTTTCTTTCCCTTTTTACTCGGATTTCCCTTCTACTGGTTGTTCACTCACTCCCCTTGCTCTCTAAGTTTCATGCTGTTTGGAGGGAAGGAGGTGTTCACTGACACTTCTGTGGGTAGGCACATGCTCCCAAATCTGAGATGCAAGTTGAGACAGCAAACAAAAAGCTTGGGCTGATGAACTGCCTTCTGAGCTTATAGCCCAGTAAACACAAACTGCTCACTCCTGAGGCCACATATATTAGAGGTCAGTGCAAGAGCAGGAAGGGAAGCTGGATCTCAAAAGTTCCTTACTCCTAACTTTAAATGTGTCTGAGTCTGCAAACAGCTCTTCTGTCATGCTGCTGCTGCTGCTGCTCACAGCTTTAAGAAAAAAAAGTAAAGTTCACAGCTGCTACTGACGGCCCTATGGGAAGCACTGAAACCATCAAGAACTGTGTTCATTTCATAACGCTGCAGCTTGGGGAAAACTTGAGGAAGGAACTGGACCACTCATAGGGGAGGACCACACCTAAAGACAAATTGGCAGAATAACAATCCCAACCTCCTCACAGCAGGCAGAAAGCTCTGAAAGACAGATGAGGCAAAAGAAGGACTCTTTCTCCTTTCCAGAAGCTATGATGGCATAGAGTTTCAAGTTTATAAAATACCTAATAGCCATGCTGATAGTAGCTAATACTGAAGATAAAAACCCCAAGCGGCGTCCCGGGACTGCACTCACCAGCTAGGAACAACATACCAGGAAGGAACTGGACTTTTCAGCAGACTGCTGTCTCGACATCCCACTAGTGAGATATTTTATATTTGCTCTAGCTCATCCCCCCAAAAAGCCTGCTTCCTTCCCATTCCAACTGCAATCTCCATTTCCTACTCTAAGCAAATCCCTCCAACTCCCTTTCTAGTTCTAGTTCATCCCTCCCCTTGATATATATATATATCACACACACACACACCCCTAACCTATCCAAGCATTTGCACCACATGTACACCTCATGCCTCTCTAGTCCATTCATAGTTATGAATTTTGCCACTCTGGACCATCTCTTCCATACTCTCTCTTCCATTATGTTATGTTGACTCAATTGCTGATTCCTCCTGCTCCACAACCTCCATCACCCTGGACCTCTTCAAAAATCTGACGCCCCCTCTTCTCTTCCTCACCTCCAACTCTTCCTCACCTCCAACTCTCTGAAACCCTCTGGAAAAAGTACCACTACCATGCTCCACTACAAGTTCATTCTTTTTCACTTCCATCAACTTCCTGGTCAATCAACACTAACTTCCCCTCTTCACTAATTCACACCCACAATCCCAACCCGGATAGGCCGCGTATAGCTCCCTCCTCCTCTATGCAAGACCCTGTTTATATTTTGAGTAGTCTTGTCAATGCACCATCCAAGCTAAGGCGCAATCATATGGGAGGCTGCATAAATGCTGTATCTTTTACAGCACTTCCCCCAGGCCTCTGATACCTGTCTCAACCACCTGTTTTGTTCATGGTTCCTATAAAAACCTTTCCCTTTTCTTCCATGCCACTGAGCACTCTCCTTGAACTAGTCTAATGAAGTATTTGATGTAGAGGAGTGATTTTAAGACAAACTTCCTCCTACGATTCTTACAGGAAATGACCAAGTGAAATAAAGGCCCAGTGTGAGTCATTATAGGCAGTATAGACATTTATAATTAAAGTTATTCTGACATTTTCCATGAAAACTTGGTTTTCACTTACTTCTAGTTTCGACAAACTAACCATTAAGGAGGAAAAAAAAGCTTTGCATGCTTGGTCTCTGTCTCAGGTTGATTTTGGGTGGGATGCTTTGAGCAAGAGTGCTTTAGCCATTTCCAAGAGCAATGTTACTGAAAAATAGGTCGTTTTGACAAATTTTTTTTTTAAAGCAACGCTTTTGGTCTCCTGAGAGGTTTGAAGTAGGAAGCTATAGTCTGTTATGCAGATAGCCCTGAGATGAGATGTTTCCAATAAAATTATGTTCAAATTTGGCCATGTTATAAGTCAGACAAAAATCACCATTTTATGTAGGCTATAGAATTTAGACACTAATTCTTAATTTTGAGTATTCCAACTATACAGAGCATACTCCCAGACAACATAGCCTCCATCCCCAAGAAATGCAGTTACAGTTCAAGCTGGAATGATGGTGGCAACATTCCTTCTGAGTATCCAGAGGGAATTTTCCTATACCAACCTAGGAGATAGGAAGACCATAAGTTCTAACCTTCTCTTCCACTGACTAGTGTTCCAAGCAATAGTAATGTACATACATCACAACCTGTCTTTGGCAAGGCCTCACCCATATTTCCCTACATCTTTGGTCATTTTCCCCCTCCAATTTACAGATAAATTAACAAAATCTGAACATTTTTCCAGGATCATGCTGGGCAGGGCAGAAAATAGAGCCCAAGACTCATCCATTCACTTACATACTGCCTCTCATACAAGTATGCTAAATCTATGTGCATGACTATTGTGTATGAAAAACTGAACTGCTCCAGGTACCCATGTTCACAAAATGCTTCAAGTCTTACAGACGAATAAGCACTATATAAAAACACAAAGCATCACTAAGCAACAGGCACCTAAGATTTTACTCTTAGTCCCTTGCTTTAATCACTAGACCACACATCTTTCTCTAAAGCCATCAATATAACCTATAATCCTGATTCCTAGCATTCTACTGCTATCTAGCAAACGGCTGCTAATAAGCTTCTTAAAGCGTGCACTACAACGTCCACCACTGTCCAGGACAAACGGAGGACAACAGCTCACTACTGTCTTAGCTAATGGAGTTCCTCCTTTAGCTCAAGCTGCAGTTTGTGATGTGTATCTGAGGACTCATATTCAAACTCTACTAACAACCAATATGTGGGGTTGCTATAGTTGCACTGGGTGGAATGTCTGTTTCTCAGATTTATTTTTTAAAAAACTCAAAATTCCATAGGGGACAAAACACACTTAAAATTACACTGTTAAAGCTACAAAGTCAAACATTCTGAGGTTGGCAAATACCAGGACTAAGGGTGGCTATCTAAGAACGTGCACACATGGCAATCTTTAATTTCAAGATCACGTGCAACTTTTTCCTACAGGACCCATGTCCCATTTAATGGAAAAGTTTACGGGTGCACAGGGCATGGGGCAGAGGGCTGCAGGAAAAGTGGTTGTTTTGTGGTAGAGCTCTGGACTTGGACCTCAGGAGAACTGTCTGTTATCTTTGGGCTGCCACAGACTTCTGTATTATGACGGCCAAACATTTTCCAAGCAGTCACTGACTGTATTCTCATTTTCTGGGAACCCAATCTAAGATACCTGTTGCCCAATTTTCTGAAGAGCTGAACACAGACAACAGCTTCTGACATCAAATGGAGCTGCAGATGCTCAGCATCCTATCATTAAGACACATGAAATTAGTGCAAATAATTATGCTTTTGCAAGTTCTGGCATTAATATTTCTATCTCTGTTGTCTATCTGTAAAATAGCGACAATCAATATGTCACTACCCCACTGAGGTTTTATGAAAGTAAATTCATTCATGTTTCTAAGGCACTCAGATGCTACCATCACATAATGCAAAACCCCACAAATAAAAAATTCCATATTCAGTGCAGGGTTTGAACAATGTGCCCTAAGTAACACATGGGGTCAGACATTGAATGATAGGTATAAAAAACACATACTAAACCATTTCCTCATTTACTGGGCACTACCTATCTATACACTCGATGAGGCACAAATCATAATATGACATCATATACTTAAAGACTATCATTTTATATACACATAAGGATTTCACAATTTTGAGTGTTTATCTTTGCAAACTGAATACATTTAAGCCAACATAGCACTACACAAACCACCACTTACGCCACTGAGAGTTTTTTTTCACAACCCTGAACGACATAAGTTTTGCCAACATAAGTAGTAGAGTGTAGACATGGCCTCATATTCTTTTTACTTTAACCCCTGCCTTGGCCCCTCCTACCTCCCACCACTCTTCCAGAGGTCTTGTTCTGTGCCTGGGAGCATGCACACTATGGTCATCATGTAAGGAGGAATTGGGAGCTGATATCCTCAGAACAGATGGGGTGTTCAGTGATTTAGCAGCCAACATTTAACTAGCAATTTTCAGGGATCACAAAGAGCACTAACCACTTTGATCCCAAGAACACCCTCTTGCCAAATTTCAAATATCTGTCATACACCCTTGACATGCTAGGACTTTTCAAAGAAACTTGGGGGGGGAACATTACATTGACAAAAGCTACCTATTTTTCCCCCAACACAATTTTCAGAGCAGTTAACCTGTAAGCCCCTGTTTTCAGTTGCTTTTAATGGACAGTGGAAAACAATCTTAACTACAGGCATTGCTACCAGCTCTGCCTATAAGAAATGTCTTGGAATCATCACATTGTGCACATACCTAACCTAAACTATGTAACCTTATCAATGTTCTTCTTATCCTTCCCTTCCTTATATTTATTACACCCACTTATTAGATCTTGTCTTAAATTTAATTCTAAACACTTCAGTATAAGGACTGCATCTTCCCATGAATATGAATACCAGTTAGCTCAACAGGGCCAGTTCCTGTTCCTCTGGGCTCCAGTAAAATACAATAAAAATCGCTATCTTTGGGTAGGAGGTTTAGTCCTTCAAGCAAGCAAGTGCATGACAAGTTTTTCAAGCCCCACAACCAAACTCAAATATCAATGAGCTATTAATTTCATAAATTTCAATTATAACCACCACTATTAATAAAGCTGACCAAAGCCCCATTTATCGAAAGAATATTTTATTTGATCCATATTAATTTTTTGTTAGTTTCAAAGTGGCATGAAGTATAAGCCCAGAAATCTTTATAAACAAGCTTTTTTTGCTTTAATTTTCTATTATCCAGTTCAGAGATTTTGAAGTATATATCATGCAAGTGAAACGACTGCATTTCTCATTCTTCGACTGGGCAGGATTGAAGTTTGCAAGTGCATCAGGCCAAACTGAATAACAATGGGATCAGTGTTTCATTGCTCCAGGACTAAACACACTCGTTATAAATATTTATGTCAATTATAGTTTATCTTTATTTTTTTTTCCTTTTTACAAATTACTCTGCACTTTTATTCTGAAAGTAAAGTGCTACATTTAATGCCTTAGATTAGGGGTTCCCAAGTTGCAAACGTTACATTGCTGCTCATTGTTCTGGTTCTCTTCATTTCGAACTGCTAACGTATTAAAATATGGTTAAAAATACATTATATATTTTAACGTAAACATTCTCCTGAGGTATTTGCAACCCAAACCTCACGGCATGTTGCTAGTGCAGAAGAACTAACTAGAAATTAAATGAACAAAGTTGTACTTGCCTATTGTTGTTGTCCAAGCTAAGACAAATGCAAAAAAGTAGACAGCAAAATAAAAAATGCTTTTTTGAAAACTAGTTTTCATCTTTGAATGCATTTGTAAGATGGATAGGAGATCTGTATTTTAAAAATATATCTGACCTTGGTCCTTTTAACTAAGCACCATATACAGTACCATTTGAAACACTTGTTTTCTATGACCACGTAGTACCACAAACAGCTTTAAACTCATTTGTAATGATTCAGCAACATAATGCTAGATCAAGAAGTGAATGTTCATGTCTGTCCTCTATTAATGAGTTCTCACACAATTAAACCCTTTCATCGGTTACCAGATAAAAGAATGCTGTAGTGCATAAACAATGCTACTGGAGAACAAGCTGAAAATTTAATTTGAACAAATATAGGTACCTTCTATAGTTAAACCATTGTTTCTCTCAAATACTTGGCAATGGAATATCTGCCAAACAGAAGCATCCTGTCTTGAGGTACTCTGACATTAACAGATGTCACTGGTATTGAGCTATGGGTAGCTAGATAGCCCTCCCCTTTCAACATAAAACATATTGCTAATGCCACTCCTCTGCTATTAATTATTCTAGTACTGAATTTGTTGAATGTACCAGACTGACAAATTCCAGAAGAGTGCTTTAGCAACTTGTCAGTGGGTCTAGGAATTAATTGTATCGCATTCTTCCCACAGCTCTAATCTTACTGTACGTGATTTAAGTAAAATGATGCAAAAATTAACAATTTATATATGACCACTCTATTCCTCAGTTCATGTATCATATAGAAATGGTAATGTAAAAAGCAAGTAGTTTAGGTTGTAAGTTCTTTTTAAAAAGGACTTTTATTCTTTACAGTAAGCTGCAGACAGCATAATATTTCACTCAACTATTTTTACTTAATTATTAAACCATTAAGCAATTGTTTTCAAAAGGCTTGAAGCCACAAATATAAAAAGGGTTTTGGAAAAAAAAAAATCACTTCATTACATAAAGCTCGGGGGCATAAATCAGTTTGTAATCCATTAACATTTAGAGGTTTAGCTAACTTGTTTGGTCACCAAACCTTCTATTTAAGTCTTCAAAGAAAACAACATGAATAGCTTAATAAAGCAATTACATAAGAGTTCTGTTATACTGTACCACAGACACAATGAATAATGCACATGTAAAACAACTGGCCATATGCATTTTGGGATTTATTATTTTCTAAGCTTCTTTGTGAACTAGGTTACAACACTCCATTGACTAGACTAGTTCAGGTAGACTTTGAATACTCACTGTGTGAACAAGGATACTCCCACACAATATTAAGTCAAAGATTTTTCTGCAGTAATCTCTGAAGCAATGCTCTGAGAGGACCTTTTAAAAATAGCTCAGTGGTTTGAGTACTAGTATGTCAAACCCAGCGTTGTGAGCTCAATCCTTGAGAGGGCCATTTAGGGATCTGGGGCAAAAAATCTGCCAGAGGACAGTACTTGGTCCTGCTAGGGTAGGCAGGGGACTCCATGACCTTTCAAGGTCTTTCCAACTCTGAGAGATCAGTATTTCTCCATATATTAAAAAGCAGTACAAATTATTTTGAGGGGAGGGATAGCTCAGTGGTTTGAGCACTGGCCTGCTAAACTCAGGGTTGTAAGCTCAATCCTTGAGGGGGCCATTTAAGTATCGGGGGCAAAAAAACTGTCAGGAGACAGTACTTGGTCCTGCTAGAATAGGTAGGGGACTGGACTTGATGACCTTTCAAGGTCTTTTCAGTTCTGTGACATGACATGGTATATGTCCAAATTACAAAAAGACTTCTGCACTGGAAAAAAGTTCTAACAAGATTCACTGACTCCTCCCCTTCATAATTTAATCATATTTAATAGTTATCAAAGCTGTATGTTCAAACAAGAGCTCACTATCCTGCAGTCAGTCCTCTGTTCTCATTTCAACTCATTATGAAGTCATTACTGTAAATTTACATCACCACAATTGAGGGCAAAACACTAATGTCAAATGCAAAATTACAGATGTCATAGAATAAGGAGGAGAAGCCGGTCACATATAGAGAAAGCTCTTGTTAAAACACAAGTATATTCCATAAGCAATGAAAGGAACAAGGAAACATGACCATTAGATGCTGCCTTGACTATGCACATTCTCTTACATGTACATTTCTGTCAATATAAGAGTATACATTCTCCTCCCAACCCTTTTTCATAACAGTCAGAATCATACCACCTAAGGTTTAAGATTACCAGACATGTTAGTCTGTATCCGTAAATAAGACGATGAAGACTTGTGGCACCTTAGAGACTAACCAGTTTATTTCAGCACAAGCTTTCATGGGCTATAGCCCACTAGATCGGATGCACAGAATGGAACAGAAGTAAGATGTATTTATATACACAGAAAGTAAAAAAACAAAAAAAAGTTGTACATTATCTGAAGATTCTTCAAAACAAAATGAAATGACTATCTTTCTGGGAAAATCTGGCTTATTATTTAGGGAAGACAAAAAGCGAAAGATCAAGGCCTTTATGGCTTGATAAAAATACTGCTTTTTAAAGTTTTGGTTGTTAACTGCAAAGTATTCAAGAAAAAAGCTTACTCACCTCCACATTGCGTGCCCTAAGATTAAACTGAAGTAATTCCTTCTCAGAAAGGAAAAAAAAAATTAAATAATTTTTTAAAAAATCAAAAAACCTCAATCCATTCAATTGAGAAAAACAGATGAAAATGAAGGTGTATATTCTCAAAATACAAGCCTTTGACTCACAACTACTGTTAAAGAAAATTTAAACATCTAAATCTCAAAAAAAAAAAAATTACACATTCTAAAATGTTTGTATATCTGTGCCAAATAAAGTGAAATTTTCCTCTTTCAAGCCTTGTCCCCAGAAGCAGTAAGAAGCACATTTGATCACCAGCCTCAAAGATTTCCAGCACTGCCAACACAGTATGTTTCCCATAGATTTGGTCTTATTTGACGACTATTTTGGCCAGTGGGTTTAGGGTTTCTTTCTACGTAGATTACTACAGCAGGCTTTTGGTGTACTGATAATTGAAGTTTTGCAGTGCTAATATAATCCTGGTGTTCTGGATTTAGTTTTCTACACTGTGTTCTTCACACTGGCTCTACCCCCTGCATTCACAGAATCATAGAATATCAGGGTTGGAAGGGATCTCAGGATATCATCTAGTCCAATTTCATGTTAGTGTCTTCACTCATTTCTTACTCTTAAAAAAAACACAACCCCACATTGGCAGAGACACAGGAAAGTTTAACAGTTCACTTTATTTGGCACAGACATACAACTGTCACAGTGGAAGTTTTGTCTCCCACAGGCTGGTTCAAAAGGCCCACCACCTGACTGACTGATTTCTGAGCAACTGCCAATATCCCTGCGGCTGACCAACTGACAGTCTTTTTATAATCTTCTCCCAAGATCTCTGACATCCCTGTCTGACTCCCATTACTGGAATTTAAGCTTCTCCCAGAACAAGGGATCTTGTTACGTTAACAAATAGTATCCTTCTGAAATAACAGCACTCTGTCTCCAAATCTAACTGTCCTTAACTATGTGCTACTCTGATACCTACAGGCTTTCATACTGGTGCCAACATTTAAGGCAAGTACTATAATAGACATTTGGAAAGGTCAAGCAAGGACACAGGAACACAACTTTAACTTCACCATAATAAAAGGAATTTGTTCTAAAATGAAATAGAGAAAATTATGTTTTTTTCATAAAATCAGGACCATCTTGTCTGTGATATACATACGTATGTGCCATAGTTTTTTCCATATGTGATCTGACAAACACCAAGATGAAAAATAGTGTATCCACAATGACTTATCTGAAGTAGGAGGAAGGAATTCTGGATGCTGCCTAAAAAGTCAAAGTTCTTTCCTCGCCCCCAATTTAAAATGTCAACAGCCAATCAGAAATCTGGCAAAATCATAAGTAACCATGGTAATTAAAAATAAAGCCTCTCACTAAGATCAGGACAAGCTGAGTTCTTAGAGAAACAGAGAAATCTTTGTCAAAGAGGACAGATGGCACTACAACTAATGAGCAAAGTAACTCCTTAAATCATTAGCTACTGAACTACAGCTTGACATAGGGATCAGCATAAAGCTTATTTGTATTTAGATGGTTGGCAGCAAAAGCATCCAGTCACCACTCCAAAGCAGAAAGAACTCTCACCTTAACCTGACTCAAAAAAACCCCAACTAACAGTAAAAATATTTTTACACATTTTCTTCCCCTTCTGTCTTTAATGTTTATAAAGCTTTGTGTGCTTTCAATCCTGCAGGAGCAAACGTCTGCATCAATTTTTATTTATCCCACACATACATAACCACGCCTCCAAGTAAAGCCTGATTCAAGTATTTCAAAAATCCTCCTCCCATACTACTCTGGAAGAATTTCACCCTATTTTTGGGAGGCAGAGATTTGCCAAAAATACCACACTCACCTCTCTAATAAAGGTATGGGCCAGTAATGCTATAATGAGCTATAGATGTACAAAGTTAATTCAATCCCAGAATTAAACTACTGTACAAATTAAACTACTGTACTTGTGTTGTACTGGGAACAGATACATAACCTCGGTTAATCAATGGCCAACAATATAAAAGGCCACTCATTTGTGCAATATTGAAAAAAATATATATTCAAAACATTTTCTTCCTCTTTCCATGAGCTAGAAATCCTATATATCAATATTTTGGCTTAGAAAAGTTTGTATAACTGAATACGTTATATTATGCACCCTATACACACTACAGTATTCAAAGTTTCTATTAACATAATAGCGTTTTCTTTTAAAACAAACGCATTTCAAAGGGAAAAGAGGAAAACATAGCAGCAGTTACTAAATCTGAGTGTTTCTCACAGAGTCAGCTTTCAGGATCTATGAAACTCACAGCCAAAGAGTTTCTTCTCCTCTGCTGTTGTCTGACTACACAGAGGGATTCTCTGCCCAACTTTCGACAAAGATAGAGGTGGTGTGAATAGAACAGATTATGGGGATGTGAGCCCCCAACAAGTAACATCATCACCAGGGCAGGAGGAGAGAGAGAAGAAGTGAAATCCTAAAACTAGTGCTGGTTGTGAATGAATCGGACTGTTCCTCCATCCCGTGAGTAGAAAAGGGGATTAGAGATGTCTGAAAACAGATTAGCTAGTGTGTGTGTATGTACAGCTAGAGAAAGCAGTACTAGAAACAGATGAGAGGTCTGTGGTGTGTGAGAGAGAGACAAACAAGAGATAAACAAGAAGTAGCTACGGGAAACGTTGGCGAAGGGAGGATTCGTTCTCTGGGGGCTCTGCTCGGGTGAGTGGAGGGTGAAGCAGGAAAACTGGAAGCACGTAGAGTGAACTAGGTACCTGTTGCCCCCGTGTGCAGCACCCAGGGGCATAGATCAGGCCGTGCCTGCCTGTACCTGGGGGCTCCTATCCAGGGGGGAATGGGGGGTGGTAGCTAAGATTAGGCTCCTCTTGAAAGGGGAGAGAATAAACAAAGGCTGTAGGGGCTCTTCTCCGGGGCCGGGGTGAGTAGATACCTGGGGGGATGGTCCTATATGGGGCAGGTCCAGGGCGCGGGGGCTCCCCGCTGGGGCAGTACGCGGGAGGGAGGGAGCAGGGGCCGTGGGGGGCACAAGGGGGTACCTGGGGGCTCCTCTCCGCCGGGTTCTTCATCACCGCCTGGCGGAAGCTGTTATCCACGTACGACGCCATCTCGCCCCTTCTCCGCCCCGGGCTGCAGCACCCCGGCCCCGCCGCCTCCTGCCTGGGCTCCGGCCGCGGCTCCTGCTGGCTGCGGAGCGGGGTCGGAGGCTGCGCCGAGCCCCGGCCCGAAGGCGCGCGCCGCGGGGGAGCCGGGCTCGGTCCCGGCGGGTCCCAGCTCCTGTCGCTGCGCGGCGGGCGCGGCCTCTCGCTGCTCCGGCCCGGCTCCGGGCTCGCGGCCGCTGGGGGTGAAACGCCGGGACTCAGCAGCGCCGCCGCCCGGCCAAGCCCGGCCGGCAGCGGGGAGAGCGGCCCGGGGGCTCCCACAGTCCTGGCGCCTGGCGGCGGCTCCCGGCTCCTCCTCTACTGGGCTCCGCCGTCCGGCTCCGCGGCTGCTGCATCCCCGCCGGCGCCTCCCATCCGGGCCGCCGGGGGCTGCGGGGCTGCGCTCCCGGCCGGGCGCGGGGAGGTGGCTGGCTCGGCTCGGCGCGGGCGGGGCCGGGCTCTCAGGGGGGGAGCGGCCTCCTGCGCTGGCGGCTTTGTGCTGCTGCAACCATGGTGAGGAGCCAGCCCCACCGGCGGGGAGCGGCCAGCGGCTGCAGCAGCGCCCGGGGAGGGGCCGCGCCCAGCTCCCGCCCTCCGGCCCCACTGGACTCCACTCGCGGCCGACACCCCCCTGCCGGGCCCGCCGGGCGCCGCCCGCTATTGTTAGGGGGTGTCGGGGCCCGGGTCACTGTACAGCTCCAACCCCCCCCATCCCCCCGTATCTGAGTACCCCCAGCTCAGCCCCCTCGCACTTGGGCGCTGCTCTCAGCCTCCCCCCCCAGGCCTGACCCGTCACACCTGGACACCACCTCCCCCCACAGGACACACACACACCGAGAGGGAAGCTGTGAGTGCGGCCACCTCGGGGCTGCGGGGCAGCTCGTGCCTATACTAACAGCCACCAGTTTCACAGTGAGAGGTGCCCAATCCCCTTAGGGCGAGAGGCCATCTCTGGCGAAGGGAGGACTCAGGCCACTAGTGTTTATACAACAAAACACCACCTTAACTTGGTAAGCCAACAGGTGAAAGGGGTAGGTACCTATTCAGTAGATTGTCATGTGGCATAACCAGCTATAGAAGCAGATGGCCAGACTCTGCACCATAATTCATTTCAGGGATGGATTTAAATTGTGGCCCCATGTAGAGGACATTGCAATAATCCATTTTAGCCCTGGCAAAATTATTGCTTGTCAAGGCTGGGAGGGACCATTATCATCTAGTGTCTGTTTTACATTTATCAGGATTTAGAATTTCATTCAGAAATATCTGCATCGAGCCACAATTTCTGATGATGGCATATTGTTTAGAAAGACATCCAGTCATGATTTAAAGACGTCGACTGATAGAGAATGCACCACATTTCTCAGTAAAGTAGCCTAATGATTAAAAGCTTAAAGGACAAAGAACGTTGATCACTTATTCAAGAGAACTGCCAGGGATTTCAATCTGTGACTATTCACACACCAGTACAGGAACCCTACCAATATACCACTAAGCTATTGTATAAAATTAGCTCCATAGATTGTTGAAGGCATGTCACAGAGGAAAGGTTGGACTTTCTGATAGGAACCAGAAGTACATGCTGCTCCTGTCATCATCTAAAAACAGCTAGGAATCTAACAAGATCCCTAAATTGCAAACTTTGCTAACAAATGGACAAATATCTTCAGCAGGGGCCTAATATAATCTAAACCAGGCCTGCACAACTCGGAAAGCAGCAAGGGCCATATTACTGCAAAAAAACCAGCTGCGGGCCGAAAAGCCCCACCCTTCCCCCACCCCATCCGCTTCCCCCACCCCACCACTTGGCTTGCCCCACCCCTACTCACCCCCCACGGGCTGCGTGTTATGCAGGCCTGATCTAAATCAAAGCTTCATGGCTTTCTGCAGTTCACCACAATAACCTCAGCCCACATCCTCAGTGGTATTTAGGTGTTGCTCTACCTGACACCAAGTAGAATCCCCAGCCCTAGACTAGCAGCCGAGGCTCCCCATACCATGTGTGGGAAGAGTTGGTCACGAGAATGCAATCTTCGGAAGCTAGCATGTTGACTAGGGAGTTGCTTAAACTAGCTAGGAGTGAAATGCCTGGGAGAGGGACTTAGGTTTAAAAGAAACCTAGATAAATTCACAGAGGTGAAGCCAGGATGTGTAAGAAATGGTGTCCCCAGCCTCTGTTTGTCAGAGGGTGGAGATGGCTGGCAGGAGAGAGATCACTTGATCATTGCCTGTTAGGTTCACTCACTCTGGGTTACCTGGAATTGGCCACTGTCAGCAGACAGGATGCTGGGCTGGATGGACCTTTGGTCTGACCCAGTATGGCCATTCTTATGTTCTTCTTAGGTGTTTAAGCAGCTGGCCTGGTGCAGCTGGCTGACAGGCCTGAGGCAGGCACCTCCCTCTGCTTGGAATCTTCATCTATAAACCTTCTCCTACACTAAGTCTGCCACTTACATGGCCTATACTCTAATAGCCAGCTCTGTCCTGTGCTCATGGTTGAGATCTCTCTTACACTTGCACTACACTTCTCTGAGCTATTGGCTGTTGTTTGGGTGGGTGGCTACATTTGTGGCCTGTATCCACGCTGCTTGCTTCAGGGTCTGACCAGTTTTAGGCATGCTTAAAGAACACCTACAAGATCGTGTCCTGTTGACAAGATAGACATTCCCCTGCCTAGTTTGAGAATTCTGCTTCAGGACCTCCAAAGTTTCAGCTTGAGCTAGAGCACTGGGCTGCTTGGGAGCTGGGGATGGTGGCATCAGGACTTCAGGCAGCTTTGTGAATGTTGACCAGTACAAACTTAGGCTCACATGGGATTTTTAAGCACCTGACTCTTATTGATTTAAATTGGAGTTTGATGCCTAAATTCAACCACATTTTAAAAAGTAATTTCTTTGGCAAGGCCACTCTTATCACTCATCTTTATGCTAATCAGTATCAGCCCAATGTCCTCTTTACATCACCATTATGTAAGAGAAGAACAGAGAAAGAAAAACAGTGTAATGTTTTAATTTTCTTTGAGTCTCCTAATGAATTTTGTCTTATTTAAAGTCAGGAGCCTGACTTTAAAACTATGAGGTCCTTGCAGCAAGGACTGCCTTTATTTGTGTTTACCATAACACTGAGCATACCACAGATGCTTAACAAATAGTACTTGTTAATTACACATAATAATTTCAACAATGTAGAACCATTCAGTGGATTTGCTTTCCAAATACAACTTGCATTCTTCACTACTGTGTTGTGATGTGAACGCTGTTAACATATTTAAAATTTTCAAACACTAGAACAAGTTTAAACCTTTTAAGTTTCAAACACTACAGAGTAATGTTTATTTCTAATTTTTTGAAAGTTAAGCAAATGAACATTTATTAAAAAGCTTTTAAAAAAAAACAGAAAAACCCTAAATTTAGGGCCTAATGTAAACTAACACCGTTCTTGTAATTTACAGTTTTCGGTAGAACTGACTGCTTAAGAAGTCTGTGGATTCAGAGGGAAATGTACTAAATCTAGTCAGTTTCTACATACAGGTCTTTACTAATAAAGGAGCTGAAAAAGTAAACAAATTAGCATTTTGGGGCCTAATCCCATATGCTCCCACCTTAATGAAATGTTTTTGTGGCCAGTGTAGAAGATTCTGTTTAGAGTGTTGGAGCAACTAAAGGTAGCTCCAAATCTCAGCTTCTCGTTAGTTTCTGTGCCAATGGAGTTAGAACTTAAAAAGACAAGGTGTTGTTTAAACTGACAGGATGAAAATGTAACTTCCTACTCCCTAAAAATATTAATTTTAAATATGCCTCAGACCTCCCCTCCCAAACAGAAAAAATATATTGTTCCTTCAAATTAATGAGGTAGGCTGCAACTGTGTGAAAGGGCCAGTTTCTCTTCTGAGCAACCTACCAGCAAGCCAGAGTGCTGAAATTTACACATAGTGTAATTGCCAAAAGAGCACAGGAAACAGTCACTGGCATTGTTCTTGAAGCATTTGAGAGTGCACTGATTCTTGTATGTTACAAGCAGAATAGCTAGTATGACCTGCAGGTAGAATGAGATATGCAAATCAAAACAAAGCTACCCACTCTATTTTAACATACAACTGTCATTAGTAAGCTTAAAATTAATAGCTTGAACATAGTCTAAGTATTTTACTTTGGTGATTAATCTAGTTTATGGTGTCTATTACCATAACATTTGAGAGTCATAATGGTGTTGGATTTCTATGAGAATTTTTTTCAACACTTATTATTTAAACTGTATAGCAAACATTGGTTATAGGTATGGCAAAATCCCTTCTTTCCACAAATGAACAATTAGGCATGGGAATTGCTGGGGCTACTGGAGAAGCATATCTAAATATATTTCACTACTTTTCTGAGTACACAACAATAATGTATCTAATTAAAATGTGATAACCTACTCAGTGTCTACAAGTGACATATTTAGAATTCAATGCAAATGCTTCCAAATGTTTTCATCCACCTCAGCATCAGAGAGGCTCAAGTCAGGCTCACTTTGAGCACTTCTCTTGCTGCTAGTCCACAAAACAGTTCTCCTCAGAGATCACAACAGAACTTAACAGCTAACAATAGCCTAGCTGTAAAAGAATAATTGTAATAAAACCAATAGCTGTGTAGAAGAAAACATGGAAATTTATTACAAGTTGATACTTCTTGATGAGTAGCTGCTGTTACTACAGAAAAATTAGTAGAATAAAAATCTATAATCTCAACCCATTTTCTTTTTTTACAGTCTTACACATTTTCTTACTTCCTATTTTCACCACTTGTCAGCAGTTCCTACTAACCTAATACAAACTTATCTGCAAGTCAGGGCCCTGTGCTGGTCTCACTGGAGAGTAAGAGTCCTTTAAAAATCATTCCCCTGTCAATTTCCTCCCCAAATGTTCATAGGTTTCTATTTCAATCATTCTGAATGATGGCAGGGCAGTTTCTGATTGGTTGACATCCAATATAATTCATAATTTAGGTATCAGCCTAAATGGACACTGAAATTAGAATACAACAATCAGCTATAAAATACCAGCTCCATTTTAAAAGTTCCCATCTTCATTTCCACCGTTCACACAAGATTCTGTGACAGGCTGTTAACTCTACAACTATTTTTTCAACTGAAGAATCACAGAAGTTTTATCGGCTATATTTTGACTATACAAGATGAAGAAGGATACAATGAGACATAAGGCCGTACTTCTTCAGAGGAGTCAATTGAATCACAGGTCCAGCAGGTCAAGAGAGAAGAGGGCAGTCTGACAATTTGGATTGACTAGGTAAAAATAAATGGGCCCTACTGCAAATGGATGTTATCTTTTCCACACATGCTGGTATAGAATCTGTTCCCTTCCCCTTAAGGTTCTTCACTTGTCATAAAACTTAAAGGCAGGTATTTAAAGCAATGGATGCTATTAGCTTGGTAGTATTTGAGACTCACATGACTAACAATGCTCACTGGGAAAACAGGTACAAAATACTTTAAGCTGCAAATAGTTTGCCTTTTTTTTTAAACCAGTCCAGCATGGAACTGAGACAATTTCAATAGATTGTCATTGTAGAACCCTATTTACACGTATTTTGTATGCAATTAAACACACAAGTAATTGTATACAAATTGTGTAAACAGCTATGTAAGCTACAAAATAAGCTTTCCAAAGATGTACAACATGTCTATATATTTGAAGACAAGATACAAAAGGACATCTCATGAATTACCCTGGGTGTACTTTTATTTACTAAATCAAGTACTGTATATTGTCTTTACTCTAGTTTTTATTACAGCTTTATATACATTTTGATCTTCTTTATTACTATATATAATAGAAACAACACTGAAATGTTCAATAATGTCAGTAAAGTCCACCTCAGAATGCAGACAATTGCCATCTTTTTTGGACAATTATAATTATGCACTATTTTTTATGTCTTGTAGACTTAGCAATGTAAAGTTTGTTCCTTCTGAATATTTTCATTTCTTTTTAAGATCAGAAATTGCAAGGGCCAAGGTCAGATAGTTATTAAAATTTCAGGGGAAGAAATTGAATAATTCTAATGGTAGTCAACCAAACTTTAATTTATTGCTGAACTTCATTAAATATTTTGAAAGACATTTACACTTTCAATGGCTTGTATTGGATTTAACCACACAGCTTCCATTTATGACACCAATTGCTGACCACCAACAGCTGAAACAGAGCTATTCTTAGTATAGAGGGCACTGGTCACAAGAAAGGTCAGCCTGCTGCAAAGACAAGGCCATAAAAAACCCCAAAACAAACAAAAAAAAACAATTTATGTCTTCCAGAAAGTTTTATGGCAGATCAGAAGAAACTGAACTCATACACGAGGCCCCACATTCCAGAGCTCACTGTCTTCCAACATGTTTTCCACTTATGCTCTAATACATCTGTTAGTCTATAAGGTGCCACAGGATGCTTTGTTGCTTTTGCAGGTCCAAACTAACACAGCTACCCCTCTGATACTGTCTTCCAGCAGTCCCTCTCCTGCACTTTTTGAGACTCCACAGCCAACAGAAATAATGCTTGCTCATATCCCCTTAGAACAGGGATTAACCTCCACAGCTAAGTAGAGAGGGTGGTTTGCAGAGTTTCCATCAACACTGCCTCCCATCCTTCTGGGTTTATAAAATGAGACTGTCAGCAGTTCTAACTCTCCTGCATTATTTAAGACTGCGAGTGGCAATGTCCCTAGTATATCGTCTGAACACATGAGACTAGATTCTCACTTGCACCCAATATACATTGCATGAAGCTAGCGAGAGGAGACACAAAGGAGTGCTTTGTGGCTCCACAGTCCTGGTGCTGATTTATCCCTACACTGGGCCCCAGTGTAGTATATCACAGCAGTGGGCTCCTCTATATTATACTAACTGTCTGCAGTCACAAATGGCCATTATGCCAGATGGAGATTGTTGAAGACCAGCAACATTCCCCTTTCACACCCACATCCCCTGTGCTGGAGGCAGGGGGCCGCGGGTGGAAAGATAGCACTGAGCTGGCACAACCTCTCCCAAGGGATTCATCAGCTCGATAAGCCACTAGTTTTATGGCTCTGTTGCACCAGCTGACCAGCACAAAAAATCAATCTTACATAACAGAATCTAGCCTGTAATGTAGAGCAGAAGTACTTTTTACACAAGAAGTGACAGAAGAATTCTTGCTTGTTATGGTTTATTTCATGTATTTACTTTGTGCATGCCGTAACTAGCACAGATATGTATGTTATCTCTCAATTGTGGAAGCACTGAGAGAGATCTTCCAAATACAAAATTAACTATAGACATCAAATCATGTGGTGAAACCATATTTAATCATCCTTAGGCGTGATAGGAAAGAAGGCCTTAAACATATGCCAGTTACTAAGTACCATGCTTTATAATTAGGATACACTCCATGAAAATTGGTCAGTCATGGGTGAGTGTGTAGTTGTTAAATTTCAACCACTGTGTGATGACAAAGATACCAGAGGCAGATAAAGAGTGGATTTTACATTATTATGGAGCTACATTTATAAACTGAAATCTTTATTAATTTCCAGATATCCTGTTAGGGTTGTGACTGGTTTGGATGTATTATACCAACATCAGTGGTTTCTGGAAATAGGTCAGCTAGTGATACAAGCCAACCAATTCCAATCTATGTGTGCCCAGCCTAACCAGTCCCATCACTCACAGAGCTTTCAGTCCCCTACTGTTTTGGTTTTTAAATCTAGATGTCTGCAAAAACAGTTACAACCTCCAAAAAGTTCTTTCTATTCAATATATGAATGCTCTTTTCTGATTTAAGGGAACAGCAACTGTGGACCACTTATATCTCTGTGAACGTTATACTTCACATCACTTTTTTCCTTTAAATCTGACAATTAACACAGCATACCTTTTAAAACATTACATTTTGCTAGATCATAACCAAAACCAGCAAAATGATATTTGAAACTAATATTCTCTCTTGAAAGAGGTCTTGCTGGACAAATTTGGCCCAAAATGTTTACTATTCTAAAACTACCCAGGCTTTTACAAATACAGTATAAATGTTTCCATTTTTTTTTTTTAAAAAAAAAAGTTAAATTCCATATGAATTGTTACAAAACATTCTCTTGCCATTTTTGCAACCCAAACATTTCACAAATGTCCTGATGCATGAAAAGCAAAAAAGGAGATTGATTGGAAGTTAGTTTACATAGATGATTATTTATTTGTATTGCAGTAGTGTTTACAGGCCTCAATCAGACATCAGGGCCCACTGTTATAGGCACCGTATAAACAGAGAAAAACAAGATGGTCCCTTCCCCAAATAGCTTACAATCAGAGTATAAGATGACAGACAGGCACATGCAACAGAAATAATGAGAGTGTAGTGGTCAGGGAGATAAGCAACAATTGCAGCATATTGGCTGACTAGTTCTCTATTTTCATTGTCCAAGCTAAGAGAACTATAAAGAATCCAACAAACAAATATCATAAGGATATTTAGTAGAAAGTAAATTACATTTCTGGATTTTTTTTCAATTTTAGTAATCCGAGGTGGTGTTCATAATATAGGTAAGACAATTTGTGAAGTTTGTTTTTAAACCTGGCTTTGTCATTTAAGAACTTGGAATTATAGTCAATTGTAATATTTTTCTTGTTTGATACTGCTGTAGTAAAACACTCAAAGATTCATAAACTTACCTAATGCAAAGTAGAACACTGAAATGTTTGTAATCAAAACTGGAAGAGACAGGGAATTGATAAGTAAACAATTTGTGTGGTATCCTTTGCCATAAATGCCCTTCCACTATAAGAATAGTGTTTCCATTTTGAGGATTCTAGCAACAGCTTAATTTTCAGAGTCTTCAACCAGAACCCCTTAATTAAATCACTACCTTATTATATGCAATTAAGATGATTCCATAGGCTATGAGGATGAAAACATTTTTTAATTCAGTCCATACTATGTTTAAAATTTTTAATGGATTTATAACCTTTATTTTTACTCTAAAACATAGTCTGTAAATTAAGTTTTCAGCTGGTAACTTTTTTCTGTAAAGAATTATTGATTGATTATTCCAGATACAGCATTTCTTATCCAGACAGAATCCATTGTTTATTGTATTGCTTGTAATATAACTATTTCTTGGAATCAGTCCCTTAATTCTGCATACATACTTTATTTTAACTGTCTGCTCTCATAATTGTGTGCTTTATAGGACTCCCCATCATTGTTCTCACCTGCAGATTTTAGAAGAATAGTATATTACACCATGATTTGTTTCATTATAGTACTACCAGCAGTAATCAGACAAGCATTTGGCAGTATTACTTTCTAAAAGCATTCATAAGTCATCCTGTTGCTTTAAAATTACTAATCAGTGTATAGAATGTTTATGTGGTTCATGCTTCTTCATCATGTAGTTATTGCTCAAAACTGCTCCTAGCATATAGGTGTGTAGGGGTGTGAGCATGAGTGTATGTCTCTGTATGCTATTCAGTATACATGCATGTACTTAGAGTACACTCACATCTACATAACAGCATGACAGGTACTACGTGGTAGTAATCTCAACGGAAAGAAAATCAGATTCAAAATTCAGTAAATGCCTCAAACAAACCAGACAAGTAAACATCCATGTCATTTATAAACCACTGGATACTATGGTTCACCAACTTCCCCCCATTTATTTTTCTAAGCATCTCTCTGCATTTAAATAGTTCCAGGGATCAGCCAGCATTAAAACTAATCACCACTTCATCCCAGAAAAATTTATTCCATGTAGGTCAAAGCTGAGGTGAACTATTAAGGCAATCTAAGCTGGTCATGGAATTGTCCAGACTACTTCTGACAAGTTAATGGTACTATTCCTACACTTGTGTATCTGGAAAGTTTGACACTGCAAGTGTAATGCAAAAGCAATATTAGAAAGATTCCAGAGGTAAACTCTATGGGATTTCACAAATGTGTGTTGATTGTTTGCTTTCCGAAGGGTCTATGATTCACTGATAAGTCCAGTGTAAGTTAAGATGGTCTCTGTGTGCACATGTATAACACCTAGCACAGCAGTACTCTTCTCTCATTTGGGGCCACCGGGCACTACTGAAACACCAATTAACAATACTACATCTGTTCCTTAAAAGTAAAATGGAGCACCAAGTCTTTGATCAATACGAAAGTAAAGATACAGTGAAATCTCTTGAGTAATGGCCCAGAATAAGTTGCTTAACACAGGTGATCTGCTAATAAAGGCATAATATAATTTACACTATACATTTGTGGATACTTGGGTTTGTTTTAAAACAGATTACCTAATAAAGCTCTCATTGTCCGCTAAAATGATTGTGGCTCTCAAGACTGTCTGAAGTTCTTATAAATAAAATATTTTAATGACGTGATCCCTCAATATTCAGTGCAAGTTTCACCATTCTTTTCATTCATTAATTAGTCAGGCATTTACAATACCAGACCAGTAGTGGCAGGCTACAACAAGCAGTATCTCCTTTTCAGCCTTCTGTGATGACTGATTCTGTGCTATCCCAAAAACATGTACCATCATCTTGAGCTTTGTAGAAAGAAGCTGGGAACCTGCCCTCAGGATATTTCTTCTTTTCACAGATAGATGATTTCAAAATCTACATAGTTTCCAAAGATTACAAAACTTGCTTCTCCCATAGTCGTGGTTCCTAACCCAACAATTAGCACCAGGCAGGAATCAGACGGCAGTCTCTGAGCCATCAAATCCGTCTTGCAAATTCAGTATTTTATTAAAGAAGAGAAAGTGAAACATAAGAAGCAATTGTATAAATAGAGCTAGATAGGATTACAGTTTACTAGAAAACTAAGAAAGTACTATGTGACAGGAAATACATTATAAAAGAGGAACTCTCAAAACAGTGCAAAAAGGGAAGAACTTCTCAAACTTTTTCTATACTCTTGACAACTTAATAGAGATTGCTTTGTAGATCAAATCCCCTCCCATTTACAATTATGGGCCATTTCTATTCCTGTTCATGATCACGTAATATCCCAATAAAAGTTGCTTACATTGAAAGATATTAGTAAAGTATTCACTGTACAGTATTTTGTCTGACAGCAAATGTGATTTGATGTGCCAGAAAAAAAGGAAGATGTACGATTTGACTAGCCATCACAGACCACCAACCTGGACTACAGTTTGAAAACTGCTGATCTCTGAAAACAAGTCACAAGCAGTTTGGCACAGTGGTTAGTACACTGCCAACAGGAAGGAAACCTGAGTTCCATTATCAGTCTCTGCTTTTTGCGCACTTTGCCAGCTGGGATGGGAGGAAGCTACAGAGGCAACACACTCAGTCCTTGGAGTAAGGATTGTCTCGAACTGCTTCAGAACATCTCCTCCAAGTGAGATGAAGGAATGGAGTGGGGTGTGGGTCACATCTACTCTGTTGTTTTTGTGACATCAGTTATTACTGAGAAAGTTAGATTCTCAAGTTACATAAGGAATGCAGATGCAGAACACCACTTCCTAAAACTCTGAATATCTTGATACCTCAGGATATATCCTCATTGGCTGTAAATCTGAATAATTTCACTGAAGTCAATGGAAAGATGCTCATTTACAATAACCAAAGATCTGGTGCTCTGTCTGGGGTCTCAGTGCCATTGGAATAATTGCGAGATTTTCCAAACATTTCAAAAGGCATAGGATTATACCTCTGTTGCTCTTTGATCTTAAATCAGATCATCTCTTTTAAATGGTCACTAAAGAGTCCTATATAATTGTGATGTGGGATATTCACCTCTTATGAGTGCCTTCTATTGGCTGGGTGTGATCATCTGCAATCATTCCTGGTCCTTGCACCTTACTTCAGTGGCTCAGCCCTCCAGCCAAGTCACAGAGTCTGAAATGGATGAACTAACCCCTTCCAAAGTATCCAAGTCCAAAACAACTACAAACCACTGTCTTCTGGTCCCTGGCTCATGCTGGACTCAGACCCTTCTTCCCTCAGACCCTGCTCTCTTCAGCCCCTCTTGGGCTTCTTTAAATCCAGCCCTCTGATCAGGTGTCTGAAGGAAACCTATACCCTTCTCAGGGCTTAGAATTATCAGTCTACCTTCACCAGGACCTTCAGCCCTCTCCCTGGGGGCCCTTTTAAATCTAGCCATATCTCTTGGGCTTTTAAACTAGCCATGTCCTCTTTCCAGAACTTAGGCCATTGCAGCACTGCAGCCTGCCCACCACTTCAGGTCTCAACTCAGGGACCTTATAAACAGCAGGTACACGATGCTCTCTTTGCTTGGTTGCTGCTACATTCCCTGGGCCTCTTCCCACCTGGCCTCTTCACCTCTGTCCATTACCTTAGTGCTAGAGCTCTTGGGTCCTCTTGCTGCCAGGTTTAGCTAATGCTGCCCATTGAGCTCCCTTTATCCAGAGCAGAACACCCTTCCTTGCCTCTCTGACTCCAGCTGGGAACTGAGCTGCTCAGCCCCTGAAGCTCCTTTTATCGGAGCCTGCTGAGTTCCGACTGGCTGTTTCTAAGCAGGCCTGGAGGACCCACCTCCACTGCTCCTTTCCTGGGCGCAGGGAGGTGGAGGAGGAAGGGACCACAGTGCTCCAGCAGGGAGCCTTGAAAGGCCAAGCACGCCCCCTCACAATAATATATACTCATATGTACCTTCGAGTTCCTCTGGGCTGCATCCACTGGCTCCCTAGACACTTTTGAGGAGCAGTGGTTACTGTCCAGGGTTCTCTGCTCAGTGTGCCCATCCGGTACCCTTGTTTTGAACCGATGATCTTCACTCCAATCCCTGTTTTTCTCAATAGTTGTCCCCCGCAATCAATTGGTCCCTGGGTCTAGTGGTCCCTCCCACTAGGCTGGGGGAGGGGCCTTTAGAAGTGGGAGGGCTTGCGCCTGCCCACCTCCTGGGATTTCCAATAAGACAATAATACGTGCTCATATGCACCTTGGAGTTCCTCTGGGCCGTGTCCGCTGGCTCCCTAGCCACCTTTGATAAGCTAGTGTGCACTGTCCTGGCTTCTCGGCTGGGTGTCCCCTTCCAGTTCCCTGCTTATGGCCCTATGATTTCACTCCCATCCCGGTTTTCTTATTAGTTGTCCCCAAAAATCATCTGGGCCCTGGGTTTAGTTGCTCCTCCCCTTAGGCTATGGGAGGCGCCTTCAGATGTGAGTGGGCTTGTGCACACCCACCTTCTGGAACTCAATAGGTGCACCTTGGAATGAATGCATAAAGAATGAAAAAATTATCTTGCTCCTGTTTATGTGATGAATACATCTGTGACGTGTTAACAACACACAGGCTTCCAGAATAAAAGACTGGAAGGTTGAAAGCTAGCTGCATAACTTCATTCCATTGATGGGTATGGTTTAGAATTTAGCCTCCACCCTTTACATTGCTATGGGATGCCGCCAGGAGATAGAGAGGAAGAGAAAACGAGATCTGGAGTGAGCTTCACCCATGCTTCAGCCCTTATGCATAAGAAAAAAGGGCAGGTGCAGCATATAAGGACCTTATGGCTGTGTTCCACAGTTCCTGCACCTGGGGAATCCTCCTCCAGATACCAAGGTGTTAAGACACCTTTTTGTCATTCTGGCCCTTTCATGTGATTCTGAGGGGACAGAGCTGGTGTGAGGTTCTAATCCTTTATTCTTTCGTCTGGGTCCCTCTCCTATATTATAAAGCAGGGATTAGCAACCTTTGGCACACGGCTCATCAGGGAAATCTGCTGGGAGGCTGGGATGATTTATTTACCTGCAGCGTCCACAGGTTTGACCAACTGCAGCTCCATCTGGCTGTCGTTCGCTGTTCCAGGCCAATGGCGGCTGTGGGAAGTGCTGGCTAGCACATCTCTCGGCCCATGCCGCTTCCTGCAGCCCCCACTGGCTTAGAACAGTGAACCGTGGACAGTGGGAGCTGTGATCAGTTGAACCTGTGAAAACTACACGTAAACAAACTGTCCCAGCCCGCCAGTGGTTTTCCCTGATGGGCCTCATGCCAAAAGTTCCTGATCCCTGTTTTATAAAGGTACATATTCCACATTTGCTTCTTAGCAAATGGAGACCTATGGCTGATCTTGCCTATAGTGTGGGTGGGTGGGTGGGAGCAGTGTTCAAGAGATTCACACTTAGGTAACCTGTTAGTCCAGGCTTCATTAGGCCTTTGTTGACTGTTTATTATCACATATGCATACGAATTGTTTTAGAATACAAATGCCTGTTAGCTGATTTTACTAATTTTCCCTGAATTTACCATCATTTCTAGGGCGTAAATCTGGGGATTAGTTTACACTTTGTATACAAAATATATAAAGATATCTTTCAAAAGAAAAAAAGAAATTCTAAAATTAAGTAATATAATTAGCTTACATTAATATTTTACTATTAACATTGCTTTTCTGAAGTTTTATTTGAAACTTCTATATATTTAATGAATTTTTAACACATAATCAGCATTAATACATATTTAAAAAAATACTTAGATGGAAGAACATGCCCCATATCTGGAAAGTCCAGGATCTATCTATCTTAGGAACTTACAGCGTCCCTATCACTGTAGTATATAAGCACTTCACCATCTTTTCCTCACAAAATCTCTGTAAGGTGGTGAAGTGCTAATCACCTCATTTTACAGAGAATGGGGCACAGAGAGGCTAAGTGACTTGCCCAAGATCACACAGAAAGCCTGTAGCAGAGCAGACACTTGGGCCTAGGTCTGCCAAGTCCTAAACTAGTGCTCTAATCCCTGCACCTTCCTCTCCAAAGGCCTCAATGATGTAAGAATCAGTCAGAAATGATGAGTAAGGTAAAGGTGACTAATTAAAAACATACATTACCATATGTATCACTGTTAAGTTATAAAAGAGGTCTTTTAAGCAAGTATTCAATGCATTTTTAATGACCAACAATAGAAAACCAGAATCCTCAGCTCGTGTAAATTGGTGATGCTGTACTGAAGGTTGTATTGGGAGCACAGTTTCTTCCTGTGCGTCCCAAGAATTCACATAGAAGGTGATGGAACTGTGGGGCTTCAGAGTGGAATTCCAGCTAATTTTTGGAGGTTACACACTTGATCCATCTGAGAATGATTTAGCGAAAACTCTTTGAGTAGATTCATATGGAGCATGAATGGTGCCTCAGAAAGACCAATCCAAATAGTCTCCTGACTTTTATCTAATTTCTAGGTGCTTGCAAAGATTTATCATCATGTCTCATATTTTAAAGAGTAGTACGACTGCTGAACAGAACAGAAGCTGGCTTTGCAGTGAGCATACAAGTAACTTTGTCATTCAGTCCTTAGGTAGTTTTGTGGTCCATGTTAGAACCCAGGAATGTTAGAGCATCTTTGTCCTCAGCAATCAGAGATGTTTATTCTTAAATCTTCCAAGAAAATAAAAATGTTTTCCAGCTCTATTAAGCTTTTGCAATTTTTTTTTGAAAGGATAAAACAACAAAAACTGCCTAATTGGTCCAGATGCACTTACTTATGCTATTATAAAGTAAAATAGGATAGTTGATGTTGAGCACTGTGAACGTGGAATCCATAGAAATGTGATAATTTATTCCAGCTGTAATTTCCCATGCCACGATTTTCATGAACTTCCCTGCCTATCATTTCCATGACTTCATCTGCAATTGTGGATGAAAAAAAGAAAAAACGAAAAACAAACAAAAAACCCCTCTCTTTTCTCCACATTGATCATTGGAGGCCAGACTCCCTCTCCTACCCAGGGCAAAGGAGGTAAAATCAGGAGGTGACTGGCCAACTGAGAATTCTACTGCTGGGCGGGTGAAGGACCCTCAGTTTGGATGAAGCCACTGTCTCCTATGCTGCTCCCAACCTAGAATATGGAGCATGTCAAGATGGGCTCCTTGGCCAAGACAGAGGAGAGTGTATGTTCCAGAAACTGTTTAAGTTCTCTTGTTTTGGGGGATGTCTGTGTGCAATTACCTATACAACAGTAATTCTAACAAAAACAAGATTGAATAAAAGCGGGGGAAATTGAATTAAAATAAATGTTTTGCTTAACATACCTCTTAAAATGAACTACATAAGACAGTCTCATCTCAGTTACACAGAGAACAGAATGACCTTTATGTCTGAAAAGCAAGTTCCTGTTCTGCTGTTCTCTTGTCAGAGTTAGCTCCTGCTGTTGTGTCCAGAGAGCGATAGGTGACTTCCTGTCTCAATCATCCAGTTTATTAACTGCCTCTAGAGCCAGTGTCACTTCCTCTGCTTTCCAAACCAGTTTTCTCCAGTTACCTATGTATACAATAGGATGTGGACTCCCTATTTTCTTTAAGAGTATGTCTACACTTAAAATGCTACAGTGGAGCAGCTACACTTCAGTGTAGACTCTACCTATGTTGATGGGAGGGGTTCTCATATTGGCATTGTGACAAAGCTCCAAGTCTGTACTTGTGGGTCCTGCGCTTCCTGGCAGATTTAGGGGCCTCAGAAACTCATCTAGGCCCCAGAGTGACCTCCCTTTCTCAGTATAATTGGCAAGAGTCACCGCCTAGTGAGTTACCTTCATCACAGGCCAGTATGGAAGATGGAAAAGGGGGGAGCCCGGGCCCGCCCTCTACTCCGGACTCCAGCCCAGGGACCCTAATAGTATCAGCTAAGATGGCTGACCTTTTAGGCACAAAACACAATACAATTCCCTGGGCTACTTCCCCACAGCAGTCTCCGCTTCTTCAAACTCCACTTCACCCTTACCTCAGGGCCTCCTTCCTTCTGTATGATATGTTGTCCACCACTCAGTCTCACCAACAGCATAACTTCCTTCCACAGCTCCTGACACCCACAGCCCACCTGACTAACTGGGAGGTTTTTATCTGGTTTCAGCCAGTCCCTGATTAGCTTCAGGTGTCCCAACTAGGCTAGCTGTTTCTACTCATTTCTAGAAGGTTCTTAATTGGCCCCAGGTGTCTTGATTGGCCTGGAGTAGCCTTTGTTTGGCTATCCAGGGAACAGGGACCTGCACATCCTCAGACTAATATACCTGCCTTCCAGCACTCTCCTATATCCTTCTGGACTGACTCCGTCACAGCATAGGTAATCCACCATTCCAAGACGCAGTATTCTGGTTGATGGAAGAATTCTCCAGTTGACCCAGCACTGTCTACACCAGGAGTTAGGTCAATATAGCTACATCTCTCAGGGCTGTACCTAGTGATGTACGTTCCTAGAGTAAACCAGGTTTAAGAGATAGCCCATTGATGATGCAAACACCTTTCATGATGATAAGCCTGATCAGCTGGTGTCTATCACAATTAAGCATCTTTGAATCCTCAATGGGCCGTCTCTTAGGCCTGGTCTTCACTTAAAAATTAGATCAATATAACTAACTCGCTCAGCATTGTGAAAAATTTCACACCTTGAGGACCATAGTTAAATCAACCCAATCCCCTTTATAGACGTGGCCAGGTCAATGGAAAAATTCTTCTGTCAGCCTATCTACTGCCTCTAATAGAGGTGGGTGGATTAACTACATTGATGGAAAAAACCCTTCTGTCGATGTAGCAAGTGTCTATACTAGAGCTAGGGCCCTACCAAATTCACGGCCATGAAAAACGCATTATGGATTGTGAAATCTGGTCTCCCGCCATGAAATCAAGTCTTTTGAATTAATGGGGAAGACCAGTGTTTCTCAAATTGGGGGCCCCGACCCAACAGAGACTTGCAGGGGGGTTGCAAGACTATTTTAGGGGGTCACAGCATTGCCACTCTTACTTTTGCATTGCCTTCAGAGCTGAGTGACCAGAGAGGAGCGGCTGTTGGCCAGGTGCTCAGTTCTGAAGGCGTTGTCCCCACCCCAACAGCAGTGCAGAAGTAAGGGTGGCAATACCATATCCAGGAGGGCCCAGCTCTGCAGGCAGCGATGCAGAAGTAAAGGTGGTAATACCATACCATGGCATTCTACTTCTGTGCTGCTGCTGGTGGCGGCTCTGCCTTCAGAGTTGGGCTCCCAGCCAGCAGCCACCACACTCCAGCTGCCCAGCTCTGAAAGCAGCACCGTTGCCAGCAGCAGTGCAGAAGTAATGGTAGCAGTACCGTAACCCCCCCTGTTGTGACCTCTCCCCTCACACAACTCCTTTTTGGGTCAGGATCCCTACAATTAAAACACCATGAAATTTCAGATTTAAATAGCTGAAATCATGAAATTTACAATTTTTAAAATCCTATGACCATGAAATTGACCAAAATGGACCATGAATTTGACAAGGCCCTACCTATAGCACTACAGCGGCACAGCTGCAGCACTGTAGCTGTGTCACTGTAGTGGACATAGTGAATACATAGCCTTGGAAAGACTTAGAAACCACACCTCACAGCCCAGTCTCTTTCCCAGTCAGATACTGTCTATGCTTAGGCCTGGTGTACACAGGAAAATAGGCTGGTATATGTACATCGCTCAGAGGTGTGAAAAATCTACAACTTAACTGAGCAATGCAGTTAAACCAACCTAACCCTCTGATGTAGACAGTGCTAGGTCAATGGGAGAATTATCTTGTTGACCTAGTTACTGCCTCTCAGGGAGGTGGAGTACCATCCTACACCAATGAGAGAAGCCGTCCCATTGGCATAAGTAGCATCTTCACTTAAATGCTACAGCGGCGCTGCTGTAGCATTTTAAGCGTAAAGTAGCCCTTAGAAGCTTTATTGGTGTAACTATGTCAGTTAAGGGTAGATTTTTGCTGATGTAGCTATACTGGTAAATATCGTAGTTTAGACAGTTATTCTGATATAAAGGTGTCATGTACCAGTATATCTTATTTCAATTCCCTAACCATAATACAGGTAGGTCTACATGACAGACTTATACTAGCTCAGTTTAGTCAGTCAGGGGCGTGATCTCCAACAAACATAGTATCAGGGAACCAGCTTATAGATGGTCAGGCCTAGTGGTAGGAGTGGGAATCAGGCCTAGTGGTCATAGTCCGAATGCCCGAGCCAAGGGTCAAGACAGAGTCAGAGTCATGAATCAGAGCAGAGGGTCAGAACTGGATTACCAGAAGTCAGGGAAGCCGGGGCAGGGCTGGTTCTGAGGCAGGAGCAAGGCTGGGACAAGTTGGAAACAAGACTGAGTGAAGGGCAGAATCTGGGCTGCAACTATAGAGGAACAAAGCAGAAGCAGGGATGGCAAGAGATGAGCACAGGGAGGCAGAGAGTCTGTGGGCATGTGCATTGAACAGCTGGTGAGCTACTGCTGCTGCTGGGCTTAAGAACCAGCCTGCTGGCTTCCTCAGCCAGTCTGGAAGAAGGTCTGTCAGGCACCCTAGCTGGCTCAGTAGGACATCAGAAATACTGAGCAGGTACAGCTGCAGGGCCTTAATCCTGACACATAATCATCATAAGTCCCCAGTTCAGATGCAGCGATACTGGCAAAGCTGCAGTTCTGCAGGTACAGCTAATTTTATTCCGGGGTGCGGGGGGGGCGTGGTTCTGCTATACCAGTACAAACTGCAGCTTTGCTAGTATAGCTAAGTCTGCACTAGGAACATTTTGCCAGTATATTATATTACTGTTCCCTCTAGTGTAGGCATGGCCTTGCCTAACCAGAATAAGCTATGCCGGTATAGGCACTTTTATACCAGTATAAATATGTCCACACTAGGGTACCACTTTAACTTTATCAGTACTGTACAGTTAATGCAGCACAACTTTTAAGTCCCTATACTGTCCTTTCAAATAGGCAGATTGTGGTGGAGTGAGGACAATGCCAAAGTAATTTTTCATTGTTACGAACTATGAAGTAGGAACAGAGATCCAGACTCTCTATTATAGCTGGGACTCTCTGATAGTCACCTGGCCCCTGATTTCGTTCACTACAATGAATCTTAGTGCAAGACAGAATTTGGCCATATGATTTTCAGAATTAGATCAAGTGTGTCTAGTAAGTTCTTACTGAAGATACATTTTCATTGTTGATGGCACATATCACCTCTTGTCACCTGGAGAACAATGTGTTGCCAAATGAAACATGATCATTTTTAAACTGAAAGGCATGGTGTAGAACATCACTGGATCATCAAGAACTCCTGAGTTCTAATCCTGACTCTGATAACAACTTGTTATGTGATGTATTCTTGGACAAGTAACCTAGGGCATGCCTCAGTTTCCCCATCTTTAAAAAGAGTATAATAAAACCTATGTCATACCTATTTCACAGGGATATCATGAGGGTTCATGTTTGTAGAACATTTGAAGATGAAAAGCACAACATAAATATTTAGTATTAGTCTCAGTCTTGCAGGCAAGCTGTGCATATTCTGGATTAAAATCATTCTAATGGGATCCATCTGCATCTTGAATACAAGAAAGAAATTGTAAGCCTGCCTGTCTATGATCAAGGCTTTTTCATGCAGCTCACCCTACTGTTTGGCATTTAGCCAATTGCAATAGCCTATTGAGGAGGGAAACAGCTCTGAAGGAAAGAATGTGCATGTTAAGCAGAAGACAGCTTTTGCAAAGGGTGAGAAAAATAAGACAAATATCACCAACTGCCAAAGCACTCACTGGTACACACAAGAATGAAGCAAGACAAGGGGAAGGAAAAAAAAATTAATAGGCCCCTCAAACCTTTCTCCTCATATCCCCCACTAAAGAGAATATCAGTCCATGTGCGCTGCAGGCTGCAATAAAGAATTCTTCTACCTCAAGACCAGATCTGCTTTACATTAAGGTTGCTTCTCTATGGAAAAATGTGGGAAGGATTAGTTTAGAACTACTTAAAACAATCCAGAATGTGACCAAACTTACATCATTACAGCAATGATGCCAAAAGTTTAGAGGTCAGCTAGGTAAGGCCAGATCACATTGAGAAGGCACCGAAGTGATCTGCTTTTCTGCTAGCGTGACAATGAACTTTTTATTTAACTGGACCCATTTCACTGTCAGATGCACTCTGTATTTTGTTGCTGACTTACTAGGCGCTGACCGCCAAGGCTTCCTAAGAATTACAGGACAAAGTGCAGAATCACCAGAAATTTCTGTTGACTGATACATACTTGATGTCAGAACTAGTCTCCTTACTTCCTCTCTCTAGTCGTCTATGGATTCATTTCACTCAAGCTGTGCTGCAGCTGTACATTGCTGCAGAGCCATAACAAATATACAGTGTCGCAGTCAATATGTCCTCCTCCACTTCCTACAAGGTTTCAATCTGCGAGAGGTCAACAGGTAGCCACCTTCCCCTGATGCTGTTTTCCCTTTTATTAGGCTTTGTACCTTCTCTTAAGACCAGCTGGGCAGTAAGTACTGTAATCTTTCACAAGTGCACTGGGCCCCACTCCCTCTTAGAGGGGTCAGTTACCCTGTGACAGGCCCACAGAAGTTCTGGCATCTGTAATAGACCTGGCTGAAACATTGGATTAATTTTTGACAGAACTTTTAGCAAAAAAATGGTCCATATTTTCTGCTGGATTTTTTTAATTTTATTTTTACTGTCTCTCCAGCAATCAGACTGTCCCTGCTGTGCCCTGTTCCCTGATTTATTAGGCATGGTCTACAACAGAGGTGGACAAACCTTTTGGCTCGAGGGCCACATGAGGTTGTAAAATGGTATGGAGGGCTGGGTAGGGAAGACTGTGCCTCTCCAAACAGCCTGTCCCCTGCCCCTATCTAGCCTCCTCCCACTTCCCACCCCCTGACTGCCCCACTCAGAATCTCTGACCCATCCAACCCCACCCCTGCTCCTTGTCCCCTGACCACCCCCTCCCAAGACTCCCCACCCTAACCGCCCCACCAGGATCCTACCCCCATCCAAACCCCCTGCTCCCTGTCCCCTGACTGCCCTGACCCATACCTACACCCTCGCCCCATGTCAGGTTCCCCCAGAACTCCCACGCTTATCCAACCATCTCCCTGTTCCCCATCCCGTGAAGGTTTCTAACCATCAGAAGAGTGAAGTTTTGGAACAGCCTTTCAAGGGGAGCAGTGGGGGCAAAAAACCTAGCTGGCTTCAAGTCTGAGTTTGATAAGTTTATGGAGCGGATGGTATGATGGGACTGCTGACAATTGCATGTGGCCCACTGGCAACTGCCAGTAGCAAAAATCCACAACAGCTAGGGACAGGACACTAGATGGGAAGTACTCTGACTTACTAGAGAGAATTCTTACCCAGGTATCTGGCTAGTGGATCTTGCCCACAGGTTCAGGGTCTAATTGATCACCAAATTTGGGGTCAGGAAGGAATTCAGAGTGGCAGAGACACTTGAGGGGTTTTCACCTTCCTCTGCAGCATGGGGGATAGGTCACATGCAGGTTTAAATTAGTGTAAATGGTGACTTCTCTGTAACTTGAAGTCTTTAAACCATGATTTGAGGACTTCAGTAATGTAGCCAGAGGTTAGGGGTCTATTACATGGTAGGTGGATGAGGTTCTGTGGCCTGCAATGTGCAGGAGGTCAGACTAGATGATCACAATGGTCTTTTCCGACCTTAAAGTTTATGTCTTCATTGTAGAGTTAACCTGGTCTGGGCACTTCAGTTAGCCTGGGGCAGAGCAGGGACTTGTTATGCCCAGCACCCTGTCTCCACCTCTTCCCCACAAATGAACAGCACCATGCACAATATTACCTCTGCCCAGAGCCTTCCCACCCACAGGCTAGCACCCGACCCAGAAGTCCCACTCCCTAATGCCCCAATACACACACATCTTCCTCAACCGCTCACAACCAGCACCTCCCCCACTAGGTTCCCCAGAGACCCACTCCATCATGCTCTGCCTCCCAGCTGCACTCACTGGCCCTGCTGGGAGGTGACTGTGTCTGCCAGGCTGAGCCAACAGCGCAGCTGGCTCCGTCCCCTTGGGAGTGGCGGTGATCAGCCAGGCCAGGGTCTGCCCCGGCCAAGCTCCCTCAGAACCCACTTGCCTGGAGAGATCCAGCCAAGCCCCCGCACACTGTCATCCCCCTCAACTGGCCAAGACTGGCCAGGCTTCTACACCTGTCTGAGATGGCTTGACTCTGGGGAGACAGGCACGGCCTCACAGAGACTGCCTGGAACTGTACTGGGGTCCAGCCCCAGTTACTGTCTCACTAGATTCTACTTTCTCACTAGATTTAGTGACTTTTTGATTTCCCTGGTGAGAAAATAAGTGTCAAAGTGACCAGTGGCAAATCTAGGAACTTTCACTACCAGTTACAATGACACTCATTGAAAGAAGTCACCAATATCTATAGTAACAAAATCATTCATAAGCAACTCAGTAGTGCTAGTAAAATCTATTCCACGCTCTTCTTATTTCATTCTTTTGCCCACCAAGTCAACGTCATTAGATCTCAATTCAGCATGTCCTCAGAAGGAATCGCATTCCAGGGCTTCTTGTGCTGAAATCACTATAATCTGCAGGTGAGGTAAAGATGTTTGTGGAGGCTAATTAAATACTTTGCCAAAGCCAGGCTCACTTTGGAGAGAGCAGCACATTAGCCGGGGCTTGTTTTTCCCAAATGTGTTCTTTCTCGCTGCTCTATTGTAGGCAGCACACACTGTGATGCAGGGGAAGGTAGCTACTGACGTGGGCACGGTGGGGGAGGCAGGTTAGATGGTGAGGAGAGCCACACAGATGGAAGGTGGGGTGGGATGAGGCAGTGGAGCAGGGGGCAGCGTGCCTCCAGGGATGAAGCCCTTAATACAGGATCAAAGGTGGAGCTAGCTTGATTTTCAGCTCCCCTCTACTCCTTCCCCAGGCTAGACCTGGGGTTAGCTGGCCAGCTGTTTTCAGAAATCAACCCCTGGAAGTGGGGGGAACTGGGAAGAGGTCTAGCTAGTGAATTTTTGTTTTTAAATCTACTTTCTTGGCTCTGTGCAGCGCCGAGCTCAGCTCTGTACACTGGCGTCCAGTATGGCTGGAGTTGGTTAATTTCAGCAGAGCCTCCTTTTCTTGCCCACCTGGATTTGAGCCAACAGCTTAGTGAAAGGGAGAGCCCGGGGGATGAGGGAATTCACCTGACCCGAGCCTGGCACTGCAGGGAGCCTAGAGAGTATTCTTAGCTCATGAACTCACTAAATTAACTGCCTTGCAGCTTGGCATGCTCTAGATTTCTGTCCCTGGTCTCAGTTCCAGCAGATGACAAGGTATGAATCCAGCTCAGGATGATGACCTGTTACAGCTCTTGGGAAGAGTGAAAATAACTTAAAGGACTTACCGGTACACTGGAGTACTGAGCAGGGGGCAGGTCCTCAATTGGAAGAGGCGGGTCCTTTAAATCCTTGGGCCTTTTAAACCAAGATTTAAAGGGCTCGGGGCTCCAGCTGCAGTAGCAGCTGCTGGGAGCCCTTGGCCCTTTAAATCACCCCTGGAGCTACCAGCTGCAGAGGCGGCTGAGAGCCCCAGAATTTGGGCCCCTTAAATCACCAACAGAGCCCCAGGCGTTCCCAGCTGCTGCTGCTACCCTGGGGCTCCAGGCTCTGGTGGAGTTTTAAAGGGCCCGGGGCTCCGCTGCAGCAGCGGGGAGCCCCTGACCCTTTAAATCAACCCTGGAGCCCTCCCACCGCTACCCCAAGGTTCTGGCAGTGGAGCTCAGGTGGTCATTTAAAAGGCTCAGGGCTCCCCACAGTGGCCGGAGTGCCCTTGGGTAACGACGGTGGCCCAGAGCTCCAGCGGTGATTTAAAGGGCCACCATGACCCCTGGGGCTCCGGCAGCAGGGCTCGGGCAGTGATTTAAAGAGTCTGGGGCAGTAGCAGCGGCCGGAGCCCTGGGCCCTTTAAGAAGAAAATGTATTGTCTATTAATGCTGTGTCCAAAAAATTACATCAACTGACAAAAAGTAAAATAAAATAAATCCTGCTTTCACTAAATTACTGAAGTGGGATGCCTCAGTATAAGATCCAGAACAGAACAGAATACGCTAGCGGCTAGCCGGTTGTTGGGTTATTTGAAGTCTTCTCATCTGAAAGATGGGTAGATGTGGAAATCATCATAGGTGAACTGTGTACTGTGGTTCCAGGGTCTTCCAGCTGTTATCTTTCATGAGCACTAAATTCAATCAAAAATCAAAGAAGTTTAACAAAGGTAAGGCTAGAGAGAGACCTGAATAGCCCCATCCAGCTCACTGCAATAGACTACAGTCCAGGGCTGTAGGACCAACAGCTCCCCTGGGGCAGGACACCATTAACCCGAAAGCTGGGTGCCCACAGACACGCTGGCGCCCACTCAGACCTTGCCTCTTGCATAAGTTCCCAGTGTTGGCCACCAAAACACAACTCCCACACCTCCTGAGCGCCTGGAGAAGGTGTCCAGCCAGTAGAATCGGTGGCCACTTGCGCAAGGACAGTATGTCACAATGCAACTGCCGCCTCCCACGAGCAGCAACCCTAGCAACTGGCCCTCGCCATCTGTTGCCTGCAGAGAGCCAACAGCTGCGCCCAGTGCTGGGCTGGATCCGCCAAGGCTTAATTGAGGCAAACCACTGGCAGCCAGCCAGTCGAGACAAAGGCAAGGGGCTGCGTCATGCCTGCCAGTGCCCCCAGACTCTCCCTAGGAGCAGCCGCTACGGGGAAGCGGATGATATTTACAGGTAATTAGTGAATCTGTCAAAATAAATAACAATAATAATGGGGGATTTTAATTATCTCCATATTGACTGGGTACATGTCACCTCAGGACAAAATGCAGAGACCAAATTCCTCGATACTTTAACTGACTGCTTCTTGGAGCAGCTGGCACAGGAACCCACAAGGGGAGAGGCAACTCTTGATTTAGTCCTGAGAGGAGCGCAAGAGCTGGTCCGAGAGGTAACTATAACAGGACCGCTTGAGAATAGTGATCATAATATAATAACATTTAACATTCCCGTGCTGGGAACAAAACCTCAGCAGCCCAACACTGTGGCATTTAATTTCAGGAAGGGGAACTATGAAAAAATGAGGGGGTTAGTTAAATGGAAATTAATAGGTAAAGTGACTAAAGTGAAATCCCTGCAAGTTGCATGGACACTTTTCAAAGACGCCATAATAGAGGCCCAACTTAAATGTATACCCCCAAATTAAAAAACAAAATCAAAGAACTAAAAAAGAGCCACCGTGGCTTAAAAACCATGTAAAAGAAGCAGTGAGAGATAAAAAGGCATCTTTTAAAAAGTGGAAGTCAAATCCTACTGAGGTAACTAGAGAGGAGCATAAACACTGCCAAATTAAGTGTAAAAATATAAAAAGAAAAGCCAAAATGGAATTTGAAGAACAGCTAGCCAGAAACTCAAAATGTAATAATAAAATGTTTTTTAAATACATGAGAAGCGGGAAGCCTACTAAACAACCAGTGGGGCCCCTGGATGATAGAGATGCAAAAGGAGCACTTAAAGATGATAAAGTCATTGAGGAGAAACTAAATGAATTCTTTGCTTTGGTCTTCATGGCTGAGGACATTAGCGAGATTCCCAAATCTGAGCCGTCATTTGTAGGTGACAAATCTGAGGAATTGTCACAGATTGAAGTGTCACTAGAGGAGGTTTTGGAACTAATTGATAAACTTAACTGTAACAAGTCACCGGGACCAGATGGCATTCACTCAAGAGTTCTGAAAGAACTCTAATATGAAATTGCGGAACTATTAACTAGGGTTTGTAATCTGTCATTTAAATCCTCTTCTGTACCCAATGACTGGAAGATAGCTAATGTAACGTCAATATTTAAAAAGGGATCTAGAGGTGATCCCGGCAATTACAGACCGGTAAGTCTAACGTCTGTACTGGGCAAATTAGTTGAAACAATAGTAAAGAATAAAATTGTCAGGCACATAAAGAACATAAATTGATGGGCAAAAGTCAGCATGGTTTCTGTAACGGGAAATCATGTCTTACTAATCTATTAGAGTTCTTTGAAGGGGTCAACAAACATGTGGACAAGGGGGATCCAGTGGACGCAGTGTACTTAGATTTCCAGAAAGCCTTTGACAAGGTCCCTCTCCAAAGGCTTTTACATAAATTAAGTTGCCATGGGATAAAAGGGAAGATCCTTTTGTGGACTGAGAACTGGTTAAAAGACAGGGAACAAAGGGCAGGAATAAATGGTAAATTTTCAGAATGGAGAGGGGTAACTAATGGTGTTCCCCAAGGGTCAGTCCTAGGACCAATCCTATTCAACTTATTCATCAATGATTTGGAGGAAGGGGTAAACAGTGAGGTGGCAAAGTTTGCAGATGATACTAAACTGCTCAAAATAGTTAAGACTCAAGCAGATTGTGAAGAACTTCAAAAAGATCTCACGAAACTAAATGATTGGGCAACAAAATGGCAAATGAAATTTAATGTGGATAAATGTAAAGTAATGCATTTTGGAAAAAATAACCCCAACTATATGTACAGTATAATGGGAGCTAACTTAGCTACAACTAATCAGGAAAAAGATCTTGGAGTTATCATGTATAGTTCTCTGAAGATGTCCATGCAGTGTGCAGCGGCAGTCAAAAAAGCAAACAGGATGTTAGGAATCATTAAAAAAGGGATAGAGAATAAGATGGAGAATATCTTATTGCCCTTATACAAATCCATGGTGCGCCCACATCTTGAATACTGTGTGCACATGTGGTCTCCTCATCTCAAAAAGGATATACTGGCATTAGAAAAGGTTCAGAGAAGGGCAACCAAAATGATTAGGGGATTGGAACGGGTCCCATATGAGGAGAGATTAAAGAGGCTAGGACTTTTTAGCTTGGAAAAGAGGAGACTAAGGGGGGATATGATAGAGGTATATAAAATTATGAGTGGCGTGGAGAAAGTGAATAAGGAAAAGTTATTTACTTGTTCCTATAATAGAAGAACTAGGGGCCACCCATTGAAATTAGTGGGCAGCAGGTTTAAAACAAAGAAAAGGAAGTTCTTCTTCACACAGCTCACAGTCAACCTGTGGAACTCCCTGCCTGAGGATGCAGTGAAGGCTAGGACTATAACAGGGTTTAAAAGAGAACTGAATAAATTCATGGAGGCCAAATCCATTAATGGCTATTAGCCAGGCTGGGTAAGGAATGGTGTCCCAAGCCTCTGTCTGTCAGAGGGGAGTGATGGATGGCAGGAGAGAGATCACTTGATCTTTGCCTGTTAGGTTCACTCACTCCGGGGCACCTGGCATTGGCCACTGTCGGTAGACAGGATACTGGGCTAGATGGACCTTTGGTCTGACCCAGTACAGCCTTTCTTATGTTCTTATCAGTCTCCACACCTGAGCACCTGGAGCTAGTAGAATAGGACAGAGAGGCAGTGAAGTCTGTGCAGCAGAAGCGGGCAAACTACAGTCTGTGGGACCGTCCTGCCTGGCCCCTGAGCTCCTGGCCAGGGAGCCTAGCCCCTGACCCCTTCCACACTGTACCCCTGCAGTCATGCCGCTGCACGGGCAGCGCTCTGGGTGGCAGGGCTGCGCGTTTCTGCAGGGCAGCGTGTCTGGCTCCATCCAGGCTGCGTGGCTGCCAGACATGCTGCTCTGAAGCGTCATGGTAAGGGGGCTGGGGTCAGGGAGTTGGATAAGGGGCAAAGGGTCCCAGAGGGCAGTCTGGGGATAGGGAGCAGGGGTGGTTAGATGGGGCAGAGGTTCTGGGGAGACAGGGTAGTCAGTGGACAGGGAACAGGAAGGGGGTTGGATAAGTGTGGGAGTCCTGGGGGGGGCCTGTCAAGGGGCAGAGATGTGGATAGGGATTGGGGCAGTCAGGGGACAGGGAGCAGGGGTGTTAGATAAGTGTGGGAGTCCTGGGGGAGCACTTAGGGTGAGGGGTTTCAGGAGGGGGCAGTCAGGAGACAAGGAATGGTGGGGGAGTTGGATGGGTCAGGGATTCTGAGGGAGGCAGTCGGGGGGCAGATAGGGGGCCAGGGCCAGGCTGTTTGGGGTGGCACAGCCTTCCGTACCTGGCCCTCTATACAGTTTTGCAACCCCAATGTGGCCCTCAGGCCAAAAAGTTTGCCCACCCCAACTGTACAGCATCACAAGTTGCTGCCTTGTAGCCAATATGACAGCGCTGCAAGTAATACGATTACATTATTCACACTCTAAATGATTATTTTCTGCTACATTATGATTATAAGCAGGAGCAGAAAATTAAAAGAGCTGCAATTCACCATATATTATATTTTGTAAAGGTGCCGCAGCTTTATTTTATCAGGGTGGGGGTCTTAATATCTAGATTGAAACCCCGCTTTGTTGTTCTTTTTTAATATGCTGTCTTTTTCCACCAAGTAAATGTCTCCAGTGTTCAACCGTAAGGACTCATTTAATGTATGCATGTGAGGGAAACCCACACAAAGCAGGAACATGAAATCGACACTTCCTCAAATTGGAAGCTTTTGTGCTCTGCTCAGCAGTGCTCATTCTTTATTGAAAAAGTGTGCCCTGAGCCTAGGTATTAAACAAAGAGACCATATCAGCGTCTGAGAGGAGCGCTACATCTGAGGAGCTGTATGAAAACCTCCTGCTAATAGCAAAATGATTTCTCAGCGTTGCAGTTTAATAGCAGTTACAAAGTTGGATACTTACTAGAAACATATTTGAATTTTAAATGTCTAGAAAACACAGAATACAATGAAAAAGCACAGGAATTAAACTAAGGGACTGAGAGCAAATTTCTGTGTATTTAGTTTTGAAAAGTACCTCTTTAAATTCATCCTGGGACCCTAACTTTATCATCAGAGAAATAATACATATCTGAAGTTTGAATTATACACAATTAATTATTTGATAGCTCGATTTCAGTGTACTGCTATCAGATTAAACAATTAATTGTAAAATCACTTAAACTTTCACTTTCACCCTTAGACACCAAAGAACTGGAAACAAACTATGAATTGTAGAACTTATTTCAGACATGGTACACATTACTGAGAGTTATTTTGAACATATTAGGCTGTGCTCTGTATATTATATGCAGTAGTATAGTTCTGCCACTGGCATACAGTCCCAATTAGAAAAGATGAGTAAAATACATTTGTCTTCATTCCAAATCGGTAGTCATTCAGGGGAATTAATTTAACAGTTCAGCACATCTAGATCTGTACAGGGGCAATTGGCTGGGTCCCTATTTCATTTAGTGCACATGTACACATTCCAATAGAGGGCCTAAAACAGTAGCAGAACTACACTGAACAGCCCTGCAGAGCACTTTCAAAAGTACCCTTAATAAATATACTTGCCCATGTATAGCTAGAATTTTGACCAAGAGCCGTCACCGTGGGTCTTATTTGTCTCCTTCTCTACAGTACCCTGTGGAAGTGGATAAGTTCTGCAGGAAACTTCACCAGTTTTGCCATGTACTTCCCTCAAAAGTGTCCCTAGGATGCACTCAGAAACACACAGACTGGTGAGGAGTTAGTTGGCTCTCTACACCCACAAGTCTCAGGACATCTGAGGCCATTTCATTTGTCTTCACTAGTGCTCCCACCATTGTTACCACTGAACCTGAGGGCCTCTCAGCAGCTCAGCAGAGTTCCCTCTCCTTTTGACAGCCCTTTATGTGGTCCCTGTCAGTGACTGCTCTTAAAATTGCCCATCACCAGTAGTCTGACATAATGACATTGCAGAAGGGGCACTACAAAAGTGAATTCTGATAGGACAGCACCCTTATCTTATGCAGGACAGTGTCACAGGAACAGCCATCCCTGATTCCCAACTCATGGAGTTCAAACACTATGATGTGCATATGGAGAGTCTTCTCTGGAGATAATCTCAGGGGCTAATACCAGTTTAATCAAATTGTTTTGAAAACTGATTTGGGTTTAACAGATGCAAGTTTATTGTGCAGACCAGGCTGCAAACTGACAAGCCCTATATTTCTCTTGGGGTCAGGTGTTCTCAGATGGGTCTTCAATCTGGAAATGCCTCTGTCACATTAGAACAGAACTAGAATTTATTGACCATCCAGGCGGGCTGCTATGCCAAACTATCCACTCAGGAGTTTTCAACAGGTCAAATTAGTGGCAGAGTTGAGATTAGCACTGAATTTCCTGCTCCCAAATCCAGTGCTCAGATTAATAGACCATGCCTTGCTCAAAGAAACTGTAACTCCAAAATACATATTGTTACTCCTCGGGTTATTCTGCACCATTGTGTGTGTGCAGAATTCATGAATCCTGCAGATTTTTTTGCTTCCCTGCAGAAAAATGATTTTTTGACAGGGAAGCAAAAGGAAGCTGCAAGAGCAGTCAGGCACCACTCCCTAGATGCACAGGTATGTTGTTTCAGGAACCCAGAGCAGCCGGCAGATTGGTTAGTCACTGCAGAGCTAGGGACACCCCAGCCGGTAGCGCCTACTCTGAGCCAGGATCAGCTGTCAGTCCCAGCTGGGCTAGAGACAGGAGAGGATGGGACTTCCTCTTCCCCTGCAAGGAGTTGCTGGAGCTATGTCAGACCCATCCCCAGAAACCCCCTCCAACTGCAGGAAGCTCAGCATCCTCTTCTGCTTCCTACCCCCATCACTCCTCAGCTACAGTGGGAGGGGTCACTGTAGGGGGAGCTGCTCTCCCACCCACCCACACCCCATGCATCCGGACCTCTCATAGCTAGATACCCCTGCCAAGCCTCACCCCGTACATCCAGAACCCCCCACCCCCCATACCCAAACCCCACCCCATTAAGCCTCAATCCCTGCACATGGAGCGCCCTGCCCCAAGACCCCTGCACCCAGATCGCCCCACACTGAACTCCCTGTATTCAAATCTCTACCGTGACGAGTTCCATCTCCCTGCCCCACCCTGAGCCCCTACATCCAGTTTCCCATGCAACTGATCCCCAACTAGCTGTGTCCAGACCCACACTCCATCAAGTCCCACTCCCCCAGCATCCAGACCTCCCTGCTGAGACTCCCACATCCCTCTGCTAAGCCCCAACCACTTTCACCTGGAAGCCCCTGCAGAGTCCCATTGCCTCTGCACCTAGAACACCCTTTCCTCAATGAGCCTCTGTACATCCAACTCTCCTCCTGCCCCTCCACTGAGCTGACTGCACCCAGATTGTCCCACGCAGAACCCTCTCACCCCACACCTGGATTGCCCCACACTGAGCCTCTCCACACTTGGATCCTAAGAACACAAGAATAGCTGTACTGGGTCAGACCAAAGGTTCATCCGGCCCAGTGTCCTGTCTACTGACAGTGGCCAATGCCAGGTGCCCCGGAGTGAGTGATCCTAACAGGTAACGATCAAGTGATCTCTCTCCTGACATCCATCACCACCCTCTGACAAACAGAGGTTAGGGACACCATGCCTGTCTGGTTGAGTCTGCCTGCCCCACACCTGGTGTACCTGGCGCAGAGGGGCAGGGCTCCATGATATTTCTGGGGCAGGCCCAGATCCTGTGTTATGTCAGGGTCAGGTGCAGCCTCACCACTGGGTCTGTATTTCAGTGATGGGGAGGCTGCAGGGTGATCTCGCACCTACATGCAGCCAGTGACTTGTGCTCCCCATTGCCATGCTGGAACCTCTACATTTATTTATTGCCAAATAAAAATTTTGTGCAGAATGTTTACTTTTTTGGCACAGAATGCCCCCAGGAGTAAATAATATTATTAAAACAACAAATGAGCTTTACATTATACATGTATAGAGTCAATACACTCAACATTTTTCACAGACATTACCCATTTTCATCCACATACACTTTCCCTCTCATAATCCCCTCTGTGGAAGGTTTAGGCCTTTGGATCTGCCTGGCACCAGATCTACTAGCCGTTCCCTTGCGCTTGCCTCACCATGCCACTGACATCCTCCTTGATATACTGTTCCCCTGTGTGGTCTGCCCCTGTGTCCAACATACTCACAATTTTAGGCTGTGTTTAGAGTCTCCTGTGGCTGCAGAGGATTGATGAGGCAACATTTAGCCTTAGAAATGTTTTTTCATTCTGTTTGCAAACTCAGCACAGCATGAGTTTGCATTCACAATTGTATTTTTGCAACTTTGAAGGAATGTAAACAATTTTTGTAAAAGATAACATCTATTCTTCTGAAACTGATGGGGCCATTAGAGAATTCTCATCTGACATGCCATGGTGAGGCCTTGTCTATACTGGTATTTTCCAAAAATCTCCCAATGTGATACTACCACCAGTAGGAGCAGTACTGGGACCATTAACATAACACCAGTGATAGGTTGGCCATTGGCCATTTAATATGTCTACACTAGTGCTCCCACTATTGTTACCACTGAGACTGAAGTACAACAATGGGAGATTTTTAGAAAAGTGCCAGTTTAGATAAAGCCTAATTGGCTCAATCCAGCTCCTGGGCTACAGATTGTATTGGGATTTTTAATACCCTGTAAATCAGGGGTGAGTAAACTTTTTGGCCCAAGGGCCTCGTCGGGGTTGCAAAACTGTGTGGAGGGCCAGGTAGGGAAGGCTGTGCCTCCCTAAACATCCTGGCCCCCATTCCCTGTCTGCCCTCTCCCACTTCCCGCCCCCCGATTGCTCCCCTCAGAACTTCCAACCCCCTACTGCTTGTTCCCTGATCACTCCCTCCTAAAACCCCCCACCCTAACAGCCTCCCCAGTACCACATCCCATCCCCTGGCTGCCCCACTCAGAATCCCCGACCTATCCAACCCCACCCCCCACTCCTTGTCCCCTGACTGCCCCCTTCCAAGACCCCCTCCTAACCCTAATGACCCCCCAGGACCCCAACCCCTATCCAACCCCTCTGCTCCCTGTCCCCTGACTATCTCACTGCCTATCCACACACACACCCCGACAGGCTCCCCCCAGGACTCCCACGCTTATCCAATCCCCCCCTTCCTCTGCCCCTTATCCAACCCCCCATGTTGATCCATGGGAACATGCCACCCAGTCCTGCTCCCCAGAGTGCTGCCTGCATCGTGCGCTGAGGCTCTGGGCAAGCAGGGAAGGGGCCGAGGGGAACCTCTTCAGCCGTGAGCTCAGGGGCCAGACAGGATGGGTCCATGGGCCATAATTTGCCCAGCCCTGCTGTAAATGCTTGATCCTTTGCTATTGAAATCTGTGGAAAGATTCCCATTGAGTTCAATGCACTCTCCTATGAGTAAATATTTTTCTGTGGAAAGCACTCTTGTTGAGAATCTAAAATTGGAAAGTGATCTTGACTCTTCAGTCTGGCCACCTTTAATTCAACAAAGTTGCAACATCTTTGTTTGATGCAGGCAGCGTTACTGTACTATTGTAAATGTTTGATCACTGTCAGGCAATTTCAACACAAGGGTATAATAGTCAAGGTTATTTTTAAAGAGTCAGAGGCAACTTAATCACAGCCTTAGCTCAACTAAAAATGTAGTGTTTGCTTTTAGTGACACAGTGCAATGAAGTGCAAGTAAAGCAAGGAATACATTTCACATCAAAACTTGCTGGCTGCAATGGCTAGTAACTAACTATGTTATACAGATTTACAACCTACTGTATCAGTTCAAGGTTAGCATAATTTTCATATGCATTCTGCAACTCTTAGTATAAAAAGAAGTTTAGTTTAGTTTTCTAGTATGGTATTCACAAAGAGGACTTATGCTCTGCAACATTGAGCATCAATGTGCCTAACTGTTAGGCACCCTGCCACCCAGTGGAATTCACAGTCCTGAGTTAGGTGGGGCATCTATCTCCACTCGTGATTCACAGCCATGAACCCTCTCCTGTGTATAAATAATTAAATATTCATTGGAGCAGGGGGACCAAAACCTGGCTGTCATTTCCCAGCTGATTGTTCTAACCACTGGGTTATAGAATCATGCTAATATTCTCTCTGGCTCAATTACTATTTAATTATTTATAGTAAGTGGAACAGCTTGACAAGAAGAGCTTAAGGGAGACCTGTCCCACAAAACCTTATAGCCCAATGGGTTAGGACACTCCTCTGGGAAGTGGGAGTCTTCAATTAAAATATCTGTTCCACATCAGACAAAGGAAGGAATTGAACTTGGATCTCCCACATTCTGAGTGAGGGCCATAACTACTGGAATAAAGTTAGGGCACCCCCAGCCCTCCTCTCTGGCTGTTTTGTGAGAGTTTAGACATGCTCTCTAATCACTTCTACTGATTGTGCACCATATGCAATGTAGACAGGGGAACTAATCCTGCTGGGTCTTATGGGTGAGACAGGAGCCGAGCTACTGGTCAGTGTCAGGACTGCAGCCGCTATTAGAATTCTTTGAATTCCTTGTTCACAAACATGTGGACGAGGGTGATCCTGTGGACATAGTATACTTGAACATTCAGAAAGCCTCTGACAAGGCTCCACACCAGTGGTTCCTAAGCAAAGTAAGCAGTTGTGGGATAAGTGGGAAGGTCCTTTCATGGATTAGTAACCAGTAAAAGACAGGAAACAAAGAGTGGGAATAAATAGTCAGTTTTCACAACAGAAAGTGGTAAATAGCAGGGACTGCCAAGGAGCTGTACAGGGCCAATGCTTTTCAATATATTCCTAAATGATCTGGAAAAGGGGGTAAATAGTGAGGAGGCAAAGTTTGCAGATGATACACAATTACTGAATCCAAAGTAAGTTAAATCCAAAGATGACTGTGAAGAGTTACAAAGAGATCTCACAAAACTGGGTGACTGGGCAACAAAATGGCAGATGAAATTCAGTGTTGATAAAAGCAAAGTAATGCATATTGGAAAACATAATTCCAATTAGAGAGACAAGATGGGTGAGGTAATAGCTTTCTAGGAAACTAAGTCACAGTTAAATACAAAGTGGAACAGACCGTTTAGCATAAGTAGTTAACACATATTTCAAGGGAGCATTGAATCTGTTCCACCTTATGTTTAGCTATAACATTCTGAGTTAGTTTCGCAGACATGAAGAAGAGCTCTTTGTAAGCTCGAAAGTTTGTCATTCACCAACAGAAGTTGGCGCAATAAAAGATACGACCTCATCAATCTTGTCTCTCTAACATCCTTCAACCAACAAGCCTAAGCGTTGGTCTACACTGGAAACTAACATCAACATAGCTACATCTCTCAGGGGTGTGAAAATCCACACCCCTGAGAGACATAGCTATGCTGACCCCAGTGTAGACAGTGCTAGGTTGATGGAAGAATTCTTCCATTTACTTAGCTACTACCTCCTAGGGAAGTGGATTAAGTACAGCAGCAGGATAACTTTTCCAATCACTGTAGTGAATTTCTACCTTGAAGTGCTACAGCAACACAGCTCCGGTGCTGCAGCTGTGCTATGTGCTGCTGTAGCATTTTAAGTGTATACGTAGCCTAAGTGTTGGATTTAGACGCCTAAAATGGCACCTAGGTTTCCTAAATCTCCCTTGTTAATCTCACCTCAATGTTCTAGCTCAACTTTTGACTGCTGTTCAGTTTCCAATGGCTTAAAGATTATATGATTATCCTTAACAATAATTCACCTTAAAATAGTAAGGCAGTGAATTTATTTCTGCAATACTCCCTACAAATTTGTTCCTCCTAGTTTTAATAAAATCTCCTGTCACTATGTTGGCATACTCCCACACCTCTAAAGCTATGTTGTGGAATTCTAATGTGCAAGTGTTATGTCTCCTAACATGATTCACGATCCTAAGGTCAAAGGCAGCCATCATATGGTCTCAGAACCTGCCTTGTCAGGAAGCTAAAGAAGATAAACCAGAACAACTGTATGATAAAGCTGACCTAACATGACTCCTTTGCTATATCGCTTCAGCGTCTGTTGTGCAGAGCCCTGACTGACTGTTGGCAGGTGGATCAAAAATAAAGTCAGCTTCTGTTTCTCCACTTCTCTTGCTTTGCTCCAGCCTCAGGCTCAGAGGATTCTCTGAGAGTCAGGTTTAGAAAAAGAGCTCAAGCAAATAAGAACAGTTAAATGTCATTGCAGTGCAGCTCCAGGCACAAAGTACCTTTGAGAGCATCCCAGGATCCTTGTGAAGGTTAAATTAGGAAGTTAAGGTACAATACTTACATTGCCAGCAAATTTAGATTCCATCCCCTACATCTTAGCTTTTGAGAAACCTCTGAGATAAAATGTGAGAAACCATTCTGAGATAAAATGTGATTACCAAACTCAACGAAGCTACACATCCACATTTTGGAGTCCTATCTGACTAGAGTACAATTTCAAACAGAAATTTCCTTTTCAGTATTTCTCAGTTTACAGTGTCACCAATTAATCTTCAAAAAGTGATGGGGCTCTGAGGACTGGCTTATCAATTTTCGGAAAGAATAAGCCGTGGGCAGTTTTATCATTGGTTTGCTACAGCTGGCCACAGGGCCCGATTTTCTAAGTTATTAAGCACCTCCTGCAAAGTGCCACATATCAACTCTTACTGAATTCCACAAGTGTTGCTGCGCACACTAGACATTTGTCTACCCTTGAAAGTGTTTCCGATAAGGTAGGGTTTGAATTTAAAGTGCAAACAGCTATTCCTGAATAACTCCATGTGTGAACTGAAATAATTGTGTCCACATATGGAGTGAATCAGGAACAAGCCCTTAAGCAACTCGCGGGATTCAATCTATGCCGTAGATCAGGCCAGGCTAAAGACAGTCCCCATCCAACTGGGATGAGGACTTTGGCCCTCATCCTGTAAAGACCTATGCACATACTTAACTTCATGTACTGTGAATAGTCCCATTGCCAGGTTCAAATGATAAAGTTGTAGTCATTTTGGAGTTATCGGTCTGCTGCTAGATTGAACTTTGTTGGGAAGGGCAACATAATTCTCCTACAAGGCACAATACATTTAAATGACTGTGGTGTATTTAGCTATGAAGCTGCTCGCTGCATTTTTAAGCACAGTTTGTCTGAGGGGTTAATTAATTATTTATTTAGATTGAAATAAAACAGTGCTTATACAAAACTCTAGGCACTGTGATTAATAATGAATAATTAATATTATAACAAAACAAAAACAAAAAACAAATCCCCAGCAACATTAAGTAATTATTCAAAAAGGAGCTCTGCCAGTCTCTACAAAAAACCCTTTCCTGCCCTTTCATTATTTTGGGAACCTACCCTCAGCACTCTACAAAAACCTAATCAAATGGAAATATTCTGCAGCATTCTCAGGAGGTGGCCAATTCCAGCTATTTTGGATCCAGGAAGAGAGCATGTTCCAGAGACTTTGAGCTGTCACAGAGAACACCCTGCTATGGGCTGCCTCTCTTCTACAATAAGGGAGAACCTATTCTAATGTCTCTAATAGCTGCAGCTGCGACAGTATGGCACAATCCCTCAAGATTCAAGATGGAGGGTCTGAGACAGTGACACACATTCCACCTGTTTTCCCACTCATGGAGAGTTTATAATTGTTCCTTTCTTGTTTGTTGTTTTCTTTCCTCTAAAAGGAAAGATTGAACATACAAGCTTTACTCTTTGTGTACAGAAGACGTTCTTTACACAGAAGTGACAAAGAATCCTGTGGCACCTTAAAGACTAACAAAAGTATTGAAGCATAAGCTTTCGTGGGCTAGTACCTACTTCGTTGGGCCCACTTTTGTGGGTATTAGCCTACGAAAGCTTATGCTTCAATACTTTAGTTAGTCTTTATGGTGCCACAGGACTCTGTCACTTCTGCAAATCCAGACTAACACAGTTACCTCTCTGATTCTTTACAAAGACTTAATCACACACCAGCAAGCGTTAGGAGACCAGTGATGTACAATGTGTACCAACTGTATTTCTACAGCTTATTTAAAGACGCTGATTTCTTTTAAATTAAATCTGGAGAGCAGATCAATGTGTGATTTGTGAAGATTTTTTTGTGTAGTTGAAATGTACAATGAGGTAATAATGTAATTGATAGAACTGAGAAATGCCAAAAGAAAAAAGAAAAACTTAACACTACATTGATGTTCGAAGCCAGAGGTGTCAATATCTACTTTATTGTGCTCACATGGCTAAAGTGATGGAAAGAAGGGATTTAACTCTCTTATATCCAACCAGATGGTAATAATAGTATTCCTTTCTGAGTAGGTGATTATAGCCTACTATTCACAGGCATAGCAGAATGAATGTTGGAATGATTCAACTTGGTATCAGAAAGTCTCTCCAGTTTTACCTTATTTTTCCTTAATTTTTCTAGCATCTCTCTCTTTACCCCTTTCCAGTAACACTGGAACTTTTAAAATTGAAACTCCCCTAGTTCATCATATTAGGAATAATCACCCCTAATTCTGAAGGGAAGAAGACCCAGTTGACACTTCGCTGGTTAGAGTGTTCCCACTGCGTCTCCCAACATGGTGGTTTCTTCAGATATATGGGTCCCAGAAGCCTGCTAGATCTCACTGGGATCTGAAGTTTGGAAATGTATCCTTTAAGTGCAGGAAGTAGTAGGTAGGGTTTGAATACACTTGAAAATTCATTCACATTAAGGTAGGCTTTGAATTTAAGGCAGAACAGTTATTCCTGAAAAGTTTCAATTGTGCCTACACTTAAAAGTTTAGTCAACATAGCTGTGTGAGTTAGGGGTGTGATTCTCTCGACCCCCATTCACCCCCCAAACACACGCTGTGACTGACATAGCTATGCTGACAAGAGCCCTAGTGTAGATGAACATAAGAACAGCCATACTGGGTCAGACCAATGGTTCATCTAGCCCAGTATCCTGTCTTATGACAGCAGCCAATGACAGGTACTTCAGAGGGAACGAACAGAACAGCTAATCCTGAAATGATCATTTCCTGTCGCCTGTTCTCACTTCTGGTAAATAGGGACTAGGGACACTTGAGAGCCTGGTTTTGCATCCCTACCCATCCTGGCTAATAGCCATTGATGGACCTATCATACATCAACTTATCTAATTCTTTTTTGAACTATGTTAGATTCTTGGCCTTCACAACATCCTCTGGCAAAGAGTTCCACAGGTTGACTGTACGTTATATGAACAAATGCTTCCTTTTGTTTGTTTTAAACCTGCTACCTATTAATTTGATTTAGTGACCCCTAGTTCTTGTTATGAGAAGGAGTAAATAACAAGTCCTTATTTACTTTCTCCACAGCCGTCATGATTTTATAGACCTCTGTCATGTCCCCCCTTAGTCGTCTCTTTTCCAAGATGAAAACTCCCAGTCTTATTAATCCCTCCTCATATGGAAAATGCAGTTATGCTGAAAAAAAGGCCTTTTTTCCTAGTATAGCTTACCCAGTTCAGGGAACTGGTATCTTTAGCAGCAAGATAACGCTTTTCCTGGTGTAAGCTGCATCTCCCCTAGAAAAGGTTTGCCAGTAATAGCTCCACTGGCAAACCCTTTCAAGTGTAGATAAGACCTGTTGCTTTTCCACTTGGGGCATTGTGGTTCTTCCTTGTGAAAATATTGGGTGAGAGTCATGGCTGAGACAACTTCCCTTTGGGCCCAAAAGATCTATACACTCCACTGCAAAGCCTACAACCTAAAAACAACCTGCTACCTTTTCCCCCCAAACACATAAAGCTAATATTTTCTCCTGGGCTTAGAGTTTGCTTTAGTTTTGTCTGAGTAAATTGTTACGTCAAAGTTTAAGTCCTTGATAATAGAGGTTTATGATGAAAATGGCAACACACCTTTCTTTCACAATATAATGATGTTAAGGAACTATTAATACAACCAGTTTTGTGAAGCTGTCATCAACGTACTGTAGTTGTGACTTAGGGTAAGTCTATAGTGTGAAAAAAGGTGTGTTCTGAAGTTAGCTAACCTACATAAACTAACTTGGGTTAAAATAGCAGGTAGACATGGCAACTCTGCTTTTAACTTGGGTTAGCAGCTAAACATAAAGCATATAGGTCAGGTGGGGGTTGAACTAGGGCTGTTAACTCAAATTTATAACCCAAGGTGCTGTCGTCACTGCTCTTTTAACTGAGCTAGCTAACACAGGTTAAAATCTTTAAGATTTTAAGTTAAGAATACAACTTTATTTGCAATATAAAGTGGTATTCTTAACTTGGGTTAGCTAACCTGTGTTAGCTAACTCAGTTAGGATTAGCTATTAGGCCAGAACCAACCTTTAGGATCGAAGACTCCTCAGTGTTTGAGATTTCTTAGAATATCAGTACTAATGTCAGCTTTAATTTTGTATCAGGTAAGTTTCTACCTCTCTTTGTTGCAAGGATATTCTTCTAAATGTAATAATACAAAACCATTATATAGTTATTTTCAACTGTAGACTTCAAAGTACTGCACCAAAGTGTGTAAACATGGGGAACCTGAGGCAAGTGACTTGCTCAAGATCAGGCAGAGATTTAGTGGCCAAATCAGGAATAGAAATCTCATCTCCTCACTCACAGTTCACTGCTCTAGTCCCTGCTCATTAAGCTATAAACATTGCCACAGTAACTTTTCCTAATATTTATAAGTTATTCCTGGCCAACTCCCAAAGATGCCCAGCACTGGCCTTTGGGGCCCAAACTATGACATTTACAGCTGTAGCTCTACTGGTTTTTAGAAAGGCTCAAGGAATCATCATGTTGGGCAGGCCCTAATTCTACAGCAAAACCAATAAAATCCTGCTTCCGGTCAGAGAATGATGGTTTACTTTGCTCTCCCTTATGGCCTCTTTTTTAAGAGTCAGTGCTTTAGGAGCATAAAAAAGTAGTGCCCATACAAAAGCTTTTTTCCCACCTGAGAGCATGTTGTAACCAAGATAGAACCATAGAAATGTAGGCTGGAAGGAACTTTGAGAAATCATCTAGTCCAGCCCCCTTCACTGAGGCAGGTCAATGTAAAACTAGATCATCCCTGACAGGAGTTTGTCCAACAGGTTCTTAAAAACTTCCAAAGATGGAGGTTTCACAACCTCCTTTGAAAGCCTATTCCAGAGCTTTACTGCACTTGTAGTTTAAGCCCGTTGCTTTTTGTTCTACCTTCAGTGGACAGGAGTACAATAATTCACTGTCTTCTTTATAATGGCCCTTAATATATCTGACACAGAAAAAATGAGCGTGAACTATTCTTGTGCAATAAAACGGCTCTTTAAAAGTTGTTGCATTAAAGTAACTGAGAAAATAAAGGATGGAACAACACATACTGAAATAGTAAGACACGTAACCCTTCAGTTTTATATAACCGATTTTTAATCTTTTGTTTCCTAAGGCCCAGATGCTATTCGTGATTACAGAACAAAGCTCCCTGAGCATACTCACTACATCGGAGCAACCACTGCCGCACAAGGGGCCACGAGTGACCTTGAGTATCTGTGGCGTACTGCCCCCTGGAAGACTTCTATAGTGCCCCACAAACGTTCCTACCCCGGAGAAATTGGCTGGGGCATAACAGAATTTAGTTATCTCAACAGAGGAAATCTGCTCAGTGGCATGCAGATTAAGGTAACTACTCATACTTTTCTCCAGAATTTTATCAGATGCCATCAAGATGACATTAAAGAGCATCTTGCTTTGTAATTTTATACTGTGTGTTTGTAGTGCAGTGGTTAATCGGAGAACAAGATGGAACAAATTTATTTGATAAAAAAGGCACCATTTTTTAAAATCATGTACAATCAACATTATTACAACAAATGTATTAAAGTGGTGGTACTTGAAATTATACAAAGTGCTCATAAATCTTAGCTTCATGAAACAAATTAAATGGCAAAGTTGTGTTGTGTAATGAAGACGTGCACTGGAGCTGTGAAAACTATTAACATCTTAAATCAATTGAACCCATATGTTTGCAAACATCAACCCATGCTCATGAAAGCTTGGGGAAACATTTTCAGAAATGGGTCCCTGAAGTTGATCAAGTCCATGCAGATGCCTAAATAAACAGCCCGATTTTAGACAATGCTGTATGCACAGAACCTCCCACTGATGCTAGCTTTAGACACCCATTTTTGAAAATCTTGGCCTTGATGGATGTGGGCTGAGTTTTAACACCTTGCTGGGAAACTGACACCCAGAAGTGTGGAAGGAGGAAGTGACTGGAATAGTTGAGAGGAGCTAACTTTAGGATGGAAGGTTCCCTTACGGGTTGCAAGGTTCACTTAAGGGTTTGAGTTTGAACTTGAGCTTTAAAGTAAACCTGCAGGTGATGGCCCACTTCCAAATACCATAAAAAGAACTGCAGGCATGAGTTTCTGAACTCATCTGTGAGCAGAAGCCTGCCAGGTTCGCACAGGTCTAGTATGCGTTCACTCCCTCCGAGAACTCTGTTAATGCTTTTGTGGTGCTCAGCCTTTTGGGGAGCAGAAGTAGAGAATAGAATCTCAAGACACTCTTGAGCTTGTCTACTTCTACTCTGAGTGCTGCATCTGAAACCTTTGCTTACACCTGTAGTCAGAGTTTCATTATTGGGACTCTTGACATATGTAAGGATTGCAGGAAAGTGCCCTCAGTGTTTAATTTTTGCAGAAATCTTTGGTTTTTATATATAGATGCCAAAACTGCATGTTTTTATTGAGTAGATCTGACCAGTTATGCCTGAGGCCCCAGTCAAGTCAGGGCACTATCATGCTAGGTGCAGTACAAACCTATTCAACACAGCTCGTGAAAAAGCTTTTTTGTATCGCTAAGCCATAGCTTACATATGTCTGAGAATATTTGCACATTACATAACTGCATTCCTAAAATAGTCAAACAGTTTAAAACCCCAGATTATCAGTTCTGGGTACAGTATATGAATTCTTACCCCACCCTTGGGGGTCCTGTGTTTTCCCACACCTCCACTGGATGCAATATCCTCTCTCCAGTCCTCATTAGTGTGAAAAGGAACAGAAACAAAAAAGATGGAGGAGCCTGGCCTGGTACTTCTTCCAACATCCTGTGAAGAAAAGCAGGGAGGGGCAGTTGTTCTGGTTCAGCTCTTTCCCACCCAGAGGATGACAAGGAGGAAAAGGTGGCTCTCTCCAACCTTTATCCCCTCTGCACAGTTGCACAGGAATATGCACAGTAGAACAATGTATAAATAGTTATAGCTGAAAACATAACAGATTATTTTCCTTGGTGGATGAGTAGGAAGTGTTTCTGTTTGAGATTACCAGTAGTGGAAAAGAAAAAGCCCAAGGCATTTTGAGAACTATTAGAGAAGAACAGCAAACTTTGGCTCTAAACTGTCAAAACTTTAGTTTCCTTGGGTTGTTCCTTCATAGCTTTGACGCAGGGAACTAAAAGGCATTTGAGGATTCTGAAAGCCACATTTGGGCATAATTTGGGCACCCTTGCTATACAATGCCTTTTACAGATCAAAGTCTGAACCTTCATTGATTGCTTCTCTGCAAAATCTGAGCAGGTGTACATTCCTAGGAAGAATACAGGCATTGATTAATGTCTTACGCTTCTTTGTTCAAACAATATATCCTGCTCAAATGAGTCTGGGATGAGAAAAAGCTTTGTGAAAGCATAAATGGGTATGTTTATGAATGTAATTTTATACATATACATACATACATGCACATACACTCACACACACACCAATTTATACACCGGAATAGACTCATGAATGGGTGGTGGTGGTGGTGGTTGCCACTCAAAAACAGGCAGAAATTAAATAAATAACAATGTGGGACCTATTTCTCTTTATTCTTAGTACTGGGCTCCAGGATGTAGAAACTAAGGAAACTCTTGATTTAGGATCCTGAAATCCTGAATTATAGGGGCATAGGAGCCTTCCTGGCAGCACTGCCCTACAGAATCAGGAGTAGCTGTATCTCTTCTGGGTACAGCATCATGTGCAACCACTCAACTCAACCTACAATAGGGTGACCAGATGTCTCGATTTTATAGGGATAGTCCCGATTTGGGGGTCTTTTTCTTATATAGGCTATTACCCCCCCACTCCCCTCCCAATTTTTCACATATACTGTCTGGTCACCCTAACCTACAATAACAGGGGAAGGAGACCTAAATCATTTGGGCCAGGAAAGGGATGCATAAAATGCACAATTCACACCCCATCCTGGCATATCACCTCTGCTCTCTGGCCATGAAGGATCTATGTGGGGTGAACTCTTCAGATTTTAGTGGAAACCAGAGTTGAGCTGAACATTTGCACCCTGCCCTCCTTCACTGCTTCTTTTCCGGTCCATGACAAAGAGGCTGCTAAATTTAGCCTAACCAGTGCAACAGGTTTATTCCTTTATCAGATAGCCATTAATAGGATGAACATTTTAAGCTTAGATTCAATAAACAGCTGTTTTTTCTTTTAATGGTTTTCCTATTTTACTTGATACTTCTAAGTCAGCTTCTTCTGGAACTAAAAATGGTTTTGAACTGCTTTCCCCTTATAGAATCAATAACACACATGGAGTCCAGGTTTCTCTCAAATGCCTGACAGTCTTCAAATAATTTCAGCTCCCACATTTCTGATCTGCAGATGTTGCTGTCAATACAAATTAAAGTTAAAAAGGACATCTTTGGACATTGCTACAAAGTTATAAAAGCACCTTTACTAGAATCAGACAGCTCAGTGGCTGAGTTTTAGTTTCACTTCAATATTATTTATCCTCTCTTGTGTCACAGAAGATTGTAGTTAAATCAGATATACTAACCAGGAGTATAACACTTCAAGCTCTATTAGATAAACATATTTTCAGATCTCTTGTACTGACTCATAATTCAAAATGTGACTCAGACTCACAATAGTTCTGCCAGTGTTAGCACTCTAACATTTCTGAAAATAAAAACACATTGTTTTCTGAACAATTGTTGACTTTGTGGGTAAGAGTCTATGAACCCATATTCCTGTTGCCATCTCTGCATCAGACAAATGTGCTCACTATATAGGAAAAAGCAATATTGCTTCTAAATGACCACATTGCTATTTCAGGTTGCTGCTGATCCTTTAGAGCCAAGTCTATTGCCAAATTCTGTTCTCTGTTACACCAGGTTAAATTTGCAGTAGCTTCAGTATTGTGGATTTACTCCAGTGCAACTGAGAGTAGAATTCAGCCCTGAAATTTCATCGTCTTGGCCGTGAAGTATTTTAGTTCATTTTGCTTTACAAACCTCATGAACTAGGGGGCCACATACTTTGCAGCCTATGTAGGCTGAGCTCATTGCACACACCAGGAGCTCCTTGCATTCCACCTCACAAGCTCCTTGTGTGTCACCCACCATCCCCCTCTATTTCAGGGACTCCGTGCAATCTCCCACAATATCCCCTCACGCTAGACATTCTGCGTGCCCCCTTTTCTCTCTTCTTCCGTATCTGGTTTCCCCATTCTTAAAGTTTGGCTCCCAGCAGGTATAGAGAGGAAAAAACAGAAAGAACTTGACCATTCTCCAGTTTGATGGCTGGTGATATTTGTGGATATTGAGCCTGATTCTCTTTTCACGTACACCTATGTAAATAAAATTAACTTCAATAGAGTTACTTCTGGTTTACCTGATGTAAGTGAGACAACTATTCCCTTTGTATTACTATTCAGAATGACTCTGCTTTGCCATATGGTTGTGGTTCATTTTGTTTTCTATGATTTCTTGTTGCCATAGCAGCTAGGCCTATAAAATAAATAAATAAATAAATAAATAAAAATGTAAAAACATGTTTGATAAATAGGGCCCTACCAAAAATTCACAGCCATGAAAAATACATCATGGATCATGAAATCTGGTCTCCCTCTGTGAAATCTTCTCTTTGATCTGCTTTTATTCTATATTATATGGAGGGAGACCAACATTTCTCACATTGGGGGTTCTGACCCAAAAAGAAGTTGCAGGGGGTCACAAGGTCATTTAAGGAGGGTCGCAGTATTGCCACCCTTATTTCTGCGCTGCCATTCAGAGCTGAGTGGCCGAGAGTGGCAGCTGCTGACTGAGGGCCCAGCTCTGCAGGCAGCAGTACAAGGGTGGCAATACCATACCGTGCCACCCTTATTTCTGTGCTGCTGCTGGCAGTGACTCCTGGCTCCTTCAGCTGCCCAGCTCTGAAGGCAGTGCTGACATCATCAGCAGCACAGAAGTGATGGTAGTGGTCCTAACAAGTGGCATATGTAGGGGTGGGGGGTAGAGGGGTGGATGGGCGATGGGGGGAGGAGGGGAGCAGAAAGGAAACTACAGCTGCTAAGCTGACCCACATCCTGGAGTAACAGCCTGCACCACACAAGGGTTTTGTTGTGGTTTTTGCTTCTCATCCCCTCACACTTCACTTATAGCCTGAATACTTGGGCTTTATGGACCCAATTCAGCAGGGTACATAAATACATGCCTAACTTTAAGCATGCATTTCCGTGCAACTCCTCTCATGCATAACGGGCTCATATGCATTGCTGATTCATAGCCTCTGGATACAGCCACAGTTCAATAAAAGACTTGTGGCATGGCCACAGCTGGCCTGGGCTACCTTAGAGCTAGGGCTGTGGGGCTAAACATTGCAGTGGGGACATTTAGGCTCAGGCTGGATCCCCGGGCTCAGAAACCCTGTGAGTGGGGAGGCCGTGATCCAGCCTGAATGTCTACACTGCAGTTTTTAGCCCCACAGCCTGAGCCTCGTGGGCCCATGTCGATGACTTGGGCTCTGAGACTCAGCACAGCAGGTTTTTTTATTGCAGTGTAGCCATATCCTCTGTGAGGGAAATATAATTTGCCCTTGAAGCTGTCCTGTATCTGCAGACTCACTAATGCAGCACAGCATGGGTTCACCTTTAGGAGATGTTTTCTTTGCAGCCATAAGTGATAGAAATGTAACTTTTATTTTTTTAATCATAAGCTTAAATTCTGCAGTAGCAAAGAGGGGCCACACGGTAAGTGCTGGCTTTTCATTACAACTCCTGAGAGAAACAGAAACAGAAGTGAAGCTGGGGAGAGGGAACAGCACAGGAAAGGCAACAGCAAGAGAGGAGGCAAGCTGCAGGGAGCGAGCTGGTAAAAGCATGAAATGAAAACAAGGTACATTTTGAATTATGGCAGTACCGTCCCATCACTGCTTAAATTCAGTGGATTAAATAAAGAAGCTGCTCAAAACAAAATAACATGGACAGAAGAATAGGGCAAGGAAGTAATTGTGTGGCAAACTGGTTGCTGCAATGACTGGCATTTTCAGCGTTGGACTGCTTAACACCTGCAACAAAGACGAATATGACTTAGAAACAGAAAAGACAAAGAGAACAATGAAGAAATCATATGATGCTTGAATTTCACAGAAACAAAGTTTTGATTCAGAGATTTGCATCAGAATTGTTTGCAATGCACCAAGTTCTGCCCTTAGACAAGCAGCATTTTAGGAATTCAAATGAGAAATGCTTAGATTGGCTTTCCTATTTTAATTTCTACTCTCAGATTTATCAATAAGCATGGTGCATTTAAGCTCCAACTTGAGAGAAATGGTGAGAAGTGAAAATGGGTAAGAGAAGAGTGGGAAAAATAGGATGTGGTATTCAAGGTGCATGTGTGTTGCTGAAAAATGCAGACTGTAAGCTATATTGTTGATTCCCCCATCAAGATATATGTCCAAGAAGTTTGTAAGACTATCTTGCTGACCCAACTTGAATTTTAAAAAACTACTTCCTATAGACCAATGGTTTCCTTTTTGCCCTGGATTTCTCCTTGACTTCCACATACTGCCATCTGCTGCCCTGCCCACTTTTTGCCCACATGCTCTCTGAGTTGTAGCCTGTTGTGAACCTTTGATCTTTTTAATTTTACAGTTCCCATACAGGACCCTTAGATGTACCAGACATTGCTTAACTCTTAAGTACATTGGTCCATTGCCTGAGATGTTGTAGAAATACAGCATTACAATTCAATTTTATTGTCTTTCTAAATTCTTCCTCTCTAAATTTTAAGGCCAGAATTCTTTACCCAGGTTGCTTTCACATTTCAAGCTGTGGAACCATAGCACCCCTTCCTTGGCTTTCAAATCTGATAATGGACTCGCTCCTCACTCCCACTCAGATTGGAGAGGGGCAAACAAATATAATATCAATTCCCCTTGCCAACATGCTGTGGTTTTGTTTCTCTTTGACAGACTGGAGAATTCCGTCAGGCTGCTGAAGATGACATAACTCATCGATACCAGAATCCATGGTAACCATTTATTCACTATTCTAGCAAACTTCTTCTGATGACTAGCCCACTGTTGCAAAGATGCTTTGATTCCCCTGATTTGTGAGCAGACCTGGGACAGGCAGAACAGTGGCATGCTTAACCTTGTAGCAGAATATACAGTACAACTACATCTATTGTTACCAAAGAGATGCCATGAGTATCTACTGCTGCGGGAAACCCTTCTTCAGCAATGGAGCTATAGAACAGTGGCTAAGAGGCAGGGTTTATAGTTAACCATTTAATTGATAAGTTATTATAAATGAATAGCACTACTCCATAAATAGAACCAAAATAAACATTAGAATTTAGGCAAAACTCTTTGGGACTCATAAACACCACTGTCAAGAGAAAATCCTACTTTTCAGGTTACCTGCCACTTTTCAGCCAGTCCCTAATTTTATTTTAGCTTATAGGGTCTGTCACATTGATTGGTGCACCAGGAGCCAAATCCATGCTTTATAAGCATGATTTATTATTAATGATAATTTTAGGTAAAATATGAGAAGAGGAAAAGAGGTTGAGGAGATCTGCAAAGGGGAGGAGAGTGAGGAGACTTGTAGAGTTCTCTCCCAAGAATAACTTTGCAGGGAGTGCCAGTATCATAAAATAATCCTATTAGAATGAGGGCTAGGTTGTCACATTATGATCTACTCTGAAAAAAGGGCAGTCTCTCATTAGGTTGCCCTAGGAGCAGTTTATGAAACAGATTATGACTCGGAGTTGCACCCTGCCTCCACGTTTGGTTGCCTGCTCTGGAGAGGAACTAAACTGCACCGTTCCTAACCCTGGCACAGTACCTTCTGCTCTGATACTTAGCGCTGGCATGCTGTGGGCAAGCCAAGACTCTCTTCCACTCTCTGTCCCATTTTTTCATCTTATCTCCCACCCACCTATGTACACATGGTCGGGGGGGGGGGGGGGGGGGGGAGTAATGATTCTCTGGGGACCACTTTCCCTCCTGTGTCTATGGTATAGGTAGGCCATATAACGGAGTCAGGAAGTGCTTTAGTTACCCTCACTCCCTTTTGTGACCACAGAGAGTTGATCATCTACTAGCCCTGAGTGACTACAGTTTCTTATGTTCCCCTATAAATCACAAGTACAAAGCCATATCTGTAATTGCTTATTTGGGTTACTACAGTGGAATTCTGTTGAGGTTACTTTATTCTGGTGACAGGTTATAAAATAAACAGCTTCTTCATTACATTTTCCAAATGCTAAGAGCTAATGAAACATTCAGAGTTCAGTGTAGGAGGACAGCCAAAGCAGTATCTTTCAAGAAGGCTTAGAGTGCTTGTCCATCTTTTAGTGCATTCATAAAACATTCATAAACCATTCATATTATCAAGATTTTTGAAAGCAATCCTTGTGTGCAATGATTGTAGAGGGAGCAATACGTGGCTTGCTATAAAGGACATACTATATTTATTTTTAGCAGAGAAAGGTGGATGGGAAGGCAGAGTGACCAGAGCATAAACACTATTAAATGTGTGCAATCACCTAATGGAATGTCTCAAATGGATGCACTATTAGATAATTAAGTTATTTTATCTAGAATGCTGCAGGTCTTTAAAGCATGAACAAATTCTATAGGAATTGCATAAAATATTCAGAAGAGTTAATTGTTACCATTGGATCTTTTCATATAGCTTCACTGCTGACCCCGCAATACCACTGACTCTCTAGTCTTCTAATCAATACAAGGTTATTACCGGCATTTCTAAGCGACAAAAAAGCCCGGTGAAATTCATCAGTGCAAGGACAGTACTTTGATTATCTCTAGTTATTTCAAACACAAAGTGTTCTCTGAGATCTCTTGCAGTAGAGCAAGTTGTGGAAAAATAATTCCACAGACGTCTTTCAAGAGAACAATTTCCCTTCCCGTCCCATTTTGTGAAATTTTCTTGGAAAATGTCAACTTTTCATCCCAAAGAAGTGAAACATTTCCCATCCAAAACAGTTTTGACAAAATATTCTGACCTAACCTACTTGGGAGAGAATGCCAGAGGTTTGTGTGAATCCAAGCAGCTGGCCAGAGACAGCAGCCTGGCTGCTGGTTGCAGAGGGAAAGTTGCATGGCAGACAGCCTGACTGCTCGGACTGAAAAACCAAGAGCTGCGCATAGACACACCCTGTTGCTGGCTGAGGGCCTGCAATAGCAGCAGCAGGAAGAGGAGACAGCTTAACAAGTAGAAGGCATGGGACATGTGGATGGCATATGGACAGTGCTGAGGGGACACACCAAGACCTGAACCCTGGCTGAGCACTCCTTCCCAGATTCAGAAAAGCACGTAAGAACAGACTTAACTTTAAGCATGTGAGTAAACTAGGGCTGTCAGATGGTTTAAAACTGTCATTATTCACAATTACATTTTTTTTAATCACACCGTTAAGCAATAATGGAATACCAATTTAAATTTATTACAAATATTTTTGGATGTTTTTCTATATTTTCAAATATTTTGATTTCACTTACAACATAGAACACATAGTGAGCACTCTACACTTTTTATTATAAATATTTCCACTGTAAAAAAGAAACAAAAGATAGTGCAATCTACAGCTCAAAGCATGAAGGAGCATATGAATGTACAGCTTATCTGGCATGTAAATATCTTGTAATGCCAGCTACAACAGTGCCATGCAAACACGTGTTCTCACTTTCAGGTGACATCGTAAATAAGAAGTGGGCAACATTATTTCCTGTAAATGTAAATAAACTTGTTTGTCTTAAAAGAAATGGAACTGAGTGAACTTGTAGACTGTAAAGTTTTACATGGTTTTGTTTCTGAGTGCAGTTAGGTAAAATTTAATAATTCTACAGTTGTAAGTGCACTTTCACGCTAAAGAGATTGCACTATGGTACTTGTATGAGGTGAATTGAAAAATACTATTTCTTTTTTACAGTGCAAATATTTGTAATAAAAATAATATAAAGTGAGCACTATAGACTTTGTATTCTGTATTGTTTAAATCAATATATTGGAAAATGTAGTAAAATATCCAATATATTTATAATAAATTTAAATTGGTATTATTATTTAACAGTGTGATTAAAACTGCAATTAATCACAATACATTTTTAATTGAGTTAATTTGTTTTGAATTAATTACTTGAGTCAACTGTGATTAATTGATAGCTCTAGAGTAAATCCATTTTTTCCACTACTCTTGTGCTTAAATTTAAGCACATGCTTTTCTGATTAAGTCTGGAGTGCTCAGCTCTTTGCATAATCAACCCATGTATGAGTAAAGTATTTCTAAATGCACTTCTAAATGTATTAGTAGCTTGAATGTCTTGAGAAGGAATAGATACTATTGCTATGGAAACTGTCTCTATATCTGTAAGAAGAGAGGCACTCCTTGTAGCTTGAAAGCTTGTCTCTTTCACCAATAGAAGTTAAAATGAAAGATGTTACCTCACTGCCCTTATCTCTCTTATGTTCTGGGTCCAACACTGTAAACATCTGTATCTATAAGTCAGTCTTGGTTTGCGTGATTCGTAGAGGCTGTGTCTACCCTAAAATATCTTCCTGTGTTTGATGGGTCAAATTCCACTCCACACCATCCTTTCAGCCTTTGTTCTCTTGCTTCTGTGAAGGGTACAGAATCCAATACTCCTTAATAGAGAGTAACATTGACTCCTAATGAACCTGAACATTCTTTACTACAATGGGCATTGACCTTGTTGATACCGGATGAATAGTTCAACATCAACAAGATGTGAGGTGATTTAGGGTGAAGTGTGCTGTACTTGACACCCATATCATTGGATGTTTCTAGAGCTGGCATAGCCAGAGAGGAGCTGTCATTTTTCAGTTTGCATGGAAATGATAGAAAGGGAGAAGCTGACGCTTTCAGAGGAAGTGAAAGTGTTAACATTTGCCTCTGTTTGATGGCCACTGAAGATGTTTCTGCATGAGTATAGAATGATGAGGCACATGGAAGACATGCTAGATAAGGCACCTAGAAGACATGAAGGAAGTGTTTCAAAGTTGTAGGAGGTGCACTAGCTCAGCATACTAGGTATGGTACTCGTGAAGTTAGAAATACTCTTAACCCTGGCAAAAAGAAAAGCAGAACACTTTTGCTTTATTCTTGCCTTCAATTTTTTCTTTTATGGTAACAAGTCACTTTTTCCCTTATGGAAATGTGATGTGCATAAAATGGAAATAAAATTTCCACTTGTCATATATTCATGATTTTGCTGTGTGGTGGATTTCATTTGTCTCATTTCATAAAGGTCTCCCTTCCCCCCACCTTTTAGTGGGGAGACGGCAAAAACGGTGACGTTTGTGGACAAATTCACATCTCCCTCCACCCCCTATCTATCAGAAAAAAACAGCATTTGCTAGTAGAAATAGTACATCTTTGCCCTGTTTATTCATGTAAACCTCTGTTTTAATATATGAATACTCACAAAAGTGTCACAAAGCCTTGTATCTCTTAGCACTGCATGGACACGCCTAATCAGAGTGACTTGATCACCAATTACTGTAGTCTTCTACTGGATTCTTTGAATCTATGCTTCAGCATTACTGTGTATTATTTCTTAAGATATCTATGTAACCCTTCTGCTAGGCCAAGTTAATAGTAGCAAGGGCCGGGTTCAGTACTTACGGGTTCCCTCTCAACAACAGAATGCAAAACTGGCTCAAGCCCCCACCCAGTAACCTGGGAAAATCCTACACACACTCCTGGGCACCTCAAAGAGGCAATACTTCCACTCTCTCAGGCACAGATCAGTGTATCAGAAAATCTTTAACAACATGAGGTAAATGACATCAGCATTAAATTGGGAAAACAATTTTAATAACAAGCTTAGGGTTCATAAACCACCCCATGAACAGAACCCACCCCAGAAAATTGTGCTGTGTCCTCTCCTTTAGGTTCATGAGTCCAGCATCCCCAAAACCACCCAAAGTCCCAAAAGTTCAACAGCCCAAAAGTCTCTGGAGTCCAGCAACCCAAAAACCACCCAAAGTCCCACAGCCCAAAAGCCTCTGTCCCTGGTCAGTGCAGAGTTCAAAAGTTCATCTGCAGAATCTTACCTCCCAGCCTTGGTGGAAATGGGGGGCAGGTTAAGGGGCACCTTATGTGGTCCAAGGCCGAATGCCCTGCCTCTCCATGGGGTTCTGCTGCAGCCCTCACCACAAGCCGCTCCACTCGCTGCTCCACTCTGCCAGCCGTCCCATGAACTGCTCTGCTCCACCAGCCACTCTGCTCCACCAGCCACTCTGCCGGTAGCTTGACTCCACTCTACAAGCTGCTCCACTCTACCAGCCATCACATGAACTGCTCTGCTCCACCAGCTGCTCTGCCAGCTGCTCCGCAATCTATTTTCAGGCTCTCCTACTTAACACAATGCTCAATTATTTCAGCTCTTAGTAGATTTCAGCTTATAGTAGGAGATCCTTAGTGCAGGTGCACCACTGGGCCCAAAGTGACTTCAGCTCAGCAGCCTGAAACTAGACTCCTAATGGAATAAAAAATTAGCTCTGATATTCCACAGTAGAGAGAGGCAGAGTGCAATAGGCTTGTAGGGCCCTCAGACAAGACCCTCACCAGAAGGTATAAATACTTGTCCACAGCCTCTCCCAATTCACTGGGTTTTGGAACCACTGTCCCTTGCCCAGTGAGTGCTATCTAGATGATGGCGAGTCCCTCCATTATAACAAAGGCCAAGTACATGTTCACAGTCCTTGATTCATATAATCAGGGTAACAATGCTTTATTATTCCTGCCCTAATAACAGAGAAACTGGGGCTCCCAAAGCAATCAAAGTGACCATTTGGGCTGCTGTGAGTTCATGCTAGGCAGAGTGGGTGTGCCTATGCAAATAAGATCAGCCCCTAAAGTTCTTTTCCACAACTCACCACAATTCACCACCAGATGTCAGGGTAGAGCTCATTCTGACACTGCTTACATCTAAAAATGTAAAACAATATGTAAACCTTTTATTTTACCATAAATTTCCAGAGAGTTATTTTTTGTTCTGGAAAAGAAGGCAAATTTCTTATACGCTTCTCAGATTTGTCTCACTTGTAAAAGTTAAGCTCCTGATCTTGTTTACACTGATGTAAATTCAGAGTAATTTTACTGATTTCAGTGGCTTTCCTCTGAAGTGTCAATCATATAAATGAGATCACAGTCTGGCCTCACTTTCATTCCACCAAAACCAAATATTATAAGTGTAAGATCATATATAGACATCCAGACTTTTGGAAACTTAAGATGAAGCAAAAAGTAAAAGTAGGAGGGGGTGTTAGTAGATTGAAAGGAATTGAGCACACACAGAAAATCCCACAAGTTCAATATTCATATGGATGTGGTGACACACTCTTTGCTCTCTTGAAATAAGTATATTCCACGAAGGACTGCCACATGAACCAATAGTTAAACTAGCACAGATGTTGCTGGCAATATTTGAAAGATATTTACTTCATATTATTAGAGATCAACTTTTGATTTTGTAAAGGGAGTCCTCCTCATGATTTCCCACAAGACATAATATTTGCCTAGTTAGAAAGAGCAAATCACGACATTGTAGGTGGGTTTTGTAACTTAAATATTTCAGACTGGTGTCATAATTACTTGGCCCAAGTAGGCCTTTTCCCATGCCTTTATACCCTCCCCCTCTCTGTCTTTGAACCTTTAGGTCTTCAGCCTTTCATAGCGAATGCCACTGGCCAGGAGTTTCAGGGATGATCTAGCTCTGCCTTTCCTCTGTAGTTTCTAGAGCTCAGCTTACCATATTGCTTCCTTTAAATTACTTTGGAGACCTTCTCCTTGGAATCCGGAGAAGTGGGAGTGGTACGACCACCAGACTGTCAAGGTAACAGACACAGGGATTTCCTACACACAGACATGCACTGGTTTAATTAAATGGAGTCAGTTACTTTGTTGTAAATCTCTGTGTGGAGTCTGTGGACACACTTATATTGGTTTATAAAGCGCTTTAGCTGCTCATGTAAAGCTAGGGTTAAACTGAGGTAAGAGAGTCTATACAAAGAAGCTTTAATTTAACTAGCTTGCTTTAGAAATAATTTTGGTTAAGCTAATGCAACTTTGTATATAGACCAGGCGTTCATGGGTCCAGGAGTGTGTTAGCAGCTGCAGCTTGCTTCTCTCCCTCCTGAGTCTCCTCCACCTTTTCAGAATAAAAAAAATAGGGTATCCCATATTACAGTAAAAAGCAGGCATAAGGGAAAGAAATTTCTCCATGTCCTCTTTGCAGGGTTTACTCCCTGTACTAGATTTCTACTCCATACTATTAATTCCAATTGCTCTTTATTTATTAATTTTCATACTGTAAGTTTCACCGTAAGTCTCTCTCCCCTCTGTAACAGTAACCATTGGACTCAGTGGCTATTGATCCCCGTCAGGTGACAGAAATCTGACCTCTTGGAACAATGGCTCATTGTGTGTGACTGAGGTCAGGAAATAAAGCTTCATGTCTTTCTAGTAGTCCTGTTTCACAGCCCTTTTGCCCTTTTCTTGGCTTTCTAGACTTCAGTGTTCTCTGTCCTTCCCCTCCCATCTTCTCCTTCGTCACTTTACTTTCTGCTAGTTTTTCCTTCCATCTTTTGTCCCCCTGCTCTTCAATCTATACCCTCTTTTCTTCTCTGTCATGTTTTGCCTTCTCACGTCAAATGTCCTGCTAGTAGTGGGCTAGAGCTAGCCTGAAGAGCAGGCAGTGAAGTCTTCTCACCACCTCTCAGATGTTCGTAGGTTTATCAGGGACAAGAGGCACTTTTGGGCCCTAATGCACAACTGAGGTGGTTGGCAATGGAGAGGAGTTGTTGCAGGGAGAGTTGCCTCACTGTAGTGATCAAGTGTTCAGGGAAAAGGGGGCTTAGAGACGAAGACTGGCTTGTTTTCTCCCCTTTCCCATTTAAGGATGAAAATAGTCCAGGAGCAGCACCTGAGTTGAGCTGTGGGTTACTAGCGCTCTGGCAAGTGTACAAGCCTTTCTAGGAATGCTATAATCTCAGCCACTCAAGTGCTGAAGGGGTTGATTGCTATGCCTTTCTTGCAGGAGATTTCTCTAGTACCAGGCCCACACTGTACACAAAGTGCTTCTGTTACACTGTTGTCAGACTTTAATTCTCTTGACAAAAGGCACAGAGAAACTGATTCTGCTCTTACCCTTGTGTAATTCCGTCAATGTCAGTGGAGTTACTGCAAATTTACATTGGCACAAATGTCAGAATGAAGCCCATCGATGCTTAAATATTGATATTTTATTTAGCATGTTACAAAATTATACATGCTGTGCTGTAATCAATAGAGTAGGCAGGAAAAAAAAGCAGAGGCTTGATTTATACACAAGTTGAATCTTATGTTTTATCCTTCCCCTATACTAAGTCTTGTCCATACAACCTTCTCCAGAGCAACATGTTTTATTCATATGCATCTTTACAGCAAGGGTCAGATGATAAAATGTCATCTTTACAGACTAAGAGAGCTCAAAAATCTGTATAACTTGCTGAAATAATAGGCTGATAACACTCCACTTTTTCTTTCCTCATTCATCAGGATTTTCTACATCAGACAGTCTGTGGAATGTGCCTGTCTCTTGTCACGCTGCATGCGGCAGATTGGCTGTGTAAATGTCAGAGCAGGGCCAAATCTCTCTGCCAGCAGCGTCCACTGAGACTGGAAAACATGACAGCAAGAGAGGCAACCACAGAATATTGTTTTTACTAATGAAACTGAAAATTAATCTCTTTTCTATAGCACTCTCCATGAGAAGATCTGCAAGTGCTTTACACACATTAAGCTTCAGTCCCACTCTCATGGGGGTTATCCTTATTTTAAATTAATTGTCCACAGCCACAAAGAAAGGCAAGGAATAGATCACAGCTCCTGATCACCAGTGGATTATTTTTAACCAAGAGTCCATCATCTCTCTTCTTCATTGCCTCTAAATTAAATGCTAAACATTAGTGTAAGAAATAGTTAATTCTGATTCTGACACACCATTACCAGATTGTAGCTGGCCTTTGCATTAACGTGCCAACATCCTCTATCCCCTGCAACTGCTCTCTTACGCAGAGGCCAGTCACCCTTGCTAGCCCTCCTTTCAGTACAAACCACTGCAGAGAGGACAGGGCAGAGGTAGAGCCCCCTTTAAACCAGCTGACTGAGCTGGCCAGTAACAAGGGTGTGAACATTGGAATCTCCTGAAAGGGTGCAGGGGCGTAGGTTCCTCAGCACCTAAATAGCTAAATAGCTCAGGGAGTCACTGAATCGCCATGCTTCCTGGACCTGTCACTGTGATAGAGCGGCTCTGCACCATCTCTCATGCAGAACAGTGCTTTAATGGCACAATCCAGCCCAAACTATTCTAAGTCACAAGCTGTCAACTATAGCTAGAATTAGAAAGTAAAAGAAGATTTCAAAATACGTTCCCCCTCCCCAACACACAAGGAGATTGGTGACAACAGTAATGTATATCACACAATGTTTGCAAGTGCACAGTTCCTTTAACCTCTCTGTGACTCAGTTGCCCTTAGGGTCATCTTGGAAGAACAGGGATGACACTCAGACCAGCTACACCCACATCCCCAATGTAGTTGGATGTTTCAATATTATTTCACTACTGCTGACTTCAGCAGATACTAGGTATCAGAGTTAACACCTGCATGAGGATGAATGGGGTTAATTTGCAACTCTGAGCTATTGTGCCTGCATACACTCCATGTAGTTCTGACAGTGGCATTTGTTTATACCTTCAGCTGACTGTAGTGAATTGGTTCACATTTGGAAGATTTCCTTTATCAACTTTGAGGCCTAAACTAGTTTTAAAAAACATGAATGGAAAAGGATGATATTTTTTGTGTCCTTTACTGATCCTCTAACCTAACTAAAACTGAGGTTTTCCTCTCCTTGTGTTTTCCTTTTATTTTGGAAATATGAGGAATTACAATTGCTGACTTCTTATGAACTAGGTAAAAATAAGTGCTTCAAAACAGGCAGAATCCCAAGCTGCAGCTTAGACCTCTTTTGACAAAAAGATGTTAGGAGAAAACTTTGTGAAAGAGATAACTGCCTGTTAGGGATTTGAGTTGAACAGGTTTGTAATACTGAAACAAAAAGTTTAAACAATCTGACTTAACATCCCTTTCCTTTCCAACTAAGAATTGGAAAATTTAGAATTGTGAATTCAGAGCGTTGCAACATAGGTTGCTATCTCTTGTGATGTTACTAACACATTATTCCAGAGAGCAAAAAGAGAGATGTTTAGACCAGATATCTCTAATCTTTTTTTTTTTTTAAATATATATATATATAAAAACATTCAAAAGCCTTAGAGGCCATGAGAATTATTGTTTTTTAAGATGACTCCAAAAACAAAGTTAAAATTATATTTTCTTTCATGAAAAATGGCATTCTGGGATCCCACATTAATGGCCTTTAATTTCCAAATCAAGTGTGCTCAGTTTTTAAGTGAAAAGATGATTTTTCTAATTGCCAGTAATAAACATTCTGCAATTAAATGCAATCTTCTGTAACACTTGTGCATATTCAGGGTCATCAACAGGTTTGCACAAGAATAGGGAATACTTAAAATTGTTTGCTAACACATGTGAAGGAATAGAAACCAGCTCCTTCCCTGTTAGCTATGTTGACTCTGCAGGGCAAGCTGCCGTAAAAAAAAAAAATCAGTTAAAATTTATATTAAATCACAAGCAGACACTACGGAATACACATGAGTAAATCTATTGACTGATGCCAGTTTTAGAATAGAATTATGCCTTCAGTTCTGCAGAAACTGATTGGATCACCAGAAAAATGCCAATACTTTCTACCAAAAAAAGCCAACATTGGCTTTATCTAATCCCTATCTGGCCCATTTGTAAAACAGATTAATATTCTTTAACTACCTTCACAGGGTGTTTTTGAGGTCAATTAATATTTGCAAACGCTTTGACATATTCCCCTACAAATGAAAAATATGGTACTGTATATAAAAAATCTTACAAAAATGATGGTAAATAATCACTCATAACACAAGTTTTTAAGTCCCATGAAAATGGGAAATGTATTATTCATATACTTTTAAAAAATAAAATACTTAAGTTTCTTGAAAAAAAATTACTTTTTCTCTTATTCAGTAGAAAAGTGTTTTTCCATCTACTTTTGGTAGCTCACATGCTCCTGTACACCATTTTGCAGTCTTTAGATTCTTCCAACAAATTTCCATTTCTTGAATATCTTGGGTTCCCATCCACATTTCTATTTTTCTATTCCCAGAGGAAGTTTAAGAGTCATCTCCATAGCATATACATGAGGTTTTTGTTCTCTTTTCCGCTATTCCAACTCGTCATTTTTTTTATCATTTCTCCCTTCATTCTGGACAGTTTCCAACTGGACGGTTTCCAACATGTTTCAAATAATTTCCTGCTTGACTTTCAGCCTTAAATCAGAGGTGGATTTATTGCACAACTTGATCCACAACCTAATATCAAATAGAACAGTTCAAATCTCTGCTCCTTGTCTCTGGTATGCAGTGTTGTTGCAACCATGTTGGTCCCAGGATATTAGAAACACAAGGTGGATGAGGTAAAATCTTTTATTGGACCAACTTCTGTTGGTGAGAGAGAAACATTTGAACTGACACAGAGCTCATAGTTAATGAGAAAAGAATTCTGTACGTTGAATTTTGTAAATTTTAATCTCTTCTATGATGTCCAAGCAAAGAGATGGATGCTCATCAGCATGGACTGGGTGGGAATGTTACACTACTATATTATTCATTCTTTCCTTCTTTGTCTTAGGGCTGGGCTACACTGGGGGAGGAGGGGGGTTGAACTAAGATATACAACTTCAGCTATGCTATTCATGTAGCTGAAGTCGAAGTATCTTAGTTTGACTTACCTGGCCATCCCCACAGTGCGGAGGTTGACCAGTGCCGCTTCCCCACTGACTCTGCTTACCCCTCCTGCTGAGGTGGAGTACAAGTGTTGATTTGGGGATCGACTTATCACATCTAGATGAGACGCGATAAATCGATCCCTGATACATCGAGCGCTACCCGTCAATCTGGCAGGTAGTGTAGCAGTACCCTTAGTAATAGGTGAGATTTATTTATTTTAGAAAGAGAGAATCAATCTTTATCATCACAGGTAGGGACATTTATAGGTAAAGATTCTAAATACTTTCCATTATAAGGTCCTGTTTTCAGTTCTTCTAAATTTGCCAAACAAACCCTTCAAGCTGAAATTTTCAGTGCCAGATGTTTGTCTCAAACTGTTTTTTTAAGTTTCAGCTAAAATAAATCTGAGAAACATCAGAACTAACTTGGGGGATAATATTTTTACCCATGTTGAAAAGAATTCTTAACAGTTTTACTGAGAAGCTCCATGCTATGGAGCAGGGACTTGAAATTTGGTAAGGAGTAACAATGGTTTTCAGGATGTGCTTTGTTGAAGTTCCCGTGAAAATCTGCCTCAAAAATTTGACCAAGCAATAAACCTTGTAGGGAAAAAAATCTCATTCTGTACATGCTCACTAGAAACTTGTTACAGTTTGGCAACTAAATGATCTGGAGATTCCATCTGCCCTGAGCATGCTCCATCCCCTCACAACTCCTACATGCCAATCAGACTGCACATGAGCCATTGGCATAGAACAACTCACCAAACTCCAGCCTAGTGCTGCAGGGACTGAGGTGAACTTTCTCTGCACTTGTTCCTCCTATCTGTTGGGTGCTGCTGGGTACTGCAATTCAGAGGAGGGAGATTCTCTCCTGTATGCTCAATGCCTCCTCTGCCTAGAATGCAAAGAGGGCCACAGAACAGGAAGAATAAGGACATGAAAGAGACAAGGCAGGGAGCCAGGGGCAGGAGCTCGAGGAAAAGAGGGTGGATAAGCCTTAGGCAAGCATGGAGTTAGGAGAGTAAATGGAGAGACTGGGTATGAATGGAGATGGACAGAAGACAGGGATGGATAAGAACAATGGAGGGGGATGGAAGGAGAAAGCCATAAGGATAGGAGTAGGGATGGGACCAGGGCAAGATTTGGGAGAGAGGAAAATGGGTAGGAGCCAGGGAGCATAGCACCAGAGGACAGGGAGAGGCTGGGTAGGGGTAGAAGCAGAAGGGTTTGTAATGAGTACATTCTCCTCAGAATCTGGAAGTGAACCTCTTATTCCCAAGTCTCAACATTCCTTTGGCATAGTGTGAAGCCCACTGGCAAAGGGTGTGTCTCCACCCTCCTCACTTTTGCATGCTTGACTTGGCAACCTTAGTTTTCTTTTAACATAGTGCTGGGATGTAAATTAAACATTTATATTGCAGTAGCACCTCAAAGCCACAACCAGGTTGGGCCTCATTATGCTAGGCAGTGTACAACACAATAAGTGGCAATCCCTGGTCCAACATCTAAAAATTCTAACTTGAGATGTTCTCTTTATGGGCAGATTGGTTTGTGAATATGAATTGTTTATCCATCTAGGGGTGTGTGTGTGTGTGTGTGAGAGAGAGACACATAGAGAGACAGAGTTTTAAACACTGTTTAAACACTAATCAGTGTTGAAAATAGTAATCACTAGTACTATCTACAATGAAAGCAAATCTCGAAAAAGAATTAGTGCTGTAAATGGCAAAATTTTAAAGTAAAGCTAATTACCATAGCTCTGCTTCTGACATCTATATAAATAATGAGTTTTCAGATGGCATATGACACATCCAGATTGGTTCAGTAGGAAAACAGGTTTTTGTTTTTTTGGGTAAGGATAACCAGATGGACAAGGATTTTATAAGTATTGGCAAAGTTAATGCTGTTGAAAGGGTGACAAAATGTGTTAAGTTAAAGTTGGATACTCAGCTTTTCATCAACATTAAACTAAAATTGCAATCTGAACATGCCACTATTCTATAAGTTCATCTGCCAAAAAGAGAGAGAACTCAAGCAGCAGAGACTAGACTCTTTTCCCCTTTTGTGGATATAATGCGTGCATAATGTACATAAAAAAGATCAACAATGAGAGCCTGATTTTTAGAATTTTAGACATGTAAATGCACATAGAAAGTGAGCTCATTTGCATGCCTAATTTACAAGTATATGGCAATATGTAAACATTGAAACGGTGCATGAAGTTGGACATGCCTTTCCCTACCCCCCACCATATACTTTGCCATTGTTATCCCCCTCAAACGCATGATGGGGAATGGAAAAATTTGGTTTCAGGAATGGCTTAAAGCTGAGGATATATAATGCTTTGCTGCTCATGGCCCCTCTGTCAAGATTGAACAGAAGTTGCTTCATCTGAATGGTATCCATCTCCACAGGATTAAAATCATCCAGTGGTATGAATTCAAGTTGAATGAAGAGCTCCATCTTCTAAACTGACCAGGTTCTGTTCTCTCAAATGGTTGCCCGAGGTCCTGTAAGATGTTACAGTCATCTCCTCCAGATGCCTTCCAATTTCCCCGCAAGAATCATCTTCAACTTGACGCAATTAAAACAAGATGGAAAAGACCCCTTAGAAGACCTAAAACAATGGCTGGAGGACTGATGGACACCTCTCCTTCAAGGATCTTCTCTCATGTAATGCACCAGGTTTGGTTCACAACAGAGCATCGTGGAGGTAGAAAAATTGTTCAGTGGCTTTTCCACTGTTCAACCAACAGCATAAAAACTAGCCTTATTTCTGTCTTGGGAGAGAAATAATTTGACCAGAGACACTCTATAAAGCTCTGCATTTAGCTGAACTGCAAGCATGTACATGTTTGAACAGGTATGTTAGATGGCAAAAGCACAGATCCATCTCCTGACAGATGTGCTGCAGTTCTCTTAGAGCAGTGGCTCTCAACCTGTCCAGGGTACTGCACCCCTTTCAGGAATCTGATTTGTCCTGTGTACCCCCAAGTTTCACCACACTTAAAAACTACCTGCTTACAAAATCAGACATGGAACTACAAAAGTATCACAGCACACTCTCACTGAAAATTGATTACTCTCTCATTTTACCATATTATAAAATACATGAGAATACAAATATTGTACTCTATTCACTGCTGAGGCACTTCCTTGTGGGGACTAAGCTCTGCTTACATTTCAGTGTACAAGTACATAGAGCAGTATAAACAAGTCATTGTCTGTATGACATTTTAGTTTGCTCTGACTTCATTAGTGCTTTTTATATAACCTGTTGTAAAACTAGGCAGTTGTCTAGATGAGTTGTACCCGTGGAAGACCTCTGTACATCCCCAGGCTTATGTGTACCTCTGGCTGAGCTTTAGAGTTTTACAACTCCCCACATAGAGCTCTGTGTTCAAATCCAGTCGCTAGCCAGACTTAAGTTTCTGAAATTGCTCCAAGAATCTGTACTATATATTGTAACTCTTCATATTGTGACGGAGTCAGACCAGAAGGATATCGGAGAGTGCTGGAAGGCAGGTATATTAGTCTCAGGATGTGCAGGTCCTTGTTCCCTGGATAGCCAAACAAAGGCTACTCCAGGCCAATCAAGACACCTGGGGCCAATTAAGAACCTTCTAGAAAGGAGTAGAAACAGCTAGCCTAATTGGGACACCTGAAGCCAATCAGGGACTGGCTGAAACCAGATAAAAACCTCCCAGTTAGTCAGGTGGGTGTGGGTGTCGGGAGCTGTGGAAGGAAGTTATGCTGTTGGTGAGTCTGAGTGTAGGACAACATATCATACAGAAGGAAGGAGGCCCTGAGGTAAGGGTGAAGTGGAGTTTGAAGAAGCAGGGACTGCTGTAGGGAAGTAGCCCAGGGAATTGTATTGTGTTTTGTGCCTAAAAGGTCAGCCATCTTAGCTGATACTATTAGGGTCCCTGGGCTGGAGTCCGGAGTAGAGGGCGGGCCCGGGCTCCCCCCTTTTCCATCTTCCATACTGGCCTGTGATGAAGGCAACTCACTAGGTGGTGACTCTTGCCAATTATATTGAGAAAGGGAGGTCACTCTGGGGCCTAGATGAGTTTCTGAGGCCCCTAAATCTGCCAGGAAGCGCAGGACCCACAAGTACAGACTTGGAGCTTTGTCACAATATATATTAAATTTGTTGTCTGTATGTTCAGATTTGTCAGTTAAATACATAACCCCATGATTCATATGTCAATCAGCACTATCATTGACTTTGAATCTCTAAGCCAAATTCATTCTGGAGTAACTCTGTGGAATTCAGTGGTGTTACACCAAGAGTAAGTTTCTGCATCTGTGTCTTATACAAAAGGGAGACATTTGTGATGTCAAAAGGCCCCACCCTCCACAGCATTCTAATACAATTATCCATTATATCAGTCAGAGAAAATGACTGATATAACGATTGTAAAAATTCCCCCCTTGTTGCTGTATCTGCAGTCTCCAAAAAGTATGCTGGATGCTTTACAGAACACAGACAGGTGCCCTGCCTTGACAAGCTTACAATCTAATTTTAGACATGTCAAGATGAGCAAAAACAAGAACACTCTGAAGGAAAGGAAAGACAAGGATTATAGCCAATAAGATCACAGTTACTTAGTTTACGCATGTCCACATCTTGACGTCTTCATCATTATAATTATTGTTGATGCCCTTCGGTGGAATACTTCTGCAATGCTTACTTCAACCCCACTCAGCATAATCTGTAGTGCTTAACCCTTTCTGTATGGACTCACTTTTCCCTTTCAAACAGCACTTCAGCATTAAATATGATGTTTACATATTAGCCACTTTTAACACAATAGACTCACTCCAATAAAACAGGCAATATTTGCAGTGGACTGCATATATGTAAGGACTCAATGAGGTGTCTAGTTCAACTTGACTACAGAAAACAATGCAGCATTTAGGAAAAATAATAGAAAGTTACTGTGTTTGAAATATTTCAGAGTAGGTCAATATTTCCCTGACTAGTGGGAGATTTTAGTCAGGAGACATTGGCACTGAAGTAGCTTTTGGAGGCTTCTTCTGAAGAGTAAAAAAACAGGATTTGCTTAGCCTGCACAGCCTCTGAGTAATCAGAAGCCCAGCTGGAACCCATAAGCAGCTCTCAGCTTTGTGCTTGTGATGTCACTGTGGCACTGGGAACATTTTTCACATTCTAGGACAGCTTGGATGCAGTCTGCAAGCCTTGGGAGCTTATGAAACAGTCAAACTACAGCCAGAGAATCCTTCCACTTTGCAAAGTTAACTTTTCATTTTGCTAGGGTGATCACATATTGAATAAGCCTTTCAAATGCAGTGGGTGCGGGTTTGGATTTTTTAAAAATATCATGAATGCCAGCCAACACCAGATAAACCCAGGAGTGTCAGAGCAGATTACATCTAAGTGTGGAATCATACACCATCCATGGCAGTTTCTTCCTCCCCCCGCCTCCCCCAGAGGTGACAGATTATTTCTAGGGAACATATTTCCTAGCTGTAAATATTACTAACTGTAGTGTCAAGAATTCTGTGTAACACACTTAGTACGCGAGCAGCATTGTAACCAAAGGAACTACACTATTTTCTTTCAGTGTGGGCAGCTCTTAGGAATAACATGATTTTGAATACTAGTGAAGGCAATCTCACAATGATGTAAAAAGAGAGATGAGCCAGCCATAGGGTACTATAGCTCTAGCCTAATGGGAGATATACTGAAGTACACACCCAGAGACCCAGATTTCATATTATACTTTAGGGGTGGGGTTGTAACAGGATCTGTACTCACCACTCAGGCACTTCCTTGTGGCTACCTCTGGAGAATAGCTCCACTGAATTGGATGCCCCTTTCACTCTAGGAGGTGCAGTGCTTTCTCTCAGTCACTTGGGGTGCTCCTTCTTCATGGCTCAGCTCTCCAACCAGGTCACTATAGTTTTCCCCTTTTGGGGTATCAGAGTCTTAGTGGACTAGCTGTCATTCCCAGCCAAGCTATGCACTTCCCCAGTGGCTGGTAGGGAAACCCAGATCCACCCACTACTCCAGGTTCCAGCCCGGGGACCTTTAGATCAGTGGCAAAGGTTTACGTCATCCTTGGTGCTATATCTCTAGGCCGTTTCCTATTCCACCTTTATCAGGTCTCCACTCCACCTATCTTTTGGGTAAACCTTTCCTTCAGGGCAGGATCCCAGGGCTTGTACTCTTACTTACCCTGGGTTTCTGCCTCTGGCACTCTTGCTCTTTCTCCAGAGAGAAATTGCAGGCTTCCACATTGCAGTCATCTTCTGCCTCGCTTCCTGGCCTTATACCAGTCCCTGCTGCTCCTGATCATCTGGGCTCCATGCTTAATCAGTGCTTGCCTCAAGCCTCACATTCTCCCAGTATGGCCTACAAAGTTACATAACCCCATCTGAGCCACATTAACCCTTTTTGGACTAGTGCGGGGTGAACACCCTATCACAGGATGTCACTGTCACTCATCAGTCTCACAGATAACAAGAACTTGCATCCAGTCACTTCAGATGGAGCTCTAGGTACTATTTCAAACTCTAATATACAAGAGCCCAGGATCATGCACATTGCTAAAGGCTTTTAGAAGAAACATGCTAGATTAGGTGCCTCTGTAATCCACTCTAATACAGTGTCACCTCTACAGCTAGAGCACATATAGAAGCTTATGACCCTGCTGGGACTTCCATCTAAGACAACTGCTTCTTTAGCTCAAGTGGGAAAGATTCATAATTTACATCCACATGTCCCAGGCAGAAGGCCCAAACGTGGCTATTGTTACATTTGGCCGTGTTGCCTGTAATCACTAGACCACAGTCTGCTTCCACAGTCATGAAAAAAACCCAGGACTGACGCCCAGCGTTCCACTGCTGTCCCTCAGAGAAATATGTAATACACTGGCAACATGCGTTGTCTTTGCCCATGTGGGCTGATTCACAGAGATTAACACCATGCTTTCCCCTTCCTACTAGCAACTCTTCTAGTTGAAGTGTAAGAAGTCTCTACTGTAGCACTGAAGGTTGTCGGTTCAAACTGTGGTGATTACCTGTGAATGAAAAAAAATACATATTTGCACAAAAGATGGTGTAAAGGACCCTTCACATAGTATCAGGATGATTTGCTAATATTTATTTTACTTCTGCATTTTTAACATTTCTATGGGGCTAAGGGGAGCTGTGCCTTTAAGAATAAGGTGTTGTAGACTGTGCTTGAGTCAGAGAACAATATTTGGGAGATGTAGCCATTGTGTGCAGACGCTAAAAAAAACAACCCCTGTCCGTGTCAGCTCCAAAAAAAGGCCACACTTGATTTAATATATAAATTTATCAAGCCATATTTTCAAAGGCGCACTGTGAACGAGCCAAAGAGAGCCTTCTACCTACAGGTCACCAGTCTGAATCCTGCAACCACCAATGGGGATTAAACATGGTTGCAGTCTAAGGGATGCTTGATAGCAAACTCCTTGAATATAGAGGCCAAGTCTCAGTTCCCAAATCACAAACTCCCTGTTGTACTTTGCACTAGATTGTAAGCTTTTTGAGACAGCAATTCTCTTGCTTTTGGTTGCTACAATGCCTACCATAACTCCAGCTTGGTCCAGTCCTCTACTGAGAGCTGTTATTGCGGGGGCCAAACCCCAGACCTTTGCTCATTGGCTGGTTATCAGCTTCTGTAGGTGTTTTTTTCACCTGTGGGACCTCAGTCATCTCTTGATGCTGATGAGAAATAAGCAGGCACATTCTTACAGAAGATAAATCCTATTTTTGTGCCAACACAGTAACAGGGAAGAGAAAGCCCAGAACAAGTCACTTGCAGAATTGTTTAAAACAATTTTTTTTTCAAAATTTCATTTATCAGCAGTAGATTTTTAAAAATATTGTTGGCAAGTCATGAGCCAAAAATGAAAAAGCATTAGGATGGAAAAAATATATCTGTTTGTCAAATCAGTACCGGGATATTTAAGCTGTAATGACCTAGCCAGAGGTTTAATAGACCAGAAGTGTGCTGCTCCAGGGTACGAATGCACATTTTACTTACACCATGCTGCAGCCTGATATATAATGTAAAGCTATTATGAAGGCCACGGGGAAAGTTTCCACTATAAATTACTCCATGAAACTGCAGAAGAGTGTGAATGTTTATGGTGTGCCATCATGCAGTCTGAGTGGTTTGTTACCCGGCAGGACTCGAGGAAATGGCTGGTACAGTTTTACCATAATGACATTTGCAGCTTTTCTGCTGTCATAGCTTCTTAAGCTTCAGAGAAATTTTCCCCACTCATTCAAAGATGAAGAAGATAGAATAATATTTCTGTAGCAGCATCAATATGGTAGATGCTTTAGCAAAATCCCTGCTACAAACTGCACACATTCAATTACAATTGTGACTATAAACAGACATAGAAAAGCACAATGCACCTCATAAGTGCTGAAGAATATTCCTCACCTTTTGAAGTTGGAATGCTAAATACTAGCCCTCAGTCTCGCTATTCTGAATCATTTGCATTACCCGACCATCAATCATTTTAACCAGAGCAGCATGTCCAGAAGGATAGTCCTGTGCTAGGACACTTACCTGGGACTTGACAGTTTAATTCCCCTACCCCACCGCCGACTGCTTGTGTGACCTTGAGCAAGACACTTAGTCTCTCTGTAACTGTCTGTAAAATGAGGCTACTACTACTTTCCCTACCTCTGTGACAGCTAATACATTAAAGATTGTGAGGAGTTGAGACACTAAGATAATGGGGGCTGTGTAAGTACCCAAGAGGATGTCTGCACTGCCTTGTAAACCCAGGCTCAGACTCCTCATGAGACCAAATCCCACTTCTCTACACACAAATCTCTCAGACTCTCGGTTGGAACCAGGGTCCTAGGAGCCTGTGGGATTGCAGGGTTTGAGCCCCAGTCAAGCCAGAACCCAGGATTCAAACCCTATTGCTTTGCAGTGCAGACACAGTCCCCTTTCTCTCCCTCACCGTCTGACTCAGATCCTAGGAGGCCACCAAAAGTAGTTGGGGATTGGTCCTGCTTTGAGCAGGGGATTGGACTAGCTCACCTCCTGAGGTCTCTTCCAACCCTGATATTCTATGATCCCCCAATCCCATATGCCAACTTCCATTGACCTCTCTATCCCAGGGAAATGTAAACAATGCCCCATGCTGTTGTAGGCAATTCCTCAGTATAGTTACTTACAACAATCCATACATCAATCACTTTCTTGCATCAATCCATACTGTGAATCAATGTCCCGCTCCATTTGATAAACACTCAGGTCTTTCATAAATACATTGCATGGCAATCAATCCCCCTTTCCCTTTAGCAATGAAACCCCACCACAGTCAGTCAGATCCTTCTCCCCCACAAATACATTCATAAAGGTACCATTCTTCCTCTTCCAATGGGCCATTGAAATCCAAAATGTGGGAACACCAAGCATCCCTGACTTCTGTTGTCTTGGTGAATGCAGCTTCAGCTGTGATAAGTGCAGTTTCTGGCCGAGTGCACTGATTCAGTGGCCCCTTGCTGTCATAGGCCCATTCAGGGGGAAATGGCTCACACCTCTGGCTTCACAAAGACTGTGAAGAGCGCAGCAAATCACGGTAATGCACACAGCATTGACGACACTGGAATCAGTCTGAATATCTTTAGTGAGATTTCAATCTGCCAAAAGTGCATTCAACAGCTAGTCTACACCTGCTGAGAGTGTAATTAAACCTCCTTTTGCTAGGGCCTCTGAAATCGGGGTACAGTTTTATAAACCAAGGCAAAATGAGGTACACCCAGCGTCCCAGAATAATAGTGGGGACAGTAACTCCATTTATTACAATGTCATTTGGTGGGAATAGTGTCCCAGCTTGTCCATGAGTGTAGATTTCCCATAGGTGAAAAACTCTGACATCAACCCACATTGACATTCATAAATCAACCTCTATGGTCCACAAGAGCCTGGAGGAGGAGTATGGAGAAGTACTCAATGGAGTAGTAGTTCACATGCTCCTTGAGGAGGGCAAACTAGGACACACGAGTCACACCAATGGGTCCTGTGCAGTTTGGAAACACTATCCTCTGAAACCCAGCTATTACACTTCAGGGATATCTTTAACGCCCATCTCCTTGGGAATAAATCATACGCCTGGTTACCCACAGTTGACTTGCCAACACCAAACTGGTTAGCAAAGGACTTGTAGCAGTCTTGGGTAGTCCGCTTCCAGACAGTTATAGCAACCCGCTTCCAGACCTGCATGGCTGCCCTCATGTGAGTGTCTTTATACTGGAAGGTCAGGGAAAATGGTTCACAAATTCATCTTCCTTCATGCAAAAGTCCTGGACCCATAGTGGCCACCCCAGGTCTGTATGACAATGTGGTCCCACCAGTCTGTGCTTGTGGCCCTGCTCTGGAAGCTCTGGTCTGCGAAGGGGGTATCAGCAGCAATACAGAATATCATAAGCAGCATCAGTTTGTATTTGCAATGTTTGTGTCTTCCTCCTGCTGTTCCATCAGAAGCTCTGTCAGGTGCCTTCAGTGGGTCATAAAGTATTCCCCGGCATATCTGCCTATTTCCTGAAACAGGAGTGAAAACACAATGGGGAGTTCTTCAAAAGGCACCTCATTCACGCTGCTGGCTCTAGAAGCTGGGAGAATGTGGACCAAAAATGATGCTTGCCAGGATGTGTTGGCAGGGTTGTTCAAATTTCCTATAACATACAGCGTGGACAGTCACGTTTTCCCATGCTGCACCATAATCAAAGGGATAGAGTGGCCACATTCTGGGAGAGCAAAAAGGGATACAGTTGGTTTGATTTGTGTCTACGTGCAGCAGTGTGGACACTAGTGCCCTAGATTCGAGCCCAGGTTAGAAAATTCTTAGTCTAGGGTTGACAATCAGTGTAGACACTCAAGCCCTGGGTTCTCTTACCCAGGGTCTGCTGACTTAAGTCCCATTAACCCTGGGCTTACATTGCAATGTAGACATACCCTAAGAGTCTGAGGTCTTGTTTTCACTACAAAATTTGATTACGCTGGAAAATAAGGAGGAAAAAGTTAAGCTAGCCATGATATTACTGAGCAAGGATTTTACAGTCTGTATAGACAAGGATGAGCTGTGAACTGGGTCATGGTGACAAGTTATGGTAACCTTAGTGAGTATTTGAAGAGAAATACAGGATAACAGCTCCTGAAATTCAACCATGATTGGCTGACAACAGTGCTGATCACAGCTTGCCATGGTCTGCATTAAGGGCAAAGTTAATTAGTTAGTTAGTTAATCTCATTCTTCACATGTGTCCTATCAAATTTTGTAATGAAGACAAAGGCTTAGAGGCACTAATTACAGCACATGTGTAGGTTGTCAAAGTTACCAGGCTAACTGCATCTCAGACCCCTCCTGGTCTCTGAATGCACCTGCTCTAGGTCTCAGGCCTCTAGTGGAATCACACAATTCTCCCATTCTAAGACTGGCACCCATGTTGCAATCTACTGTACATCAACAATAATTTACCACAGGTTTGACTTATGCCCAGACTCTGAAATTCTGTTCCTTTTGGGACAAAAACTGGTAGTCAGTGACCAAACAGCTTCCTTAAAACAAAATTTTATTCATATAGAACAAAAGCATTCAGAGGAAAAATATATCTTAAGAACAATAAACCAGGCTGTACGTCTGGCTTTTCCCTCAGGGGTCCCTGGCCCTGGGCAAGTCCTTTTTAAAACTCCCTCTCCATCAGTCTGACTCCCTGGACAGTTCTGACAAGTGAACATTTTAACTCTTTATCACTTTTCTGATCACCAGGCTCCCAGCTTCAGCAAAACAAAGTTTGCAACTTGTTTGAGACAGGATCCTTGAAGCTAACAGTTTGCCCCACTGTTTTTAAAACGTATATATGGGTGTTCTTTTTTGGAAAGCCATTGTGTTACTTTTATACACAGACCCCACTAAATTCACATGATATAGGCGCATAAACCCTCCATTACTCCTGAGATACAACTTCCCTTTATTGACCAAGTCACAGGGTTAATAAAATTGCATAGAATTAGTCATAACACTATTACATATCAGCTCTGCATTCGTCACATAAGTGTTTATCATTGAGTAGCATGAGATTCTACTCCCATTCCCCGCAAGCTAGGGAAAAGAGACTTGGAAGTCCTGTGTAACAGAACAGAGCACTGGCCCTAGGTGGGCCTAGTCTGTACAGTTTAAATACGTGAGGGTTATTTTATATAACTTGAAACATTGGGACCTACAAGCTACGTCCTCTACGGCTGCATGCTGCCATATTTAGATCTGTATTCCTCTTTGTTCTGGGGAGGCAGTATAGGCATAAGTACTAATAGAAGAAATCTTGTCAAAAGTCCTTGGTCAACAAGTCTTGAGAATTAATAACCCCATTTCCTATTAGAGATATCAAAATCTTATGTAAAAATTTCTGAAGGCGAATACTTAAAATAGTGGCACCAGGAATAAATCAACTTCTTACTGTCAGGGGTGGGTTTTTTTTGTTTTTTTAAATTTCAGGCAGCCTCCACCCAGTATTCTTGATCTACAAGGCCACAACGCTAGAGGCAGGCTTGCCTGGAACTGCACGGACTATAACAACTTCTATCATGCAGAGAGCAAATGGGCTGCAATGACCATGGATAGCTGGTCACCAAGGGGACCTGCCCTTCCCAGGTTAAAGGTACAGTACTTTCTCTAATGGCTGAAAATTTCAAATCTAGACTGCGGTAGTGGCAAGAAAAATGATAGATGGAGGAACGAGGCTGGCTTCTTAGAGTTGTGAAGTTTGGCCCTAGTGCTGTAGGCCTTGGCAATGCTTTTTAAATGGGGAACAATTTGCTGTGTGGGAACTCATACTCTCTTCTAGAAGAAAGTTTAGCTAAATAAGCATGCTTAAAACTAAAGTGATCAGCGTCAGCAGGCCAGTCCCTATACAGGTTTTTAGGACCTATATTGAATCTCAAATAGGTGTTAGCACCTATAGCATACAGTATTATACGAACACAGGAACAGTTGTAGCACTAATAGTCACCAAAATATTACTGATTGTTAGTGATAAGTAAATCAAATACCAAGAGGAGATTAATTGTCTAGGTTTTTTGTATGCACACACAAACACACACTCCTAGGCCAAGGGGTACGACAGTAAAATAAAACTACCCAACAGTTCATATCTAAAAAGAAATAGTTATAGGCAGTGTTGGAATTCAGTTCCATAATGGGGACCCACTTTCTTCTTGCTCAGATATCAGCTACAAGCCTCTTTCCATATAATTCAAGTTGGATACCCCAATCAACTCAGCACTCTGTGGTAGGGGAAAGCCCATGAAAACAAAATACTCATGAATCCATTCTTCTATGGCTGAAAACTCCATCTGTAACAGGGCAACAAGGCTCTCTGTATGGGAACCTCTTCTCTCATAGAAGAAACAATGGAACTTTCCTTCTGTCCTCAAGGCTTTTTTACCGGATCACCATAGGATCATTATAACTCCAAAATTCAGTTTATAAGAGACTGCATTTATTTTTAAAAGCTTGAGAGAGTCACCCATAAGCTCACTAGGGCTGTCTTGATCTTGAGCGCTCTCTGGACAACATGCAGTTCATACTTGTAATTCTTGGACTCTCCTAGTCTTGGGATTATGCCAAAACAGAAGATTGACTGTGACATATTACAAAGGTAGTTTCCAGCCTGTGGATTGCTAGCATGTGGCAATTAAGCTAATTTTATGTGGGAACAGAAGTATCATAAAGGTCAAAGTCTTGTGCTTTGTTTACCAACCAGCTCAGCTGCCTTTTCTCACATCTAAAATCCTTTCATTTTTAGTTTCACTCCATTGCTCTTCCTTCAATTGTGTATATGCAGAAGACAGAATAATAAGAATATATTAATTCATCACTGGTTGCTGAACTGACTTCATCCTACCTATATTTTATCATGTCTACTGTACTGGAGGGAAAAGCTATTCTTTAAAACAATTTTTCTTTGCTTTACATCAGAGTTAACATATAGTCACAGTAGCTCTATCAACGGCAGCCCACTATGGTAAAAACACAACAAAAATCTAGTTGTCTTCAATAAGTAGATAAGGTACATTGCCAGCAGCTTTGTAATTCCAGTTGCCATTTATTTCATGGAAATAAGTCTCAAACCAGGTATCTGCCACTAGTATTAGGATTATTTTATTTCAGGACATTTTTGAAACAAATCCTGAATTTTGTTGGCAAGCGTCAATCATGGAATTGAGGTCAATAGTGAAAAATTACATCTCCAAGCTTTGATTGCCTTAATCTGGTTTGAGTATCTTATCAGTTTTATTATTACTCATTGTCAGTCTCAGAGAGTCTATGTTTTTTATTTGCAGATGTACACACCGTCTCCTACTTTCTGACCCTTCTGCTTGGATGTTGCATGTGTATTGATCTACAGTTCCTGTTGATACCATTCAATTTATGCTTCTGCTTTTTGTCCAGGGGCTGACATCTTGTCCCATCCTCAACCCCTCATTTATCCATAAAATGTACCCTAATATAACATGAGAATTCATAGAATCGTAGAAGATAAGGATTGGAAGGGACTTCAGGAGGTCATCTAGTCCAATACCCTGCTCAAAGCAGGGCCAACCCTAACTAAATCATCCCAGCCAAGGCTTTGTTAAGCCTGGCCTTAAAAACCTCTAAAGATGGAGATTCCACCACCTCCCTAGGTAACCCATTCCAGTGCTGTTCCACCCTCCTAATGAAATAGTTTTTCCTAATATCCAACCTAGACCTCCCCAACTGCAACTTGAGACCATTGCTCCATGTTCCGTCATCTACCACTGAGAACAGGCTAGCTCCATCCTCTTTGGAACTCCCCTTCATGTAGTTGAAGGCTGCTATCAAATCCCCCTGCACTTTTCTCTTCTGCAAACTAAACAAACCCAGTTCCCCCAGCCTCTCCTCATAAGTCATGTGGCCCCAGCCCTCTGATCATTTTCATTGCCCTCTTCTGGGCTCTCTCCAATTTGTTCACATCCTTTCTGTAATGAGAGGCTCAACACTGGATGCAATAGTCCAGATGTGGCCTTACCAGTGCCGAACAGAGGGGAACAATCACTTCCCTCAGTCTGCTGGCAGTGCTCCTACTATATGCCATTAGCCCTCTTGGCAAGAAGGGCACATTGTTAACGCATATCCAGCTTCTTGTCCACTATAATCACCAAGTTCTTTTCTGCAGAACTGCCAAATTGTTAGGGTCAATGCATTTTATGGACTCATCCTAAACCTAGGTAGAAGGTTTCACTCAACATGAGGTAACCACAATTCAGCACAAATGGTGCTCTGGTTAAGGCCTTGACCAACAAGGGAAAATGCAAGTCAGGATTATGACCCAGAGGCACAGCTGTGCAAATGTACTCTGTATGCTATTAGGCCTTCAGTCTCATGAGCACCACATTCTGTTTACCTTAAAAAGGTCACTGTTTTGGCAAGAGTCCTATGTAAAGGACAGGCTATGCAGTTCACCACAAAGTGAGGGAGTGTAAAATCGTAGTGACAGTACAGTAAACCAAAGCTGTGTTCACTGAACGTGCCTGTACAGGACAGAGCGTAGTACCACACCAAGCACTGTAGGAGATTCCAGATATATGTCAAAAGGCTACAAAGTTTACAGTTACTGCTACAAAGTAAAAGAAACTGAAGCCATTTCAGGGAGATGCACAGTGAGGAGAACTTGATGCCAGGAATTATTTTTCTTGTCCCCTACAGCTTGAGATATTACTAATCTTTATGGAGTTCAAACTGAAGATGGGATGCGTGGTTATAAAGATACAAACCAGATTGTACCTCAGCTCTATTCCCAAACAGAAGGGTGGAAAAACAATTGTTACATTAATCCTCTCTCCTTCTTTGTAAGGATCGTTGGCTGCAAGGCCAACAGATCCAGTCGCTTCTACAGTTTCTCCATTCAAATCTCATGCTGTTCTGAGGTCTCCAGACTGGAGAGTTGCTTGGTGCACTCTGGACAGTATCCAGCTTGGAAGCTTTAGAAAGGTGATAGATTTGTCATAAACAACTTCCCTGAAACAACTGGAAATCTGGTGAGCTCTGTGATTGTTCATGGAGGTGAACATTAAAAAAATAAATACAAAAAATTGAGTTAAGCATAAAAATACAAATACAGAACCTCAGGCTCTTAGGGCACTTGGCACATGGACAAGTATAAAATAGTGTTATTTTTAAAATAAAGTCATATAGATGTTATGAAAAGCCTTCTGGCCAGTTCAGAGGTTGCTGTTGACATCTTCTGAACGTTTATACCTTGGAATATGTAGGTGTAGTGGTAAGTTGGGCCAGAGAGCTTCATGCAAGTTGATTTCTTCCCGTGCCTCACCAATATAATGTTAAAGTGGTGCATTTTCCAAATAATTCCTTTTTAAAAGATAGTTTAAAATATATTGTAGGGTTGGGTGGGAGAGTAAGAAATGAACTTGGAAACAGCCACAGGCCTATGTGAGATCTATTGAATTAAGAGATTCCTAGTTCCTCCACAGAACTTAAATTAGCGAGGGCATTTGGCACATTCATGTTTGCTCAATTTTCATTTCTGCTCACAGATAACTTTTAAGGTATCAGCATTTGTCTGGGTATAAAAGGGGAACCTTGCAAACACTGTGTATTACAATGTTATATCTGCTGCTACACTACTGATAATGGTACTAGCCAACTGTATCCATCCATGCAGTGTTCAATCCAAGCTTTCTCCACCAGAAGCAGAAAAACATTTCCAGGAAGAGATTTAAAATGAAAAAAATTACACAAGACAATTTAAACTGAATTCAAAAAATTTATTGCACCAAATTTCGCAAAGAAAGAGACCAAAATTATTCTGTACATAAACAGCAGTAAGAAAAAAATTTCCACACAGTTTGATACCGGTACCCATTCAGGCAATCCTAAAAAATGGAAATCCTTCCATAAAACATGCAATAGCAACACAATCAGATACACTTCTTATATGGATAACCAGTTATGTATGTCATTTTAATCCATTTAATGGTAGTAGCTCATGTAGTATAGAGTATAATTGGAAGTTTAGACTCTGTTCTGATTTGAGTCCTTTTAAGTCAAGAGAGGAGGGTGTGAAGAGGGAAGTCTTGCTTGGGATAGTGACCAAGTTGTGTCCTGTTTACATACAACAGTTTGTTGTTTTGAAAATGGCTTTTCATTTTCAAGAATGAAAATATATAGGCAAAACAACTTATTTATAATTGTCTTCCAAATTATAGCTATGAAACACAGAGAGAATTAAAAGTATATATTCATACATTTGAGGCAAAAGAACTACAGTTAAAATTCATTACTATTTTAGGAAGCTATAAACTAGATTAAAATGTTTAGCTCTTATTGACACTGCTTTAGAGTAAAAGACTTCAATCATATGCAGTCTTATAGCTTAGTGTTCACCCATACTGGCATTTCTCCCCCAGGTTTGTAAAAGTTTAATCTGAAGAGTGTGCATAGTTTACACTGGAATGTGTAAACTCCATTTCTTTAGGGTTTTGAAAGATTACTCAGCCTCACTTGAAAACCAAGAAAAATATATATTAAGACATTTACAAAAGATTCATAACACTGATAAAAATAAAAAAAGCTTTGGAATCTTGAAGATTTAAGCTACATTTTTATTTCACTGTAAGTTTTAAACATTTTTTCTTGTACATTCATATCAGTTCTCATTCTATTAAAAAAATAAAACAAACATGCTATAAAGATGTCTAACACAACATTTGTACATTCTTACTGCTCTGTCATGCCACACTAACTTGCCTAACCAGCAAGATGCTACAAAAAATATTCAACAAGTAAGCCTTACAAAGTTGAAGAAGCCCTAAAGGTAGTATCCTGTCAATTGAGGTAGTATATTTGGTGGGAGGGAGAAATATTTAAGTTTCTTTAGACTAATGCCAACATTTTTTTAAAATTAAGAATTATACAAATCTTAATTTGAGAAATCAAATTTGAGACTAAAAATAGGGCAGTCTCGTGTAATTTGTGAAGAGCAGCAAACTGTTATATAAAAGGCAATAACTACACTGTAAAGATTTTATACTGGGCTAAGGAAAAGTTGAGTGCATTTCAATCATTAATTCAGACATCTCCTTAAATTAACAATTTTATCAAAACAGCAGCATTTGTTGAGGGTAAGTAGTAAATTAAGGATTTCTGATCAAGGTTCTCATCCTGCAACATGATGTGTGCAGGATGACTTGCCTTCATTGAGGCTCCATGTGGATACAGTGGTCCGCTTGAAGGCATCTCTCTTCAAAACTGGGACTCAATTAGTTCAGATGGAAGCAAGACAAGACATTTTTTGTTGAACAAACAGGAACTAGGCAAACTAAATTACTATGAAAAAACTGCAGGGCATGAAGTAACAAGGATGCATAAAATACAGAATTCATGCATACCTACAAGGGAAATCATTACACACACCTACATGCTTACGAAGTGAAGAGGGGAAATTTAACAACAGGTGCACTTGCTATGTCATTTGGCAAACCATGAATCAGAGGTCAAAGCAGTTCAGGGGAACCAAATCAGGGGAAGCAGATTTCTTCATGTATCAGCAACCTCAGTAAGATTGTTCAGATACCTCTGAAGAGCGTATTGGGGAAAAGAGCTAAATGTCTATAGTGCAATTCAACACCCTTGACTGGCCCAGGTCAACTGATTCATGCTCATGGGGCTTGGGCTGCATGACTATAGAACTGCAGTGTAGACATTTGGGCTTGGGGGTGAAACATGGGCTCTGGAGGAGGAAGTGTTCCACAGTCCATGCTCCAGCCCAAGCCTGAAATTTTATAAACCTGCAGCCCAAGTTAGCGGACATGGACCATCCATGGGTGTTTCATTGCTGTGTAGACATACTCTGAAAGTACTGTGCAAAAGGAGACTCCTGGAATGTTAGATTGTTTAAGATCTGGGTTCTTCAATCTTATCTGTTCAGAAATCATACCTGGAAATTAAGAGTCCTTCAACTTGGACAAACAAACCTACAGAGAAATTTCTCATGGTAAATCTACACATTCCTCTCGCGTGCGGGGAGGCTGGGGGGGGGGGGGAGGAGAAGAGAGAGCGAGAGACTAACAAGATTTAAGGGCAATTCTTTGTCACACTTAGAACAAAATGAAACCCCCCAGAATACTCACCTTTTCTCACTTTAATTACTGAAGATTCTCTCTAGAAAATCCAATTATCAGGGTAGTATAAACTGAAACTCTGTGCTTCAATGGGTCCCTCCAATGCTGGGAATTCTGGAATCACTAGCAAGGATGGTTCAGTGAGCCAATTAATGAATCCTAGCAGGCAGTAATGATTCTAGTAGAAAGAGTTCATGTTTCTAAACAAGTATTTAGACAGCTTGGTACCAAGTGCCAAAAGTGCCCTATACTACTCATGTCTGTGTTTCCACAGAATGTCTGACAGTCTAACACCTTGCTTGGGTGGCCTTGCCTCTCGCTTCCTTTCTTTCTTTGAAAATAATGTTTTTATTTCTTTTTGCCCTTTCTTGGTCTAAATAGTTTCATAGGCTGCTCAAGAGTGTTTGATGAAAACAGTAACTTTGCACCTTGCTGTATATATATTGCATGTAAATAGTAAAGTTAACTGTGCTCGTGAGCAGAGAATTTTAGATAACTGTATACTGTTGCATGGAACAATAAAGACTGGTGCTATGAACTATTTGACCTAATGGGAAAAGTTTCTTCCTCAAAGCAGTTAGTCCTTAACAGATCAGAAGGCACTGAGATGATAGTGCAAAAGTTCTGTAGAATCATAGTGGATGTTCATGAATGTTCAGACTAATAAATCATAGATGCCAAGGCTTGTCATTGTCCTCTTTGTTTCACTTAAAATAGCCTCTACTTTCAGTGTGAATGAAGAATCATCTCCAAATAGTAGCAATGCATTTGACCAGTGATTTTTTTTTTTTAAATAAACTTTTGTTGAGTTTATGCCAATTGGTTGGTGTATGCGCGCACACACACACACACACACACACAAAGAGTAACACATTTGGTAACATATAGTACATTAGCTTGTCAAACAGAAATATCTCAAATGGCAATATCTGAATCCACTAAAACTTAGGACCATTTCCCAGTTTTACAGGTCATACAGAAATCTAATAATGTTGCAAATGCAACAATGTAAACTTGTAGTAGAAATTCCATAAGGCTTCCTAAAAAATCCTCCTCTCTCAAAAAGCCTTCTTGATCCTAATATTGGGGTGGCACTAATTATAATCTGAGCTCATTCAGTTTCCTCATCAGTAAAACTAGACACAGCTGCAGCTTCCTTTTAGCCTTAAAAATAATAATAATAAAAAAAATAAACCTCACACACACCACATAACTCAGCTGCTGAGTCCAAGTTTCTTGTTTTGAGCCGGCCACTACCACAGTACAAAAGGATATTTGTGTTCTGCAGAACTTCATGTCCATCCAAACACGTCTGTATCAGAATGCTATTTACATGGTTTATAACTCTAGCTCCACAACCAAAGACATGCACAAAACACCATGTGATCACAAGTTCAGTATTAGAACCATCATACTCCACTGTTCTTTTTACTGTCACTTTATGGGTTTTTCTAAGCAGTGTTTCTGCTGACAGTTCAGTGTTCACTATAGTGTTTACTTTTGTCATTTATAAAGACCGCAAGGATGCATTCACCTTCATGATTCGTTAACGTAGAGGTGAGTGTAAAAAAACTCCAACAACCACCTTTTACAGTATGAAGTCTTTAGATAAAGTGTCCAGCTGAAAGTAGAATCAAAAGGTGTTGTAATGCACTGTCATCACCTGCTCCCCTCACTGTTCCCCTTTACCGGTGCTTGGCATGTCTGCTCTTCATTCAAGATTCCTGTAGTTTGTTTAGGGAATGACTATCCTGAGATTTTAACTTATAAGAGTATTTGAGCAACATACGGGGAGTGAGTGCTTGCGATAGCAGCCAACAAAGGCAGGTCATTGGATTCAATCCTAGAAGTTTAAGAAAAGGAAGAAGGCTTTTAAATATATATACACACACATATATATACACACACACATACACATATACACACCTTTTACAGAAAAAAAATTACCCCTTCCCTCTCCCATCTTCCTAATCCACACCAGAAATAATTGGAGGTCACTTCCTATATCACTGGTGATTTAACAGGCTGAAGTGAGGTCTCATCATTAAGGGTTCATTACTTTTATTATTATTTGACCATTCATAACATACTAATAAATGTACATGCATTATGTCATGCATTATCTTTGCTTGCTTTTAAATTCTTCACTAATTCACAAAATTCAGTTTGCACCTCCTTCCAAGCCATTAGTGTGAAATCATCAGGTTCTACGGCATTAGTGCTGCAGTAACACCAGTTTGAAGAAAACAGTCAGTTTTTTGTGAGTGTTCTATATAATCAAAATCAGACATTTCAGCACCACAACCGCTTTGCGCCTCCTGAGACAGAGGCTCATGTTCTTAGATCAGCAGTGGTGCTTTAGCACTCCAGTAAGAGTTAACATTTATTCACCCAGACTCTACAAGACTCGAGATTCCACCAGCTGAGACTATGGTCATAATAATAATCAGTTTAACATTCCATAGGCATATTGCGTCAAAACCTCAGTAGATGTTTTTGACAACAGATCCTGATCTGAGCAGCATTAGAGCTGAAGTAGCTTGACAAGAACACATACCCACTCTGCAATCAAAGCAGGAGTAGAAAAAGCACGGCCCCATCAGTTTCAAGTCATTCAGCTATGGCAAGAGTGGGCAAACTACAGTCCGCAGGCAACATCCGGCCTGCGGTACCGTCCCATCTGGTTCCCCGGCCAGGGAGGTTGCCCCCGGCACTCCCCTGCCTTTCCCCCTCCCCCAGAGCCACGCTGCTGCGGTGGCAGCACTCTGGGGGGGGTGGGGCTGCGTACTCCCGTGGGGCAGCATGTTTGGCTCTGTGCAGAGCCAGACACGCTGCTGTGAGCAGCGTGGTAAGGGAGTCGGAGGGTTGGATAAGAGGCAGGGGTTCCCGGGGAAAAGTCAGTGGACAGGGAGCAGGGTGGGTTGGATAGAGTGTGAGGTCCCTGGGTGGTGGTTGGGGCGAGGGGTCTCTGGAGGGGGCAGTAAGGGAGCAAGGAGGGTTGGATGTGGCATGGGAGTCCCAGGGGTCTGTTAGGGGGCAGGGGGATGGATAGGGATCGGGGAAGTCAAGGGACAGGGAGCAAGGGGGGTTGGGTGGTGGGATATTGGGGGGACAGTTAGGGTTGGGGGGTCTCTGGAGGGGTCAGTTGGGGACAAGGAGCAGGGGAGGTTGGATGGGTCCGGAGTTCTGAGGGGGGCAGTCGGGGTGGAAACTGGGAGGGGGCCAGATAGGAGGCAGGGCCAAGCTGTTGGGGTGGCACAGCCTTCCCTACCCGGCCCTCCATACAATTCTGCAACCACGATGTGGCCCTCCGGCCAGAAAGTTTGCCCACCTCTGAGCTATGGTGTTCAGATCAAGGTACGGGACATGATGAGAAACAGAATGGAACACCTCATATAGCTGGCGGGGAGGAGGGAAAGTTAAAGAACAGGGAAAGCAAAGAGTAAAAGGGAGGCAGTGTGACCTAGTGGCTAGAAAATTGGACTGGGACTCAAGAGACCAGATTTCTATTCTCAGCTCTGACACTGGCACAATGGGTGACCTTGAGCAATTCCCATCACCTCTGTGCCTCAGTTTCCCCATCTGTAAAATGAGGATAGTGCTATGACCTCCTTTGTCGTGCTTTGAGATTTACAGATGAAGAGTTCTATGAGTTAGCTCTTACTATGATTATTAAAAATAAAATGGAACACTAAGAAATAGCTAGAGAAATTGCAAGTTCTTCTGTTGCGTTTGTACAGCATGCAGCAAAATGTGGTCCTAATCTATGATTCGGCTCCTAGATGCTACAGTAATACATGTATTGTTCTTCATTATTTGTAGGATTGACAGAGGGAGAAAGAGAGAAAACAAAATGGACACATTCTCTTCATTTGGCTGTTGGACAGGAGGAATACAGTAAATGTACACTATACCTTAGTGACTCTGAGTTACTGTACATAACTGCTTTAAAAAAAAAAACAACCCAAAATAACACTTGTCATCCTTTTTTGCCACACACGATTAACAGCAATAAGATTCCAAAGACTCCGACTGGCTGTGGTCACCAACTTCTTACATTATATTTAAATAAGAAGATATAAATACATGCTAGTCTTCATGATGGGATAACAGTTAAAGCTAATTAGTTTCAGAACTTATTTCTGAAGATGGGCTTTTAAATTATTGTAGAGAACAAAATCAGTGGGAAAGGGGATGGAGAACACAAGCCAGTCTGACCAGCACACTAAGAACAGCTGTGTGTGTTTTGTTTTCAGGATGTAGACAGGTGCAAGTGTAGAGGTCACATGTTGAGTAAAATACACTATTATGTATAGTTGCTGAAAGGAGGAGAACACCCGTTCATGTCCTCACACCTGAACAATTAATATTCCCCATCAAAAAAATACCAAAAAACAAGAAACAAAACCCCCAAACATTTGGAGGCACTATTTCTGCCCACCCTGAAACTTTGGGGGAAAAAAGATCAGACTGCCTGATAACAGAATGGGACTTTGCCCAACAAAATGCTCATGAAAAAAAAAAAGTAATTTTTCTTCAAGAAAATAAGGACTAGCTATTGTTCTTAATGTTAAATTTTAGACAGTTCAATTTGACTTTCAGATAGCTCAGTGGCACATATTTTCACACTTTATTTAGCATCTCTCTCATATACAACCTAGTGGGCAGTGAGAAGCAAGCCTGCTCACTGAATAGTGGAGTAGCATTTGAACTTCAAGGAAGTTTGGTCAATCTTGCCAGCAGCTTATAGCAGCTCTAAATCTTACTCACCCCAATACAATTTCTAGCTCTTTTACATGAACTCTTGTATGTCCTCGCAGGTATTCCGAGAGCATTTTGCTTTTGAGGTACATCTCCTGTAGTCTATCCTCAAGATGCATTATGCACTGTAAAAACACCACCAGAAATGTCAAGAATCGCTTTAGCCTTCATCTCAATGTGTAAACTCATAATTTTAGCTACTATACCAGGACGCATGATATAAGTTTAGTGTAACTTAAAAACCCCAAAGAATAGGCACAGCGCTTTTTGCGGGTGGCCAACACAACTGTAGAAAAATGGATGATTTTTAAAAGGTCTGGGCCAAGCTATCTTTCCTGGCTAGCACCTTTGTTGCACATCAGTCAACCAGCCATATCCAACTCCCACTGTAGTCAATGACAGTCTTTTCACTGACTTAAATAAAAGCTGTATCAAACCCAAAGACATTCAAGGCCTATAATTAAAACTGAAACCTGAAGACTCTGACTAGGCCATCTGTATTACAAGTCACTACTGTTTTTCTGAAAGACACAACTTAAATAGCTGAATCTAAAATAGGAACTTTATTAGCTCTGCAGAATTGGCATTCTTGAAGAAACTAAGAATTATAAAAAGTAGCACTTTCCATTTTATTTTATATTTGCAATAAAGTGTGTGAAGACAGTGAGGTGGGCTGGAGTGACAGGTTCTTTTGTTCATTAATTTATTTTTAAATCTCATTTATGAATCCCTTGTAGATGTTTTGCAGTACTAATGCCAAAAGGTTTTAATATTGGTTCAACAGTGTTTCATAACTAAATGCTAGTTGTCAAATGGTAAACGTTGAAGTTAAATTGGTATTTCAATAATTAGACTTTTAAAGATCACGTTGTCCATGAACTTAATATGCTAGAAGTTCATATGCTTTTTATAGATCTGAGAGAGAATTTAAGTGTGAGAGAAATTATCATGTAAGCGAATGGGTGAAATCCCAGATGCCACTGTAGTCAGTGGCAAAACTACCAGGGGGCCAGAATTACATCCAACATTTTTAGTCTAGAGTATGAACTGGTAAGACACTTGATTGCATATTTTGGTATGGGACACAGGATGTGTATTAAATTTTATACATCATCATCTCTCTGCAGACAAGACCAGTCCACCAAAATCAAACTAATTCAGCTCTGCATGCGCCTAGAGATGAAGGCAAGCAGCGTATGCAGTAAGTCACATTGCAGAGTACATCTGACAGGAGGAGGCAGCAATTAGACATGCATCAGGAGCAAGTAATTTAGGTTACATTAAGTATATTTCTCTCTGTAAAGAGTTGAAAGACCCTGCATTTTTTAAAGTATATGGAATTCTTAACACTGTCCTAGACGTTTGAAATTGTTTTGGTATTTTATACTAATATACAAACAAATTTTGCTAATTAAAGTGTAAGGCAGAAGAGAGCTGTGCTTGAGAGGCAAGATAACATTCTTTTGATGTCCTTTAGCATCATAAATAAAAATCTGAACAACCATTCTTTCAGTTCATAATGGTTCTTATATACTTGACAACAGACAATGGACAAACTGTTTAATGCTTTGGGTAGTAGGAAAAGGAGATAGCTAGAACTGTGTCATGAGAAGGTAAGGTGAATTGACAACAGTCTGACTTACATTTTCACTAAATACCCAAATCACAGGCAAGGATCAGAACATAGTATGAGCCAGAATAACACATTCTCCATGCACCCTCATATGCAAAGGGAATCCATTAGTGGTTCTCAACCAGGGGTATGGGTACCTTGGGGATACACCGAGGTCTTGTTTATACTGCTCTATACACTAAAATGTAAGTACTATATATATTCCAATTGATTTATAATTATATGGTAAAAATGAGAAAGTAAACAATTTTTCAGTGACAGTGTACTGTGACACTTTTGTATTTTTACATCTGATTTTGTAAGCAAGTAGTTTTTAAGTGAGGCATAGCGTTGGGGTACTCAAGACAAATCAGACTCCTGCAAGGGGTACAGTAGTCTGGAAGGGTTGAGAGCCACTGCATTAATGCATCCTTAATAGGCTGGGTTAGAGATAGATATCCATATAAGTAGGGGTATACTAGGAATTAATTCCATAAACTCTTGTCATCTCTTGACATTTGCATTTCCATAGTTACTTTCCCAGTCCTTATATCATTAATGTTATATGAGATTAAGAATTTTATGAAAGTAAAGACTACAGATGGTACATAAAGAGAAGTGTTTACCTCTTCGTTACACTCCATTATAAAGGAGATTCAGCACTGTCACACACTCTTATGTGGTGACCTTTACAAATAGAACACTTCCATTCACTGAATGCCAGCTAAAAGTCAGGAGATACTTAGAAAATTTTAATCTGATGTGTGGATATACCAGGTTAATCCCTCTCACTCTTGATGGCTGAAGAGTTCAAGCTCATCATGCCTACAGACACGTGAGAAATGAAGTGGAATTTTTTAAAAAGTTTCCTTTATGACTTGTACCATTGAAGGAGTGAAAAATTCTTCACAAGTCAGTTTTCAGTATCAGAGATAGTAACTCAAACTGGGATTAAAAGTTGTGTGAGAGATTTCTTTTTTCTTTTTTTAAAGGTGCCTTCAGGCAGCATTCATGCAGATTTTAGTTTGTTCTTTCCACTAACCACAGACATACTCCAAAAGATGGGCTTTAGTATGGTTAAAAATCTTGAAGTGCCACAATGAACACACTTTTGGCCTGTGTTGCCTACAGCTCAGAGCTGTTGTGTGTCTTGTATAGTACCATACAAAACATGGTCTGTTGATCTCAACAATGGGGAGTGGCTCAGAAGAAAAACTGACAAGGGAGACAGTCTGCTAAGACAAATTTAGCAGCATTATGTTCATCGTTGGCAGAGGTTCTGTGGGAAAATAGGATGTGATCATGTAATTCAAGACTGTAGTATAATGCAGACACACAAAGGGTCTGAATTAAGCTTGAACAGGCAACCTTAATTCTGGCATTTACAAACGTCTGAGTACTGGACTTTGTGACCTTAATGTTTTTTAAATACCGTTTTGTATGTGCAATGCATCTGCAGGTGGGCTGCACTGTGCATGTTTAGTATATTTACTAAATTGTTTCACTGTAATTGAAATCAGGTATGTAATACTTGAAGGCCCTAGCATAAGAAATTTAGCATACATGACTGAACAATCTTATTAGCCACAGCTGTTCATAAAGAAATACTTACAAAGTCAGCTGGGAGGTTGAGTTTGTAAAGCTGTAAAATGGACTGCAGCAAACTGGACACTTGACTGGAGACTAAGACATCTTTGCCTAGTTTCATACTGTCCATCGTCTTTCTCTGGCTCGTAGCCACCTGCACGTTCCATCTATCCGTATCGGCAATAATGCAGACAGCTTCTGCTATGGGCTCATCTAGTACTGGATGCTGTAATAGGTACAAAACAAGAACACTAGCTATTCAAAACATTTTCAACTGGTGTTCACAACGGAGACTAAAAGGCTTCATTAGCACTTACGTTTTGAGGGGGAAGGGTGGAATGATAAAGTGAGAAGTGTGTTTCAAAGAAGTCAGAACAAACAATTTTTGTCTACAAACAAAAGTTTTTATAAAAATAATTGAGAACTGAGGATAATTTGGACTGGATTTTGTTACAGTGAAATAATTAACCAGACAAACTTGATTTGGGGCCAAAGTAAAAATATGCAAGTCAGAGGTGTTGATTTTTTTATTCTTAAAAAAAGGTGGATGAGAGAGAGACAGCTATATATTAACCATGAATTTCTTTATACAAAAGGAATCCCCAGCTCCCCTATCAGAGCAGCTTTAGTGCTGCTTTCTATTACAGGGGAGGCACAAAGGGTTAGACAGGGGACTAAAGCTGTGGCCAGTGTGTTTCCAAAAGAAACTCCTGTTCTGTAAGTGTGGAAAAAACTGCCATTTCATTGCTCAATTAAAAACAAGTCCATTAGAGAAACACGGTTCTTTTTACTGCTTACTTCCTGCACTGCTACAGATAGCTAAAAGAACTTAATGTCTGCCACTAGGGCTTGTTCATCTTTAGTCGGCATTTACTGTGCAACTCTAAATGTTAATATAGTGATAGATCAATTACAATAAATTACTTGTTTTGAACGTACAAACCGAGTAAAAACCAGACACTTCAGACATAGTCTAACACGCAACGAAGCTTGTACTTATGGGCAACTGTAATCTGCAGTCTGTCATCTGTGTTAATGACTGGCAAAATCTCTGTCCCTACAAGAGTTCTCATCTCCATAGTAAAATGTACTGTAGTAGATGGTAACTTCATTAACAAGATTCCAGGCACTTGCAGACCATCTTACTTGTGTACACTGCAATGCAGTCAGCCTATTAAGGTGACTGAAAAGGGAAACACTTCAATATTCATTTTTTCGTATTGTAAAGAATAATCCTGTTTAACTTTTCAAGTTGTGAACAGAGAATTACAGACCCCCCCACCCCATTTATGTTTGCATTACAAGATTTATACAGTACAAATGAAAAACACACATGTGAAAGGGGTGTGTGTGTACTGTCACATGTTCCAAGAGTCAAGAAGTGTGAAGTCTTCATATTGGTCACTAGCAACCGGTTTTACTGAACAGTAGCTATCCTCTATCCTTTTTTACCCATCCAGAATATGTTCTCAGTAAAATCATGTCATTCCTACTATTAGAGGTCAGTGGCTCTGAAAAAATGTAGGGAAACCTACATGCACTGCATGAAGCAGATCTGCTGGTAACCACTGCTTGAGTTTTTCATCATTACTTATTCCATGCAGTACCAGATCAGGCATGTATGTGGGACAGTAACCACCGAGAAGTGACCTTCCAAAGTTTTTCACACTTGGGCTGCTGATTATGTTGGATCTGAAACAGAAGAATATGAAGCCCATTCAAAAGCCAAGAGCATAGCCACCCTTCAGATATCTCTCCCCACTCCTCCTATAGGCACAATAAGTTTTGTGAAATTGTCAGCAGAATAGACTTGTCACAAGATCTTCAAAAACATGAAATGGATGCAATTCTTATCTGACAGGCTACATTTAGATGCTGTTAAGAGACCTGACATTAACTAGCCCTCAGGTTTACTCTACGGCTGGCTCTGTAGCCTGTTTAAATTTACATAGCAAGTCCCTTGGCATTTAAAATTAAGCTGTATTAAATGAAGCTTTAAAGGAAAAAACACAACGAAGCAGAGTTAATATTGGTGTAGGAACCTTAACTTTTCCTGACTAATTTTAAACAGTTCAAAACATTTTAGTTTTCTAGATTTTAAGAAAATACAACAAATCTGAAACTGTTAGACCCTGTTGAATATAGAAGCTCCCTGTTTTGCAGCTAGTTGGCTTGATGAGCTTGAGAGTTCATTGCTTGGTTCAGTGAACACTCAACTAAATGCATATGCAGTCTCAAGCAAAGCAAAGGCATCTATCTTGACTCACAATTATGCCTGCATTAAATTTTAGACTTCATCCATGTACCAAAAGCGTGATTAGAATTGTTCTGCTCGCCCTAAACTCAAAAGGATGAGAAAAGCGTTTTGCTCAGACTTTCACAGATGTTCACCTTCAGCCAGAGGACAAGCATGGAACGTTTCAGCCTCAAGGGAACAGTTTTCAAGACCCTAAACAATAATAAAGCCCAGATAACTGCTGAGTGAAGTCCGGAGAGTTCTGCCTGGTCACAAGGGCTCTCCTGCACAGCTCAGAACTTAAATGGTCAAAGAGGGGTGGGGTGGAGATGTTATAATGGAAATTATTTTATAACTGTAACTATAACAGTGACTTCTAGAAAATATTAAAAGCAACTTTAATGTAAGTACTCCAGACCAGTCTTAGAGGTTTATTTTGTCTGGTTTAGTTTTTAAGTAAATACATTTATTGATCATGCTGGATAGACAGTGAAGTTTTCAATTCAGAGCAAAGATAGTAACTATGCACACTCTCTGCCACACCAGCATGTGTCTGAGCCCTGCTATAGGACCAGAAATATCTGAGAAAAGGAGCCCTGTCAAGTGCAGAGACTGCCTGCCAAAAGAATTGTTTATCATCCTACTCAATCTCTACCTTTTGCTGAGACTGCCAACAAGAGACTCAGCTGCAACAGCAATTTTTACAGTACTCACACATCAGCAAGAAACTGAGCTGAGACCCCATGCATTTCACAGATCACTGAACAGCTCTTGGGTAGCAAGAGCATTTGACCCCACCTGGCACAAGCTTCACTCAAATATATTCTTTACCTTGGTAAAGGAAGTTCTACTTCTGTGAATTTTTCGTGTCTATTGCTGACATGGCCTCGAGGGTGTAGATCAGAGATACATGAAGCACCATCGTCGTCGCTGTCTCCAAGGGCACTATCTGAACTCTCATTCCTAGGAATATCCCCTTCGATTCGGAAGGGGATTTTCTTTCCAGCATCCCCACAGGGGACATCTTCAGTGACTACTTGGCCAGAGTCCTGTATGTCAGAACTTGTTTTAACAGAGTCAAGTGAATGGCCCTCCTCATTCTTAGAGCACAGAGTTCTAGCTTCCTCTAAGATTTCTGTTTTTGCTGTTTCTATTTTGTTATCAGATGGCTTAAGTGGTTCATCTAACAAGCCACGCAGAGTAGAAGTATTTGCTACATTCATTTCAATTTTATTACCCTCAGCAAATATACTCGCACTCACGTCACATGATGGAATTTGTGCATAACAAATATTATGCATAATGTGTAATGGTTTAAGGGAGGCTTTGGAAGTTTCTTGTTGGCTCTGGGAAATTTCTGCAGGCACATTTGGTGGACTTGAAGTACAGCTTGCTACCTGTAGATTTTTTTTGAATGCTCTAAAATTTTCATCCATGTCACTCTTGCGAGTTTCTAAATCTGACTCTGGAGATGTAGAGCTTCCAATCTGGAAGGTGACCCTTTCTAAATGAGGACTCCTATCAGTAAACCTCTCAGGACATGGTACAGCAGATGACCTGTCAGATAGGTTTTCTGCTACTTTCATTGCAGCCTGGTTGCTATTCTTTAAGTCATCCGTTAAATCCTCTGATTCAATTTGTTCTTCAGAGTGGTAGGACACAGCTCCTATATCAATTACCTTCCCTTTCCTACTGTCATTCACCATTCCTCTAGACTCAGAACTGCCAACTGTGCAACCTTTTGATACAATATAGGGTGCCCTGGAGCTCTGATCAGCCTTTCCTGTTACTTCTTCATTCTTTTCTTTTGAGGACATTGGCAAAGCAGGAGAGCTTTCTGGCTTACTGACATGCCCCACAGTGCTAGTGGTTTGATTTCCACCCTTCTTCTGAGGTAGGATTGGAGGCACAAGAGCAGGTTCATTCTTAACAGTGAAAACCACATAATCAGATTCTTCAACCTCTCCCTTTTCCAAGGTAGTTGTGATCTTGCTTCCATTTAGCAGTTGTTCCTCCTCTCCAACTTTCCCATTCCAGGTCAGTTGATTTTCCTGTAGCTCAGAGCATCGCAGGAAGTATGTTAGAACATAAAGAATACGTTGAACTAATTCCTTATGTTTTCCAACAATCACAGTCCGTGTCAGCCTAACGGGAGAGCCTATGGCACCATACAGATCACCTATGCAGACATATAGGGAAACAGGTACTTCACAAATGTGTATGTGGTTATACTACACATTTCAGAAATAGAAAACAGACATTCAATGCATTCTTTGTAAGAACAGACATATAAATTGGGCAATTCCTTTTTAACTAATTTTAACATGCTTTTCCTCAGAGCAAATTAATGGAGGTTTGAAACATTTGTTTTTTCTTTTTTAAACCCACATATTTCCTTTTATTTGCACCCAGGCTTGTTTTCATAGGGTTGATTATACTAGCATTCAATCTCTGTCAACTCAACACTACTGGAAGTTTTGCTTTACAAAACAAAGCTTACAAGAGGTTATTTTCATTTGGAAATGAAAACAAGGAAAGTAAGTCCTTTTACTTATAAGCTGAGCACAGTTGCTATGGAAATCAGAAGCAAACAAACAGGAAGCCCAACTGACATTTTTAATAGCATTTCTAGGAATAAAAGCCAAATCAAAGCCTTGATCCTAAGAATATATTCACAGGATTAACTTTATGCATTCAAGTAGTCCCACAGGGAATAGGGAAAGCACAGGTTAAATAATGTTAAATAATTTAGATATATTGAAGTTGGCAGGGCCTGACAAATGCACCCTAGGGTACTTAAGAAACTAACTGATGCAATCTCTGAACCATTAGTAATTATCTTCAGGAACTTGTGGAGATGGGTGAGATCCCAGAGGGCTGCAGAAGGGCAAACATAGTACCTATCTTTAAAAAAGGGGAGCAAAGAGGACCAGGGGAATTATAGATCAATTAACCTAACTTCGATACCTGGAAAGATACTGGAACCAATTATTAAACAATCAGTTTTTAAGTACCTAAAGGATCATTGGGTGAATACTTACTAGCCAGCAAGCATTTGTCAAGAACAAGTAATGCCAGAACAACCTAATTTCCTTCTTTAACAGAGTTACTGGCCTAGCTGATGTGGGGGAGGAAAGCAGTAGATGTGATGTAGCTATATTTTAGTAAGACTTCTGATACAGTCCTCATAAACAAACTAGGGAAGCATGGTCAAATTGAAATTCCCATAAAGTGGATACACTGGTTGAAAGACAGTGCTCAGAAAGTAGTTATCAATGGTTCATTATCAAACTGGGAGGATGTATCAAGTGGTATCACCCAGAGACCTGCCCTGGATCTGGTATTTTTCAATATTTTCACTAATGACTTGGATAATGGGGTCGACCGCATGGTTATAAAATTTGGAGATGACACTAAGCTGGGAGAGGTTGCAAGCACCTGGGAGGACAGCATCAGAATTCAAAAAGACCTTATCAAATTGGAAAATTGGTCTGAAATCAATAAGATGAAATTCAATAAAAGACAAGTGCTAAGTACTTCACTTACAAAGGAAAAACCAAATGAACAACAAAATGGGAATAACCGGCTAAACCACCATACTGCTGAAAAGGATCTGGGGGTTCTAGTGAATCGCAAGTTGAATACGAGTCAATATCAGTTGTTAAAAAGACTAATATAATTGTGGAGTGTCATCAGTAAGACAAGAGTACCATCTGTAAGACAGGAGTATCATCTGTAAAACATGAGAAGTAATTGTCCTGCTCTACTTGGCACTGTTGAGGCCTCAACTGAAGTAGTGTGTCCAGTTCTGGGAGCCACCCTCTAGGAAAGATGTGGACAAACTAGAGAAGTCCAAAGAAAAGCAACAAAACTGAAAAGATTTAGAAACGCTGACCCATGAGGAAAAACTGTATAACCTTAGTTCTGAGAAGCAGGGGGGCGAGGAGGGACCTGATAGCCTTCAGATACATTAAGGACTGCTATAAAGAAGACACAGCAAGGGAGATTTAGGTTAAATATTAGGAAAATCTTTCTAATTATAAAGGTAGTTGAATACTGGAATAGGTTACCCAGGGAGGTTGTGTAACGCTCATCACTGGGGGTTTGTAAGTTAGACAAACACCTGTCAGGCATAGTCTAGGTATACTTGGTCCTGCCTTAACAAAGGGTGAGGAACTAAAAGATGACATCTCAAGCTCCCTTCCTTTACGTTTCTATGATTAACAGTTAGGTGTATTAAAGCAAATGCTTGTTAGAAGGATTCAGGCCTAAGTTAGTATTATATGTATAAAAACTTAGTTATAAAAAGAGTCTTGGAGCAACAATAATATTATGAAAACTCACTATAAAATTCTAAAATACAATCTTAAAGTTTGCAGAGACTGAACAGCTCCTTCATCAAGAACAGTATAGTTTTGTCACTTATGGAATGCTGTAATTGATTGAAATCATGTCATTTTAATATAATGTAATAAAAAACTCTGAATTTATACAAAGCTTTCCACTTAAGTTATTTATAAATATTACACCCTAACCTTCCAAAAGATTTGTTTTTAGAAAGCACCTTTTTACTATGAACCCTGTCTTTTTAAGAGGGAACCACTAGAGGGCAACATTTTCCTTCATATTGATGTACATTACAACAAACATCTGAACTCCATTTTTTTTTTTTGGTTTGTTTGTTTTTTTAAAAACCCTGAGAATAAAAAAAAGAACTGAGATGTTTTGAGTTCCACCATTTAGAATTTGTCTGGATCTTCAAAACTGGTATATTCCTACGGAGCCTACTCCATAATGTGCACTGTTACCAGCTCTGAGTTTGGGTAACAATTTATTTTCCTACTTCTCCATAGAACTATTGGCAGCTCTTCCTGGAAGAGAGGACAAGCTCTGCTGCCCATACAGGCACCATACAGCTCCCTCCAGCTGACTTCTATATACCTCAACCCTGGCTTATTTCCCTAAATCAGCTCCTACTTTCCCGAACCCTAAAACACCCAGTCCCTCACTCCTCTCCTCAACTACTCAATTACTCAGTAACTTTTTAAAATCTCAATTTTTTAAAGCGAGCAATGCAACTCTCTACTATGGAGTTAGGAATTATCAGTGCCAGAAAGGCTACTGATAAGAGCTCGGCTGTTCTCAGTGGTGGCAGATGACAGAACAAGGAGTAATGCTCTCAATTTGCAGTAAAAGGTCTAGGTTGGATTTTAGAAAAAACTTATTATGTTCTAGACGCGATAAATCGATCCCTGAACATGCTCCCAGTTGACTCTGGAACTCCATCTCCGCAAGAAGAGGAAGCGGAGTTGACAGGGGAGCAGCAGCAGTCGACTCACCGCCGTGAGGACGGCCAGGTTAGTCAACCTAAGATACTTCAACTTCAGCTATGACATCAGGGGATCTCTTCCAACCGTATGATTCTATGACAAGAACCAAATAGCACTAAGCTAGATGTTAAGCAGCAGGAACATGATACTGACATGGAACTATTGTTATTCAAGTTGCTTCTTTAGAATTTCACTAAATTTTTTGGATTGTTTCACATTGGCCAGACCATATATAGGAGGGCAAAATGGAGCAGAAGGTGGAGTGGAGGGATTGCCCACAGAGTAGAATTTTTGAGAGTAAGATTTTATGCATGATTATCTACTCTGCATACATTCATGTCCACGTATGTTGGCTCTATAGAGAAATGTTTAGAGATGAATAAAACTACCAGTTATAAATATTTTGCCATCTCTCCTTCACATGCTTCTTACATAGCCGCTTGATTTCATGTATCAAGACACTTAGTAAGCTATGTAGGTAGAAGAGAGTCACCACATCCGAGGACTTAGGGCCAGATTTTCTAGCCAGTTTACTACCCCCCTTTGTGCAAGTGAGATGGAGCAAAAGGGCTGTAATTCCATTGCCAATGCGCAGATAGAATTTCCCTGGCATAGAAGAACCCTCTGCCTGCCCATCTACACTATCGCCAGGCTCTGCACCTCAGTCATGCCCAGCCTCCCTTTTCCAGTGAAGCGGGTGCACCAATGCTCTACTATCATGATACTCCACTGGTGTAGGGTCCCTCAGGGACCACAAACCAGTGGCAGACTTTAAGACTACCTGGCAGTAGCTTAAGTCTGTGTCAGACGAGGACTGCCCAGAGAATCAGAGCTGGAACCAGCTTCCTGACATCCCACCCCATCCCCAACATGCTTATAGATGAAGTACAAGTTTTAATCATAGCTCCCCACCTATGATTTTTTTTTTAGAATAGCTGTGTGTATATACAATGATGTGTTTCTAGGGAAGTGCTACATTTCCATTAAATAGGTTAAAGTTTAGTAACTGTTTTATACCAGATTTTTTTTTTAAGGTTTTCTACTGACCGAGCTGTGCCCAGAGCGGGTTATAAGGATGCGATTTTGCCAATAGGTTTACAGATTGTGATGTGCCTTTCTCAGAGAAGGCCTTTATGGGAGGATGGTCAACTGGCATTACAGTCGGGACCCATGCCAGGTGATAGGTCAGCACCGCAGTCAATAAAGCAGATAAGAACCTAAAGAAAAAGAATACAACAAAAATAAGATCCCAGAAAAGAAATAGGTATTCCGCGTATGCTCATGTCTGTGTGCTTCCTACTATGTTTGTATGCATGAGAACACAAGAGGTAAGGGGATGATGCAGAAGGAAGCATACTGGTTTTTGTTGATCTGTTCTATCAGAAGTGTAAATTCCTTAAGAAAGCGCTGGCATAGCTGGGTCTTTTCCAAAGTGCTGGACATCATGGTAAGCCATACAGGTTCTGCAACCCTTGGAACTGAATATAGGTTCCAGATTGTAAGTCTATCACAGAAAAGAAAAGAAAAAAATAGCTGTTAATCTGTGAATGAGGTTGCAAAAATATATAGAAGAAAAAATAAACAGTTTTCTTCAAAAAATTTTTTAACATCTGTTAGGAGTCCTAATAGTTACGTAGGTTCTGTGTAGCTAGTCAGAGGCTCCACTCACATAATGAGTTGTTCTGTAGGATACTAAATTATACAGGATGCACCTTAAGTGCATTAACAATATTCTAATCAATACAATTGCCATTTCCTTGACAAAGAAAGTATTCCTCTGGGCATGCAAGGATATGTAAGGAGGATATGAAATTCATCTCAGCACAAACAAGCTGGACTAAATGTTATGTTTTAATGAATCAAAAATTATTGCCACACCACGTTCAATACGCTAGTTTTACCCAGCAATTGCTTCACATACAATCAACATTTATTTAATCATACTTGTCTGGTATATTGTGTCAAAGGATGCAAATTGAGACTCCAGAAGCACCTTTAAGATTGAAGAACTATGCTGTACGAGGTTTAAGATTAGCAGCCGTGTTAGTCTGTATCCGGTATAGGGTGGCGTGTATGTGCCACACAAGTGGTCCATTTCCTAGACACAACTGTGCTAATAAATGATAGGCAAATACACACCACCCATCCATACAAGGGTCCGCTGCAGCAGCCGAAGAAGGTAAAATGGGTCGCGATTCTCAAAACTTAGAGAACCGCGGCTGTATAACAACAGCGGCCGATGCCAGGTGCCCCAGAGTGAGTGAACCTAACAGGTAAATGCTCAAGACAATGCTCTCCTGCCATCTATCACCATCCTCAGAGTGTGATAGCATAGGATGGCCTGGGTTCAGCTTATCTGCTCCTGGGCCACTTCCCACCATACCGGATGCCTCAGTTTGGGGCATGGCTGTCACTGAGTTATACCACTTTACTTCAAACCCCAGAGTCTGGGGGCCGATGAAGGTGACCCTCTGGTTCCTGTGCACATGTTTCTCCATACCTCTGTGGTGATGTCTCCAAGAGCATGGGAGAGACTGAGCCAGCATTTCTCATTAATGTTTTTTTCCCCCTACTGTTGCAGGGCAGTCCTCCTCCAGAAAATGGCTTCTCTTCTTCTGCCTTGACTGGGCTGCTAGAGCTCTTTTTATACTGCTCCTCTCCCCAGGCGCATACTTGGCAGTGCCTGAAGGGCAGAGCTTTCCCAGCCCAGTAAGGCTGCAGCCCTTCCCCTGCCTCCATGTGGCATTTATAAACTCCATCACACCCTGAGGCAAAGGATTGGTATTCTTTCCCATTTTACAGATGGGGAACTGAGGCACAGAGAACTTAAGGTCAAAAGTACCCCCTAGCTTTGAGTGCTCAATATGAGACATCTAAAACATGATTTTTCACAATACTTAGCATGATATAGCATTGTGTGTTCAAAGCATAGCTCCCTCTGAGTGCATTTGTAGATTTGAGCGTTCAGCACACTTTTGCACAACAGGACCCAGGAGAGTGAGTCAGGCACCCAAAATATGCACAATTAGCGACCACCTGTGAAAAGCTGGTTCAAGTACCTCTCCTAGCATCACACAAGAACTCTGTAGCCCAGGCAGGAATAGAAGCTAATCCTGTAGGCAGCACTCAGCTGCCTTAACCATGAGACTGTACTTCTTGTTCCTGTGTGTCACCCCCCGCCTCTGTCGCTACCACCTCCCGACTTCTGGAACTAAAGAATCAGCGACAACACTCTCCTTTATTATATAATCCTAATTCATTCCCAGAGCATAGTCCATGCTGAGCTTTAAATGAGGCAGAGCCTTGAAGAAAAAACAGTTTGTGGTCATGCTGTTAAAAAAACGATCCTCATATGTGCAAGGGGACCAGATTAAGATTAAATGGGTCTCTGGGTCATCAGTTTGGACCTTTAGATCCACAGAACAGACCTATACCACTTAAGATAATAAAGTAACTGACAGTAGTAATAGGCCATTATCCTCTGTGTGGACAAGCGGCTGCAGGGAGATCACACACACACACTTTCCCAGTGGATTTTACAGCTACCTGCTGACAGCAGAGGGTTGTTAGACTCATGTCTCCTGAGTTCAATCAGAGGAGAGTATCTTCTAATGGTTATAAACCCTTCTGTCCTTGTGCCTGTTGGTCTCCCTTTGCTCCCATCCATTCTTCACCTTATCACCTCCACTCCCACCTTTCAGCTCCTGCCTGCCTCCTTCCTTCCACCTCTAAATTCCAGTCAGACATTCTCCCCACTCTCTTCCTCACCTGGTTGCTGAGGGACTAAAGTGGGGGGGACCAAGGAAGGGGCATTGAGAGCACAGGAAACAGTCCCCCTGCTGTCAGTTCCACTATCCGACACCACAGTTGCCTTTTACAGCTTGGGGGACCAACTGCAGGGGAAGTCTCATTCAGTCTGTGGGCTGAAGCATGCTCCTTTGTTTTGTGCGCATGCAGTCCAGTTGGCATGCACAAGACATGAGGAAAGATTAGCTACCAAACTAGTAAATCTCTTCTGAGAATGTGTGAACTGAGATTTTTCAAAGACTTGTAGCCGGGCAACATTTGGGTGGATTTTCGCAGGGATGGTAAAAGGCACCACCCCCTTGCCAAATTTCAAGTACCTCTTCAAAACAGGGGAGCATTCAAGTTTCTCAGCACAACAGCTGTAAGAATTTTCTAAACATAGGAATACAATGCATTTTCACCTACTGTCATTCTCAGAAATGGCTGAACCATTTTTGCTGAAGTTTTCCAATAAATTTCAGTCTAAGGCAGACACCTAACTTGGAAAAATTTAGCCCAAATGATTACAGTTTGGCAAAATTATTGAAAAAGCAGGGTCTTATAACAGGAAATATCAGGTGACTGTAAGTTAAGGTGGTGCTGCCAGCTTCTCCTATCACATAGCGTAACAACAGCTCACCTGAATTCTCCCAGGGCATCCATGACACGGCTGATATAAACTTGTACTCTTAGGCTGGATTCTGCTATTTTTCTACAGAGGATCATGACCTTGAATAAAAAAAAGTGACACCCTAAAGAATGCAAAATAGTTGACATCATCTGTATAGACTCATTAGCATGTCTGAATTGATGAACAGAGACTGTGGCTCTATCCTCGATGCTATGCGGCCACTTAGGATAGTAAGAGCTGCCCACATCCCCGTGTGTGACTTTGTGGGACCAATCTAGGACATGCGACCAGGTGCATGGGAGGAGGAGAGCAAGGGCTGTACACCAGATACCCTCCTCCCCACCAGCCCTTTCAAAGCAAGCATGCACTCTCTCCCATAATGCATCAACCAGTTGAAATACCATCTAAATGGGAGAAGATGACCACCTCCATCCCCAAATCCTCCTTCCAATGCAAGGAGAGAACCCAGGGAGAGACTGTGGTCCTGAGGCACAACTTTTCCCAATGCAGAGAAGCTATGTGCTATCCCCACCCCCAAGCAGTGCTCAGTCTGTAGGTTGGCTTCACCCAGTGATTATTTATGCTTTACTAGGCTTTAGAGTATTCCACCTCTGCTTAGTGCTTATTGTTCAGATTCCAGTAAATAGCATTCCGTACCTTTTCAATTGCACTCTTTAACTTGTTCATATGGGATTCAAATAGAGGGAAGTGAGAGAAAAAAAAGTCCTGGAAATTCCTCTGTGCGTCTTCTCTTTCAGGCAGAGAGAAAATTACACTTATGGCAATTTTTTTCCTCCGAATCATTGCAGGATTGGAACTGCAGCTTTCACCAGCCATGCTAAAAGTCTCTTCAGTGGACCTACAAGGAGAGAAATGATTGGCCAGTTATCCTGGGTGTTTCCTACGTTTGTATACGATACATATTTCTGTATGTCAGCAAGAGATTCTAACCATACTCCAAGTCTCCTTCAATGCCCGGCAAAAATTTTGTCCTTACTTACTCCCCTCTTTAAAAATGTCACTCACAGGTAGCAGATTGTTCTCAGCGGCACAACTCAAACTACGGAACCCTTTGCTAGAATGCAAGATGCCTTTCCATTAAAGCTTTCCTCTAGGAATAGCACCCATAAACAGAATTAAATATCTATTCCAATGAGCTTAGCAATTGAGAAATAAAAGACTTTACTGAAGATAAACCATCACCCTTTGATACTTGACTTGAGTCAGGTATCTTGATATAAAATGCTAGTGGAGACACCACAAGCATTCCCCCCCCCTTGATCTAGCTAATTGGCAAGCAGTAAGTGTGTGGGGACCTCATTTACCTACAGCAAGGTAAAAACTGCCTGTGCTTATCTCTGCTAGGATGTGACATTGTCAGAATAGCTCTCTCAAAGTGAAAAAACCATACATTTTTGCATCGATGACAGCATTGTTTTGTGTTGTGCTAAACAGGACCAAGTTAAACAGGTAATGTAGCTACTTTCACTCTCCCACTCCTACCAGTCCTCTCTGTTCCCTTTCTATCTTGTTCTATCTTATGGCAGCAACTCCGAGTTTCTAGAAGTAATTTTAACACACTTAAGAGCTTTGATTACTGCTCCAATCAGCCAAAACCTAAGTTATGGCAACTGCACAAAGTAAAATCAACAGAAGCATGCATCCAGTGAAGTGGGCTGTAGCCTATGAAAACAAATAAATTTGTTAGTCTCTAAGGTGCCACAAGTACTCCTGTTTACATGGCTGCTACTCTGAAACCTGTTTACATTTTGATGGTTCTTGTCTCAGACATAAAGACTAGATAGCCTACTTAAGGGGAAATTTTAATTCTATAGCACAAGATGGAAATGCCAAGAAGAGATGAAATGAGCACCCATTGGTAGCTGCTCTCTTGCAGGCCAGTCTGATCCCTACATTTACTGACCACAATGAATTTCTAAAGGCATTGTGTTTATGTCTATCTTGCAATAAGACACCCAAATACCTCATAATGAACATGCCAGGAAGCGTGTAGAGTTTTTGGAGGCTATTCAGTGCCATGAACTAGAACAGTGCTTTTCAAAAAGCTACTTCTGTCTCAGAAATACAGCGTAGAATGCCTTTACGGCGTTTGTTTTTTTAAACAGACTATTACAACAAAGCGTCATGTAACTGGCAAGGTACTTATCCTACTGTGTATTATCAACATCACTGAAGTCATGTTTCAGAGTGGCAAGGAGGGAGTAATCTTGCACAGTTTAAATGCTCCCAATCTCCAATAGTGCCATCAGATACCAAAGGATTGTCAGAAAACCTCATCAGAAAATAAAGATATGTGCAATGCAACTCTGAGTCTATTGATGTTTCTGGCTTTGGAGAAGTTATTGCAATTAACTGAACTAAAAGAATGTTTCAGCGGGTATATTATTGTGCCAATCTCTAAAAATAGTACTGGTAATTTCATAGCATTTTCATTTTTTTTAAAAAAGGAAAGTATTAGATAGTCAGTTGTTGTTCAATCTGTACTATCTTCAGTTGAAACAAGCAAAAAGACAAGCAAAAAGCTGGCTATTTGAACTGAGGTCTGTGCATTTTTGGAAACTCATTCTAAGCAGAAACTGTTTTCCGGCTGATCTATTTGAAGAGTTGAATACACTAATTTTGTTTCCACACAGGCACTAAAGAGAAAACTGAGCTTGCGGGAAACAAGAGCTCAAGATAATAACGTAACCTCATTTGAACTCCTTAGTAACTTTTGTGCAAAGATAGAAATTCCCATGGACTTTGTGAAAGGGATAGTTAACCAATATATAAGAAACATTGCAAACTGAGTTCTTGTATAGTTTCCCATAGTTTGAGATGGAGAAACAGAAGTCTGTCTGTGTGAGAACCCTTCTCAACAAAGCTGCTAATTATGCTTGACTGACAAGTAACCACATGGAGCTGCAGATAGACGATCTCTTTTCTTTGGGCAGTTGGTCTAAAGATCAGTCAAATGCTGTGCAGTTTTGGCTATATGAACTGAAGCACAGATTCAGATCCTATTGAGATCAATAGCTAAAATCCGTTGTTTCAATAGTACTTCATTCTCTGAACAAATGAATGTCTGAACATAGCAACACCTGTAATGCCCGACAGCCTAACTATTGGATCCAAAATACCTTTGTGTAATTTCCTTCTCTGCTATGGCTGTGATGAAAGGAAATGCACAGAAGTCATTTACATCTGGAGAAAGATTTGATGCTGCATACTGAAAATACTACACCAAGAACATAGAAACTAATGTTTAGAAAGCAGGCTTAAATTTTGTCTTTAGGGATAATAAGTTACCACTTTCAGTTATAAAAACACTGAAATAAATTTGAGAATGAACTTTTTTAAAAAAATCTCTCTTTAAATGAGATTTTAATAAAAGGAATTTTTTACACTAACTAAACTGATCACTATAAGATTATCTAAATTGAACACAATATAACTAACTAACCAATGCCTTGTGCTCTGTCTAAAAGCTATTTATTTCTTTAGTTTTTTAACTTGAGGTCACTTTTTCATATGGTGGGTTTCAGAATAATTTCTTTGGCCCACAGACCCAAAGAAAGCCACTATAGTATAGCTTCCAAAACATCTGTCTGTAGCACTGATTAATGGAACAAAGATATGGGGCATGGAAATGGTTCTTCCAAGATGTTTGTAGGGCACTTAGCCAATGGGTCACAGGTTGTCTTAATAAATGTACAAGTTAAACAGGCTAAGTATCTCTTTCAATGGTAAAAGCCACAGAGGAGGCTTTTCATGTGGGAAATCTGTACATGGAATCCCTGTAAGAGAATCAACTATGTTATCTCATTGGGGAGAAGTGGGGTTTGTGTCTCCTTGGTAAAGGCTATGGGAACACTTGCAGAAACTTGGAAAACCTTCAGAATCCACAAGAGGACAGGGTTATTAGCCCCTAGCACCTCCAGCTCCTTGGCAGTGGCTGTTCCGAACTTCCCTGAAAACATAATACAGCATTAAGTTGAATGACCTTTTCCAGGTAACTTCCACCACACTGGAGGGAAGGGGAGAGAATGAAAGCCAATTCCCAAAGCCTGCATCAACTCTGTACTGTTCCTAATCTGCACAGAGTGGGGTCCACTGGCTTCAGGCCTATAAGCATACATGCAGGTCCACTTCTGAGTGAGGGAGGTAGGTGAGAGGCATTCAAAGAATATCAGGGTTGGAAGGGACCTCAAGTGGTCATCTAGTCCAATCCCCTACTCAAAGCAGGACCAATCCCCAACTAACTCATCCCAGCCAGGACTTTGTCAAGCCTGACCTTAAAAAACTCTAAGGAAGGAGATTCCACCACCTCCTTAGGTAACCCATTCCAGTGCTCCACCACCCTGCTAGTGAAATGGTGTTTCCTAATATCCAACCTAAACCTTCCACACTGCAACTTGAGACCATTGCTCCTTGTTCTGTCATCTGGTGCCCTGAGAACAGTCGAGCTCCATCCTCTTTGGAACCCTCTTTCAGGTAGTTGAAAGCAGCTATCCAATCCCCCTCTCATTCTTCCTTTCTGCAGACTAAACAATCCCAGTCCCCTCAGCCTCTCCTCATAAGTCATGTGTTCCATCCCCCTAATCATTTTTGTTGCCCTCTGCTGGACTCTTTCCAATTTTTCCACATCCTTCTTGTAATGTGAAAAAGCACATTCTTTATCTTGCTATGAAAAAGCAAAACTGTCTAAAAGCCAAGTCTTGATGCACCCCATGATGTTTTCACCAGACCAGTGGCAAATATACTGAAGTCATTATAGACAAGCTTTGGCTTTTGTTTTTGGGTCACAGCTCTCTTTTTTCAAGTTGTGCCAAAAATCACGCTGGAGGCATCCTATACATGACAAGAGTGTCACGGTCTATTGCACCAAAGGTTTGTGAACTAGTCACTAATCAGTTTGTTACAGTGAAATATAAAATTGTGCCACTGATGGTGTTACAGTCTCCCTCATGTCAGCAGGTAGCTCCGTCCTTCCAGTAACAGCTGAAAGTTTAATTTTCTTGTTTGAATAGGTGCCTCAGAGATAAATGATGATCCTTCATTTGAAATGTGTTCATTTTCAACCTCATTTTGTAGTCAATTATTAGTAATAATCTTAAGCAACACTTTACACTAGTATGTGGGAGAGATCAAACTGTTACTAGAAAAATAAATTAAACTGACTTGCCCTTTTAAGAACAGAAACGTGGCTAATTTCAGCAGATGCAGCCCAACTGCTATTGTATTCCAGCAGGGAAAAGCTCACAATACTTACCATCTTGGAATAATTCCATTTTCTAAACTTGTTGTTTGACTTCGGAGCCAGCGGCGCTGGTAGCTACTGGAAGAGGAGGAGGAGGAGCTTGGTGATGGGAACGGCGTAATCAAGAGACTGCTCAAAGATGCTGTCAAGAAAACACACATGGACATTTTGGCCAGGTTAACATGAGTATAACTTTTGCCTACTGATTGTCTTCTTATTTTTCAGAACAATAGCTTTCCTTTCAGTCTGACTTATTCCCAGCAGGTGAAACCATAATTAAAATAATTATTCCTGATGCCTTCATGCAATAGAAGACTTTTTTCTCAACAGCATCAGAATGTTATATATAGTGGAGACTCCATCAGTGTAGTCTCTCTCCTACGTGCTGGCTTTCTACTCCTCTGAAACAATCTCTCCCAAGAGATGTTGCCAGTCATGACAGGCAGGCCAACTTCTACCACTGCTTTTCCTCCCACTGAACAATAACTCTCTCCCCTTTTTTCTTTAGTAGAAACACTACTGTTGATTTCTTTCCTAGCTTATACATTTATATTACTGAAGTACTACATAGATGAGAACCAAATGAGTTAATGTTGCAAAGACTGACTATCACAAGACACATCTCCTTTCTTACTGATTTGTAGGGGAGAAGGAGAGTGGAGCTGTGGAGCTGATAAGCAGTGTAGTAAGATGTGTTGAATCACTGTGCTAAAAAGCTTTGCTTTCATCAAATGGGAGAAAAAGAAACACGGATACCTGACCGAGCAATGCCGCTGTCTCTGTCCTCATTTTGCCCTCTGCTAGGCATATCAACGGGCGTGCTATGTGCTACAGTAAACAGATCAGATCAACAGAAAACATTACATGTTGCCTCATATTGTTTCTCAGTGTTAAGCAAAGTTTATGTTTAAAGGCCACCCAACAGCAAAGTCACATCCAGTGCAGTTAATTTAAGCAACAGCTATGTCCACAGTGAGTGGGCAGATAATAAAAATTCAGTGTTTGAAGAGGTGATAGCAAGCAATAGTTCAATACTGAACACTACTACCTCCTAAGTACCTGTAGGAATCTGAACATTAATTTATATATACTGAAAAAGTCATACAGCTGAGAAACAGCCCCATGAAAGTATCCCAGGTAGAGTACCCAAAAATGGGAGCACCCAAAAGCTCTTGTCACATATGAAAATCCTGATTTAGTTTTTTTTTTTTTTTTTAAGCGTCACTGGCATTGAACAGACAAACAATACTTTATATGGTGTATCAGTTGTTTTTAAATTAACCACTATGATTGCTTTATGGCATGAAGCAAAAACTCAATCCAGTGTAGATCACCAGTAAGTGTTAGTAGCACGTATTCACTTAACTTATGAAGCATGCAAGATTTGTGAGGGAAGTGAAGTAACTTTGCATTTTTGTAATCAACAGGATCAATTAGATCCGAGGTTTCCCCAACAGCATGAATAATCGTGATGCCTGTAAAAGGATCTTTTCATATGGAAAATAGACTAAATGCTACTTTCGAATTTAAGATAAAGCCTTTAATATTGAAAAATCAAAACTTAAACACTTCAATAATGTCTTAAAAGAGCTGCCATCAAGTGAAAAAAATCCACAGGTCAGAAGATATGGGAGGAAAGCAAAGAGGGAAAGAAGCAAAAGGGAACTGCACACCAGCAAGAGATCAAGTGTAGGGCAGGAAACATAAATCCTCTTAGAAACATAAGGGCTCATTTATTATTGAATACACATTACATTAGGAAGTTTCCTTAATGTGAACATTTGTGGTAGAGATGGGAGGGAAGAACAAGAAGCAATTTAATGCAGCCTAGTATTTCAAGAAGGCTCGAGTCAAAATATCTTCATCACTTTAGCCCTTTGTTTCTAGAGTGTAATTATGGACCTCCTGACAAGATTCAGAAGAAGCTGGGTTACTGTGGGTGGGTCACACTGTGCTCAGCATTCCACACAAACCTGCAAAGAAAGAAGCACTCCGGATGAGCCGGAGGGGAACTCCTTCAGATACACCCTGCAGCACTTTGCTGCTACACAGCTGTAACACACCTAAAAACAGCAACGCAGAGAGCGCGCAAGACAAAAAACACAAACAAACAAAAAAACAATTAAAGACAATGCAGGTGGAAATAATTTAAAAGAAACAAAACAAAACAGATGGTCTCATCAGAAAAAGGGTTTTTTAAAAAAAAAATAAAAAAAATTTACCTAGATTACTTCCACTACGGCAAACGCCCAAACCATTTTGATAAGAGCTCAGTTTTCCCAGACTGGGATCTTGGTTGATGTATTCAAAGCTATCTTGCAAGCTAAAAAGGGAGAAATATTAAAAATATTTCTAAAAAAAGAGGAATAGAATGGCTTCCACTAACATCAAACTACACTCTTTTTATTCTGTTATGTAAATCTAACTTCACCACCAAGCTTAAAGATTAGCAGATAATTTCTACATTATAACAGATATTTATCACGGAAAATAGATCGTGGAGGACTGTAAACTTTAAGACTGTACCTTTTGGAACTAACTTTCCATGTTTGGTCTCTGCCCACAGTGATTTTGAGGGGTAGGAGGAAATGGAGCAAAATCTCACCACCCATTTTTGAAGGAGAGGGGAAGCGGGGAGAAGAGGAGGATGTTATATTAAAAAGGCAACTTGTTGGCAGCGGGAAGCTATCACTGAAGACAGAGACCCAAAGCCTTGGAATGTTTATACAGGCCTCTAAACTTGGAGTTTCACCCACTGCTCATCCCAAGCACACTTAAAGAGTCACAAGGAACATCTACATAGCAATTAAACACCCATTGCTGGCCTGGGTCATCTGACTCTAGTTCACTGGGCTTGGGCTGGGGGGCTATAAAACTGCTGTGAAGCTGTTTGGCCTTGGCCTGGAGCCCAAGCTCTTGGATCCCACAACAAAGGAGGGTCCCATAGGCTGGGCTCCAGCCTAACCATCTACACTGCAGTTTTTAGCCCTGCAGCCCAAGATGCACAAGCCCAGGCCAGCTGCTGCCATGTCACGAGTCATTTAGTCCAGTGCAGATGGACCCTAAACGATCTCATTTCCCCTCTAGCCTTCATGGGACAGCTAGAGCTCAGCATATGAGCACTTCATAAACAGTCTCACTCTCTCTCCCTTTCACTCACTGCCATCAGACATTTGGTTTTACGAGCTTTCCAGTTTTATAAAGACCAACCTTGGGAGCAGTGACAGAAGAAATCCAAAAGGAGAGTGAGAAATGACAGGAACCAACCAAACTTACTTATTCGTGCTTCCACTGAAGCTTCCCACTCTGGCTGAGAACACTTTACTTATCATAAGCTGCGGGGGAGAGCTGAAAGGATAAACAATCATCATCTCAGTGACTCAACAGTTCCAATACCTTCTCCTTTCCCATTTCCAAGCATCTGGCAATACGGATAATCCTAGAAGAGGAAACTCACTTACCGTATGTAGTGGATTTTCAAGGTAGAACCTTTATAACTCATTGCCACTGAGCCGAACATCATTTCTCCAAGCATGTTGACATCAGAAGCTGGTCTAGTGTACTACAGATAAGTAAGAGGAAAAAAGCCAATCATAACCCATTGCATTATTTTAGCATGGCGCTCAGCAGTACTGAATTTTGAATGTGAAGTACACGTAAGCTCTGCTTCCCAATGAAGAGTGGAATATACTAACTGGTGTTTGTGCAATGTGTACATACAGTTAACGTACATACTATATTTTGTTCATCAGAGAGGCCCACTAGTTCCTATTTGCATGGACTCTCCCAAAGGTATGCAATGAAGAAACCCACATACAGTCTCTGCAGCTTGGCCAGACAAGTAATTTTACATCTCCTAGCCACATTTCTTTATTGTAGGATGTTGCTTGAGAAAACCTACAAGCACGGCAGGTCTGAAGAGTCTAGATCCTTAAGTGTTACTTTTAAATTTAAAAATCCTTCTCGGTCTAAATTAACTCATTTAGATGGCAAGATATATTTGGAATGACATTTTTTTAAAAAGGAAACAAAATAAGTCCTATTTCTTATTTATTCCAAAGATCTAGTACCAGTAAGAGGATAAACTCCTAAGTATAAGTTCTCTCCACAGTTAAGGTAGTAACTTGCATTTCAACACAAGGATACATTTTTTCTTCCCACCCTCTACTAAATTTCTTAAAACAAAAACCCAATTCACATGAAGTCTCATGTGTCTCTTAGCACAGGACAAAGATTTGCCTGCTTTGAGGAGATTCAAATAAGCGATTTTAGAGAGCCACATAGGTGTTGAAAAAGTAGAAAATTCATTTTTCTAGGGCAGGTCTACACTACGGTGGGGATTGACACTGTGAGATTGATCTACTGGGGGCCGATTTACCGCATCTAGACTAGACGTGATAAATTGATCCCCGAGTGCTTCCCCATCGACTCCTGTACTCCGCCTCTGTGGGAGGCACAGGCGGAGTCAACGGGGGAGCAGTAGTAGTCGACTCACTGCTGTAAGTCAACCTAAATACATCGACTTCAGCTATGCTATTTTCGTAGCTGAAGTTGCGTGTCTTAGATTGATTCTCTCCCCCCTTCCTCCCCGAGTGTAGACCTGGACTGTGTCTTGAATGTCCTCTTTTGAAATCAGAACCCGAGAAACTCACATGTGGGCTTTAGGGGACTGGAAAAAAGCAACAGACCTTGATTTGTGGAATTAATTGCCTTGCTCTGACTAAATTTAAAAACTTCAGTTACTAGGGGCACAGACACACTAGAGAGCTGTTAGCTGTCTAATGTAGCTGCTCTAAGTCAACGAGAGCGAGCTCTCCCATTAACTACTCCAGCCCCCATGAGCAGCAGAAAGCTGTGTTGATGGGAGAAGCTCTCCCGCCAACAGAGAGCTGTCCACACCAGCACTTATGGAGGTGTAATGTATGTCGCTCAGGAGCGTGATTTATTCCCCCACCCCCATTAAAATGTCATTTCCAACCGAAAGCTTTTTTTTAAGCCTATTATTAAGGTAACACCTAAGGGTAAGTCTATGCAGCAAAAAAAAACCTTCCATAGCAGCAAGTCTCAGAGCCTGAGTCATCTTACTCAGATTTGCGCTATACCTATAGCATTCCTGCTCGGGCGGGAGCCTGGGCGCTGGGACTCTCCTTCCCCATGAGTTTTTGGAGCCTCCTGTCTATACTGTTATTTTTAGCCTCACAGCACAGGGCAGGAGCCTGAGTCAGCTGACCAGGGTTCTGAAACTCCCTTCTGCTGCTGTTTTCTGTGTTTTTTTTTTTTTTTACTGTGTAAACGAACCCTAAGATTACTAGAACTGAAAGACTGAAGAAAATGACCTCACCTACACACAAAACCTAGCACTAACTAAAGTGATTACATAAGTTTCTAGTTAGCTGTATAAACAAACAAGTTTTATCTAAGGCCTAATTCTCTTTGTATATTTAATAGTATTTTGTGAAGTTAATTTCACCATTTCCTCACCATGGGAAGTTCAGCACATGCATAATGGAACATAGGAAAGGGCCTAATTTTTTATATGGCAGTAGTCACACTGAATGTGGTATGACTAGTCATATACATTAAGTCTTTACAGGAATGTCACCTCAGTTTCTCCTGTTAACGTGGGATTTTCAGAGATCAAAACAGAGGTGAAAAGCATTTTTAAATAAACCAGGAAGATGTGATTGCCAGTTTTTGTGGTTGTACAGAGGGCCATATATGGAACCTCGAAGTATTTAGCCATTTTTTATAGAAGCTGACTACATTTCATATTGATAGGGTCCGTTTAAAATCTTTCCCATAATCAGCTGGGCTCAACAGCTCCGACAGAAGTTATGAGCCTGGGCTCCTGCAATGAGAACTGAGGAAAAAAAAATGTCTAGACCAAGAACGTGGAGAGCCATAGAGCACTTACATATTTTTGAAATGTTTAAGTTTAGATTATAATTATTTTACGTAAAAGTTCAGAAAAACTGAAGAATTGTGAAATTTTAAAAACTGAACACAGGAACTGCTAAACTGACATAACACATTAAAAAACAAAATAAAACACCTCTCCTCCTCCACATGCGGAAGGAAATACAGTTCAGATCCCCAGCATCAGTTTCATATTTGACATACCAGAAATTCTACTTAAACATTTAAACAGACATTTCTGAATTTAACACAAAGGTATCTTTAGTAGTTTGATGCAAATCTATATGTAGATTTTCACTAATGTGTTAACGTTACCTGGTACTTTGGAAGCTGGTCCTTGACATGCTGTGTACATCCCACTGATGGACTATGGGAAGAAATACTGTTGGTCCCATTGCTTGCTTGGCAGCACTTGGCAGAAGCCTTTCCTGGAGCATCCTCTACTATTTTCTGTGTCAGAAAAGGTTGATGATGAAAGTAAGTTTAACAAATATGAAGATTTCTGTTTCTAGCTGCTCTCCTGTGATCTCAGAAGACTTTTATTAAGAACAAACTGGAGCAAAGGAATAATTTTGAAATATTTTATTTGTGGGTTTAGAAAAAAAAAATCAATCCAAGTCCTGTTAGTAACTTTGACTTTTCAAGAGGAAGGAAAGTGATGCACAGGAGAACAGAAGTGTAGGATTATTCTTGAACTTAGTCTACCAATGAATTAAGTTTTTGGTTATAGAAATACATAGCACACAGTATATAAATACTCTGCTTCTTCAGCCATCACAATCCTGGTCAAAGTAACGTGTTACTAATCTATCTACAGCAAACGGGTCTTTTTTTCTCTTAGTATACATTTCATAGAAAACAGGAATGAGCTGCAATCTATAATATAATTTGCTAACATTTATGCAAATAAATCTAATTTTATGAGCTGCTTTATATGGCTAGTGTACAGTCAGTCTCTTAAATTGCCTGGTATTGTTTCTGCTTCACAAATTAATAGTAGATTTCTTCAACAGAAGAACAGCCAGAAAAACACAAAGAGAATAACTGGCAGGAATATTAGGATGAATAATCATTTGTGCAAAAGTTTAAGAATAAACCACTGGCTGTCTGAATATTTAGTGTGTAATAGTCATCTGTCAATAACTGCACTGCCAACTCCCCAAGTTTACTCTCAAATCACTGTTTGTATTATTTGTCTCGCTTTACTAGGAAGGTTTTTACTACAGAAAGACTCTTAACCTTTTAACGATTGCATGCTGTTTACACGGATAACATTTATCATCATGTTACTAAGAAAAGCAGCATTTAGCTTTTTGAATAAAATTAAAAATACAAGTTATTGCATGCAGAGTTGCCAATTTAAAAACAATTTTATTTTTTTAAAAAACACAAACACATTCACACAAACCCCTTTTAACTAGCCATCAAAAGGGCTAGTTTGCCTAAAATAACTGCTGGTAAAGTGTGTGTTTGGCTACATCTATGCTGGGAGCAGGGGATGTGAAATATGGTGCTCTCGTAGAAATATCTGTGGTAACTCATCAAGCTAGGGGGCTAAAAACAGTAGTGTAGCTAAGGTAGCATGAGCAGCAGGGAGCAGCAGCATGGACTAACCACCTTGGGTCCAGGCAGGTTTGTGCTCAGAATGGCTAGACCACGCTGCTGTCTGCTGCCACCCATACTGCCCCAACAACATAACTATTTTTAGAGAAGCAGCTCGATGATGTCTAGAGTGGGGCATCTATATGAGCTGGGAATCAAAGCCCCAGCTCCAAGCGTACACAGAGTCTTTGAAATTCTTTCATTCTCTTAACAAGCTATTAGCGTTGCAATAATGCCAAGAGGTCTCAATCCGGACTTCATTGTATTGGGCACTATACACAAATACTAATGAATCAACAATCTCTGGCACTGCAAACATTAAAAAAAATGCCCAGTGGTATAACTACACCAATACACACATTCTTCACTGGTGCAAAGCAGGGTTTACTGGATTAAGTTCCACCTGTGTAAACTTTGCTTTACACTGCTACATCAGGAGTTTGCACTGAGATAGTTACAAAACCAAGAAAATGGGAATTTAAGACATGCTCTTGGGTGGAAGGCTCAGAGGGAGATGGCACAGACAATCCAGTAGCGCTCTCATAATTCTAAAGAACAGAAATGGGCTTGACTGTAGCAGTGGCACAAGCAAACCCTCTTACTATCAATTATAAAACTAACCGGACAGGTGTTGAGGATTTTGTTGGTTTTTCTACATGTGACTGACTGGTCTTTCTACATGTGACTGACTGGTCTTTCGTATTTTACCACATATTTGCATTCCTTTTGTGCAGCTTTTGCTTGGCACTGCATTTATAAGTGCTGCTTATCTAATTCCCAATGTGGATTGTTATTAGCTGGTTATAAATACACAAATGTTTGTAGTCATGTGCTTGACACAAGGTATTGACAAAAGCAGCCTTAATATAAAAGAAGTGTTCTGCTCTGCCACCCACGGGAATAGCTAGAATAAAACATTAAATATATTACAGCAAATTAACTCTACTTGTCAATACCCTTATTAAGTATCAAATAATCTACCTAGTTCCCTAGATAAGCAGATTTAAAGGTAAAACTGCCTTAAATCTAGCCTATTTGTTTATATGAAGGGGAGAAGTTCCCTAATTCTTTGCTCATTTGGGTCTTGATCCTGTTCCAAACTGAAGTCAAAAGAAGCCTGTCAGACAAATAGCTGCAAGTTTGGGCCCTAGCCTGGAAGTCTGGAAAATGCCAGTGCACCAAGTGCCATTCTAGAGCTTTTTAAAGCCATCTATAGTTTCTGACTTGCAATTCTGAATATTTAGCTTTAAGTGGCTATTTCAGTGTCTGGTATGAAAATAAGGTGGCATGTTCTATTTGTTATAGGATATTTTGAACACACAATGGAGAATCTTTTTCTCTAAAGACAATATTTAAATGGAGATTTATATTTTATAAATTAACCTTTATGTTTAAAACGTTTAAGTCTCTAAGAGGAGCAAAACATTTTTATATAATTGTAAATACACGTTCCCATTCATCTAATGCCAATGCAACATTGTGTAATCAACCTCTTGGATACATATAGTACTGACCTCAGTATTGGGGCTCATAACAAGAAAAAAAAAAAGGAATTAATATAGGCCACTTTGACCTATTTACCCTCCTAAGTAGATGATCAATCATACTCATCATGTGTGCCTTACTAATGTGGGTTAAGCCAACATGTGATACTCGTGCAACTTAATTTAAATACAGTTTCAGATGGTTGTGTTTAAACTTTTTCATGAGACCCATTTCTACAAAGCACTGCTATTTAAAGTGTACATTATAGCTCGTAATTACACACTGACAGTACCAGCCAACACATTCCAGTCAACAGTATTAGCTGTAATTTGAAATCTACCCAATAAAACTTTTATAACAAAATGGAGTTTCAGGGTAGGTCTATGCTTAAAATGCTGCAGCTTCTCCCATCCTCTGTGAGAAGCTCTCACATTGACATAGCACTGTCTATACTGAGGTTAGGTCAGCGAAACTGTGTTGCTCAGGAGTGTGGGTTTTTCAAGCCTCTGAGTAACGTAGTTATACTGATGTAAATTTACAGTGTAGGCCTAACCTCAGAACTGCAACTGAGCAGAAGAAAAACACAGCTAACAGGGAAGACGTATTGTATCACTTTTATCTTCTTAATATCAAACAGTATTCTAATATATCCAGTTAAGTGTAGCATTGTAGATTCAAATACTGGCAGAAATCAAGCCACACCTTAATTGTACATTTCCTTGTTTTTGCTGGTTTGTCTGTCTCACAACATTCAAAATTATGTATTGTCTGCTATTGTCTCAGTCACAGGCACATACTGGACTTTACAAAGAGTAACAAAAATGGAGTGGTGACAATTAAAAAAACAAATGACAGTGACTTTATTGGTTTAACTAAAGAGAGCCAAAGGGAAGACAAGTGTGTCTGAACACGTGCCAGCTCCCAGTGAAACAAACAGACGTCTCTGTGCGACTTGTGTGCAAGAATCAGGCCTAAGAAATGAAAAATGATCAGCTTCAACATGTATACAAAAGTTGATGATGTCAGAAAAATACTAAATGAAAAAAAGGATCAAGTCCATTCAGTAATGCCTATGAGCAGAGCCTATATTGTTTTATATCAGTCACCATATTTTTTTAAAAAGGCAGTAAGCTGGAATATATTATTTTAAGCTTTTTGGATGTAGCTGTAACAGGTGTGTCCTGCAGATTTCAAAAAAGTTTGCACCCATGACAAATGCAGCAAAAACTTCCAAGATGCAGAAATTAGCATTGGGTTTTACTATTTATTATTATTATTTCCATTTGGGGCCAGAGAACAAAAAAGAATTAAAGAACAGAAGCATATTAGTGTTTCATACCTGAGCTTCTGCCCCATCAACTTTGCGGACTGCTTTGGAATCAAACAGGACCTGCCTGCCTCTTCTCTCACAATCCTGGTAAACTATCAGGCGGATTTCATTCAAGTCAAACTCTGAAGAGGACCAGCTGTGGATTGCAAATACAGTCAGAAGTTATGTTATCTCGCCAGAGAGCTAACGGACTTGAATAAGTGAAGGATGTACCATCAGTTGGGTCTTTTGCACAATGGTGGCAGGAACCAAATTGAAATTTCAACAGCATCTGAAGAGAATTTCATGGAAGTGCTGAGTGAGCACCCATGCTTTGATAATGAAAAAGCCATGTTATTACAACCAAGCCCATGTAGGGAGGCAGCGTAGTTTATAGCTGAAACAGCACAGTTTTCCCTGCAAGGATTTTTAAAATCACTCTTTATTGACTGCTGTGCTATTTACGTATTGTCAGAGCTAAATTATCCTCATACACTAAAGCAGGGATAGGCAACTTATGGCACGGGTGCCAAAGGCGGTACGCGAGCTGATTTTCAGTGGCACTCACACTGCTTGGGTCCTGGCCACCAGTCTGGGGGGCTCTGCATTGTAATTTAATTTTAAATGAAGCTTCTTAAACATTTTTAAAACCTTATTTACTTTACATACAACAATAGTTTAGTTATACATTAAAGACATATAGAAAGACACCTTCTAAAAACATTAATGTATTACTGGCACGCAAAACCTTAAATTAGAGTGAATAAATGAAGACTCAGCACGCCACTTCTGAAAGATTGCCGATCCCTACACTAAAGGAAGGCCCTAACAGAGAGAAGTCCTTTCAAGGCAGTAATGTTTCCTGTGGTATTACAACAACCCTAAAAGGTGAAAACTATGCCACCAGCATGAAAAGGAAATTAATAGATTAAAAATATGAATAAGGATTTGGCAACTGGGGACCTGCACGGGAGCTTTAAACTCCTTTTGGAGCAGGAAGGAGACAACCCGGCAGGCCACAAGTCAAGTACTTCACAAGTGCATGAAGGGAAAAAATGTGAATAAAAGCAACTATGTTTCTGTAATTAAAAAAAGATAAACAGCAGTAGCGCAATGGTCACATTGGAAGGTAAAAGATAGACCCGTTTCAAGGTATCAGAACCCACACTTTTAAAAACAGCACTGAATGTGCATACTTTTACAAATCATAGTTGGGCTCAGCAGGTTTTTCCACTGTGTGCAATCCTTACTTTTGGAGCTTTGCCATCAGAAACGTGGAGGCCCTCAATTGATTGTTGACTGAAATCTAAACTTTTATCTCAAATAAGCATGTGACAGAGTCAAACTATTTTTGTCCAAAGTGCAGTAGAACTAAATATTTGTCTCTATTTAAAACACAGTACCATAGTAAAGTACTCAGGTTTTTACCCACAAAAACCAAAGAAGTCCCTCTTCCTTCAGTTCCTTATATTAACATATTAAGGGCCCAGTTTTAAATTCACATGAACTAATAACATTTCAGGAAAAGATCTTAAAAACTAAGTGAACAAGTTATATGAAACAAACAAACAAAAAGTGTTTTCACCAATGCCAGAATGTAAACTAGGAATTTAAATGTACATAGATTTGTTATAGTTCATAAAAATTACTCAAACCTGTGCATCAGCAACTGAGTGCTACATTTTTGACAAAGATCATTTGGAGACTATACATAAACATACCATGATGAGACAAAGCACTGTATAGTAGGGTAAAGGAATGCATATGACTGATAACTTCACTGACACCAAGACAAGAACTCTTTGTGCTAGTTGGTAGGATACCAATAATGAAACCTGTGTATAATTAACAAGTCTCAGTAACGCTTAAAAACTTGCTAGGCCTTGAATCTGTAAGCTCTGACAGTAGAGTGACGACACAGTCCCAATTTTTGGGTATTTTTCTTACATAGGCTCCTACCCCTGTCCCAATTTTTCACACTTGCCGTCTGGGCACCCTGACAGTCAAACCTTTAGGGTTCAAAGAGGTTGCAAACTCTGTGTCCTCAGCCTAGGTTAACCCTCTTACGTTAAGAGCACACTGTTACAGGCACTCTGATTTCAGAATGACTACTGTGGAGACTTACTGCTGTTTTATGCATTTCTCAATGCTCAAATCTCGTAAGTGAAAGATTTAAGATTAGAAATATGACACGCTCGTATATTGATTTATTGGTTTTCAACTTTATACAAAAAACCATACCACTCTACCAGAAGCACAATCCAAGTTTGAATAAAATTAAGTTATCAACAGACATGACTGATTTGTTAAATATGTGAAATCAGAGACAACACTCAATTTAATAAAATCTTTAGAAACAACATGTTATGGATTGGTAATGATGCTCACTCTGTAATATGGTAACACCCTGTTAAACAGAGAGATCTGAGAACTATATTGCTATATATCTCTTTAAATAAAAGCTCAATGCTATAATGATCATGTTTTCCTTTTTGATACACACCTGGCAAGAATTTGTACAAGTACTATAACTTCCTAATTAAAAAGAGTAAAAAATTTAAAAAGGTCACATTTCTTTGCAAATAATTCTCTTCTCAGAGCACTTTCCCCCCTTCACCTTAGTTGAAGGCTTCTCTTCCTTCACTTCCCCCATGAGTCACTGTAATTTTTTGTTATATTAAGGATGTAAACAAATATCCATTAACACTTGCTGTTTCCCCGACTTTCACTTTTTGAAAGTCAGGAAGACAACCAAGAGAAAGAAAGACTACTGCAGTCCAAATCTTTTACACTCAGTAACCTCAACACTAGCCTTAGGGTATGGTTACACTTACAAGATTATAGCGCTATTGGTTATAGCGGTCCTCTTATACAGTAATATGTATAGCACTATTGTATGTCCACACTCAGACGCGCCAGCGGTATAGCATGGCCACATTTGGGGCACTTAATGCGGCATTAAGAGCAGCGCATTAGGGCAGGTATCCCAGCATTCAGCTGGGTGCAACGTGCTTTTTAAACGAGGGGGGCGAGGGGGACGCGTTGTGTGTATGTGGAGGGAGAGAGACAGTGATTTTTCCGTTCTTCTGAAAGCCTGTCAGCGAGCCTCCGTTCACAGAAGGCTTTGTTTTCACACAGGCTCCCTCCTTAAACATTTGCATTGCTCATCTGCCGAGTTAAGAGAGAAACTCTAAAGAGGTACTTCCGCATTCCTCCAGCTGAGTTCAAAACAAAGGGAAGACACGTCAATTGCCTTAAATGGCTCCAGGCATCTCAAGAGATCACTTGTAGCGCAGTGGGTGTCCACATTCTTGCTGTAGCGCTACAGCAGCCGCACTACAGCCCTTATTCCCCATGCAGAGGTGGATTACCAGGAGCGCTATAACTCCACAGTTATAGCGCTCCACGTGCCTTGCCAGTGTGGACGGGGAGGAGGTTATAGCGCTCGTGGGGGCTTTATAGTGCTATAAAGTGCCAGTGTAACCAAGCCCTTAGGTATGCTCCATTGATGCAGATTACCACCAAGAGACTAACTTTTGGCTACTGCCCAGACACCCACCATTCAAGACATAACTCAGCATAGCAGCCTGTTAATGTCAAACCCGCCTGCTCACCAGTCAGAGACCAGAGATTTGACAATCACCTTCCCCACCTATGTTTGGTTTTGTTTTGGTTTTGTTTTGGTAGTATAAACCAAAAACCACTTCTACATGGTGTCAGCACAAAACCCTTTTCTAGTGACCAAATCATGTAGGGTAAATAAATTATCCAGTTCATAAAGACCTCATGAAGACTGGCCTGAAATCATATTTCCTATATCCTTCTTTAACCTTAGGCCCCCTAACCTCCACAACTTTCACACATCCGTGCAAAATAGGCCTTTGAATCTCTAAATAACTGAGGAAGGCTGGAAGAATGGGTGCAGACTACATCATGCTGTAATATTCCTCATTTTACCTTCATATATTCAAACAGAGAAGATTTAGTTTCATTCATTCAGCAAGGGCTGGGATTCTCCCACTAGTAAGGAGGGAGGATTAAGGTAATGGGGGAGAGTTAAGATTGATGCTGGAATCATTCTGATATTAATAATTCATAAATTAGAGCACTCTTGTTTCTTAATCTAAAGAAAAACTTGAAAGTTAACAAAACAGTCTAATAATGTTATAAGTGAAAAGATGTTTACAATCTTAATTTTGTATTAAACACACATTTCATGTAATAGCATTAGTCTCCTCTGAAAATCCCTCCCTGCAATTTTAACTGGAAGCAGTTTTCTTCACTTCTTTTCCCAAACTGTAGTACAATCAAATGCAATAGGGCTTAAACAATCATTGATGCATCTGATAGAGAAGGTGGTAGAATGGGACGGTAGGGGGAGGAGGAGGAAGACATTCCTTCCTAATATTTCAGGCAGTCAGCCTACACCTTAGAGCATGATGCTTTGATTATCTTTCTTAGGTTACATAATAGTTTTCACTTTACATAGTGTAAGAATGTACAAAAATTTTAGAGCTTATGTAAGCTGGAACAACAGATGTGCACTGAAACCTTTTATTCACAGAGCAGCATAGGTAGCAAAAGTTCAAGCTTCTCCACCTCAGCACGTTGCCTGGTATGGTGTGCCTCAGCTCTGACCTGGATGGACCATATCTAGGGGACAAGAGTACAGCTGTTATTAATAGTCATTTTAGTTTATCATGTTGCATAACAGACTGTCAAGGCCACACTGATTTCCTACACAGAGTGCCTTTGGAATAGGAGTTTTCCTGACTAGGCTCTACTGAAAGGGGAAAAAAGGTATGTCTCACAAACAAACAAATCACTAGAAAACAAGTTCATACAATTTCTTTGCTGCTTTAACTTGTCGTGTTAAAGGGCTCAATCTTGCGAGGAGCTGAACATCCTCATCTCCTACTGATTTTAACAAGAAAGAATAATACACACCACCATGGAAGACCAGGCTTAATTTCCCTCTCTCACAACTCTCCCTATACCATAAACACACAAATAGCTGTTTTGTTATTAAAAGTACTTTAACTTGCTCTTCATGCTTTATCTTGATTCTTTGGACTATTTCCTATGTATTTTGCTAAGTGTACTTTGTGTTCCAACCTAGTGGTATTGCTTAGGCAGGACTTCCAGGTTTGAAAAGTATGCTTATTTAGCCCTAACCAACTCAAAGGGTTGATCTGTTTTTGAGGGGTGCCCTTAGAATAAGACATCTACTCCTCTAACACAACATTCTTAGACTGCAAGATTGCTCTGATCCCAAGTCAATGTGTATCATATGCATGCCTAAGACCACAAAATCATGCTGAAGGCTGTTTTGCTATCAAGGATTTTCCTCACTTTTAATGTGCTAATATATATACACAGTGCTTTGAAGAGGAAGGAGTACTAGACAAGCACTAAGGTTTCGGTTTTTAAGTCTGCCTTTTCAAAGATAGCCACTAGAAGAGTTACCTGCACATGATCAAACCTAATTGGGCTCTCCTCACTGTTACCCAGTGGAAATCCTACACATCTCATGTATTCTAAAAACTAAACACACTTCATCTCCTGCAGTCCAGACTTCATCACTAGTTTCTCACTCACTGCCTGTCGAGACTCATTATAGGATCCAGTTCAAAAGTGAACCAAGGAGGAAATCAAAACAGCTCATGGATTTGCCTCAATTTACCTCATGCATTTGGTCTCTTTTTCCAGTTCCATCCCTGTTCATTTATAGCTTGCCTCCTCAATTCCTTTCCGCATTCTCTCAGAAATCACAGTGCTAGTTTGCTAAAGGGGGACTCAACCTTCTTTAAAACAAAAAAAAATGGAATTTATGCGTTTGATTTTAAATTAAATGTAAAGCAGGCTGCTTTATTTACTCATAAAACAGGGATAGTAGGATCAGGAGCAGTGAAGACTTCCCCATACTTCCCCACCTATTTTACATGACCAAAGACCCACATTCAGGTAGCAAGGCAATAACTTTTGGCTAAGAATGAACTGAGTTGAATTTCGGCTCAATATTCTGTTATCAGCCTGCTGAGGTACCGTGTCCAGTTTCCCCATCCCAGCTACACTGCACACTAAAAGCAATTAGAATCAATTCAAGCTGATAATTTTTAACTCCAGACATTAGCCTGTTAAGAAGATGTTACCTAAACTTCTGTCAAACAGATCTCAAATCTTGCATGAGAAGGGACTGCACTGCTTACACATAATATGCTGAACTGAAAGAGGGAACTTCCAAGAATGCCTCTCACAAGTCTATTCCACATTTTAAATGTTCTGAATTACACCAGGAAGGAGGAGGGGATAAATAGTTCTTGAATGATCCAGTTTCACATTACAGAAGTGATCCATCCATGATTATAATGAGATCAGATGTCATTCAAATATACACGGAAAATAACACACAGCCAGTAGTGTCATCTCCTTGTGGAATCCATCACAAAGCACAAGATTCTCACATGACTAGCATTTTTCCCCCACTTCACAAAAGCACATAGCTGTATTTCCATCCTGTGTTGTCTAGGCTGTTGCACATAATGCATAGCTCCAATACCATGGTGTCTGAGTATTCAATCATTTCCTACACTTAACGTGCCCTGGAGTCTCACACACAGCTTTATGTTTAATTATATTTAATGTATATCATATGCAAACATTACTACTGTAACTATTGATGGACCAATTTCACCTTTGATACGAAAGGCAATTTATGTTCATCTTCACATAAGAGAATTTCCCTCACAACTATAATGACATTTGGCATTGCGGGAATGGTTAGTTAATGTAAATTATAGCGAACTTCTGCTTTGATGAGTTATTCTCTGATGTTTAAAGCAAGTCTATTTTGCTTAAGGGTTTGGTGGAAGAGAAAAATCCATCCACTCTTGCATCACTAATTTCTAAACTGAAGTGGAAGGATATTCAAAATAGAGAATTTACACTTTTCTGACTTCCTAACAGCAGGTTTAAGGGTAATTTCTAATTTTCTATTTGCAATACACACTAAAAAAATTCTGAATCAGAGAGGTAGCTGTGTTACTCTGGAGATGCATCCGATGAAGTGGGTATTAGCCCACGAAAGCTCATGCTTCAATACTTTTGTTAGTCTTTAAGGTGCCACAGGACTCTTTGATGCTTCTAAAAAAGTTCTATTAGTCCATTTTAAACCCATTTACAACAAAGGAATATTTAGGAAGCTGTGATGATTAATCTTTTTGACAGTACACTTTCAGTTCCTCTCTAACACCACAACGTGTAATACATTCAGGGATACACTTCAGTAGCTAAATATTTGTGTGCTCTATTGGAAAATGCATCGTAGCTATTTACTTTTTGTTTTGTTCTGTTTTAATTGATTTCTTTGTTAACAGCAGGTCCAGCTGTTTGCAGTTACCTCGCTGCTGGAATTACACAGACATTACACAAGATCCACCAAGTAGTATGACTATTTTGGATACCTGCCTAATATTGATATGGAGTTAACTTTAATAAGACAGTTGGGACCAAACAGAAATGAGGAGCTGTGATATGCAAAGAGTACACTAGGATAAACTTCAGGCAGATTAAAATCTGACAGCGGTGAGCAGCAGCAGATCACCCCAGTGTATGGAAAGATGCCAGAACTAATCAATAAGAATTTTAGCAAAAAGAATTATATGTTCACATGGTTTTCATATAGCTTTCCTATAGTTAATATGTGGCCAGAACTCTTTAATATCTGTTTATGGTAACAAGTCATCCACCCAGGAAAATAAAGGACATGTTTAGATTTTTTTTTGTTGTTAATTAAAAGCTGGCTTGTTCAGAGTTTTTCACCAGGGTTCTTGTTAGCATTAGGTAAAAAAATTCCTTCACTTGTCCCAAAATAGTGGCAAAGCTGCTTCCTTAGACTTATTCATATGTCTTTTGCTATACATAAGATAGAATAACTTGGATATAAGGTGACCTCTTTTGCTTAGGGGAAAATTTAAATTATATTTCCTTTTCACAAGCCTTAATTTAACTTCTTGATGTAGCACTTAGTTACTTACTTATTTTCTATGTGTGCATTGCCATACACTGAAGGACAGATTTTTTTTTTTTAAATGAACTAGAAGAGTATTCCCAATTGCTTTAGAAAATGTAAAGACAGCTGAAGTGATTCTAAAGATATTAAACAGTTTGAGATACCAATTAAATTCTGCATTTTTAATATTGATCACATTAAAAATTGAAAAATTCACCTCTTGATGCACTCCAAATAATAATAATCAAAAAGCTGCAAATACCCAGAAGCCTTAACATATGGTTTTCTGATCATCCATTCTTGCAGGAGTCAACAAAACTCTGATCTCAACAAAGCTTACAGCTTATCTTCATGATAGCCAGATGTATGTCCTGAAATCTATGCATATATATCAGCTCAACAGCAACTCATCTGTTTAGATTTGGTAAGTATTTCAGTTTGATTTAAAAACATTATTTTGAGAAGGTACAAACTGATGTGCACCCATTACTGAACAAGTTGTTGGGATAGTGATGTCTTTTTAACCTACTTCAATTATAATCAATACGGTAGTTTTTACTTTTAAACCCAGGATGGAGGGGAGAGAGTAACAGAATTTTGTTGCACGGTAGCATAGGAAAACAATACAACTTGGAACTGCTTCACAGCTTTCATCCAAAAGTTTTATTCACTGAATAAAAAGAGGTATAGCAGTTCAGTAACCAAATTCAGTATTAGTTTATGGTCTGATCTTGGGATTTATCCTTGGAGATGTTCAACAACTGGAGCAAACGTCCCCTCATTTTATCCTTTTCTCTCCCCTTCCCCTGCAAAATGTTACTGATTGACCCACTGGCATGGGGCAGGTAAAGAAGATCAGAAACAGTTTTAGGAGGCAAAGGAAAGTTTGTGCCAGTAGCTGGAACTACATGGTATTATCAAACTAATTCTCTCTTTCAACTATTGTTTAGGACAGAGGTAGCATGTATATACAACTTGCATTAGAGTGACAAATTTGGTCTGAGTATCTAATGAAGAACAACTTTGAAGTATAATGGCTCATCTGGAATACGAGGTCCTAGTTGGAAAACAGCTTTTCAATTTATTGACTTTATGACATTTTAGGCACATGATTTACTTCCAGTACAATGTAAACTAGAACACCCAATTACCTCTGAAAATTACATCTTCAAAAAAAAGATAACTGGCCTACCTGTTTTGCAGCAATGTATTGACACTGCTTTTACAGTCGGTGCTCTGTTCTGGTACAAACGACTTTTTAGCCTTTATATCTAATCCCGTGTTGGAGATATTGTTTTCCAGTGCGCAAGAGGCATTATTACTGTTTCTTGCTCGATCTGTTTGCCCTCCTGCGTTGGGTGCAGTCTTCGGAGTACGTCCACACATCTTCTGAACTCAGATATACTCTCACAAAGCTTCTTGAAAATGCTGAACACTGGCTTAAGAGATATGGCTTTAAGCGAGTTGTTTCACTATGGCTCAGCATCCAGAAACCATAGACATTTCCTCTCAGAGAATAAATTCAACCAAGTCTTTCGTAGCAATCCACTGGGTTTCTTTTTTAGAATAAGAGTAGCATGTTCTGCCAACAAATAATGGAGGAAGACAATTGCATCCAATGTAATGCAGTATTTATCCCAAATTAGACCACCACGCAGAACTTTCAGATTTCAAAGCCCATCCAAGAGTATCTCCTGCTTCTGTTGCTGGAGTTTTTCCACCAAGGCCGGTAAGCAGTCAGCAGATACAGCAGCTAATATTGATTTTAACTACCTTTGTTTCCTGGTATGTGATTATGTAGCTGGCAATTATTTATTTGGTCACAAGACCAAACCATATGGCCTCAGCGAGAAAGAGCATAGTTGCTTTTGCACTGACTCGCCCTTAGCTGCAAGGTTGTTCTAACACTGGCTACAACACCCTCTTAATGGCTCTCATGTGAGCAAGTGTCATGTGACAACTCTTAGCAACCACCTATGGCTCAGCACCATTCTTCAAATGCAAATAAAAATCTGTCGCCAATACCCCCCAGTTATCAGTAAGGAATGATTAACACCAGAAAACACCCCAGAATTTTTGCACTGTAATGGTTTTACTCTGTAGAGTAAACAGGCTATATTCAGCTAAAAACCTGATAGCGCTTTTTTTTTTTTTTTTTTTTTTTAAAAAAAGCTTTTACACAATGGAAGGGAAATCTGTTTATAGAATACAATGGACAGGTCTGATGAACATGACGGAGATAATGTTTCACTTTTACACTTACTTAAAAATATGTCCCTTAAAAATAAAATAAAAGGCAGCTATTTTAAATATCAAATATGAATTATTAAAAACTGTAGTACAACATTTCCTACTTTTTTTAAAAAAAATTAATAACATCCACTTGGAGAAACGGGTTTAGAACTAACCAGACTTTTGTTTTTACAACAACTGGATAATCAATCCCTTCAGTGGTGCATGTGTAACACTGATAGGTGGGTCAAACCTGCGACCTCTGGAGCTATAATGGAGGAGTCTCTACTGCATGAGCTAAAACCACGTGGCTGTTAGCTAAGGCTGTAGAGTAACCTCATTACTCTCTAAGTGGTCTCGGTGCCACTAGATGGGACAGACCACCACGCCCAGAAGGTGTATGATTACACATGCCAAGGATACATCTGGTTTTCTACAAGCTCAACTAACCTCATCACAGTGCAGTATATAATTGTCCCTTCTGCCCTTAAAAACAGGATTCCACCCAAAAAACCCAAGTACCCCACACAAGATTACCATTTTCTGCTAAAATTTGCTGTACTGTACTGTCTACAAAAAAAAAAAAAAAAAAAAGTTTGGCATTTATAAAGCCCTTTTCATCCACAGACCTCAAAGAGCTCTTTATAAGGCAAGTATTATCTCTGTCTTAAATATGGGACAACTAAGGCACAAGTAGGTTAAATTACTTCCTCAGGGACACTCAGCTAGCCCAGGGTAGAGTCAATAGTAAATTACAGGGTCTCCAATTCCCAGCTCAGTGCTCAGTCCACTAAATCATAATTGCTTCTGTTCATGCAGGAGAGGAACAAACTATACGTTAATCATGTCCACCTCAAATCTTACCAAAATCTTGGGAACCACACTCCTGACTGCCCTTTTCAAGCCCATAGAATGATTCTGGACTACTTTTAACACGTTTAATCCAATCTAAGCCATGTACTAATCATGCTGAGTGCTACTTGTCTGAAATCCAGTTTCATAGCACGGTAGTATTTATTGCAGATGAGACCCGGTTCTCAATGCAGTACGAATACGGTGACTAGATGTGCTGTTTTTAAAGGGACAGTCACATATTTAAGCCCTCCTGCAAGTGTCCCAACTTTTTCTTTAAAGCAGGCAAATTGTCCTGTATTATCTGTCTCCCCCTCCCCCATCAGTACCAGCAGGTACTACTCCTGGCCAGATCCCTGCTAACTAGCTGCTCGCCCACCAGCAGTGGGGATGAAGGGAGAGTGGCCAGTGATGGGGGTGGGTGAGCAAAGCTGGTGGCGGGGCACAGCTGCAGCATGCAGGGACGGATGTTCCTCCTACTGGTCCCTCAGTGCAGTCCCCGCTGTGTGCTGGTTCTCAGCTAGCAGGGCCCCATTCCCCATCCCGTTTCTGGCCAGCACTGGCTGTGTGCTGTGGACTGTGGTGACTGGTGAGTGCAGGCAGGCACCAGGCAGCTGCCAGCTACGTGTCACCTCTGCTGCCCACCCATCAGCCCTTTACGTGCACCCCATCTCGCTGTCCTCTCTCTGCTTTGCCCCTTCACCCCCTTCCTCAACCCCGCTGCTCCTCCATATCCCCCTAGGCGGGGCACAGTCTGCTCCCAGCCCTGTGCGGAGAACCAGCCCCTGGTGGGGGTACTCAGCTCACCAGTAGCCTGGCCAGCAGGCTCCTTCCCTCCCCCTAGTCTACATTGGCAGCACTTTAATGTGGCTTGTGTAATCGCCGCAGATCTCTCCCAGCACTCTAAACACACCCACCTCCACAAGGGGTGTAGTTACCAGTCCTGGGAATGCAGCTCCCAGTGCTGGTGCACTGTTTACACTTGCGCTTTACAGCGCTGAAACTGGCTGCGCTCCGGGGCGTGTTTTTTTCACATCCCTGAGCGAGAAACTTGCAGCGCTGTAAAGTGCCAGTGTAGACGAGCCCTAAGACCCCCCGGCTTGGGACGCTGGCTAGGAGGAGCCGAGCCTTGCATGTGCCAAAGACCCCTGCAGCCTCTGTGCCCCTCAGCTAAGCTCCTGAGTGGAACCCTGAAGTGATTTTAAGCCCATTTGGGCCCCATCCCTGCAGGCTCCACAGCAGTTCCCTGGGCAGGGAGTTACCACCCTCTTTACTTGCACCTTCCCCCACCGCCTGGATCCTGCCCCCAGGTAGTGCAGGGCTACTCTGTCCCTTGGGCACCCTCTCATGCTGAGCCACCTTTCTGGCCTGGTTCGCTGAAGCCCTGCAGACAGGTTTCCTGGGCCCTGGTACACAATGCATTCTTAGGGCTTAACCCCTTTCTGTCCGTGCTGTAGCTGGGGGACAGAGGGCCACTGGGTTATGTCGGTGGCCAGCAGCAACCTGGAGGCGCTAGATGCCTTTTGACACTGTGTGGGGAGGAAGGAACAAGCTGTTTCTAGTCACAGGGGAGCAGGGAGGGAGGAAGAGAGGAGCTACGCAAAGACACAAGCCAGGCCATCCCTTCCCCTGCAGCTGGAAGCAGTCCCGTCCCTTCCCGCACTGTGCCGAAAGGCTGCTGCTGGACACATTCTGGTGTGAACCCTGGCAGAAATTTGGGGAGGAGGGTCATTTGACCCCATGTGCCCTCCCACGTGTTGCCTCGGGAAGATGCAGCCTGAGGTAACAGGAGATGCGGGTCTATCCCAGGGGCCCAGCCAGGCCTGGAGTGTGGAGAGTGCCAAGCAGCAGGGGTTGGGTCAGTCAGTTGGTCACCCTCCCCCATCTCCATGTAAGAGATAAACAGGAGAGAGGGAGGGGGAGAGAGAGAGGGAGGGAGTGTGTGACACCTCTCCCCATGTGAGCCCTAAAGCCTTAAAGATGAGAAGGTAAATAAAAATAATGCAACTACGCAGTATTTCTTCTTTGCAGGGGCTCAGTCAACTTGAACGTTTGTACTGCATAGTTCTGATTGAATGCCGTTGAATTCACTTGAACAGGAGTAATTTTACCAGGTGTCTCCTATTCAGCACAGGGAAATATGGTCACCCTAAGGGTATGGTTACACTTACAAGATTATAGCGCTATTGGTTATAGCGGTCCTCTTATACAGTAATATGTATAGCACTATTGTATGTCCACACTCAGACGCGCCAGCGGTATAGCATGGCCACATTTGGGGCACTTAATGCGGCATTAAGAGCAGCGCATTAAGGCAGGTATCCCAGCATTCAGCTGGGTGCAACGTGCTTTTTAAACGAGGGAGGTGAGGGGGGACGCATTGTGTGTATGTGGAGGGAGAGAGACAGTGGTTCTTCCGTTCTTCTGAAAGCTTGTCAGCGAGCCTCCGTTCACAGAAGGCTTTGTTTTCACAGAGGCTCCCTCCTTAAACATTTGCATTGCTCATCTGCCGAGTTAAGAGAGAAACTCTAAAGAGGTACTTCCGCATTCCTCCAGCCGAGTTCAAAACAAAGAGAAGAGACGTCAATTGCCTTAAATGGCTCTAGGCATCTCAAGAGATCACTTGTAGCGCAGTGGGTGTCCACATTCTTGCTGTAGCGCTACAGCAGCTGTGCTACAGCCCTTATTCCCCATGCGGAGGTGGATTACGAGGAGCGCTATAACTCCGCGGTTATAGCGCTCTACGTGCCTTGCCAGTGTGGACAGGGAGGAGGTTATAGCGCTCGTGGGGGCTTTATAGCGCTATAAAGTGCCAGTGTAACCAAGCCCTAAGAGTAAGAGGTGAAGCTCTTCATGCTACAGTAGACTCTTGATTATCCAGGATGATAGGAAAAAAATTAATCCTGGTTAATAAAATCCAGGATAATTACCATCCATAGGAAATATGGGGGCAAGGGTTGGTTCACCAGCCACCCTGCGCTGGGGGAAGGGGGTGTTGGTTCACTGGCTGCCCTGCGCACCGGTGGGGTTTGGTTTTTTTGGTTCTTGGGGTGGCAAGAAAGCCAGAGCTGGCCCTGCGAATTACACATTTTTTTGCCATCCTTGTTAATCCACATCCTGGTTAACCCAATACTGGATAATCAAGAGTCTACTGTATTTGAGACCATAGTTATGCTGTCAGTGACCATCATGGATCCCCAGGAACAGTGCTACACTGTAGCTTTTGAATAGACTCTTGGAGGAACCCCAAAAGGTTTGCCTCACTCTTCCTTCAGCATAAGCCACACAGGCTCCCTTGCCTCCTGACCTGAGCTACTGGATGTGTTCTGCATTATACTACAGAAGAGCTCTACTCTGCAAGTCCAACTGAGAGAGACTCCTAGTAGATACCCGTACACTCTTCAGGGGCTAATGCACTCCAGCCAGTATTTGCAGACCCTCAAGCAGCAATTTCAAAACAATGCGGTTTATTAGTTGACTGGAGCACAGAACTGGAAGTCTTTAAGTTAGCACAGAGAAATAAAGCACAGTCCATTCTGGTCAGCCCAAAGCAATTCTCCAGCCAAGCTGCAGTGAACTCCATTTTCAGGCTTTGTCTCTCTCTGACTCCTTAGTCAGTTCCCAGTGAAAGAACCAAGCTCGTTCCAGAGGCCACACTTATTCCCCCCAGCACACCCCTTTCAGTCCTTGGTTCTCAAGCTGGGGGCAGGGGGGGAGGGGGTGTGTCTGCTCAGCTTCCCTGCTGAGAGTACAGCTCCCTGAGTCATTAGTGCTTGCATTCTCTCTCCAGACCCTATGCTGATTGGGGTCGGTTTCAGCCAGTTCCTGAATGATTGTATTCATTCCACCCAGACAGGGACATGTCACACATACCTGTGTCTCTTAGATACACAACCTAATCCTGAAAGACAACCTAATCCCCCCCCTCAATTAGGTAGCAATGCAAAGTATGTGGGAAACTGAGGCACACAAGTCTCAAAAAATGACCACTTACACCAAGGCAAAACAGAACTTGTAGAAAAAGAATTATTTCTAGACATACCTCCTCCCCCGAACACTTTTTGATTATGATCAACAAAAACACAAGATTAAAACTTTTACATGTAAGACTGCATTTCAATTTAACTTGAACAGACAACTGAATTTGTAGGGCATGTTTGTGCAGTGCTACAATACAGTGAACCACCTGAAAGTAAAATATCTAACAAATTTGGTTATGTTTATTCCATATATAAGTAACACCAATGCACAAAGTATAAGTTTCACTCCACTTAACACATACACTCCCAAATATATTTACTACGCTGGGGAGGAGAGACTCATTTGACAAGCAGTATTTTAGTGTCACACTTCCAAGATACTACTAATACTGAATGAAACGATATACATATAGATATAGCGTAACATAATTTTAGGAGGATGGGCTAAGACTAGCGGAAGAAGAGAAGATGCTGCCAGTTGCTCTCTAAGCTTTCCTCCCCTCCTCAAAGAAGAACACTCAATTAAGCTATTGTAATCAAGATACAGTATCTGTGTCCTAGAATCACAGAAATTCAAGACTGGAAGGAACCTTGAGAGGTCATCTAGTCCAGCCCCAACCACTGAGGCAGGACCAAATAGAGTCAGGCCACCATGGACAGGTGTTTGTCTAACTTGTTCTTAAAAAAACTCTGATGATCAGGATTCCACAGTCTCTCTTGGAAGCCTATTTTAATATTTAACTATCCTTGTAGTTTGAATGTTTGTCTTAATATTTAACCTAAATCTCCCTTGCCAACTGAGTATTAAAAAACCAAACAAAAATAACCTGCCTGATATTTTGAGATGCAGCGTACTCCATTCCCACTTATGTCAATGGGAGCTACAGGTACTCAGCACTTCCGAAAATTGGGCCACCTAGTTTTCTAATCTTCACTCATACGACCTCGTTTGCCATTTTGACTGGAATTGTCTGTCATGGAGGAATATGGAGTTAGCGCTTTGACTTCCTTTTTCCCTTTCCTTTCGTTACTACTGCCATTTCCAGGCACCTCTGGATTAAACACTAATGGCCACCATATTGGAGGCATCAAGTGATCACCAGCCCAACATTTCAACATAGCTCACCACTTCCTCTCTCTCTAACCAATTTTGAAGGATGCTCAATCTGCAACACAAGACTCAAAGAAGAAATCAACTTATGGGCAGGCAGAGAGCAGGCATAAACAGTGGTTCAGGAAAGCCTCCTACCTTCCTGCTATAATTCATTGGGAAATGGAGGTTAGTCATTCCTTTTATATGACTATTTGGCAGTATGTCACTTGCTCTGTTTGTGGGTCACTTCTAAACCTAGATAGACCTAACTCTCTTAGTTACTTTGATTGCTTTTAAAATGGCAGTATTGGTTATGTATTATTAATCCCAAATGCAATTTCAAAACACACACACCTCAAATACCTTAAATATCATGATGAAGTCCAATAGGATATAAGTATCTTTACCAAAAGAACCTATCCACTGAAGTCCAAGCACTGTTTCAAGGTTTGTTTCCTTATGGTATTATAGATGCTTCATTCACGTCTCTAGTAGAATTTTGTTTCCCACATCCTTTAAGAGATAAACTAGAGATATCTCTAAACAAGCAGAAATTTTCACAAAACTTCTTGCCAAAAGAGAAAGTATGATTCAGGGACACGGCTAGCAAAACCAAATCAACCTCTCTCCTTTTAATCATATACTATTTCACATTGGCTGGTTCTTCTAAAACTGAAGCAGTAAATACAATAAACAAAGCCTGTTAAAGGGTAGAGAGTAGCACTATATTTGTCATATATGAACAATACAAAAAATGAAACCAGATGTTAGATTCCATTTCACCTAAAGATAGATTTCCTTCTGTTCCATTTGCTGAACCATTTATTCATGGTATAGTACTTTCCAAAAAACCATGTTTGCAATAAATATCAGGTTTTCCCAAAAGACACTTCTCCCCATATTTACTATGAATATGCAAAATTCTGACACGCTATATGGCTGAATTCTTTTTCTTTATTTATTTACCTAAAATAACCCTGGGACAGTGAACAAGCTGCTGAGCGTACATAATCTACCTTGTTTAACTCTGCTGCATTGTTACAAGTTTCATACAAGTTAGACCAGATCCTTTGTACATTAGTCACTCAAGTGAACAAGCATGTGATTTACACTGCCTCTCTCCAGCTTTAGATTTTTCACGTAAGCAGGGAGTTAGTTTAATGGGGAAGTTCTTACTACCAGACTCATGTTAGAGGCAGGCAACATGTTTACTTTATTAAATATCTGAGTAGTACTAGATGAGGGTTAGAAGTATCTCTCTCTAAGAACCACTTGCTTAATACAAAACAAACCCAATATTGGGGCTGGAGGAGAGAGAGTATATTGAATTTTTGCTAGCAATCAATGCAATTTCAATTATCTTTAGATTGTTAGAAAACAGACCTCTCTCTTCTCAAAGAAGAAACTACCTACTGTTAATGTCTGCTTTCTGCATCTCTAAATTAGATTACCAGAACTCATTCCCCATCAAGTTAAACACAGTTGTCATAAGTAACAAGAGCTGGTGTGAATAAATCACACCAGGGCTTCACAAACTTCACCAGCTCGGAGGTCTCTGTTTCAAGACCCGCATTCAGAGTCTTATCCTAATCTACAGAACTCTATAGTTTGGGACCTAGACACCCAATAAAGCTGCAAAGATAACATGCAAAACAGGAACAATGACGCTGAGGAAGTCCTGGACAAGGGCTGAAGTCAGAGGCAGAGAATGTTTTCAGCAGTAACTCCATTAACAGAATTTCTTGACAGAGAGAAGACTGAGCCCAAGAGTGGCTGTGTTCAGATCAAAAAGGAAAAAACACATTTTCAACACCAAAATAATAAGGGCCCTGTAGGGGTATAGTTTTAATAGGTAGAACCTTAATATGGAATAAAAGGACCAAGGGCTGGCAAAAAGGTTAATTACAATTCCATCTTCATGCCAATCTTTTCTGGACAACTATAAGCCATGTACAAGCAGACATAACTTCCTTTATCTAAATAAAGCTAAGAATCAGAGGGGTAGCCGTGTTAGTCTGGAATTGCAGAACAAAGAGTCCTGTGGCACCTGACGAAGTGGGTATTAGCCCACGAAAGCTTATGCTCTAATACTCTAGTTAGTCTTTAAAGTGCCACAGGACTCTTTGTTACTAAATAAAGCTACTGACCCTTCCCTCACACCAAAAGGTTTTTTTAAAAAACTTAATCAGTTACTAGATCTCAGTGTATCATAAATTCATGTCAAGTATTTCTCGGATTTTAGTTCTGGAATAAAAACAATTAACTTGTTGAAGAGTTTCAAAAAATTGCATATTTACTTTTTTTTTTGTTTTTAGAAAGGGTGCAAAGTACATCTTTATTAACAAAGTAGACCCTTTGACCACTAACACCAATTTTAGACTTGTCTGGACACCAGCAGCTTGACAGAAGCAAGCAGTATTTGTTCTGTTTAATGTGTCCCCATCAGCAGGAGAGCTCCACCTTCTCATACAATCAGTTCCCTGTCTTGGTCAATCCATCCGTCATATGTCACTTGTTCCACACTGAATCATGTGATCAGGCCAACTTCCAAGAACACAGCTACTAAATAAAGATGCTGCCAAGGCACATCTGACAACTGCTTTGGCCAGAAACTGAAATGAGGCAGAATCTCTTACCTTTCCAGCTTTACTGCTCATAAACCTACGAACCTTAAGAGCTATTGTAACAGCATATTTGATAGCTGAATTAAACCTACATATTGTACTGGTAAAGAGGCCAATTTAGCCAAGACAGTGGAAAACAAAATTAATAATCCAGTGTTTTCATACTGTACCAATTCTTCTTGTATTTTAAATCAATTAAAAGGAATAAAACAATGAGTATCTCAGAACCTAAAGCCAGCAGACACCTCTTCACAGCATCCTGGGGCTGACAGCCTGGAACATGGCCTTGCCTGTCCTCTCCTGCTCCTTTGTCCTTATTTGTACAACCTTTTTTCTACTAGATAGCCTCCAAATTACTATTCAAAAAGATTTTTTTCTTAAAAATCAGAAGACTCCAACATCAAGTTACAAGTACATACAGGTTACAAGTGGTTGAGGACATAAGGCCTGAGGCTAAGAAGTCTAGAACACCCTCAACTTTTGATGACCTCAAAATGCTGTTCAAGATCCATTTCAGTAACAAATAACGTAGACTTTTCAAAAACAAAGTGGTCAAAAGCCAGCCTCCTTTATTCACCTACCAATATCAGAGTTTCACCTGCAACAAATGAAGACATTACTTGCACCTAAATGAACACATTCAATGTGCTGTCTCGCACTGCTTCAGGTGTTTCCAATACCATCAGCTGGACTGTGACTATTGGAATTCCAAATAAAAATGTCACGATACTAACCAACAATCCATTAGAGAGACTAGACCCTTGAGTTTTTTCCCCTTCCATCCCCAGATAATCAGGTAATTTTGTAGGAACTAGGGGTTGTTAAATCCCTTTGTTCCATTCATATGTTGACTTTGTGGCTGTTGGAAAATAGAACATAAACAAGTAACTTGCAAAGTGAGGTTATTCCAGACATTAATAGTACATTGAGGAAGGGAGAGATGAGAATAATGTGTTTAATACGCAGGAACACTTACTGGTTTGTCTACATTGTAGAAGGGTGGATGTATATTATATATATATATATATATACACACATACATATATACACATACATACACACACACATTTGGAGGCTATATATAAATAAAACACACACACCACAGAGAGAGGGACAAAGACAAAAAACCCAACAAAAACACAAAAAACAACCCCACCCCCACCCACCACCACTCCCTCAGCACAGACAACATAATGCATAGCCAGCATGGAGATGAATGCCAGGAAATCCTGGAATAGATGAGTTAAGTGATAACTGCAGACGGATATAGTGTCAAACCCACAATTTTCTCTAGTTTTAGCCAGAGACATGATTCTTTCCTCTTGTTGGTTTTATGACAGTTTGCCTGTTATACACAAAACATTCTCCTTAACTCTTTCGTGTAAGGAGGGCTGCTGATGAATTGTCCTATAAATAAATATTGAAACTTTAAGGCTTGTGAAGAAGCTAGAGGCATGTAACCAGTTCTAGGACATAGCATTGGGGATCTTCTGCTGCATCACCCTAAACTCAGTTGCTAGAGTCTTTTTGAATTGCAGAGGAAATTGCAACAATGCTCGCTGCTGGTTTTAGATCCAGTTTGCTCAAAGTACATGGAGCACTGACTACATTCAGACACCAAATTGTGAAATAGAGGGATTTTTATTCCAGTTTAAATAAAGGCTTAGTATCTTACCTATAAAGTTGTATGTTTCTTTTAAAAGAGAGGATATTTTTCAAGTCCAGGTGTATAATACACATAGCCAGGTATTTCATCTTGTATTGCAATACACAGGCCATGGAGATTTTTAAACAATAAGAAGTTTTATAAATACCTGTATAGTGTTTAATAAAAAATATGTCATCTTACACCGGGGGTGAGCAAACTTTTTGGCCCGAGGGCCACATCGGGGTTAAAAACTTGTATGGAAGGCCGGGTCAGGGAAGGCTGTGCCACTCCAAACAGCCTGGCCCCACCCTTATCTGACCCCCCTCCCACTTCCCACCCTGAGAATCCCCAAACTATCCAATCCCTGCCTGCTCCTTGTCCCCTGACTGTCCCCTCCAGAGACCCTCTGCCCCGAACCACGCCCCCAGGACTCCACCTCCTATCTAAGCCCTTCAGCTCCTTGTCCCCTTGTGATGGTGCTGTTCCTGGTGTGACCCACTGAGAGTGTCAGATCAGGACAAATTGCTTCCAAAAGGGTAACTAAGCCCAAAGCTGGGGTTCCTCTGCCCTAAAGGCAAACCAAACCAGCTGAACAGAAAAGACTTTGGTTTCGCCCCACTGGCTAGCCACAAGTCACACAAGCAATTCCCTTAGACACTCCAGCTTCCCAGTATCACCACCAGCAGCCACCTGTCCTGGGGACAAATGGTTATGAAAACCAATACCCCAAATAAACAAAACAGTTCTCCCCAATTCCAAAGAATCAGGCCCCAGACCCAGGTCAATATACAAATCAGATCTTACCCACAAATCACGCTGTAGCCAATCCTTTAGAATCTAAAATCTAAAGGTTTATTATACAAGGGAAAAAATATAGGTGAGGGTTAAAAATGGTTAAGGGAAATCAATTACATGCAGTAATGGCTTGCATCAGTTGTAGAATAACTGCAGGTTCAAATCAGAGTCCCTGGAATACATTCCCTGGAGGAATGGGTCATCAATCCTTTGGCCAGAGCGCCCCTTTGTAGCAAAGTGCCATCCAGAAGTAGGAGCCAGGCTGGAGATTGAAGACAAACTGGGGGTCCCTCTCCCAGGTTTATATAGACTTCCACTTGTGGGTGGAGATCGCCTCCTTCTTGCTATGCAGGGCCTAGTTGTAAAATGGACTCAGAGCCATGTGGTCCAGTCACATGACTCTCCAAGATTCAGTTCCTGACCAGCTAAGCCACATTCCTGGGGAAGCTCGGGTGTGGACGGGCATCTACAAAGTTCATTGTGTAGCTGATAGTCCTTAATGGGCCATCAAGCATGGTAAGCCCAGCTAACACCAAGGATTCTGAAAATGTCCCCAACAGCCTAGCACAATTTTTGGAAAGACAGACAGTATAAAGCCAATATTCATAACTTCCTCTACAAAATTGATACACATACAGATAGCATAATCATAACCAGCAGATCATAACCTGGTCGTAGACACCTTATATGACCCCTTTTACCTAATATTTGGTGCCTCTACAGGACCCTGGTTATACCAACGATCTATATGATCCCAGATAATTTGAATAACGTAACACCCCTAACTGTCCCCTCCAGAGACCTCTCACCCTAACTATCCCCCCAGGACCCCACCCCCTTCCCAACTCCTCCTGCTCCCTGTCCCCTGACCCCTATCCACACCTCCACCCCCTGACAGACTCCCGGGACTCTCACATCCTATCCAACCTCCCCCGCATTCCCTGTCCCCTGACCAGCACCCCACCAAGAACCTCCATCCCATCTAACAGCCCCCTGTCCTCTGACTGCCCCCTCGGACTCCCTGCCCCATATCTAATCCCCCGGCCTCCTGACCATGCTCCTGGCGGCCTGGCCAGAGTCAGACACACTGCACTGCTCTCCCGGAGAAGTGCGCAGTCCCACCCCCCAGAGTGCTGCCCGCACAGTGAGCTGAGGCTCCGGGGGAGTGGGGAAGGTGGGGGAGGGGATGGGAGCAGCCTACCTCACTGGGAGCTTAGGCAGGATGGTCAGGATGGTCCTGTGGGCCGCAGCAGTTTGCCCACCCCGTCTTACAGTAAGATGCCAAAATATTGCTTGCAACCCAAGAAATTAGTCAGTATTTTGGCATTCACTGAACATGTTTGCACAAAAACATGCAAGGCTAACTACATCAAAAAGAGTGGTGGGTACCTTGAAATTTAGAGGTCAGCTCTTCACATGTGGAAAACATACTGCTGATTTCAGATTTTTTCTCTAAAGGTCACCAAAAAAATATGGCTATATTGACAACTGTCAAATATTGGCAACTCTTTTTTGACTGTAGTAAGGAACTTCAGTATAGCTAGAGTTAAAATCTCAAAATTCTTACTTCCTGCTGACTAAATATTTGTCAGGACAGCTGCCAAATCTCCGTTTCACATCATTGTTATTTTAATATTTCACTAATGAAAAATAAAAAGTCACTGTTGCACTCAAATATCTAGCAGACATGTCAACATCCCATTTTAATACAAATATTGTATTGTTCCTTTATGCTACTGGAACTAAGTTTAACTCATAGGTGCAGATTACCTTTGACTTTTCATCCAGTCGTTTATTTTACTTAAAAAAAAAAATCAGATGGATAAAGTGTCAACAATAATTTCTACCTGTAAGTGAAACAATGGATCAACTAAGTGTATTTAAGAACCAAATGCCTGTTTCGAAATTGAAAATTCTACTTCCTATTTTCCTCTAGGGTGACCAGTCAGCCAGTGTGAAAAATCGGGACTGGGATGGGGGATAATAGGAGCCTATATAAGAAAAAGACCCCAAAATTGGGACTGCCCCTATAAAATTGGGACATCTGGTCACCCTATTTTCCTCCCTGTTACAGCATTAACTACAAATAGTTTTTACCACTAAGATCAACCCTAGATAGATATTTTGAATATACCTTTTTAATGGCAATATTGCTCGATTTTGGTAGAAAAAGAATAAATTTTACTGCATAAAATGCTTGTATAATTTTATCCTCAAAGTATTTCCTGTGGCACACCCATAAAGTTACATGTGGGGTGTTTTGAATAGAAGAAAATTGGCTCTTGGAAAAATTTCTGGAGGCAGACAACTGTTTGATCTGGTCAGGGAATGGACAGATTTAACTGTATTCTGGAGTCTAAGCACTAAACTATTATTGCTTAAGTTACTCCCCTATACTGGGGCTTGGAACCATGTCCAAAGCTGCTTTAAAGCACAGCTGTAGCAAATATGGTCTGTATGTAGCATACAGACTGGGCTGCCAACTCTCCAGGACTGTTCTGGAGTCTCCGATTAAAGATGTGATGAAAGCTCCAGAAATACATCTAACCAAAATTGGTAACCATACTTATAGGCCCTGTCTTGATGGGTAAAAGGCTGGCTGTGATGGAATCTCTATCCCTCCTTCCCCCGCAGCTAAAAAACAGGGCAACTAAAACAGCTTCAAATATGTAGCTTAATGTGATGTATCTTACCAAGCATTAGGATGGCTTTTTCAAGATAACTTCATTGAACTCACATGACTGAAAACCCCACACCCTTTTTACTAGGGTGATCAGACAGCCAGTGCGAAAAATTGGGACTGGGGGGAGGGGAGGTAATAGGAGCCTATATAAAAAAAGACCCCAAAATTGGGACTGTCCCTATAAAATCGGGACATCTGGTCACCCTACTTTTTATCAATCATGATAAAGCCAAAGTGTTATATTAATGTGTATAAAATGGCCTGGTTGTGCTCACAACCTAAGCTATAAACGTAGTTCAATCTAATTTACTATTAAATAGTTCTTTCAGGAATTCATAACTGTGCTAACTGCGCCAGTCCTTCTGACTCCCAATTTCCCCCGAGATCGGTGATCCTATAATGTTCTCTGCCACAATATTCCCAGTACTTTCTCCCTATGCATCCACTGCCTCAGGAGTTAGTGCAAGAAGCAACCAGGCAGTCAGTCATAACAGGCAAGCAACTTTTTGTGATACTCTATATTGGGGTAGGCAACGTATGGCACGGGTGCCGAACTGTGGCATGCAAGCTGATTTTCAGTGGCACTCACTCTGCCCAGGTCCTGGCCACTGATCCAGGGGGCTCTGCATTTTAACTTAATTTTAAATGAAGCTTTTTTAAAAAAAAATTTAAAACCTTATCTACTTTACATAGAACAATATTAAAGACTTATAGAAAGAGACCTTTTAAAAAGGTTAAAATGTATTACTGGCACGCGAAACCTTAAATTAGAGTGAATAAATGAATATTTGGCACACCACTTATGAAAGGTTGCCAACCCCTGCTCTATCCAGGTTTGTAAAATGAAGAGATCACCTGAGTGTTCAGGGTCCAAGATGATGACAGATCTCTGTTTGAAATCTGGAGCAACAAGTTCATGTAACCAAAGATAGCTTGGCAAAACACAGGCAGTGCATTTAATGCAAACAAATAACTGTGAATCATCCAATAAGAAAGACAGTCAGGAAGAGATTAATTGTAACAGTATTTTGTATTTCTATAATGATTCCAAACCAGAAGTCTAAGCATTTCACAAACATTGCTTTAGCCCCACAACATCCCTGTTAGTAAAATAACTACAGTGGAACTCACAGGTTGTTTACAGGGGTGTTTTGAGGCAGATTTCATAAATATTTCTGTGCACCTTCCTCAAGCACGCTGGGCAGGAGGAGATACAGAAATGGAATGTTAGCAAACTGTGAAAGTACACAACAGTGCCTAATTGACTCAGTTTCACGACGCTCACAGAATAGGTTTCATTTCACTGTGATCTCTCTTCTACACTGGGCAAAACAGGCCTTGCCACTGATGGTGGGAGAAATGCCCATAAAACACTGCATTTAATATTGTGGGACCAACATAGCTACAACACTGCATACATAAAAAAACATCCTTTCTAGATACTAAAACGGTCTTAATAAATACCCAAGAAGTTTGTTGCTGTGTACTGCAAAACTTTTTAGCTCTCAACTAGATGCCCCAGTACAGTACATAATAGTCCCCACGCCTCCAGTACAGATGAGAAGACACAGTTATTGCAGCTAAAGCAGTAAATCCAGTCCTCCCAACTCCATCCCATAATGCAGTGTTTCTCTTCTCGGTCTGTACTAAGGTATACCTCGCAACGTCTCCCTGCACTTATGAAAAGAGCTGTGTGTGTGGTGCACACAATTATTGACATTGCTTTCATGGATCACTTCTAATCTGGTCATTTGCAAAGACAATTCTACAAAAAGAGTCAGGAAAGTGGCATATTTTTCACAAAAGTTTTTTTTTTTTAAAAAAAAAAAAAAAAAAAAAGATTGTCAAGAATTCCAGGAATAAAATCTACACATGTCCACTCAGCATTTATGTGGGGCGGGGGGACAGAATCCCAAGATTTCTTCCAAGGTTGCAGCTGAAGTAGAGATGTGGGAAGAAGAGGGAGGAAAAAAAAAGACCAAGATAGCCAGTACTCCTGTAGGAAGTCTGGAAAAGTCAGAAATCTCTGAAGGCTCTTGCTCAGTAATGAAAAGGGTGGGAAGGAAATCAAAACAACTTTACAGAGAGATATAAGGACACTGTATGTACCTACAAGGGGGAAGAGCCAGAGGACTTGCTTTTTCAGACATCCCAGACTGGGAGCCCAATTTCTGTCTAAAAACTACCTTACTCGCCATCACTTCCTTATTAGGCTATTTTCTGAGTGAATTGTTTGCAATCATCTCCATGAACTGAACTATTCCGCAGCTGCCATTACTGGGGACAAAGAAAATGTCTTTTACTGTACTTTATCCATCAGTGAACAAGACCACAACCTAGAAAGTCTCTTCACCTAGTACTCATTGCTCCCTCCTGGATAGTTTGGCCTTGCGCTTTATCTCATTTTCCACAATGGCTACCATGAATGGTCTCTTCAAAAGTTATTCCTAAATCCTTTCAAGGATTTAGGGCCAGATTTTTTTTTTTAAAAAAGGTCCGTATTTAGACAGACACCCAGTGGCATTTCTGGCTACTGTTGCTACCTGGATATCTATGAACAGCAAGGAGCCCAGGTGAAACTCAAGGTAGATTATAGGAATCTACTGAAGTGAACAGTGACAAAATAGAACACACAAGTGCCACTCAATAAACTTCACTACTGCTTTCTTTCCTTTTACAAAGAATGTAATATTGGCAGGCTTGCAATACAGTGCTGTGAAGCAGTGCTTAGTGAATGGGATCTCCCCACACATTTCAGCACTAAGACCAAAGGAATTACTTGTCTCAACTGCCAAGTGAATGATATCTTACACCAAAGCTAACAAACAGTTACCAGCTAGAGATCTCGCACAGTTATAATACAACATCCGTTCCATTACGGACACCAGAAGCCCAGTGAATATTTAAAGCTGAAGCAGTGGCCTGTTTGCCAGTTTCAAATCCATCTGAAACATGAACTGATCTTTTACAGCACACATGTTAAATTAAAAATATATCCTCTTTTACAACATCCTTTCACTCAATCTCCCAACAAAGAGATTTTATGGAAATCATGAAGCAGAGACCACACATTTACCAACCTAAATGTAATCCAGAAAGAGTCTGTTTTATTTTGCTTTACACATTCCCACATGTCGTGTAAACTGTTAGCTTCTCACTTGTTTCCCCCTTAGCTAGGATTTTTACACAACCTCAGCCCTCAGCTTCCTGAAGACAGTTTCAGTCTACAGAGCTGAAAGATGCAAAACATTAATATGAAATCCTGTTTTAGAGCCAGAACAGAATTATAATTGCCATAACAATTAAAGCATGATCAATTTATCCAAAGCCAGAGTCATTCATTCCTTTAGAGCCACTACCCTCCCACACACAAATGTGTCACTTGAGTAATTAGTTGAAATACATGAGCATTAGAAGGTTCTAACTGAATACATTACATTATTGTAGGAAGCTCCCTTACTGTAGTCTCCAAGATCTGCGTTTCTAGTGTATGGCTTTCTTAATGGACTTTCTTCTGAGCACATGGAGCCAGGAGCTTCCCAGAATCTCTAGCATCAGCTGAACAGCTTATTCTTTGAAGTGCAGTAACAGCCAGTATTAAAGGCTTTGAGGAACGTTTGGGATTTTAACTATCCAAAAGTATGAATTAGGATTTCTTAGAAGGTTATCAACAAACTACAGCCATCAAATGCTTCTCAGCTAAAAGTAGTTAGTATATACACTTTTTTTAAAATATGAAGTTGGTCATGTTTTTAATTGTATGTATACTGGGGTTTCCCCTTAACAGCAATCAGTGCTAAATGACAGAAATTGAACAGGCTTGAGAAAGTCACCTACTGGTATCAAGTAAGTGGTAAGAGGTGAGGCTGTCTCATCATTTTCTGTGGAATTAAAACTTTCATTTATTAAAAAATACAACACTAGTATTTTTCGCCTTTATAGGTCTAAAGATAATTTCCCAAAATATGAGTCATACAGTATTGTTTCCCAAGCTGCAAACAGACAATTTAGAAGATAAGAATGGCCATACTGGGCCAGACCAATCTAGCCCTGTACCCTGTCTTCTGACAGTGGCTGGTGACAGATGCGTCAGAGGGAATGAACAGAACAGAACAATTTATTAAAGGGATCAATCTCCTGTTGTCCAGTCCCAGCTTCTAGCAGTCAGAGATTTAGGGACACCCAGAGCATGGTAACAACTAATTTACACCCCACCAATTTGTATATATAGTTGGGATTGTTTTCCAGTGTGCCCTACTTTGCATTTATCAACACTGAATTTCATCTGCCATTTTCTTGCTCCATCACCCAATTTTATGAGACCCTTTAGTAACTCCATGCTGTCTGCTTTAGACTTAACTATCTTGAGTAATTTTGTATTGTCTTCAAACTTTGACACCTGTTTACCCCCTTTTTCAGATCATTTATGAACATGTTGAACAGCACTAGTCCCAGTACAGATCCCTGAGGGGCCCCACTATTTGCCTCTCTCTATGGTGAAAACTGAAACTTTATTTCTACCCTTTGTTTCCTATCTTTTAACCAGTTACTGATCCATGAGAGGACCTTCCCTATTATCCCACGACTCTTTACTTTGCTTAAGAGTCTTTGATGAGGGATCTTATCAAAGGCTTTCTGAAAATCCAAGTACACTATATCCACTGGATCACCCTTGTCCACATGTTTGTTGACTCCCTCCAATAATTTTAATAGATTTGTGAACGGAAATCATGCCTCACCAAAACTTTTTCCCAACATATCGTGTTCATCCTTGTTTCTGATAATTCTGTTCTTAACTAAAATTTCAGCCAATTTGCTTGGTACTGAAGTTAGACTTACTGGACTGTAATTGCCATGATTGCCATTGGAGACTTTTTTTAAAAAAATCAGCATTATATTAGATATCTGCCAGACATGTGGTACGAGGCTGATTTAAGTTCACAAATCTTACCATTTAGACTTCCAGCATTTGTATACAAGCATTTATAAAGTTTTGTCTGCCTTCATGTAATGTAACTGAAGAGGACTCTTATTGTTTGACTGTTCTCCTCAGTTCCTACCTACATTTTATCAATTTCTATCCTCTTTACTAAAATATAGCATATCCCCTTTAATAAATCCTCCCCTAAGGGATGTATGTGTCTGAACCACATGCTCCTCCATACCTGTTGACTCTATCCCAGCCTCTAATTTAAAAACTCCTCCATGATCTTTTTAGTGTAACACGCTAGCAATCTGGCTCCATTTCAGTTTAGGTACAGCCCAGGAGTGGCCAAACTTATTGACCCTCTGAGCTGCATACGACAGTCTTCAGAAGTTCAAGAGCTGGGTATGCCTGCTCAGGTTTCAGCCCTGTGGAAGGCACCTGCCAGGGCTCGGGGCTTCAGCCCCACAGGGAGGGCAGTTTTGGGGTCATGTGCCCGCCAATTTTTGCTGGCTCCGCTCAGTCACATGGTGTCACTGGGCCCCCTCCCTGCATGGAGTTGCTGAAGCTGGCAAGCTGTGGCTGTGTGGAGAGGCAGAGGCAGACAGCTAGAAGCTGCAGGTAGAGACGCTGCTTTTGCTGCTGACTCTCCCTTCAGAGATAAAGCAGCAGCCTTTCCAGGTGTTAGTTCTGCATGGAGAGGAAGTGGCAAACACCTGGGAACTGCAAGGAGGGGCTGCTGAGCTCAAGAAGGGAAGCCTGGGGGTGTGTGATTCAAGCTGCTGGGGGTGTCAGTCAAACCTTTAAATTGTATCATCCCTCCACCAGGCAGCAGTCATGTCTGGCAGAAGTCCCTAGCCCACGGGTGGGCAAACTCTTTGGCTGAAGGGCCACATCGGGGTTGCAAACTGTATGAGCTTCTTGCACTGAAAGCACACATTTACTCCTTCTCGTAACATAAGAACTACAGGGTCACCAAATGAAATTAATAGGCAATAGGTTTAAAACAAACAAAAGGAGGTATTTTTCACTCAATACAGCATCAACTTTTGGAACTCCTTGCAAGAGGATGTTGGGAAGGGCCAAGACCACAGTAGGGTTAAAAAAAGAACTAGATAAGTTCATGAAGGATAGGTCCACCAACAGCTATTAGCCAGGATGGGCAGGGATGGTGTCCCTAGCCTCTGTTTACCAGAAGCTGGGCATGGGTCACAGGGGATGGATCACTTGGTGATTACCTGTTCTCTCCATTCCCTTGGGAGCACCAGGCATCGGTCACTGTTGGAAGGCAAGAAACTGGGCTAGATGGACCTTTGGTCTGACCCAGTATGACCATTCTTATGTCACCTGCTCACAAAGCAGGTAAACGTACATACTGTATTAATTCACTGACATAAACAATTTCAGGTTCTCTGCTTGTTCTTCACTTGCTCCAGCAGTAGAGGGAAGGTAACAAGACTAGATTAGTCAATTTCAAGGCTGAAACCCTGTGGAAAGAGGTGAAATTTACAAATATTTTATCAATTTCACAGCATCTGCTTAGGAGTGCAGGGAGAAACAGTAAAGCAGACACAGGAATGTAAGGGTCAGAGACTAGAGGAGGTGTAAAAACAGAAGACATCCTCTTCTCTCCCTAGCCAGTTTCAGCCACATGCCCCCATTAGTACAAAAATATTTCCCAATTAACTTGCTAAATCATGATAAGCTAGAAGCCACCAAATCTGAGATGTATCCCCAGAATATTTAGTGCTGGCTGTCACTACTCATCCTTTGAAATTCAGTAGCAGGTGACACCAAGGGTTTTCAGGAAGGCTGGGATTTGAGGGTTCAGTTAAAAAAAAAGCAAAAACTCATATTAAATGAAGAAGTGTGGGTTGTGTACAGGAATAGAACCGTGAACCATGCATTACCACCATACATTTATTTAAGAATGGGAGTGTTGAGGATTTAAATCTTTCATAGGTGGTAGTGGGAGACAAATAGGCATATAACCCCAGAACACAATAAAAAAAGATAGAAGTGAAAACAAAAACAAAAAAAGTGAGAACAGGAGCAGAGATCTAACTGTAGAGCAACTGCATGCAATCCTAAAAGACATAATATATAAATACTTTGTTAATAATAATGTTAGAGTTTTCTGAATTTAAAGACAATATTTCAATATTCTAAACTCATATTCAGAAACTTCAAAAAAAAAAACAACCCCTGGAATAACTAAACAAAATAGTAACTAACTAAATAAAAAAATAAAATACCTTACTATAGGCCCCAATGCTGCAAGGAGCTCCATGCTGACAGGCTCCTATTGATTTCAATGGACTCTGTGCAGGAGTCTACCCACCTGGAGCTCCTTGCAGGATTAGGCCCTTAAACCTAGACCTGGGGACATTTTAATTAAAATTAAATCTCTGCAAATGGGTTTTTGTACCTCTGGTCCAAAGCAATATACATTAAGGCATAAATTTTAAATTAAGAATAATTCTGGACAAGTACATAATATGTGTTATCGCTCTTTCAGACTTTCTTCATCCTCCCAGTAGCACAAGGTTTTTGTCTGCATTATGATTTAAAGGGACAATGAATTCTGGGTCTGGCCGTTTTAAGTCTTCCCAATCAACTAGCAACACTCTAGAAATAACGTGGCAATAATGTTAGATTCCCCAGTTATTCGATTTGGCTCTGATCCTGCAATTTGTTTCAAGCAGATGACATTTGATCCATGCACAGCACCTCTGAAGTCAAAGGGTTCTGTGCTGGTGGTCTCCTGTGCTTGCAGTAAGTCACTTGTTGAGTAGGGTCTTTTTGTTTGTTTTTATTCCTAGTGTCACTCCCCACAGCATTCTTAGCATTTTAGGAAGTGAAGTCAGAATCTTATCAATTTCTCTACTCTATCTACTCACAAGACCAAGCTAGTCATGGTGAGCAGTCATGTGAAGATTTGGATGGACTCATAATGCAATGCCATTTACTTCACTTGCCAGGACTACCCTGGTCTGTTGACCAGATAAGGTATAGAAAAAGGATCCAGAATCTTGTCACTTAACTTGCTTAGAATATGCTCCCTACGTGTTTTTTGTTTGTTTGATTTTTAAAGCGATCATCAGATCAGGATTATACATCCAGGCCTCTCAAGGAATCCCTCTATGTTTCATGTGCGAAAGTTCATGAAATCATTAGCACCTAAAGAAAGGCATGCAGCTGTTCCAAAGAACAGAGGTAACAAAAGATGGAACCCTGAATTCAACGTAAAACACATTTCAACTCATATTTTTTTTAAAAAGAAAAGATTTTAATTCAAGTTACCCAATAAGATACAAACACTAAGAAAGGTGAAGGCAGAATATTTTCTGTATTATTTTATTTGGAGTCTGGTATTAAAAACTATAACAGTTTATGCATATGAGGAGATCTGAAATCCAGACAAAATGGCTGAGACATCAAAGAGAAGTAAAAGGAGCAGGAGAGAGCAGAGAGAAAGCAACTATACAGGTACAATAATTTTCACCTGGTTCTGTTCCTCCACTAGTATTTTGCACATGTTTTTCTGCACTATTTAAGAGTAGTTGTGAAGTGACATCAAACCATTTTGTTTAACTCAGGAACACAGTTATATTCCCAATGTTTAGTTAATCTGGTCCACAGTAAGACTCAATACCTCAGCTTTGCTGCCCACTCCAGACTTTCTATTCTATGTAATATCATATTCATAGTTACAGCACCTGTGGCCATGCTACTTACAGCAGTTGTAACGTGCTCAAAAAGTCTGGAGGTTTAAAGGACAATCCTGAAGGACTGAAAAACATTCTAGAAGACTGAAGATTAGGCAGTTATGTCTGATACTGATTTCACTGAAAAATCCAGAGAATAAAGATTATAAACAGGGCCAGCCCACAACAATTTGGCACTTGAGGCAGAGAGCTCAAATGATGCCCCCATACTCCCTCGCTAGGGCCAAACCTCTGAAAGGTCTCTTGTGCCCTCCTTCCTCCAGCACAGCACTCCCCCATCTCTGTGCACCAAGAGCAGAGAGAATACATGTGCACCAGCAGCAGACACAATTTTCTACACTCTGGGTCCTAGTGGTGCCTCCCACAGTCTGGCACCTGAGATGGCTGCCTCAGTTTGCCTCTTGTTAAGGCTGGCCCTGGTTATAAACCTTCTTTCAGTGAGGAAAGATGGTCTGAGGCAGATGTCCAAACTGTGAGTGACCAATTCTACACCCCAGGATCCATCACAGTTAAAACTCATTCACCAAGTTAAGATCCTGAAAGGCAGCTGGCACCAGACCCCAGCCATCCACACAGACCAGGTTAACACAACATTAACGCTTAACACATTGACTTTTGTAAAGAAAGCTTGTAATGAAACAGCTCCCAATCATGTATAAGTGTCTGGACTAGTGGAAATCTCAGCCATCTCTAAAAGCCATTTTCCCAAACCTGTTAGATCAGAGGCCAATCTAAAATTGCAGAATATTCCCCGTAGAGGCACTAACTCTCTAACTGGCTCGAAATCAAAAGTACTGAAGCACACTATTACCAGTAAGAATTATACCGAGTTCTTAACGCGCTTTACGTTTCCAAAGCACGGTGTGAACATGAACAGATCGATACAAGAGTGAACAAAAATGACAAGAAATGGGCGGGGAAGAGATCGTGCGCTCCGGGGAAATGTACACACACCTTCGTTCCTGCTGGTGCCCCTGCACAGGGCTTGATTTCTTGCCTCCAATAAGGCTCTCCCCCGCCCACCCCTTGGGTAATGCCTTGTTAGTAATATCCCTGGCATGACAGAAACAGTTTCTCACCTAAAGGCAGGTCCTTCCTTAGGTGCCCTGCTGGGGGGAGAAGCCAAGCTGCTGCCTCTTTTGTTGAACAGCTTCTGGAGCAGAGTAGGAGCCATACTGCTGCTTGCTGTTACCGCCGCCCGCACTCACAGGAGCCCCAGTGGGTAGCACACGCACAGCCGCTCAGCTGGCTGGGGACAGTACGAGCAGCGGGGGCAGCATCCCCGCTGCAGCGTGGCCGCCCGGCATTGCACGCAGGAGGGAACCGGGGCCACGGCCGGCTCAGCGTCCCCACTCCCAGCCAGGGAGGATACAGCCAATCATCTGACTAGAGAAGACGAACCCTGCGTCCAGGGGCGCTGACAGCTCCCGCTTGCAGGACGAGCCCCTCTCAGCCCGGAATCCTGGGATCCGAACGCGCAACATCCATGGAACGTTCACCATTGGATACTCGGGATTCCAAGCCTCCCCCCGACACGTGGTCAAGAGCCAGAGTTAAAGGGATACGAGCCCTGTTTCACTGTCCTTTGAGGTTGGGGTGTTTGAATAAGGGATTGCGCGGGAAAGGAATAGAGCTGGATTTCTGATTCTGTCCAACAAATATTTTAGCAGATTTGTCTCCCTTCCCAGTTCCCAGGCAGGGTCCCTTTCAGTGAAATAAATTATGAAAAATTATGCACAGGCTGAACAGGTTTTTTGTTGATATTGAAAAATCTCTGGTTTATTGGGTGGAATGGCACATTTTCCCTAAAATCAGAGATAGCCCAAACCAAATCCCTGCATCCAAAAAGTTCATTGAATTTTGTGAATGTTCAGATCCAAGTTTTGCCATTGGGCCCTTTATAACTGAATTTGGAAGTACTTGCAGAATCACAAAAAGATTAAAAACAAACCACAGAGGAATCCCCTCTGCTTAGTTTCAAAGTTATAAAGAAAACACAGAGATATCTGCCTTTAGCAAGAGAAATTCACAAGTGGGAAACAAATATAAGCTAACCCGCCTTGCTTGGCTATTACTTACTATTTTTGTGAATTTTAAAGACTGATGTAGAATTAGATGGAGGGAAGAAACGGCTGTCTGGCCCCTCTGAAATCCCCAGAAAAAACAAGCCCACAACAAAGGCACAGAGGAAAAAACCTTTCCTCCCCCAGATTTGAAAGTATCTTCTGTCCCCATTGGTCCTTTTGGTCAGGTGCCAACCAGGTTCTTAGCTTCTTAACCCCTTACAGGTAAGGAGGAATTCTAGGCTACTTTTAGGGTTATGACAGGGACGTTGCAGTACTGGGGCCTTTGTGGCTTTGTTCATTTCTGCATTTTCATGATTTGCTTTGTTCACAGGTGAAATGATCTAATTAGCTGATGCCACAGTTCTGTTGGGGGATAGGGAGGGGAGGGTTGTTTTTGGGTAGTTTTGTTTAACAGAAATACCACACATCTTATTGCCCACCTTCTTTTAATCACGTATCCTTCAAAAATGGATTAGAAAGCTGATAAGCTGCCTTTTTTGCCTATAGCCAGCTCCACAGTCTACTACAGGAAAAGAGGTGGGGTTGATTTTTGGGGGGCAATTTGGCCCAATGGGGGCAATCGAAGTAAGCAATCTCTGCACTTCCTCAAAGAGAGGAACTGGGTCCTGGTGCAGTCTTGCACCTTCCTCCTCTTCCCACCCATCAGGAGGCCACAGGATAGTTCTTGTCCTGACTGATTTGCAGAGAGGTGAAGAACCTTGTAGAAAGACTAGTGGTATGTGCATATGGGGTCAGGGAAAGCTTTTGAAGAGGATCCAAAAACATGTTCCCCATTTTTTTGAAACCTCATGCCATTTAGTGCTATTCCATAAGCAAATAAAAATAACACAGGAGAACCTTTTCAAAAATGTCTATATGAGCCCAAGATGAAAGTCATCATGGCTGACAGGGATATTTAATAGAACTGAGAGAGAAATAAGATAATCCACAGGAAAGGAAATGAGATTTCTCTCACCTGCCAACTAACTCTACCCCAGTCAGTTCAAACTCTGTACATATCGTTATGATATCTCAAAGTACTAGGGCACAAAAGCAGCTGCTCCCATAGTCAACAACAGGCACTACTTCGATGATCTTTAACATAGGCATTTGACCCCTGAATACCGGACTAAGTTCTCAAGGAACTTTTACTGTTTCAAAGACTCTGGGCTGTAGTCTACATGAGGGCTAATGCTTGGTACAAAACTGGTTCACAGTGTTTTGTGTTCATGTGTGTGACACTGACTGTCGTCTCAGTTTGCTACCAACATATACAGAGACTGCTGGGCTCTTTCAAACTACAGTACTTTTGATGGTAATTTCTGAATAATTATGAAGTAAATGAAGCTGCACGCTGAGCACCGGATTGGGGGCCAACTTCCACAATCACTGTGCACTGTCACATGCTTGTCAGGCAAAGTAGACAGAGTTAGAAAGTAAAGTATAAGTGGCAAGAAAGATGGGTTGCTTTTTCACATACACATAAGAGCAAAACATGAGCAGGTGAAGTGGAATAAAAAATAGGCCATTTGCTGATAAAGTTTAACAGGTTGTGAAGCAGAAGGGCTTCTCCAGAGACCAGGAGAATATGTAAATAGAAATGTAATACATTAAAAATAAACACATATCCATAGTATCTATCCAGAATTTCCTATACACCCTGTTTAATATAAGAGGCAATCTTAACTGATCACACTCTTCCATCAGAAGAGAAGCTAGTCGTTTTGGAGGTAGCATCTGTGTCTCCATCAGTAAACTATGGCACTGATAGGTTGTCACCCAAAACTTTTCGATAACTGGAGGCCTGGATAATCAACAACTGGTTAAACTCTGCACAGCTCCTAAGTTCCACAGGAGAGTAACTCTTCAGACGCTCTATTCCTACAAAGCTTAGGAGATAGGTTCTGAACCTAGGACAGGGAGGGGAAGGAACCAACTCCTCTGAAATACATACCTGACATCCCAAGCCTGAAGCCGGATGAAACTTCCAATTCCATTAGGGCTGATGCCTCTGGCTGCTATTTCTGAATCCTGAGCACACCACTTACGTTTCAGCTCTGCAGAGCTTCTAAACTGTTCACAGCCAAAGCTAAGCTTTGCAGGATCTACAGAGGAGTTTAGAAGCTCCACAAGATCTCAATCTATGAGTAAACTCAGAAGATACAATTGCCTTTTAGTTAATCCAGGGTTTCAATTATCCAGATAAGAGTTTACAAAAAATGATCTAATTGTTTGATATGGTGATGTATATTTTATAAGTCTTTGAGGATGTGTCCATATCTCTTTATGTGTTCTGTAAAGCATGTAGTACATTTTGGGCACTGTACAAATAATTAAATACAATTTTTCTTGGCACTTCAAAAATACTGAATAAAATATGATGAATTTATGAAATATCACTGCCACAAAAATGTATTATACTTCGCAAGCAGCTAGACAAGCTGCCAGCAGCAAAGAGCTGGGGACTGTACAAAATAAACCACCCACCCCCTGCTGCAAACCAGCTTACTCATTCTTGGTTGAATGGAGTGTTATATAACATGCTGTTGCTGCAGAAACCTTTCCCACCCCCTTGGCTAATGTGGTAGCAAGGTGTGTTGCTATGATATAGATGAACAGTTTCACTGTCTTTTACATAAGAACATACTCAGTTAAAAGTGAAATAATTTTTAAAGGACTATGATCCTCTGAAGTAATTATCTTAGCAGAGTGGTTCTGAAACACCAAAGATGTATAGAATAAAGCACTTTTTTGTTAACTTGTTTGTTAAGCACTTGTTTGTTAAAAATCAACAATAAGGGTTTATCACAAGATGTCTTCTTTTAATCATGCAGTCTAAATATTGAATAGTGTGGTGAGGTTGAGGAGAAAGGCAAGTATTTATAATCTTTTGAAAGCCATCCCATCATTTATGCATGTTATCAGGCAGTCTCATTTCTTCTTGCACATTTTTTTCTCTAGAGGTCAGGGTATCTGAAAACTGGTGGAGGATAAATGCATAACTTTCCCTTTAACCTTTTTAGCCCATCCTTCCTCTGAGTTTTACTCTAATACACCATAGGTGGGTTTTCTTTTTTAAATTACCTCACAAGTTTAGGATGTACCAGATAAATTTGAATCCAATTTAATGAGAATTTCTCTAAATCCTGATATTACCCAAGCAACCTCTTTTGTCAGTTAACTGCAAGGCAAGATTTTCAAAAGACTTTTCCCTTTTAAAATCTGGCTAGAAATGTCTCTCTCTCTTTTAGCACTTGAGTTCACATGGTACTTTGCTGAATCACTACATATTTTTCAGTTAGGGTTCACTCCTGCATTATGCTAAGTACTCTGCCTCAATCAAATGAGGCACTTAAGCATGTGCTCAACTTTAAGCATGATTAATCCTATTCAAGTCAATAAAACTACACACATTCTTAAAGTTAAGCATGTGCTTAGGTGCTTTGCTGAACTGGGCCAGAGAGCTCAGCCTCTTGCAGAATCAAGCTCTTAGAGCTTAAACTTTTCTTCCCTATGTTAAATGCAGGTTCACAATCTAATAAAGAGTAAAAGAATGAAAAAAATAAAACTATATTTAACAGAAATCCTACTGTGTAACAATTTTATCATGATCAAAGACCTGTGGAGAAGAAGAGGAAAAATGATAGGGTTATTCCTGAAATCCAATATTTTGTATAAGATAGCTCTACCAACCAAGACAATGAGAGAGAATCAGCCTTTTCCCCCAAAAGCTTTTTGACAAGGAAGAAGAATTATATGTTTATTAAAGAGGGCATTGTGTGCTTTCGTGAGGTAGAGTGATGGTGCCTAACTGTAGAGTCTGAATGTCAAGTTTTAAACAGAGTTCAACTTTATATATTCTGTACAAAATGCTGTCAAGTAAAGAGAATACTAATTCCTTGAAATGTGTTTGTTTTTCTTTCAATGTAAATACCTCTAGGAAATTCATGGTTTATATAAGACTCCTACTAGTGTGAAAAATTCAGTCACAGTTAGTATCATGCTAGCTTTCATCTCCAAAAAGCTGTGTGACAGGAAGTATCACATTTGCTCCCTTTTTCAGGATGTGGAGGCTGATACTGAAATGCTTTCTCTTTTTAATGGAAAATTAGTATAAAACAAAAGAAAAATAGACACAACACTAAAGAAAAATAAGCAAGCCAACTAGAGCCCAGATTAAACCACCATAATTTTGTAAATAAAATCACCATAATTTTGATGATCTTATCTACAGAAAGATCTTGATTCTGCTCACACTATAGGAGGTTCACCACAACAGTACTTCTAGTTTGCTGGGGCAGGAACTGTCCTGCCTTATGGAACCAAGTACTGGGGGCTTATGGAGGTATTTGCTGAGAGGGGAGAAAGGAAGTTTGGAGATATATTATTAGAGGGACATGCATGGCAGTGTTGCAATAACACTCATAACTTTTCTCCTGAAGTGGGGGGATAGGGAGGCAGCTTGACATGGTATGGGGAACAGGGCAAAGAGCTGGTTGGGGGAAAAATATGGTCAGAAATGAAACAGAAGATGCTGCATATTTGCTTCCCTCTGTTGAATGCCTTCCCTTTGATACCTCCCATCTTCTGCATTGGGGAAGCCACAACAGGCCTCCTACGGCTCAGAGATCCCTAACTCTATCACAGCCACTCCTTTTTTGATGAAGTACAAGAAATATTATGCAAGGGGTTAGACTAGTTGATCATAATAATGGTCCCTTCTAGTCTTAAAATGTATGGTCTATCATGAGGATCATTGTGATTAAATTATATATTTATATCCATCCCAAGTACAGCTTCCTTAGTCCAGGAGGGTAGAAGAGCAGGAATTTTTTTTTAATTGGCTTGGTTGATGTATAAGTTCTATGTGGTGCGAGGGGGACTCTGACTGATCTTATAAGACCCATCAGAGCAAGACTCCTCTTCTTCAGATGTTAGCAAGAACTGACTTGCTCAGGTGGAGAAGGAGTTATACCTTGATGAGATATAAAGGGCAAGAGGTCTTGGACAGTGGAGGGGAAGGTTTTTAATACACACTGAAAATTTTAAGTGCTTACCCAGTACAAAGGCTATAATTTACTGCAGTGAGAGTTGGATTGGTACCTTAACGCTATATGTGCAGAAAATTAAGCAAACAAATCAACTACTGCTTCATCTTCAAAATACTTATAATAAATTCCATTAATCAACAGAGCTAATGAATATGTGCCTAGAGATGGAGTTCCTAAATTCTTATTTCATATTAAAATAGGGCTCACAAAAGTCAATAGTGTTGCTACTTGGAGACACCTTATAAAATGTCAATTTTAAAAAAATTATGTACTTGTAATTTTCATGTAGAATCTCATGCATTCATTTAATCAGAACATAATTCAGTATTCTTTCCAGAATCTACTTACCTGTGTTCCACTATCTGTTAATGCATATAAACCGATGTCTTAAGTGGTGGTCATCATACAATCACTGCACTGAGTAAGGATGGTCTTGTGGTTAAGTCACTTGACTAGACTTTCAGATATCTTGCTTCAAATCCCAGATCTACCTCCAGTCTTCCTGTATGACTATGGGAAAGACATTTAATTTCTCTTTTCTTTGGCTCTCCAGCTGTAAAAATAAGGGCAATAATACTTCCTTTCTACCACCCTTTGTCTGTCTTGTCTATTTAGAATCTTAGATTATAGGCTTTTTGAGTCAGTGATTGTCTTTTTCTATGTCTGTATAGCACCTAGAACATTGTGCCTATAGACACTATAGTAATGTGAATTATAGTAATGTAATAATAAAGTATTGACCACATGCAATCTAGACCCACTCCCTCCCTTCTGCCAGCTAGTGAAATACTGCAGGGACTGTCTCGATGCTCTCCTGGAAGACATTGTTAATGACTCTTCCAGAGTAAAAGTTACCAGCATCTCTCAGAAAAACTTGAGTTAGACATCTGCTCAAAATATCTGTTCTGCACACAAGCATCTTGGCCAACTACTGCCTGGTTGAGATCATGAAAAGTTGTTGGCATCATCACAATCAGTTAACAACTCACCTACCTGGACATGGACATCACCTAGTTAGGTTTCATCTCAGGTCCTGACATAGAAACAATGTTAATTGTAATGGTCAGGATCTCCTTAGGCCAATGGATAGAGGCCAGATATCTGATGACTCAAGGTTCTGGTGGCCTTTGATATCATTGAGCATGTGAAATTACTGACACAGCTACATGACCTGGCTTAGAAGGGTGGAATTGTCTTAGACTGGTTTCACTAACTCCTTTCCAATTGTTCCCAGATGGTGAAGGATGACTGTTCTTTCTTCCAGCTGTATGGTCCATGCAGAGCTCAATACTAATCATCTCTTCTGTTCAACATTTATAAAAAGGCACTCAAAATTATCATGACCCAGTGTCATCAGTGACAGAACGCTCTACTTTGTTTTATCTTTTGATCTTGGAACCACTGTCCCCACACTCTATCAGTGACTGCCTGGCACATATTAGGAATTAGGAGATGGATGAGAGCCAGCTTGATGCAGCTCAAACCAGACAACATAGAGGCGATACTAATTGATGGGAAAAGCGCACTAAGGGCCTGGCGAAATGTGTATGCTGATCTATAGCCATCTGTCCAGCCATTACAATGTGCTCTGCATTTAAGAGGTTTTGCTAGACTAGAACCTCTATGTCTAACCTGTATTAAGAAGAAAGTTTGTACACCAGGTCCTCAAAGTTCTTTCCCAATCAGTATCACTTCCATCTTGTTTTATATTGAAAATATGTTCTCTGAGCCGGGATTTTAAAACTGATAATAAATAATAACACAACACAAATGATTTTTCCCTCAAGCATTTTGATCTTGGGGTTGATTTTTGTAGGGCTCAGAAGTCAAAGCATTGTCACTGTGCATACTTCACAACAGATTGTCAAAGGATGCAGCAAGACATTTTATTTAGTTAATATTAATTTGGAAACAGTAAAAAAAAATTAAACCCAATATAAAGTTAAATACTTCAACATACAACCACCCAAAGGTTTCCTGTATATTGCTTACTAGAAATTTGCGGTCTTACCATTTAAAGTACACCAAGTTGCCCAAAGCTGGAGAAAGGACCAAAAGGGCTAATAGGTTGTCTCCAACTCCAGTCCTGCTTCCAGGAGAGGAGGAGGAAAATTTAGTCATGAATTGCTGACCTATCCCCAAACACTTGTTCGTCATGTGCATGCTTACATTTGGTTCTTGTTTGGACTTTTTGTGTAGAAATTCCGGGGGGGGGGGGCGCCCTTTAGATGTGACACAGTTGCAGTAGCATCTCTGTGCCCATGCAGGCTATTAATATTGTTAGGAGCGCGATGTCTTTACACTAGATTAGTTTGTGATCTGGGGGGAACCAAGGTGTAAATTGCCCCATGCCGGCAGACTTAAGCAAGGGCAAGAACAGAGGGACACTTGGCTCCCAGTGCAACGTTTGCTGTGTCCCATGATGAATCTCCCCCGCAAAATCCCTAACGTAGGGAACTAGGGCAGCAGCTGCCAGAACCGACGGGCGCTGCACTCCCGCACTCCCAGGGCATCTCAGAGGGAGGCTCGTGTGCGGTCCCAGGGACCCCTCTGGCCGCACGGTTCCCCGCGCTAACCAGCAGCAGCGGGGCGGCCGGAGCACAAAGCCCGGGGCCGCGGCTCTTCTCCCGCTCCCGGCGGAACGGAAGCCGAGTCAGTGTACGTGGCCCGGCGGGGAGGAGCGAGCAGCGGAGCCGCCAGTAGCTGCAGCATGGCGCCCCCCGCCCCGGTCGCCAACCCCAGGGTCTTCTTCGATGTGGACGTCGGGAGAGAGCGAGGTGCGTGAGGCGATGGAACGTTCCCGGGCGCGAGACCCCGGGGAAGGAACGTTGACGGCCGCGGTGGAAGGTTCTGCGCGGGCAGCCCCTCCCCCGGCCCAGTCCGTGCGGCGCGCGGCGGCTGCCGCTCGCCAGCCCCCTCCGCCGGCGGCCGGGGTGGACGGGAAGGGGCAGCGGCCGCGGGCTCTTGTGCAGCCCCCGCCCCACGCTGCTCGGTGTCCCTGGCGCGTGGGGACGGGGGTCCCGCTTCGGGGAGCGGAGCGGCCTGGTGGGGGCTCCCGTGGGGCGGCCCCTCTCCTGTCACGGCGCTGCCTGCCCGCGGGGTCTGCGTGCACTTGCCCCGCACTGTGCGGTGCTGCTCCCGGGCCAGCCCCGGGTTCTGCTGGCTGTGGCGCCTGTCCGGGGCCATGTCTACACGGCGGTCGGTAACGGACACAGGCTGGCTGACAGCCGCTGCAGTGATGATTGTGGGGCCTGATGGCCACGCGACTGAAGAGGGGCGGTGGGCGATGGGGTGTAGGGAGCCCAGCTGGCCTCCCGCTCCCTCCCCCAGTGCTCATTCTCACTCCCCCAGCTCCGAGCTGAGACCCAGCAGCAGCCCACATGGGGAGCCAGGAACTTGCTTTCTTGTCAATTTCAGGGCTCCCAGAACCATGAAATAGACAAGACAACCCATGTAAGGTAGATACTGTGTCGCCCTAAGGATAGCAACCAGAGCCTCTCTTGGAGGTGTTGGTGTAGTAGGGCACTTAAATTCGGGGCAGCAAGCGTATCATGTAGACACTGACATGGGCCAGCATAAGTTGCCTTATGTCGATCCAATTCTGTAGTGTAGACCAAGCCCGACCGCACAGGCAGCCAGCCAGCCAGCACTCATGTTCTGTACATCTCTGAGTTAGCCACATTGAATCCAGCAGCTTGCTGATCTCACGCTGCTCTTCTCTGTACCAGACTTGGCTGATGTGACCCCTTTCCCAGGTTTCCAGTCCTGAATCCTTGTGCTTTGCAACATTGAGAGGAATACAATGATCGGTTTGCTCCTGTAAAGAGACAAATCCCACCATCTTGCCATATTCACTGGCATTAACATTCACTTTAATTTAAACACAGTGCTAATGGTTTAGAGTAACAATAAAGCATAGAATCATAGAATATCAGAATTGGAAGGGACCTCAGGAGATCATCTAGTCCAACCCTCTGCTCAAAGCAGGACCAATCGCCAATTAAATCATCGAACAGATTTTTGCCCCATATCCCTAAATGGCCCCCTCAAGGAGTGAACTCACAACCATGTTTATTAACAAAAGAAGATAGGCTTTTAAGTGAGTTCAAGAAGAAAAGATAGAAATGGTTACAAGCAAATAAAAGTGAAAACACACATCTGAAAGTCTAAAAGATAATTTATCAAGATTCAGGCTTTGTTCAAGTAGGCACTTCACGTATAAAGAGATGCTAGAGACTTCAGTGCTCACCTTGGTTGAAGGTTCTCTCTTTCTCAGCTTCCAAGAGCTCTGTTCCCATGTGTCTGTCTAATGATGGACACAAAGATGTTTTTTGTCCTTACTTATATCTTCCAGAGTTCATTGATTTTGTTTCAAGAGACCTCCTGCTGGTTTTTTTTCTCCTTTCTATGAGCTTCCTATCCCCTTGCTGATGTCTATGTAAATAGGGCTTTAATTGTTTGGATTCCTTCATACTTGATTTAAATAGGAGATAGGTAAATAGCTGCCTTCTCTCTTCTCTGGGAGAGAATCTTTGTCTCCCTGTTGGCTACAGATATCAAAGCATAATATCATTAAGTATCTATACTCCTTCAAATAATGTTAATACATACATTTCACAGTGCTATTAATCATCAGAGTGTCATTAGCTTTCAGAAAAGACCTCACTCTAAATACTCTTATTAGCACAGTCATATTGTATATAATCAGCTCATCCACTTGAGAGTCAGACACCCTATCTTTATAGACCAGTAAACTTTTTAAATGGATTCTTCTGAGAGTATGAGGGTTACCCCTCAAAGTAAAGTTTATACAGGCTGTGAGGATGACTACATGGAATCTGGTGATAAAGTAATCTCCATACTCTTTCTTCCCATGCTGGTGTCTCCTACAATACAAATTGCTATCTTTCCTACAGTCTCGTTACCCCTCCCATCGCTTGTTAATTTGATGGCCCTGTTTACTGCTTATATGTAAATTAGGGTTAAACCCCATTCCTTTGTTTACGATAAACCTATTTAAAATCTCCCCTGACATGCCTTATAAACAAGCATACTTCAGTCATAACTCCAGCATATATCCAAAACGCTTAATACACACTACGTACATACATCATGCAATAATATTAACGATCAGTGAGTTATCTTTTGAATGATACCTTACTAGGCATATTTTGTACAAAGATTATAATAGCTTATACAGTGTGAATAGAGGGGTTCTTAGGGTTACACCATTAGAACCCAGAGAAACAGACCCATGCACCACGCTTCACAGGCTGACGATGAATTTGTGCATAACATGGGAGAGCAAATTATTGGGGATTTACCAGCATAATAGTCCTTGCTATGGCAGTAAAGAAATACAGTGTGATGTGGCTGCTACCCTAAAGAGTTCCCAGTGTACAGGCCTGACCCCACAAACACTAATTGAAAGGCATAAGGTGCTACTACATGATCATCACATTTAAATTGGGCTGGCTGACATACCACCTAGTCTGAGTCATACAGTGTAGCACACTCGGTTGTTTTGACTGTGGATATGTGCCGCAGAAAGACTACTAGTGTCAACGTGCTATGCTTTATCTTGATTAGAGTGACCCTCTCAGCTGGATGAAGTCTAGTAGCCCCTGATTCAAAGCTTTGTGTCACTTTTGTGACTTTGCGTGTGTGTCATAGTGAACCAGGACATAAGTTGGCTGCTGCAACATTTTTTTTTTTTCTTTTTTTAGCAACAAAGGGAAGTTGCTTCTAGAGGGAGGAATAAGTGGCATAGCTGGAGGTAGTGGGAAATGGTTCTGCATAGGTATTTTTGCCTCCAGATGCATGTTAGTCAATGGCCTCTTGAGATCATGGGTGTTAATGAAATAGAACTTTCAAAAGCTACCTCCAACTTGTGTATAACAAACAACAAAACAAACCAACAAAGTTCATAAACAAACATAAAAACAACAACAACAAAACTAACCAATAAACAAACTACTCCTGGAAAATTTAGTTATTCAGGATCTAGGTAAAAATAGACATATCCATACTGTCAGAATTTCATGTGTGATTTATTTAATGGTAGTACTGAGAACAAAAAAGAAGGTAAAAGTAAGCAATTCTTAAAGTTGAAACCAACTTACTAAATTACAATTTCAAACATTTTAATTTAGTTTCACTTGATTATTAGATGTAATGTTTGTATATTTATCTTTCAATACAACAAAATTATGTTAAAAATTACCTTACTTGGAAGTTGTCTAATTGACTGTCAGATTGATGAGAAAACAGCAGCATCACTGACAGTTAGCTGCTGCTTGGAGTGGAATCTTTGTAAGAAGGCAGCTTTGTGAAATTAGATTAATGCTCTATGGATTTGTTTACCAATTGAGGTTCCATTTTTAAGTAAAAGTATTTGCAGCATCTAAGAGTATATATGTTTTAAAGGGAAACCGTAGTTGTACTCAGGGATCGTCGACGTACATAAAAGTGCTATTGCATATAAATTTCTGTGGGATTGAAGTATAAGTATGGAGATTAGGGCTGGTCAAAAAATTTACATTTATACTGTTTTTCAATGGAAAGGTGTTCCCACCCACCCAAAAAAAAAAAAAAAAAGTGGAAGATTTTTTTCGAAAATGAATGGCTGAAAAACGATCCTGCATAGCCAGCCTGGTTTTCAGCCAAAATATTTTGGTTTTGATATTTCAATAAAGGTAGTTACCTTCCATGGAAAATGACAATGGAAAATAAAAAGCAGTTGAAATTTTCCATGGAAACAAAACTCTGTTTTCCCAACCAGTTCTAACAAGAATACATGCTGCACAAATGTGCATTTTTAAGTCTGAGTCCTGTCAGCATGTCCAAGGTCAGAATTGGACAAATACAATATACGTATGGATTGTTTTCAAATAGTTTTTAGACACATCTGTCATTGTGTCTTCCTTAACCAGTTCACGGTGCTGTTTTTTCACTGACTATATCTATGATAACAAACATCGTGACTGTAATTCACTATCTCCACCCATGGTAGCAGTTGGAGGGATATAGAAAATTATACATTTTAAGAATTAGGTTAGTTTAACAATGGCTTAAATACTGTTAATTCAATCATTAATTCCCCCATACCCTTCACCCCTCCTCCACACTTACAGTACTACTATATAAATATGTTTGTCTTGAGATGCTGAGCTCCTCCACTTGTTTTTCAGGATTGGACTGAAATGTGTGCACACTCTTTCTCTCTCATATTCCAGTTGGTCGAATTGTCTTAGAATTGTTTGCAGATGTTGTGCCCAAAACTGCTGAAAATTTCCGTGCACTATGTACAGGAGAAAAAGGGATAGGTCCTACAACTGGAAAGCCTCTTCATTATAAAGGATGCCCTTTCCATAGAAGTAAGTTTGAATCATCTTTATTTTGTTGTTCTTTTTCCATTTTCTATTTAAGTTGCATAATATTAACAGCTGACTTCAAGTATTTTGAAACCAGTTTGATTTCAGTATTAGGGTGGTAGGGATGTGCATGGAACTGTTATTTCTGGACTGAATCCTGGTTTTGTGTGTACATTTTATGCTTTGCCACAACATCCCACAGTCAGTGCTGAAGGCTTTCTAATACGAAACTGCATTATAATAAATATAAAATCATTAGTTAATGTGAAAATAATTGTTTTATATCCCAGCTTGCTCTGTTGTAATTGCGGAGCTAGACTATTAAAACTTTGGAAAATACATTTCTCTAAAACAATTATTACACTCTGAGACATAAGGTTTTTGAAGTTTATTAATACATTTTATTTTGAACTGTCATCCAAGAATCTCAAAGTGCTTTATGAAAATGGGATAATAATTCTTTACTCACGTTACAAGTGGAGAAATTGAGGCTCAGGGAAGTAAAATAGCTCACCCAAAGTCACGCAATCAGTGACAATCTGGAATAGAAACTAGGCCTTCTGACAACCTGACCCCTCCCTGTTCTTTCACTTAGGTGATGCTATTTGACATTTGCAGCAGATATAAATGAATCATTTAACGAAATACTTTACTGAGAGTGATAGGTTAAATGGTTTTCCAGTTGACATGTGAATGTCAAGTGTTGTTCAAAAAGCTGAAAATGGATAATTTGATGGAATCTGATAACTAAGAACTATTGTTCACTTTTTGGGGTATAACTGACTCATCTGATTCTTTTGCTGATCATGATTCCCTCTCTACATTACTCTCAAGATTATACTTCTGTTGCCCGTCCTTAGCTTGCATCTACATCCTATGTATTTTTACAATTATTTTGTGCAACAGATTGTCAAACCATGCTATATACTAAGGATATATGGCTTATTTCTGGTATTGCACAATTATTTCTGGTATTGCACAATTATGTGCCCAGTGAGAAATTTGACTGAGTGTTAACTAGTTTCCTTTTGCAATATTAAGCCACAGGAAGTCATGAATTTCTGGTTGCAACTATGAAAGTGTTTAGGGGATTCATGCTCATATAATAACGAAATTAAGGCTTGTGTTGATGACATGGGGTTGGTCTTCACCTTTGAATGTAATCCTGCTTAGTGCTCTTCCTGCTTTGACACCACCTCTTATGACTCATTTTCTACTTAATAGTTATTAAGAAATTCATGATCCAGGGTGGAGACTTCTCAAATCAAAATGGCACAGGTGGAGAAAGTATATATGGAGAAAAATTTGAAGATGAAAACTTTCATTATAAGGTAAAGTAGTTAAAATGCTAAATGGAATCAGTTTTTGAAGTTAGGGTGGTCTAGTACCTATTATTCCAAGTGGAATCTTAGTACACTTATTATGTTCCATGATGATGTCGGTCTATGACGAGGTGAAGAAAGTAGTAGCAGCTTTCCCTAAAACTGAAATATTTTATAGGTAAAAGATTATCACTCCTATAAAACACGGGCAGCAGCACTTTAAATATTCTTCATAAATTTAAAATTCAGGAACAAAATGACATTATTAAATTGTTCATTGTGCACCTTGGCTGAAGCAGAGGAAATATTCCATAATAACTCAGTTCACGTGAATAGGTGCATTAAGGTTAATGGGACTACTCATGTAAAATAAGTTACTGGATAGGGTTTAAGAAAGTATTTAACAATTTCTTCTTAATTGCATTATTACTGAGTCACTTACTATATCTTGTTTTTTAAATGGGGCACAGAGAGCTGGTTTTAATGTCAGAGATCGAATTAGGAAGCATCACAGCAGGCATCCCTCAATTGATTTCTCCAATTTTGGTGCTAAATTGATGCAGTTAAACAGCGAGTGCAACATTTTCTTGTTAACTGATTGGGTAGTGTCAAGTGCCAAATCACTAAGCTTGCTTGACACCAACTATAGGAAATACAATAGACAACTGTCCTCTGATGTCAGGGAAGATGAAGCCAGTTGCAAATTATGTGTGGCCCTCAGGCCCCTTGCAGGTTGTCAATGTGTGCTTCTTATTTGGGGTACACTGGGTCCTGGTAGTATACCGTAGTAACCTTGTCGAATAATCAGATCTTTCTTTTATTTGCTTTGATGATGTTTTTTCATACAGCATGATCGGGCAGGACTGCTGAGCATGGCAAATGCAGGACCCAATACAAATGGCTCTCAGTTCTTTATCACAACGGTGCCAACCCCTCACCTGGATGGGAAACATGTGGTGTTTGGCCAGGTGATCAAAGGAATGGGTGTTGCTAAAATATTAGAAAATGTTGAAGTGGATGGAGAAAAACCTGCAAAGGTAAGATCAGGACATCTAGGAGGATACTTGTTCCATTATATAGTGCCTTCTGTGAGAACTGTTTTTAGAATTCTGTGAGAATTAATGTTAGTTGTGTTTTTCAGTATGATTCAAAAACTGATTTGCTTTTTTAGATCAAAACTAGAAAAAGTATGGCTTTTACTGAGCTTTGTCTTGCAGAACATGTAACATTTTCAGATAAGCTTTTGTCTTCCATTGTTAAAATGATTTCCAGGCTAAAAGTCACGGGACTGGTAAAGCCGTTTACTAATCCTAATTAAAATATTTAGATCAAAGAAAGTATTAAAAACTGGGAAAGGGGAAAAAGTTATTTTGTAGTTAATAATTCTTGATACTCTACATGTGTAAATCTCTTATAAACATTAACTAGTTATTACTAATCAATTTTCACATCACCTTTGGAAATTAGGCAGGAAAGTAATGTCTCTGTACTTTGAAGATATGAGAAACTGAAATGTATCTAAATGAAGTTGTGACCTTGCCAAAGGTTGCAGAAGGAGTTAATGTTAGAGCTGAGTAGACATATGGAGTTTTTGGTTCCCATCCTGTACTCAGGGTACAGGTGCAGTGGTGTCTAATGGTCTAACAGAATTGAGCCACCGTATAATTAGTACAGTTAACATGACTATGTTAGATGGTTAATGCCTCTTCTGTGACTAATTATTTTTCATCATCTACATCTACTCCATAATAGCTGAAAAATTTCCCTTGTTGTTGGAAAGGAAAGCATTTATTTTGCTTCACTTTGCTACCACACTGTAAAGCCTAAAAACACACATGCTTTTCTTTTCACGTGTGGTAGCACAGATGAGCAATTCAGTCATTTTTAGCGTAATGGCTTGTGTTGTGATCCTGCTAGATCTTTACAAGCTAAGTGGTCTTAGCCTTGGTTGATGCTTCCAAGAAACATAGAGCAGCAACAGGAAGCGGTAGTGAATCAAAGTGTATGTCACCTATATCCATATGGCCTTGTCTCCTTCAGTGTTATAATGGGTGGGTTTTTTACCTCAGTTTCTAACATGCATGAGCTATCCTGAGGTAAAAACACAGTGAAAACTATGCACTTTAGTTTTACTGTGGGGTAAATAGCCGTGTACTCCCTCCAGCGGTTGAACTTGATGAGTTTACCTTGCAGTGAAACTGAAAATGAAGCTGATGCGTTTCGTAAGGATAGTTAGAAGCAGCTGTAGTAGGCCTCTGAAATCTGTAGTTTGAGAGTGACAGGAGGACACTTTCACTGATCTTTTGGCAATATAAAAAAAACTAAAGCTTTCCGATTAGTGAATGGCAACATTGCATATTGTACCCCTCCTATTTTTACAGTTGTGCGTTATTGCAGAATGTGGAGAGCTGAAGGAAGGCGATAACTGGGGAATTTCCCCAATGGATGGCTCTGGAGATACTCACCCAGATTTCCCTGAAGATTCAGATGTAGATTTAAAAGATGTAAGTGTTTTTAATTTGAAGATAATTTTTTTTCCTGTGCAGTGATGACATTTACATAACCTAAGATGTATGGTGTTTGTTGTCAGATTCACCAGACTTCACTTTATTTTTAAGAAGTCTATTAGGGCAGATTAGAGGTAATGATGGGGAATTTTATAATACTGATATTGTACATAAGGCTAAAAACAAAACCTTCCACTTAGGTTTTTTTTTCTGTTCTTCCTTTATTTATGCTACTCAGTTCTTCATTATGGTGCTCTAGTGACAAGTTTCCAGAGGCATCATTTATATAGGATTTCATAGTATTCATAGCATACTCTGGAGATTATTTAAAGGTTTATTTAGTTTCTTTCCATAGTTAGAAAATCATCTAATTACCACATTTTTCACCCACAAAGCAATTTTGAGGCAAGCCCTGTGTAGACGGACAGTGCTGCCATCGTATTTGGAAGGCAGTTAACTATCAGCTTTACTTTATAGATCTAGAAGTGGTTTGAGGGAAAGACAGAAGTGTGTTAGTAGCTGATTGTTGGTGGGAGGGCCGATGCAGATCAAGTATCTGTGCCTGGAACTGTGGGAAACAAAAGACAAAATACTCTTGGGAATGAGAAGTTCTTAGTTATATACCTGCATCACTAACAAATCTCTGATATTTTTTAATGGATACAGCCAAAGCTTCTATTTACCTGATCCTAGATTAAGGAAGAATGAATGTTCATTTATGTAACTTGCATTTGAGGGAAACAATTAGATTAGTGATTGCATGTTCTCTATTGCTATTACGTTTTGTCCTCTTAAGGTCAGTCCCCCTGATCCTAAATGATAGGTCCACCAATGGCTAGTAGAAAAGGTGGTTGGGGGATGCAATCCCATGCTCTGGGTGTCCCTAAACGCCATAAGCTAGGTCTAGCCGACAAGGGATGGATCATCAATAATTGTCCTTTTGATTTTCTCTGAAGCATCTGGTGCTGGCCACTGTCAGACGACAGAACAAAGGACCATCCAGCCCAATATCCTGACCAGAATGGCCATTCTTATGTTCTTATTCTCATATCCACCTCAATGGGAGTTTCATCCCACTGATCAAAGAGAAGGTGTTGCCCATATAATAGAATATTGTAGCCATAGTTTGAATATAGTTTAATTTCAAAACTTGGAATATTTGTGTGTTTTGGTGCATTCTGGCAATCTTTGAAAGAAAGTAGAATTGGGATCCTACTGTTAAATATTAAGTAGTCCAAAGACTTGTTGCAGTTTGGTATAAATTACATAATTTAATACTTACATTTTATAGGATTTTTTCTCTTCTCAATAGATTGACAAAATTGTGTCAATAGCAGAAGATATAAAGAATATAGGAAATACTTTCTTCAAATCACAGAACTGGGCAGTGGCAACTAAAAAGTATGCTAAAGCCTTAAGGTAAGGGTTCCGGCTATTGTAAGTCAAACAGTTGCTTTTAATCCATGTTAACATTTCCTTGAAGTGTTAGCACATGGTTATTTTTAAACTAAACTTGTCCCACCTGACCCATTTGTACTGGAAGATGAGTGTTTGATTTTTAGTTGCTCATTTAAAAATGAGTACATGCTTGCACAATTGGGTCATCCATGCACACCTTTGGTGTGTTCTGAAACACGAAGAGTAAGGTCAGAAAGAATTGCTTCATGTAGTAATTGCTTATTAATTCTAGTCCTACACTCATTTTCACTTGGAAACAGGATGTTTTATTAGATACATTTTTTAAAAAGCAAAAAAGTAAAATTTCATTTAGTTAGAAATTAAAAAAACTTTCAGTAAGAAACTTAGGGGACTGAATTGTTCCAGACATGTGACACCTTCCACCTCTAGGTCACTGGTACGAATTTGGTACAGATTTATAGTGACCAATAAGCATTCTTGCTTGCTGTTCCAACAGTTATTCCCCCTCCCCCAGAGCCTCTGCACTGTTTGTCAGTGTGTCTCTACAACTTCCTATTTGGCCCTTACCTTCAAGCCTCTGAATAGCTTTCTGCACTTTATTGCATAGTCTCTTTACTCCTTCTCATGCCTGTTGCTCTATTTACTTGGGATTCTCCTGCCTGTCTCTCTCAGGCAACTCTTCACCTTTTCTTTAATGCCATCCTAAGTTATTTGGAATGGAAAGAGACTAAGGCAACCTTAGTCTCTTTCAAATCTTTCTGCTAGAGTGACTTTCAGATGTCATTCCTACATTGACCTCTTCACTTGCCTTCTTAGTGATCATTTCTTACCAAACATTGAATACAGTAACTTGCAATGCCACTGTCAACTTAATTACATGTCTGACTTTTAACTTATTAAAGAGCTAAAATTAGTATAAGTAAAAGAGACGATGAAAATCAGTTTTTTTTGGTGTGCATTTGATAGTACTGCATATAGTCAGTTTCACTACAGTCTCATTTTCTCCCTTTTTTATGGGTCTTTGACACAACAGGGAAGATATTTTTTAAAAAATAAGACATGATTGTAAAACTAATAAAACTTGCAGAGGCACTCAGGGGCACGTGTAGTGCCGAAAATTAACTCACCTTTTGAAATTGACTCGATATCAAGCTGTTGGTGTGTTTCTGGAATTAAAATCCTAGCACTAAAAACAGCATTTAGAAACTAAAATGTTAAGCTTGGATGCAAAACAAAAACCTTCATTCTTTTACTGTTCTCCTCATCCTTCCCTGACCTCTCTTCCCCAACGTTATTTCGTAACTTGTCTGTTATGTCTAATAGCTGAAAACTATTTGGAGCTGGACCCACTAATTTGTATTTGAAATACCATCCACACCTAATAGTGGGTGTCTATGGTAACTGTGTTACATAGTTTCAAGGTTAAATGCACCTTTGACTCCTTCCCCCTCCAATCCCCTACCCCTCAGGTATGGCTGGCCCTCTGTCTCCATCTGCGTGGTCAAATACACCAAACCCAAGTGGCATTGTCAAATCTTATGCAACAACGCAAAGCCCAAAGCAGGGAACGAGTCCTGATCCCACAGGACAGGTGGGCTTGCTTGCCACCCCTGCTACCCAACAGAGCCCCCTGCTACCCTCTTTCTGTGACTCATGTATTTTTTCCTGCATCCCTGCCATTAAATTTATTAAAAATTTCCATGACATAATCGTAACTCTAGACATCAGTACAGTTGGTACAGTTTAGCTCCACAGGCTAGGTCACTTGAACTAATGGAGTCAGTGATAGCAGCCATAGGCTGTCTTTCTGTGAACCAGCCACTGGAGGAGGAGGAGACGTACTTTACCAGAGGTTTTCACAGATATCTGATGACAACAGAGGAGTATTGAGGCTCAGGAATCCTGGGTTCCATTCCAGGTTCTAGAAAGGAGTGTGTTTTAGTGGGCAGACCCTGCTGCCCATTCCCTCAAGCCAGTCTTTGTCCCAGTCCCATCTTCTTCCTCAGCTTCTCATCTGAGTACCATCTCGTCTTTCCCAACCCATTTCTTTGCTCTAGTCCCAGTCTTCTCTAATCACTCCCAGTGCACATCTCTCAGGCTCCCTTTCAAGGCTCCTTGCCTCCGTTTCCTCCCATCCTTCGGACTCCTCATCCTAGTCTTCCCACCCTCTCTTGGGTTTCTTGCCCACGCAGTCTACCTGTTCATGTGATCTTAATCTCAGTCTTCCACCTATCCCATTCTCTGTGCTTAGGCATGCCATACAAGTCTCCCAATACATCCTTCTTACCTAGCCAGATCCAGTCTTTTCCCTACCTCCAGATCTTTTCCTTCTTGCATTCCTCTGCCCTTAGTTAAGTTGCATCCTCATCTATGCCTGGTCAACCACAGGAGCCTGGAGAGACTGTCTCCCTGTTCACAGTTCTAGTGCCTGTTGTCACAGCGGCCCATAGCAGCCAGGAGCAGCAGTTGCGAAGGGAAGGTCCAATCCAGCTGGTGCCCTGGGTTGAAGCATGCTCAGTACAGATAGAATTTTCAAAGAACGTAGCTGTAAAAATTCTTATTAAAATCTCTACTGACCATATATGAACTGAGATTTTCAGAGTTCGAGCTTGGAAAATTTGAATGAATTTTCATCCAAAGGCAAAAAGCATGACCTTGACACCTGGGAGATTTATTTCCCTCTCTCCCCAAGCCGAATTTCAAGTCTGCTGTAAAGCATTAGAGGAGTTAAAGCAGAAGTGGGGAAACTACGGCCCGCAGGCCACATCCAGCCTGCAGTACCATCCTGCCTAGCCATGTTGCCGTGTGGTCCACGTGGCAGTGTATCTGGCTCTGGCCAGGCGATGCAGCTGCCAGATATACTGTTTTGAGCAGCACAGTAAGGGAGTCAGGGGGTTGGATAAAGGGCAGGGAGTCTCGGGGGGGGGGGGGGGGGGGGGGGTGGAGTCCTGGGGAGGATGTTTAGGGAGGATTCTTGGGAGGAGGCAGTTGGGGGCAAGGAATTGAGGGAGGAGGGGGGTTAGATGGGTCAGGGATTCTGAAGGGGGCAGTCGGGGGGAAGGAAGCGGGAGGAGGTCAGAGAGGGGGTGGGGGCCAGGCTGTCGGGGGAGGCACAGCCTTCCCTACCCAGTCCTCCATACAGTTTTGTAACTGATGTGTCCCATGGGCCAAAAGTTTGCCCTGCTCTAGAGCTATTCAGCAAAACAGTTGCAAGAATTTTGACATGGACAAAACTGTACTTTAATCTAATTTTCAGAAAAAGCTGAACCTTTTCTGCAGAAGCTACAAAAAAATTCAGACTGAGGCAGACACCTGGCATGGAAAATTTCAGCCCAGGTGAAGTTTACAAAGTACAAACATTGGAAAAGAGCTTTTATTCTGAAAACTATTGGACAATCTGAACTATACATGGTGCTACCAACTCCACCTATCTTTCTGTCCCGTCCTGAAACATTTATGTATTTTCACTGGAAAATGCTGATTAGTTGAAATTAACATGTTGCAAGTGTATGTATTAAGTGTTTATACTGCAGTATTTGTTTTGTGCAGGTATGTGGAGGCTTCTAAAGCCACAGTGGAGGAATCACATACAGCGAAGTTGAATCCTGCTGCCTTGACCTGCCTTTTAAATATTGCTGCTTGTAAACTGAAGGTGTCAGACTGGCAGGGAGCTATTGAAAGTTGTTGTGAGGTAAGCTGAATTTCATCTTTTGATTAGCAGAAAGTGATTTGGAAAATAAAGACAAGACTAAAAGCCTTCTTTCAAAATCAGCATTGGAGTGGCTCATTCTCCTATAATAAATTAAAGGAAGCTAGGCAAGGCTTTAGTGCAAACCAATTTTAATATACAAATTAACTCATTTTTGGCAGGCTGTTTACTTGTTCAAAAATATTAGTGGTGTCATCAATATTATTTCAGAATACAAGTTACTGTTTATTGGAGCTAAATACAAGCTGTGCATTTCCTAAGAGCACTCTTACTTTGTATATAACAATAGATTCCTTGTTTCTGAAAGATAATGTGATGTTTTTATAGGTGTGCAAGCTTTATCCTCACTCTTCAAATCGGATTTCTAGTTTTATTTTACAGGTTAATTGTAGTGAATGGATCCCTTTGGCTGAATGGTAAAAGAGAAAGCAGCAATTAGAAATGAAAAAGCAATATAACCAATTGAAAAAGTGGGAAATAGCAATTTGATGTAAATTAGAAGCGAAGTGCAGAACATTAATAGAGAAAACTGAGGAACTCAAGGGTTAAAGATACATAGGAATGAAGTTTGAGGAACAAAAGAACACCTAGCAACAGTTAAGCCCATAACTATTTGGAGCTCATAAATTGATAATGATGGGAAAAAAGCAGAAGTGTTCAGTAACTGTTACATATTTGGAGAAAAAAGCAGAATGATGTGCTCTTCATATAAAGATGAAGTATTTTCCAGACCATTAATAACTGAGGGTGTTAAAAATATCCTACTAAAAGTTGTCTATTAGTTGGTCCACTAAAAGATATTACCTCACCCACCTTTTCTCTAACATTACTACAGATAAACACTTTGAAATCAGTAGGCCCAGATAACTTGCACTCAAGTGCTGAAAGAATCACCTGAGGCAATCTCTGGCCAGCTGATCACTTTTGATAAATCTTGGATTACCAGGGAAATTCCAGAAGATTGGAAGAATGCCAGTATTTAAAAACAGACAAACACAATGAGCCAGGTAACTTACAAGGCAGCTTGTCTGACATCAGTCCTGCGTCAAAGAATGGTAGAGCTGATAAAGGATTTAATTGATAATGAACTAAAGGATAAGAGTAGAATTAATGCCACTCAGTATGGTTTTCTTGTCAAACAAATCTGATTTCATGCTTTGAAATTACAAATTTGGTTGATAAATTGAACTGCATAAATGTAAAACCTTTGTAAGGCATTTTACTTAATACCCCATGATATTCTGATTTAAAAATTAGCAATTTAAAAATCAAAGCAAACATAAAAAGGACTAAATTGTCTAGCTGACACATCTCAAAGTAGCTGTCAATAGGGAATCATCATCAAAGGAGGGAGTTTCTAGTGGGATTCCAGATTGCTTGGTGCCAAGCCTGGGTCTAGTCAATATTTCCATCAATGATTTGGAAGTTGATGTAAAATTGTTGCTGATTAAAATTTGCAAATGACACAGATTGGCAAAATGGTAAGTGACAGGGTAGTCCTGTAGAGCTCCTGGCTGGGGAAGCTAGCCCTGGCCTCTCCCCTGCTGTCCTCTCTCCCCCACAGCCTCACCTCATTGTGCCACCAGTGCTCTGGCCTGCTGCTCCTCCCCAGTGGGGTGGCGGCGAGGGCCTTTTTTTTTGGGGGGGAGGGGGGAGAGTCGGGGAGCAGGGGGCATTGGACAGGCGTGGAAGTCCCAGGGAGCCTATCGGGGCAGGAGTCGGGATGGGAAGCAGGGGAGGGTCAGATTGGCCGGGGGGGTGAGTTCCAAGAGGGGGCAGTTGGGACCAGCAGCTGGGGTGTTTGGATGGGTCAGAGGCAGGGGCAGGCTGTTTGGGGAGGCACAGCTTCCCTACCTGGCCCTCCATACAGTTTTGCAACCCCGGTATGGCCCCCCAGGCCAAAAAGTTTTCCCACCCCTGTGCTAGATCAGCCCTGTTAGAGTAATATGGCACACTCTTGATGAGATTGATGGTGCTTTCATTTAGAAAGTTGATTTGTTTTCAGGCAGCTTACCCTTAAAATAGAGGGGGTTGGCTAATTGTGTGTGTTTTGGTGCTCTTCATATTAACTGAAGGCTTTAGAGTATAGTGATGAATACTAAACCACTTTTATTCATTTTGCAGGTGCTTGCCATAGATCCAGCAAACACCAAAGCACTTTACAGACGGGCTCAAGGCTGGCAGGGAATAAGAGATTTTGATCAGGCACTGGTAACTATTGTTTTTGTTGCTGTTGTTTTTTAAAGGATCAATAAAGCATCTACTTATTTTTTTGTATTTTTTATTGAAGGCCGATCTTAAGAAGGCTCAAGAGATAACACCTGAAGATAAAGGTAAATTGTCACACTAATTTTAGCAATATGGCATATATTCTCTTTAAGAGGCTCTTACATAGTATTATAGTAGTTCTGCAAGAGATGAACTAACAGTGGACCTGATAAGATTGAGGATTCTTCATATTGTGAAGTCCTTACTTTCTAGAAATTGGCAAAATTTCAGATTTTCAGTCTACCCCTTCCTGTATTTGCACCTGCAGGGCACAGAATTAGTGCTGAAGTAACTCCCTTTCGCAGTTTAGAATACAAAGGAAGTTTGCTGCTGATAGCTGTCAATCTTCCACTAGCGTGTGTGGAGAAGTCTTCTTGCTCATCACTTTTTTGTATAGAGGGAGAGTTATTCATCTCCTTCGGTCAGGCAATTCTACTTCAGCAAGAACTAATTGGGGTTTGCGCATCCTTTATCCCCCAAAAATCTGAAGTTGCTTTCTGGTTGGATTGTTACTCTGTGGATTGGGAATTCTGGGTCACTACTGTTTCCTACTTCCTTTCCTCTGAGCTTATTTATCCTATTCTGCAACTGAATGGAAAACAGAGTCAGGGAGGAATTCTTTCCTTATTACTCAGCTTGATAACTACCCCCCTGTGACTAAAATGCAGACAGACACAGTTTAGCCTATGTAAAGCATCAAATAAAGATGAATGATTGATATAGGGCTGTGGGACAACTATAGGAGGTGGAATGCCATGTATTATGTTTTTTTTTTTTTTTTAAACAGCTATCCAAACTGAAGTACTCAAGGTGAAGCAGAAGATAAAGGCTCAAAAGGAAAAGGAAAAAGCAGCTTATGCTAAAATGTTTGCTTGAGTGAAGTTTTTTTCTTATTAAAGTTTAGGCACTGAATGTTTGACTCATACAATAGGAGTGTTTACAGTGGCATATGGGACAAGCCGTGGTAGAGGCAAGTGTTACTTCTGTTATCTGCCCTATACTGCAATCAATTATTTCCAATGTTTATTATGAAACTCCCGTTTAAATAGTGTGAGAAGTAAAAATGTTGGTTTCCACTTGTTTTTATAGCTAAAGTGACTCTCAGAAAACAGTAAGACACATACTTAACCATATTAGTGGTAATAATGCTTGTCCTTTTGCAGGGTAGATATTCTTAAGTTTACCAAAACGTCAGTTTTAACACCCAGGAAGCAAGTTGAAGTACAGTATTCTCCCATTAATTCCTTCACTAGAGCAGCAAGTAGGCATGTATGCATCAGTACCAGTATATGTAGTTCTGTCTAAAATAAACAGTTTATAAACACTATTCATAAACTCAGTTGTTCACACAAAACCAAGTTTTATGGCAAACTAGCTTTATTAAAAGTTTCTTCCCTTGAAACAGGAAGCATGTTAAATATTTGCCTATCTACTTAATTTAACCTTTGAAAGCAGTGATACAGTATTCCCTCGCTTGACTTATTTTCCCTAATGCATGTAGAAATTAACCACGACTGCATTGCTAGAACATGGTAGGAAGGAGCAGAAAACGTGAATTCACCATAAATAAGATTTCACTGTATTTTCACACCCGTGGGTCAGATGGTTTCCACTGAACTTTGGCAAGAGAGATATAGCATCAAGTTGTAAGGCACAGAAAACAGCACTTGGAAGCTGCACCACTGTTTTTGATCCAGTAAAAAGGCACATTCTTTCATAATTAAGGTTAGGTCTTGTCTGACTGCCTTGACTGTGCATTCACTATTTAACATAGTGGTTAATGAAATTTCTTACCACATAGTGGTATGAAATTTAGCTGTCTCAGTAACCTCACCCCATTCAGTCAGTGATAGGCTCAGTTACACCATCACATATACTTGTGAGGTTACAATATAGGTAGGGAGTACACTGGATAGTTTTGATCAATTTACATTCCATTATAAGCTGGTCCCCCTCCCCCTTCAGGTACTACCCAGTTAATATTCTGGCTTGGGTCTTTAATATCACATGTTTTGCAGTGGACACAATTCTGAGCATTTATCTGCAGCCGTAGCCCTTCTCCTTTTTCGAGGGGAACATACTCGTAAACACCTGCAAAAAATGAGAGCATCACTGTAGTGGACAGATGAGGCCTATGAGGCCTAGATGAGTGTTAAGACCTAGATTTAAAGGATTCTATTACAAACTCTTGCACTCTTCAGTAGCTATTATCTTACCATCTGGGAACTTCATTATGCAGTTCAGGTGTCTCTTGTATTGACAAATGGATTTTTTCCTATTAGATCATTTAGGCTCACCTCCTCTAAAAGTAGTTCAGGAAGGACCTTGGATACAGTGTACCCCAGAAGCCCTCCTCCCCTAGGTAGCAGAACCAAAGGAGTGTCTTGAGCATATGCAGGGCAGGGACAGGCTCCTGCTACCCATAGAAAGTGGCACAAGTAGAGGAAAGGACAGTGAACACACAGAAAGCAGCCTGGCCCAGCCCTGCATATGCCCTAGCAGCATATGGAGTGAGCTTTGGGTAGAGGGTCAGCAGCCTGGTAACTATCACAGCCCAGCCATGGGTGGGGTGTATAGCTATGGAGAGGAGAGCGGGCGGGGGGAAGGAACCAAGCATGCTGCTGGAGAGTCCTAAGCAGGGATATGGGTGGGTCCCCAAGACAGACAAAATGCAGTTAATAGTTATCTTCATAAAAGGTTTGGGAACCACTGCCTTAAGGAACTAAAAGGCCTACTACGCCAGAACGTTTCAGTAAAAATATGTAAGTACCTTTGCCTTCACTTTACAAAGCTGTTAGTTTATTCAACCATTATTAATTTTAATTACCTACCTGCAGGACAGAATCTCTGTTCTGGCCCATCAAATATAGCTAAATTTTTGTTCACAGGCACACTGTCATCCTTCAGAGTCAAATGAGGAGGCTGGTCATGTTCATGATTTGTCCCACTTAGAGCCACAGAGGACAGGAGATCAAAACTGATTTTTCCATCAGGCTTTGGATATTCAATAGGAGTGCAATCTTTGGCTGGCTTTAGCTGATCAGAATCTGGGCCTAAAGTAATTTTGAATGAAACGTTAGGTTTCCTAATGTGCAAATATTTATTTGAAATTAATTTACAGTTATCCAAATTTAAAACTATAATTTACAATAAGGCAACTGGAGCGAAGACTCCCATTATCTTTGCAAAATGTTCTGTAGAATTCTTAGCCATAAATGGTCATGTTAGCTGTGTCTCAACAGAAAGATTATCTCAAATAGTGTGGTGCCCCTGATCCCTCCACTGAACTACACCAGGCCACTGATTCCAGAGACACAGAAAACCACCACCTCCAGCCACTTACTTTATACATCCTCCCTTTTAACATCTGACCTGAGTACTGATTCAGTCCAACCTTGCTTAATACAAAACCAGAAAAGATCATAAGACAGATACAAAATGTATGTGTATTTTCTGGAAGAAAATTACCAGGATGTTTTAATGTCCATGGTTCCATTCCTCTCAGTATCCAATAAAATATACCAGTGTAAATCATTCCTCCATAGACACCCAGTACTCCATGGCAGGAAGGTCGGATATTCCTAACAGAATAGAGCTCTTTCCACACCCAGGATTTCTTCAAGTTTTCTTCATATTCAGGCACATCGAGTCCTAGCGGTAACATACATTATTTGTTAAATGCTTATAGAATGATTTTAGGGAAGATTAGGTCCTTGAAATAAGAATTTGTTGCACGTTGAGAAGTGGTTATTAGTAACGGATTAAATCAGGGGTAGGCAACCTATGGCATGGGTGCCAAAGGCGGCATGCAAGCTGCCTGGGTCCTGGCCCCTGTCTGGGGGGCTCTGCATTGTAACTGAATTTTAAATGAAGCTTCTTAAACATTTTAAAAACCTTATTTACTTTACATACAACAATAGTTTAGTTATATATTGAAGACATATAGAAATTTAGAGACCTTTTAAAAACAGTAATGTATTACTGGCACGCGAAACCTTAAATTAGAGTGAATAGATGAAGACTTGGCACACCACTTCTGAAAGGTTGTCGACCCCTGGATTAAATCATTTGCAAAGCACAAAGATCAGTTTTTTTGAAAACTAGATTTAAATCCATTTATAAAATATACTGACCCTAAATTTTATATTACTATTCAAGAAAATGAGAGCTTGTAATTAAAGCCAACCGTATACTTCAACGCTTAAAATGAGGATTCTTTTTTGAAATACAATTCTAACTTTCTCAGATACTTTTTCTAGTATATTTCTATGTAAGGTCATCAAAGCGGGTATCCTTAAATGCAGTTTTCAAATATTTTAAACCAAAGCAAGTGGTGCTACAGGCTCTTGTGTTCAGGAATGGGACCCATTAAGTCCTTACAACTTCCCTTGCTGAGTGATAGGAGAAAAGGGACTTTTGAATGGGAAGCAAGAATATAGAAGACTACAGTGCTTCACCATATGTGGATGGCAGATTTCTGTAGAGGCCTGTGATTGACAGGAGGTCAGACTAAATGATCTAATAGTTCTTTCTGGCTTTGAGCACAAGTTATGAATGCTCTGCGAAATGTTAAACTTTCAGACACAGGCAGTTTATCAAAATCATTTTACCTTTGAAAATGCAAAATGACTGAATAGATGACAGTGAGGATACAATTAGGAGACGCCAATGCTGTAAATTTACTTTAGACTCTATTAAGCTATAAGCTAACCAGAGAAATCCACCTATTATCCGACCACCAAGCTACAGAAGATTACATATACAAAACTTACAGCTACGCAACCATGAGCACTGTGATTTGAATAACTCAATTCTCAATGCAAAAAGTCTAATAGTTTATTGCACTATGCTATATGTAATTTCACTATAGCTGACTATCTTTTAAGGAAGGCCTAGAGAAGACAACTTATTTAAACAAAACAAGGCTCCATGAAGAGACATTTTCCCCAGTTAGTAATGTTATGTGGGAATGGATTCAGAAATACGGTAAATAGAATTTACAGAACTATCTATACTAAAAGAGCCATTAATATACTGTGCACCCTTCTGCCATAGGTTAGGGTGTCTGTTAATTTATTACCTACATGTATGGGAAAGCAATTCTGTACCCATGTTAGGAAACACTATTTTCCTGTCCACACTGACAGCAGGTCTCCTATAAAACAGATCTCCATGACCATGGAAGAAAACAATGCACTAAAATACTGGGCTTGTTAGTGTAGAGAGTCCCTAAATATTTTTTTGACTGTTGTATTAAGGAAAAGCTGGAGAGTCCACTTGTTAAAGACACAACAATAGTATCTCACAATACATCTGTACTTACCAGGTAATACACTTTTAAAATGAATAAGAACTTGTAGTTGTGGGGAAGCAGCTGTCATTAAAAAGTATACTTTGCTTAAACAATGTACTTGAATCACTGTGACCAACTCCAGAAGGGCTCAAGTTCTGGCTAGGTCAGTGGTCTCTATAGACATCTGCTGTCGTCAGAGTTTTTAAGAGAACAATGCACAAAGAAACTTCACAGTACGCTCCCCTTTTGATGAACCATAAAGCAACCAGTACAGGGAGACACTAAGGTTAAAAGTTCTACTGGGGGATGGGTGGAAGAGGGCTGTTACATACATTAACATTATAGTTCACTAAAACTGAGACCTTTAAAAATATCAATTTACTTTTCATCATTAATGGCAGGAGGATTTTGGTTTTATCTGCATTTCCCTCAATGAAAACAAACTAGTCTTTTATCTTTGTTCCTATTTTTCAGTCTTTCCCTTTCTGGTTCTGCACTAATCCATTGCAAACATTGCAGAGGAACTTATGAATAAACAAAAACTCTTTCTATAGACTTTTTTAAGTCAAAGAAGCTCATCTGTTAAGATTTGTAAAAACAATAATTGACATATACATTGTAAATGTAGGCTTAATTTTCCCAAATGTCCCTTTAGTGTTAAGAGCATATCCCAATCTCTGCTCCAGTCCAAGGACCTGATCTATTCACAATAACCAAACAAAACATTCTGAATCCATTCTATTTGTTTCTTGTATGTGTTTTCATTTACTAGATCAATTTTCTCTTAAACCAACTTAGAAGAGATGGTTTATTTAAATAGTTCCTTCATATTCAAATAGTTCTTTCATCTGAACACACAAGCCAGTTACAAGTTTAAATAAGATCTTACCTTTTGTCTTCGATTGGAGGTTCTCATTAGTTAGTTGGTTGAAAACAGCTTCTGAAGCCAACATGCCGCTTTTCATTGCGGTGTGTGTACCTTTGATTTTAGGAACATTCATGAAACCAGGACTGCAACCAATTAATAGTCCACCAGGGAAAGTGAGTTTGGGTATGGACTGAAGAGAAAAATTCAGTGAGATTAAGATTTTTTTTTTTTTTTAAATGAGCATGTATGATGGAAAAGAAATCTGGCATGAGACCGGGTCTTGAGCAAATAAGAGATAAAGGCCAACATTTCAGAATGCCATGATTTTTGTTTAATCAAGTGGAAGCTCAAGAAAACAAATGTGATCTTGTTCTCCTATACCTCTCAAAACGACTGCTCTACTGAATAGACTATGATAAAGTCACTCAGCAGGTGCCTCCTTCCCTCCCCACATCTGCTGCTCTTGAGTTTAAAATGACAAATGCCTACGCAGCCTGAAAGCTTGTCTCTTTCACCAAGAGAAGGTGGTCCAATAAAAGATATTACCTCACCCACCTAGTCTCTGCTTGAATAAGTCAAGCTTCCCTCCTCCCATAGTAACCATTTCAGTCTATCTCCCTGTTTAGTTCTCAAGAGTGCGTCCTCTTTCTTAGTTGACAGATTGACTTTCCAGGCATTATTGAGTCTGGCACTAAGTCTCAGTTCCTTTAAGGAAAAAAGGTTGTGCAGAGACCAATAATGGAATGGTTTCTGGGCACATCTTTCCCTCCCCCTTTCTTCTAAGAAGTATAATATAATCAAGTAGCAAGTGTCACTTCTGAGAAGTTTGCCTGTGGAAAAGTAAACCTCTAAAGCCACATCCCTAAAATAACTAAATGATTCACAAGTATGTCACACAGAGAGAAGAAAAATCAAGAAATTCCAATAAGTATATATAACCACATTTGAACTATCTTTGAAGATTTTTTTTTCTTGCTAAGTTTGAATTCTTACAGAGGATAGTTACTAAAATTTGAAGATGCTTTACAGCATTCCTCCCCCTTTATAGGACAGTGTGTTTTGTGTGCTGGATACTCTCCTGAAGCTGCGAACTTGATTGCCTTCACAGAGAAGGCAACAGGTTTTGGGGGTCAGACAACACAACAGCAGTTTTTAAATCCTCAGCTGGACATTCTCTAAGGTGATGTCCCTAAACATAATTACACAGCTAACTACAGATTTCATGGGATTAGATGCACTCATTAGGTACTTTGCATTCATGCCTACCCACTATTACTGTATTATATCTAATTCTGCTTGGCATAGTACAAGGGACAATAAAAGTGGTCTCCTGGCAGGTTCTTTTTATTAAATATATTTTGTCCTGTTCCATCTGTCTTTTCCAAAATTTTGTAAATTCCTATATCTTCCTGCATCACTGCAAACACTGTCCTTAAAGAAAACATAATGGTTAAGCCACTTTAATATAAATCATTACTAGATCTCTATTCATGTTTTGTGAATTCCACAAGACTCTGAAGCAGATAGTCCTCTGGTGCTATCAGGAAAACCCCAGGAGTACTCATGGTAGTGCTACAGATACAGCAATTCCCCTGCAGTATTTTTGGGAAATCTTACTGTATTAAGTCTAAGTATCATTGCAGGCCAGGAATTGTGAATAATTCCATGGCAGTCATTGTCATGGGATGTTGTGAAGGCCATAAGTATAACTGGGTTCAAAAAAGAATTAGATAAGTTTATGGAAACTAGGTCCATCAATGGGCATTAGCCAAGATAGTCAGAGATCTAATCCCAGGCTCTAGGTGTCCATAATCCTCTAGCTGCCAGAAGCTGGGACTTGACAACAAGTGATCACTCAAAACTGCCTCTGAAACTTCTAGGACTGGCCACAGTCAGAGACAGGATACAGGGACAGGTGGTCCATTAGTCTGACCAAGTATGGCCACTCTTACGTTCTTACGACCAGAATAAGAAGCCTGAACAGTGGAGACTGGGACTAGGTAGGCAAGGGTAATAGGATTGGGATAAGCAGCCAGGATGGGGAAAGATATGACTGAGCTATAGAGAGATTGGATTGGAGGGTGCAGACAGAGTGTCTGTGCCCACTATTAAATGCTCCCTTTCAGAGTATGAAGGAAATTGGTTTTTTGCAACGTGCTTTTTAAAAATGTAGGAAGTTATACACAAGCTACATAAACACAACATTTTTAAGGTTGCAAAGTCAAGTGCTCAAAAGTTAGGAAATTCCAGAAATCAAGGTTGCTTGCTTGTGTGATTTTAATTTGCCCTCCTTGTATATATACATTATTAGAAAGTATTCAATTGCATGATCACATCTCTTTTTTCCCCACAGGGCTCTTGCCTCATTCAGTGCACAAGATGGACCTGCTCTGGGAATGGAGCAGGGTTGCGTAGTAATGGAGGCGGTTGTCTGTAGAACCTTCTGCCTCATTTGGTGCAAAAGGTGGAGTGTGTAGTGAAGGAGGCAGTGGGTTGCAGGAAGAAAAATGATGTTTCATGGTTAAGGCAGTTGAATGCTGTCCTGGGAAAACTAGATTCTATCCCTGCTTTTGCCATGTATTCCTAACTGATACTGGGCAAGTCACTAAAACCAAGCTTTTCAAATTGCATGTTCCTCAAAGACAAAAGAATATGGCCTTAAGTTTCTCTATGGCACACAAATTTGGAAAACTCCTGCTATGGGTACATATATCCTTCTATACGTAGGAGGCGATATCTTTACCAAAAAGAGAGAGAGAAACTAAGAGCTATAATTCTGCTCACATACGAACATAATTCTGTACTCCATGTGCTAACTGGTCAAAGACTTCTACTATAGGTATTGCCAAGGCACCATATACATTAGTATGATTACTCCAGACAATTACCATTCTTGTTCCTATGGACATTTTATTTCCTACTGATTCAATGAGACATTTTTAAAGCTAGCAAACACACCTTTAAAAGGCAGGCACCTTGAAGAGTGGAGCAGTTAAAAATTAATGATCAACTAGCAGGTTTTAACATACAGAAAAGTAAACTCCATTTAATGTAGATATAACACAAATTACATACAATAAACCAAGCTTTGCACTAGGAACTACATAAAATAAGTTACACATTATTCAAAACAGAGGAGAGATGGGTACAAGAGCAGGATATTCAGCTGAACTCATGGTGAGCTCTGGAGAATGTTTATAGCAACTGCCTTATTTGCTTGCATAAATTGGTATAGCTCAAGGCAAAGAGGCACATCTGGCCACTTCCTCCTAGCAAAAATACAGTATTGATTATTCAATTCTCTCTCTTTACTCCTGTACATATTTTGCTGTAACACAGACATAAGACATATCCTAGGACACACTAAGTTAGTAGATAGCATGGCATTTTCCCAAGTCCTGGCAATAGTCATAGAAGTTGATCAATTTATTTTAGAATGGCCAATGAGACTTCCTGGTTCCAAAAGGAGTTGCCTTTTGTCCTTATCCAATCTTCTATTTCAATGGATGCTTGCCGACAGACCAAATGAAGACATTTTAGTTTAGATATTACAAATATAACTAGTTCGTATTACTAGGGCCACAGAGAATTCAGGATAAATAGTTTAGCAGTGTTACAAAAGAAAAAGCCCACACCCAAACAAAAACCCCAAACACACCCTTACCTGGAAACCGCCTTCATTCAAGGCTCTAGCCCCGTAGCCAATCCTTTTTCCACCCTCAAAAGTGGGCTCCACACTGGGATGATGCTTCCATCTCTGGAACTCTTTAAATGGGTTCAAATAGGGATTTTGATAATCTAAACCAACCTTTAAACAAAACAACAACATAAAAATGTCGTGAATATTAAAATGTGAACATTTCAACAAAAGAAGTTATTTTATACTCCTACTTTAAAGTGCCATAACAGCATTAAAACATGGTATGTTAAGTCCATTTTCATGTTACACTAACTTCAGGATATTCTCATTACAATCAAGATGCAAGAAGCAGCCAACCTATATTCATGACCTACTTCAGACCCATTAACACTATGCTCAGAACTAAGTCAGAGGACTTTGCTACAAGGTTGTCCCAAAAGTATCTAACTAAGTTATAAACAGCTCCCATAACTAAGCCGAAGTCCATTCCCGCTGGAAATAAAATCATCATAATGAAACTGCATTTTTAAACACAGTTTGCCTGAGCCATGTGGATTAAATATAAAACTTTTAAAAAGTCATATCAAACCAATGCTCTGGATCACTACGCATTGCCCAGGAGCTTCTCCTTTGACCCCAGGTAGCAAGTAGGGTTTCAGCCACTCATTGATGAATTTATCAAGCACTACTTTTACATGGCTTAAAGTTGAGTCACTTAACATTTCCAGATGAATGAAGCATCCATATAAAGCAACAAGGGGACAACGATAAAAAGACAGAATGAAAAGAGACTTTACCAGTTGGCGGAATGCCCAGGAGTTCATATTTTAGATTCAGTTAAAATCTAGTGCTAAGCTGTGTCCTGCATTTTTCTAGATGTGGTCAAGTTCCAGCTTTGACATATTCCTGATAAGGGTCATGCCACTAGAATTGCCCCTATGTAAAAAAGACCTGTTTCTGGCTCTTGCAACCTTCACCCATGGGACAATTATTTCTAGGGTTTTGGACAACAGAAAAACAGAATATGGGTGAGAGAAAGAGATCATTTTTCGATAACTTGGCCAAATCTACCTACATCTATCTCAGCTGATTCCATCTCAGAGTCTACTGACTGCCAATGGAATTGACAGCCCACCATAGTCAGACAGCAGACAACTACTGTCTTCATCAGTTTTACAAGGAGCTTTCACAATTAAGGCTTATGTGGGGAAGGGAAGCTATTGCAAAATAAGCTAGGGTGTGAATTTAAAACAAATTCTGCACTAGCTCCCAGCATGGACTCTCTTATTTTACACTAAATGCCTTTGTGCAGTTTAGCTTAAATGGATTAAGCTAAACTGCACAAAGTCACTCTTCGTATACGAATGGCCACATTGGGTGCTAGTGTGCAGTTGCTATTTTGTGTTATTTCCTGACGTACACAAGACCTTAATACAATGATATGCAAACTTTTCCCAACGCGCCCCCACATACCATTAACAGAATCTGTCTGTGCCCCCCACCCCCCATCATTACTACATGGCCAAGATGGTCTTAGCAGTGGAGCTGGGAAAGGAACTGGGGCTGGGGAAGCAGCTGGGGTAGAGGTGGAGTTGGTCTGAGATAAGAGAGGGAATGAGGGCAGAGCTTGGGGCAAAGCAGGACTGGAGGCAGAGCTGGGCCTGGAGGTGGAAAAGGAAAGGGGCTGAAAGAGTCTGGGGCGGAGCGGGTCTGGAAGTGTGGCATTCCCTCCCCATCTCATGTGGAGCCTGGCCTGGGCCCTGCTGCATGCCCCCCTCAAATGTTCCTCCAAACTCCTTAAAGGAGTAGCATGCCCCACAGATTGGGGACCACTGTCTTAATGCAAAACCCTTGTTGCAATAGTTTGGACTGGAAGTTATGAAGGTATAGAAGACAGAGGCAAACAAAGGAAAAAAAGAGGGCTGGGGGAGGGGGCACAGTTGTTTATAGTACTTAAACAGGAGGGAATACATTTATCCATAATCAGCATGCTAGTACAAGAACCAAGTATTAACAAGCATTCTGAAAAAGCTGATACAGTTTGCATGGGTAACTGAGTACCTGAGGGCTAACACATGCAACTGGTCATGTAAACTCATTTACAATTTTACTTGATGCCTATCTGCTCTTATTATACGTGACAAAAGTAGCGATATCTGTAGTTATGGTTGCCTGGTACTTCCCATTATAGAAGACTTGCTTATAAATTTAACCATCTGGGATGAAATTTCCAATGCTGGGCACCTGCCTCAGGTTGAATTTCTTTGAGAATTTTTTCATATAAATGGTTTAGCATTTCTCAGACAAAGTTGAGGAAAAATAGCAGCTCTACATATGTTAACAAATTCTTACAACTGTTTGTTGAGAAATTCTAGCATTTCCTGCTTTAAAGCAGAAAATTAAAATTTTGTTCTAGCCGCAAAACATTACTTACCACAAACCCAATAGCTACCAATGGTTCACCTTCATTTAAATGATAAAGAAATGATCCTCCATATGTGTGTCTGTCCAATGGCCAGCCCACAGTATGTTCCACTCTTCCTGGTTTCCATTTCTTTTCATCAATAAGCCACAACTGGAATAGAGACTACTTTATAATACAAGTACAGGTTGGACATTTTAAAAATGCAGTATAAAAAACAGAAATGATAGGGACAAGACTGCAAAAACATTACTTTGAATTTACTATGCTGTGGCAGAAGATAAAGCTCATACAGCTGAGGACAGAGTAAAGCAGTACAAATGCTCTCTGCATATTTTCAAGTGGCAATTCAAATGCTTTCCTACATTAAAACACTTCCCATCGGCCTTTCAATGAACAGCCTGGTCCTTAATATTATACTATGGAAGCTAAAATTTGTCACAGCTCCAGCATCCACCATTAATCACAGAAGAGCCTGCATTTTGCATCAACTTTTCTAAACTTCTGCATGAATGAATGCAAGAAAAGCACATGCTTACACTGACTTTTTTTTAAGAGAACAAAAATTAACAGTGAAAATTCCTCCATTTCTTTTCTTGGGACCTCAAATAAGCTACTTTAATCACTCATTTGGAACCTCAAAAGTCAACCTTCTACTATACTGTACCACTTGAAGTTTTGTAAACGTTCATATAGTTTCACAGTTTTAAAAAAATACAGAAGTCTAAAAAATTATTTTGCAGATAATATATACAGTTAGGAGTAGACACTGATGGTTAAAGAACAAGTTAATATATGCTAAAACTTTGAATATACTTTGTTTAAAACCAACCATTACTTTACCAGTGTAATATATTTGTACTCAGAAAAAACATAAAAATTTTTTTTCCCAAAAATAAAACCCCAACACAATTGTCTTAATTATTTGCATATTGAATTCACACTGCAGATAATGTGTAGCTATTTGACATTTGCTATATAGGTCAAAGAAAGTTTCCAGCCATCACTTTACTATAATGCAACAGAGCACCAGCTAGCTTATACCCCGACATGTCACAGAATAGTCAGAAGATGGAAAGATTGTTGGGCTTGCAGACAGCTGTGCAATACCTGGACTGTTTTCTAACTTAGCTCTACCTTAATCAGGGGCAGTCAGTACAAGGCTAAAAGTGGACCTTAAAAAGAAATACAAGTTAAATCAATTTAAAGAGTGAATTTAGTTTGGAATCAATACCAGATGGACAGTGAAGTAAACAGCACGGCTTCACAAAGATTAAAGAATACCTGCACTGTAAATGGAAACAAAGAGGATGGGCAACCAAACAAGACTATCTAGAGTTAGTTATGATGTTCAAAAAAATAAAAATAAAATGGCAGCAGAAAAGCAAACAAATTAATGTGATATAGGAAGTTAAGGAGAGTAAGAAGGAAAAGTACAATAGGGACTAACCCTGTCTTGGCCAGGAGATGGATGTCAACTTAAAAAGGCCTTTTCACACTCCTTTATTCTAGAATACCAAAATGATTCAAAAGTTTAAAAACTTAACTCCAAGCTCTTATCAAAATCCACCACTCACTACTTAAGTGTACAATCTTAAGCAAAAAACTCAGTTTTAGAAAGCAGTTTATATATACATTTTGAAACAGTCTAGTTTGCAGCAAGTTTTATACTTGAATCATTTAAGCTTACAAGTACTGTGATAAAACTAAGTACAGATACCTCTTTCAGTCCGATACCATAGCTCTGGGGTTGACATTTCTCCCTTAGATTGTATCTGTTGTATAATTGCTTGGCAAGATGTCCATGACAACCTTCTGCAAAGAACGTGACTTTGGCATGTAGCTCCAAACCTCTTTCAAAGGTAGCCTGTAAAGCAGATACCTGTAGTCACCACACTGTTTAGATAACATAGGTGAGAGAAAGGGAGACACAGAGGTGCTGTTAAGGCATTTTAGGATCTTCCTGATTCTGGGATATTCCAGAGGCTGGAAGACTTGTTGATGTTAAAGAGACTGCTGGGCACTAGTTGATGCTACTGCAGCCTTCCTGGGCTTGCCCAGAAACTATGCAGCACTGTGTGCTGTGGTTCCACCCCTGAAATCCTCCTCCCACCCCACCCCCATATACCCTTGTGCCACAGTGTGTGCAGGGCTGTCTTCCACAGTTCTCGTTTCAGGACAATGATCGTCTAGCCAAATAGGGGCTCTTAGAGCACATTTACACTATGCAGGCCTTTTTACCCAGCATCAAGAGGCCAGACTGGAGGTGACGACCACAATCAGATAGCTGTGTCACAGATCCACAGAACTGGTGCTCTATCCCCAGTTTTTAAACAGTCTCTTTGAGGAACCCCTTCAATATAATATTCGAGACCCTCAGGGGGTCCTCTCTTCTCTCACGGGTAGGCTATGCAGCCTCACCATCTCCTGAGACAACCTCTAGGGCTTCAGCACTCTCATTTCACACAATCAGCTTTGCTCAGAAAGCCCAGCTGAGAGAGACTCCTGCTTAGAGATCTGTATGTCCTTCAAGGGACTAATGCACCTCATCCAGTATTTGCAGAGACATTCAAGCCGCAATTTCAAAACTGGGGGATTTATTAGTCAACTGGAACACAGCACTGGAAGTCCTTAAGTTAACACAGAGAAATAAAGGTTTAAAGCACAGTCCATTCTGGTCAGCACAGTGCAATTCACCAGCCAAGCTGTAGTGAACTCCATTTTCAGACTCTGTCTCTCTCAGACTTCCTTAGTTATTCCCCAGGTGAAAGTGCCCAGGACTCCTTTCAGAAGCCAGTTTTTGATTCCTCCATCTAACTCATCTCACTCTTTTGTTCTTGAGCTGGGAACTCTGCTCAGCTTCTTTGTTGAGAAGCAGAGAAAATCTCTTCTCTCTAGGTTATTGTTTGCTAGGTGTCCAGATCCTTGGTTTTCCATTGTCTTTTCAGATTTTTCACTGATGTGGGTTGGCCTTGGCCAGTCCTTTTTAATGGCCCATACAGTCCACGCAGCTAGGCAACACTCACCCACACACCTATAGCTCCTTAGCCTTCCATAAAAGGCAACTTAATTCTTCTCATCCTTCACTAGGGTAGCCAGACCAAGTATGAGGAAACTGAGGCACACACAGGGTTAATGAAAAAAATATTACAAAAACTTCTCACTTTGTCACAGCAGGTCATTCTGCTGATGACCTTCCACTGCATGACATTTTGTCCATTGGTTGAATGGAATGAGATTTAGTATAAAACTTGACATCTTTTTAGCATATGTGCAATGTACCTCAGGAGGCATGTGACCAGGACTCACCACTGAATTGTGTGTGCTGGATGGACAATTAGTTTCCTCAGCCTAGGCTAGGCACTGACAAGGAGTGTGATGTGAACGCTGATCCATGCCCAACAGCATCATCTTGGATGCATCTTGTGATAGTCACTATGATGAAGTATCCCCAGTTCATACACAAGACTTTTAGATATCAGTACCCCAGGGCTGGGTTCATAAGTGAAAAAAAGATGAAATGATCCAAACAAATTACTGCTCAAATATGGTACAGTAAACTCTCGATTATCCAGGATTGGGTTAACCAGGATGTGAATTAACCAGGATGTAAAAAAAAAATACACGGAACTCACAGGGCCCAAGCACGCAAAAAACAAACCAACCACCAGGGCACAGGGCAGCCAGTGAACCAACCCACCCTTCCCCCGGCGCAGGGTGGCTGGTGAACCAACCCTCTCGACCCATATTTCCTATGGATGGTGTTTATCCAGGATTTTATTAACCAGGATTAATTTTTTTCCTTATCATCCTGGATAATCAAGAGTCTACTGTATGTTGAAATATACAAGAAGATCTTATTAGGACTGGATATTTGCAGAAAAAGAGTCAACCAAAAAAAGATCCGGTGCAAGATGATAAGTTTGGATATGCAGAATACAAAACTAAATGTTATTTTAGTAATAATTCCCTTGGTTACCATAAAAGTTGTATTAGTATGTTTGTAGATATATTATGGAAAAACACAAATATTTTAGGAGGAAAACAGAATTTTAAAAAAAAATTATCCCAGGAGGTGGATTAATAATTCTCTTTCAGCATTTTTGTCATAATGCTATATCCTACCTGAACTCAAAAAATGGTACTGAAATTTTGTATTTGACTTGATTTATTACAGTTTTCTCCCAGGGCATTGGGGATGGAACTAAAAGTTCTATGTTCCTTGTACACTAGGATTCATGCTTAGGGGTAGGTAAGTGCCAGTTTTTGCTGGAACTTTCCCCACTTTCTGAATTTCTGATTGAGAAGCAGAAGGTGAACTGTATTTACAGCATACAGATGACTAAATATGGACTTGTTACTTATGTTAATATGAATATGCATGCATATGGTGTAGTTTCACAGAAGCCATGTCCTTGCTAAAATAACAGCAGTTACATAAGCTATTTAATTATGGTTTCTAAATGTAGACATCCTACATTATCTAGGTTTTCAAACTTATAAATTTAAGTAACAAAAAATGTTTTGCAGTTAGCATGCACCTATACAAGAACCAATACTTGTTTTATTGTACATTTATACTATTGCCTTCACATTTTTTAATTAATTTGTACTACGGTAGTATGTTGGGGCTCCAGTTATGATCACAGCCCCATTTGTTAGGCATTGTTCTAAGACAAACAAGAGACATTCCTCACCTCAAAGAGCTTATAATTATAGTAAATTTACTGATCAAGGTCCTGATCTTGCAGACACTTGGACATCATTAACTCCATCCATTGTGAGCTGTACAGCTGACTTCAATAGAACTACTCACAGAGCCTAAAGTTAAACAAAAGTGCAAGTGTTTGTAGGATTCGGACCCTAATCATTAAAATTAATAAATTAAACAAGTTAATAAAAAATGGTTGTCAAAAGAGGGTCAGATTTCTGAATAAGTGGTGCAGTTTTCTTACAAGTCATAGAAGATATTCTGTTCCTTTTCTACAGTTCCTAGGTCTCGGGCTTTTTACATCAGTAATAACTGCAGGCTTTCAACTACTGCAGCAAATGTGATTATTACTGGTACCATCTACTGGTGAAAACATAGAATTGAAAATAATTTTAGCTATTTGGTGTAACAAATAAGGTATAATGGGAGGTGACAGTTGTTCTGTTTGAACTATTTCAAAACGAGGAATCTCAGGCTCCTTATTAGCAGGAAAAGCACATTTTAAAAAGTGAACAACAAAAAAATACTCCAACAGAGGAAGCACTAAGTAGATGCAGACAACTACCAGACAGGAGGGACGATTCATCCAGTAAGCACCTTGCCCACAAAAGGCGGATGGGATGGAGTCAGCAAAGTACAACAAAATTGCAAAAAGGGCAGAAGGCAGCAACCAGCTATTAGAACAACAGTGTTTTGTATTTTATGAGTTACCAGTTGGACAGATCTCTCTCCCTCTCACCTTCATGACTTCTTCCATTCAGTCCCCTCTCTCCTCCCACTCCATCCTTCCAGACGGCACCTATGCCAAACAAACCTCTTCAATTTTCATTCAAATCCCTCCTTAAACAATTCCTCCTTCTCTGAAGACTTTCACTGATAATCCCAGGGACTTTTGGTTTGTTTTTTTCAGAGTATAACACCAAGCACAACAATGGTACCAGAATGATGTTTGTGGCAACTACACAGAATTGGACCTTTGCCTATTAAGAAGATGTGTACTCACTTTAGGTGCTCCATCCTTTTGAATGCCTACATCATTAGTGGCAATGCCTTTCACACTGCCATCTTCATGAAAAAGAACCTATGGAAATATTCAAACAACATCTATTTTAAAGATCTGTCATTGTAAGCCCATTTCTAAAATTATTTCCAAATGCAGAAAACATGGAGGTTAAAAAAACAACAAACCTTTTAACTAAGGGCTCAGTCTTGAAAACAATGGGATTCATCAAGTGCTTAAATGTTTTGCTGGATTGGAGATAGAGTATTTAGGAATTTGCAGAACTGAGCCCTAATTTTTCAAGCATTTCTGTGTAACATGAGACTGCTAAAACCAAAAAATTAGGCTACAACCTCTCATACACAAATAGTTATGTTATTACCTCAGCTGCTGCATAGCCTGGATACACCTCAACACCCAAAGCTTCTGCTTGCTCACCCAGCCAATTCACAAAGTGCCCCAGGCGCACTATATAATTCCCATGATTAGTCATTGGAAGGCCTGGGCAAAAGGGAGAAGTACACCACAATCTATTCAGGTTTACAGATTAAAATTATATATACACATACACACCAGAGAGGTACATGCTTAAAATTTAATATCTTTAAAAATACAAAAGTTTGGTTCAATGCAATCTACTAGTACCTTTTTGCTATGATTGCTGTCTCTATACAGAGATGTTGTGTGAGTTTTAATATGTACAATCTACCTATTTATATTCCTATCATTATAGTTTGTGTACAAAGTTGCTAAAAAGCAGCTGATGCAGGATTGCTTGCCTCCCAACATTTACCATAATTTGTTCTTGAAAATGTAACATAGCTCCAATGAACTTTTTATAACTATATTAAACCTTAGCCCTGTGTTTTCAGTAAGTGTTCTAGCTTTTCAACAAGCTGTACCTGGAAGAATTGGCACTGGAATTCTGGAATTCTTTGTTAAAATCCCAAATCTGTCTTCAGTTACTGGAGTCTGAAGTGGAGCCTAAAAATAAGAAAAGTCATCACTGGGAGCTATTTCTGATACCTGTCAAGAAGCAGACATTTTCTCTCCCTTCCCAAGGAACTAATTAAAGTTCTAGTGTAGTATGACAAAGATATAATGGTTTTGTCAGAAAGTTTCATGAGAGAGAGGTAAAACACAGTCTCAGGCAGAGCAATATTCAGGTAAAAAGTCATTTAATACTCCTCAACTATTGGAATTCGCATTTGGCATAGGGCTGCCCCCCCACCCCCAAACAGTTCCCTTCTTATCCAATAATTTTTTACCAGCAAAGAAAAAACTGTGCAATGAAAAATGATATTTATAAATAATCTTATTTATAAATAATATATAGAGGTGCAGCATGGAACTTAATACAGAGTTTGTTTCAAGCTAGAGATGAATCATAATGATTAAGCATTCATACCCCTCGCTCCTTCCAGTCCGGTAAGAGTTCTTTCAAAGCACGTGGCTCAAGACAAGCACCAGAAAGTGTATGTGCACCAATCTGTGCAGCCTTTTCCACCAGGCAAACACGAATTTCTTTGCCATGCTCACTGGCTAACTGTTTGAGTCGAATAGCTGCAGAAAGACCTGCAGGGCCTGCTCCAACTATGACAACATCAGATTCTTCTGCAAATCTTTCCATGTTCACTCCTTTAATAGAGCAAAGTATAATTTAGCAATTTTGTCCAATAATACATCTCTCTCGCCATTCTCTTCCCTTCTCTCTCAAGTTTATTGTTTTGCTTTGTCATATCAGCCACCAAGTATCAAAATACTGTTACCATGGACTAACGTTTGGAATATAAAATTAAGTCTTTGCTAACAAAGAGGGACACAGAAAGAACTTTAGATTCTTATCTTCAGTGCTTGTGCCATCCTGAATGCTTAAAATAAGAGTCTAGTCTAAAATAAAACAGATCTATGTTTACTTCTCAGGTGTGCTTGGAATAGCTCAGAAGAAAAGAGGGGAGAGAACTGCCATTAAGCCACCTTTAACAGTCCTCCTTCTCCCTAATGCTGGGAACACTGGTCCAGTTCCAGGTATCTGCTGCTTTGCTCTAACAGTTAGTGGTCCCCAAGCGCTGTTCTGGCAACAAGGATACTTGGGACATAAAGAGCACCTAGTCACATGCACTCTCTCCAAGGAGCTGCTAAGGTTAGTGAATTTATATATTAAAACAGCATAAATAAATATCTTATTTGCCCTATTTCATCATGATCAACTCATGACACCACGTTACAAAAGTAGAAAAATACATATCCTGACTGCAATAAGATAAATAAGACAAATTTTAACTTTTTAGTTTGTGTATCTATAGCTACAAGATCTATTTACACATTTGCATCCTGAAATCTCATACTTTCTTAGTTTAATTAGGAGCAAACTAAATACGATCAGTTCTGCTGCAATAAAACTGACCATCATAAGCAAGCAACCATAAAATGTCATCTGAATCTTTACTACTGCACTTAACAGTACAGCATCTCTGTAAAGTAACGGTGCTGTTAACATTTAAATATAGACAAGTTGTTTTCTTAACATGCAGTTTTTCATTTACCTTCCCACCGTTTGTCTTTGTTCCGAGAATGAATAGTATAGTGTGTAGTGATTCGAGGAACAGAGGAAGTAGAAGCCCATCTTGCAATACACAAAAGTTGTAGGTTGTCTCTCTTTACTGACTTTAAAGCACGCAAACAATGATGTGCTATATAAAAAGGACAACTAGATTAGCTGAATCATTTAACTGTTAACATAGATAATGGCTAATAACAAAGGCTTGAATCCACTTTTTTTAAAAAAAAATCTTGACACTACTCACTACAGAAAAATCCTAAACAAATTAATAAATCATGACCCTACGCTATGTTTCAGGACTAAAGATAGGAAGTTGACTGCAGGAGGCATTTCACTGGTGGAACATCATTCATTTTGCACCACCACACTTCCATTATCAGGAAATAGTAATAGGAAACACAGTTCTTAACATTACTTTTTAAAGCTATATCTACATTGCACTTTTGTTGGTAAAACTTTTGTTGGTCAGGGGTGTGGAAAAAACATACCCCCAACTGACAAAAGTTTTACTGTACCAACAAAAAGCGCCAATGTGGACAGTGTATTGCCGGGGGGGGGATGCTCGTTAGTCAGCAGGAAAGTGCTCTCCTGCCAGCGATGAGCATCTACACGAGAGATCTTACAGTGGCACAGCTGTGCTGCTGTAAGGTACACAGTGTAGACATAACCTTAGTTTCAGTTGTTAAATTTGGGATATTTACCCTTCTAGCACCCAGAGTATTTATTTTCTGTTTTGCTAGAGTTTTCTCCTGTTTTCTAGTCCCCTGTGTTCCTTGCACAGTTAGCCTATAGTTTTATAACAGGCTTGACTTCCTCTGCTTGTGTCTACGGTTAGTCATTTTAAAGAAAAGTAATTAAGCAGAGAGGGAGGAAACTTCTATAGCTGCTCTATATGGCAGGCGTGAGAGATAAGGAAGATGAATTTCATATTAAAATAGCGTCTATGTTCATATTTTAGAGCATCCCGCACCATAATATATTCATTCTGAAATAAGAATGTCAGTCATCAGCGGAACCCTATTTGAACATCATGAAACCCACAAGCTGACATGGTTCTCAAAATGGCAGAGATAAGAATCAGATTGACCATATCATGATCAGTGGAAAATGGCGACACTTACTGAAAAATGTGAAAGTGAGAAGGGGTGCAGATGTTGGCAGTGACCACCACCTTGTGACAGCCTCCATCAAGCTAAAACTGAGCAGTGTAGGTTCACCAGACAAGGAACATAGACGTCATGATATTGATGAGCTAAAGTCCCTTGCAATACAGAAAGCCTTTGTTCTGCAGTTAAAGAACAGGTTTCAAACACTTACAGACCTTGATGAAGAGGAGGGGAATACAGATGAGGAGATCAACAAGAAGTGGGACAAAGTAATAGCAATTTATAAACAGAACAGTGAAGCCTATCTCAGGTACAGGAAGAAGAGAAGGAAGGAGTGGATTACACCCAGCACACGGAATGTGACAGAAACCAGACGAATCCTGAAGAAAAAAGTTTTAGACACAAAGTCCCAAAAGCTAAAGGACAAATACCACAAGCAGTATAGCAAGGGTCAAACGCTTTTTGAGAGCAGACAAATGGGATTATATCGATATTCTGGCAACACAAGCAGAGGATGCAGCTGCTCATAGTGAACAAGGAACTGTCTACAAAATGATGTGGCTTATCAGTGGTAAACGGCAGATACCAACACTCATCAAGAAGAAACAAGGACACCTACTAGCAACTGAAAAAGAAGAAGAATTGCTGAACAGGAAGCAAACATCCAGGAGGCAGAAGAAGATCTTGATATCAACACAGACACCCCAGCTAAGGAAGAGATAATTCGTGCCATCAAATCCCCCCCAAAATGGGAAGGATAACTTGAATGCAGAATTGTTCAAGGTTAATCCTAAATTAGCATCATCTATCCTGGCCCCTCTATTTACATCAGTCTGGGAAAGGGAAGAAGTGCCAAATGAGTGTACCAATGGGGTTATAGTGAAGATACCAAAGAAAGGAACTCTCAGTGATTGTAATAACTGGCCTGGTATCACACTTTTATCTGTGCCAAGCAAACTATTGTGTAAAATCATAATCCAACATATATCAGAGGCCATTGATAGTGTTCTCAGAAAAGAGCAAGCTGGTTTTCGGAAAGGACATGGATGCACAGACCAGATCTTCACTCTACGAAACATCATAGAATAGCAATGGCAACTCTACATAAATTTCATAGACTTGGAAAAGGCTTTCGATAGCATTCACTGGACCAGCCTATGGCACATTCTGTGGGCATATGGAATTCCTTTCCATATAATCGTCATCAAAAGCTTCTATCTCAACTTTACATAAAGTGTTGACTACACTGAGTTCAGTTCTGAAGTCAAAACAGGAGTACATCAGGGGTGTATTGTGTCTATAATCCTCTTCAACATTGCCATTGACTGGGTAATGCAGCATACAACAGAAGTCATGCCGAGAGGCATTAAATGGACACTCCTCTCATCCCCTGAAGACTTGGACTTAGCAGATTATGTCGTTCTCCTATCACATACCCAACACCACATACAGGCATGTTGTGTCTTGCGCAAGGATTCCATTCCACGGTTATCGCGTAAAGCGGAAACCGCACATAGCCAGAACCCATTCACTTCAATGGCAGGCAAAATTGCACCCCTTGTGGGAAGTTTTTTTTTAAAAAAATTCTCCTTTCTTTTTTTGTTTTTGCGGACTGCATAAAGTTGAAATTGCGTATGGTAAATACGCCTAAGATGCGACATGCCTGTACAAGAAAAAACAACTTGACTCAATGCAGTCAGCCAGCAAATTGGACGGACAATCAATCGCAATAAGACAGACATCATGACCTTTAATATTGCCTCACCACCACCAGTATGGATAGAGGATTGTGTTCTCATCAATATAGAAACATTCACATACATTCAGCACCATCAGTTAGGTCGGTGGAACAAGCCAGGACATCCGGAAGAAAATCAATAAAGCTAGGAACATCTGCAGGAGCTTAAATAGAGTCTGGAAATCATCAAAATATAACACCAAAACCAAACTCAAGATTTATCAGAGATGCATACTTTCAACACTGCTTTATAGTGCACAATGCTGGGGAATGAGAAAGTCTGACATGTCCGAACTCTCTTCATTCCATACAACCTGTCTCAGAAAAATGCTCCATATCTTTTGGTCCAGAACAATCTCAAACCAAGATCTATTGACAGTGCAGCCAAGAAGATCTGAGCACAATCATTGCTAGGAGACAATGGAGATGGATCGGTCATGTGCTTCAAATGGAAACTGATTTCATCACCAGAGTAGCAATCAGACAGACACCTGAATGCAAGAGAAAATGAGGCCGCCTGAAAACAACATAGCGAAGAGCTGCAGAAGCCGAGCTGAAAAACCTGGGGCACAGCTGGGGAACCATTGAAAGACTTGCCAGAAACAGACAGGACTGGAGGAGCTTCGTCACTGCCCCAAACGCAAGAGGTGTAATAGGAACATTATGATGACCACCATAATATATGATCATCAAAAATCAGGATTTAATGGACCCTGCTTTTGTCGTCCCTAATTCTGGTCACTAAACTTGGGTTTTAAAAAGTGTACAATACACAGATGTGACCAGTTTTGCCGTAGCTCAGACACTAAAACATAACTCAAAAAAAGAATAAAGAAACATAAGTTACAATAATAGAAAAAGTGCCATAAAATTTAAATGTCAACTAGCCTATTGTGTAAGGCTAAACAATATTAGTTGCAAAGCTCTTTAAAGGAAAAAGAATGTTGAGCTACGTTAGAACTCAAGAAAGTCTTAACTCTGAAAAACTAATCAAAGTACAGGGATGGCCTAAGCAACTTTCCCCACTTTCCCCAACTCAAAGTACAACTAATCAAACATTCTGGCAAGTCTTCTCCTGGGCCTTTCTTTACCAGAACTTTCAACCATCTTTGTGCAGTTTTGTGAGACAAGATAACCTGAGTTACCCAGAAAAGGCTAGGATTGATTGTTTCTATTTTTAAAACGGCAGTTTTTAGTTTACAGCTACTACTAATAGGGAGATTAGTATTACCACAGTATTGCCATCTTTGAAACCAGATCTAGTCGGTCTATTCTTTAATTGAAGTTGTGATCTGTACTCAAAAGGTAAGCTGTTCAATCATAAACACAAAATTATGACTTCAAATGAGGAATAGGCAGTCAGACTACATGAACTCCCAAGTAACCACACATTACTAGGGATACTGATGTGAAAACAATAAATCTACCAACCCAGAATACATGATATAGCAGCATAGAAAACTTTGGAAAAAGTTATTTTCCAGAGTCATGAATAGCACTGAATACAGCACATGTATGCAGACGATGAAACAGACCATGTCAAAGTGAAGAAGTCTAAAATATAACCTTTTATCAGTTTTCAAAATGCTTATAATTCCTTTTGTGTTCTTTTTAGCCCAAACAAATCCTTTGGTGATCTTCATCTCTATGATTAAAACAGTCCTCAAAAAGACCTAGAGCTAACAAAAACAGTATGCATATACAAGAGAAAAATATAAGGAAACATTTCAATTTCAAACCTCCAAAGACTTATAGTATACATCAACATACAAACAAAAACAGGTTACAAAAATTTAAAATACCTTCAATGTGTACTTAAGTTTGTTTCAATCTGCACCTGAAAATATGTTAGTGAATGCTAGATGGGCAGCTAGCCCTTGGCTGTGGGCCTGAACAAAACTTCATGATCAACAGTAAAAATTTAGATTGGTTAAAGTATACTTTGTTTCAAAGGTAAGGTTTACACATATAGTTAACGCTCAGCTGTGCTTCCTAAACATTACTGCAAGCACAACAAAATCCTGATGGTGATCAGAAGCAAACACCTGCCAACATCTTGGGAGCTGGAGAGGGAGATGAGGAGGAAAGGAGTTGGAGATTGGAGGGGATAGAGAAAGGAGGAAAATTTGCTTGTTACACCATGAAAAACTGCTGTTTTAATAGTTTGATCAGACTGATCTTGGATTAAATTTTTACATCTATAAATGCCCTAGAATTTCAGACACTATCTTATGGTCCCACATCTTCATATAAATATATATTAATTTTTAAAGTGCCACAGCTCATAAGCCATCCTAACTAGAAACACCTGTGTCATACCATCACAAACTAAGAATCCTTTCTCCCTCCCTCCAATGCCCAATCCCTCTGCCTGACTTTACAGGTGAAGAGACCTTAAGTAGTACCACTTGTTTTCTAAAATGCTTTGAACATTTCTATTTCTTCAAAGTTGCATGAGGAACAATTTTTTTATTGGCACTTGTGCATAATGCACCCAACCCAAAACCAAACCAGTATAACCTTTATATCACCACAGGGTGTAATCTCTTGAAACAGTGTAATGAACATGGACTACAAGTATTATTTAGGTAGCTTAAATCATACTAACTTAAATAGACAAGCCAAATGTCACAATTAACTGCAATAGATGTGGGAGTGAAAGTCTCAAATAGTATTTACTTTAAAACAGAGAACCTTACAGTTAGTAATGTATTGCAGAATAGAACATATTTCATAACTGCAGAAACAACAGCAGGTACATTCCTTAAAACATGAAATCTTCATTTACCATTTGAGAGAGTGCTATGAAAAGATTTCTACTTGACTAAAGTTATATGAAATGAAGATTATTAGAATACAGTTGTTAATGATCTTTTAGGTCAAATGACCTTCCTGTATAGAAGTCACTGCAGGATTGTGGCCCCGATGACTTGGTACTTCACTCATAACACCCATAAATCTGAACTTTTGGCAAACACTTTTTTAAAAGTGAAGGAACTTGTATCCATATGAAACTCCTTGCTAACTGCTAACAAGGGGATTATTTCCATGTTCATTATTTAAATGATGGAAGTAAGATGGAAAAGTAACTGTGTTATTTTCTCCTATTATCCATGCATTACAACACTGGGAAACCACCACTTTAAAAAAGAAAAAAATGTACACATTGTATACGGTACGTTACAGCAGCTAACACACAATAAAATAGATACATATATGGGTCAAGTCCTGCACACAATTATACATGCACTTTTATTTATGTGAGTAAAGTTGTATGACTTAATGTTCCCCAGATTGGATTCTCATATATGAAGTTAGTAGTGTTTTATCTGATGTAAAGCACTCACATGTGTATGTGCCTGTAGGATTAAACTCTAGAAAATTAAGATCTGACCTTGCAAGACCCTGATCCTGCAATGATTTCTACCTGGGTGGACAGGTACAGCACTGCAATCATTTCAACAGCGAGAAATTGTGAACTGAATACACAGGCAAATGAGGTGAAGGAACTAACAACTGTTATTCTGGCCAGTACTGTGGGGTCCTTTCCGTTCTAATCACGTTAAATCGCTACCTCACACATCAACCGCAAGCAAGGGACATCACAGCACGGTGTTCAAACAGACCTGTTTTGTAAGAGTCACAAGGCCATGACCTTTGCTCCAGTTTTGTGTCTCGCTGTCAAGACAAGCGGAGGGGCAGCCGGGGGGGGGGGGGGGGGGGCCCACGGCCCACAGTCATACTTGATACTGGACAGGCCCCCTCGCTTGTCACTTTCACTCCCCTGTCCTGCCCCCATTGCTACTCCCGCACACACCACAGCCCCCCCTTCCCACCAGCCAGGAATCGTGCTACCACGTTAACAGCGGGGCAGCAGAGGAAACTGCACGGGACGAGGGTGATTTGCAGCCACCACCGGGGAGTCAGCCTGCAGCCCACTGGCCCCGCGGCCCAGCCGGGTGCCCACGAGCGACGCCCCACTTTACCTTGGCTGGAGAGCGGGCAGAGAGGGAGCGGCATGGTGCCTGCCGGGAGCCGCCCCTCAGGGACTGGAATGGGGGCGAACGCTGCCTCCGGCCCCCCTCTCCGCTACACACCCCGCCTCTCAACGCGCCCGCAGTCCCCGCTCTGCCGTTCCCGAGCGCCCGGCCAATCGCACCCACTACACACACTGCACACCCGCCGCTCTCGCCACCCCGCCCCCGCACAGTGCGCCTGCGCGCCAGGCTACCTGCCGGGAGACAGAGTTCTCTGCCCGCCCCGCCGAGGAGGGACTACAACTCCCAGAATGCCCTGCGGGAGGAGGAGCGGCGCTGGCCAGCCCTCCAGGCAGGGCGATGTTCCCGCATAGGGAAGGGTGCAGCATTGCGCATGCGCCAACCTAGCGTAGTCGGAAAAAGGAATTTATTGTCCCATCATTAAACAAAACTCCTGGGACGCGAGCAGACGGGGCTGTGTAATGGGATCCCCGCCGCCAGAGCTAACGGCCTGATCGACGCAGCAGGCCAGAGCCGGGGAGGACGTGTGATTCCGGCATGCATTGCGGCAGGAGAAAACCATCCCTCCCAGCATGCAGTGCGGCCATCAATGGTCTATTCCGTGTTCTCTTGAAAGTGCCGCACTGCATGCTGGGAGTAGTAGTTCCAGTGGAGGTGCATGTCGAGATATTTGCAGACCGCATTACCAAGACCATTGCCCCGCCCAGTAGAACGGAAGTTAGAGGGGGCGGGGCTACGCTCTCACAGATCACCGGCCCTACCACGGGGGGCGGGGTCGACGCAGGCTCCGCCCTTCTGGTAGGGGGCGGGGCTGGGAGTTTCGCGCGGGCCGGTTTTGGATCGTTTTGCGGCCGTTGCGCGTGCGAGGCAGGGACCATGGCCGAGGCTGAGCCGGTGCAGCCCGTTTGCCCCGCCGCGCTCCCAGGGGTCTCCTGCGGCGCCGGGCCCAGGAGAAGCCGGAGCGGCAGCAGCGGGGCGCGGCCGGCGGAGCAGCTCACTGACCCGCGAGAGCTGCTGGAGGAGGTGGAGATGCAGATCGATGACGTGAGTCTCCCCCAGCGCCCGGCCGGGAGAGCGTCCGGTCCCGCCGCGCCTGGTGGTCCCGTTACCCCGGTTGACAACGGACCCGTGTGACGTGACGGCTCGTGGGTCTGCCCCTTACACCGGCGTGAGCCCCGGCGCTGGGCGGACACACACGGGCACTCTGCGTCGGGTCCCGTGTAACCCCATTCCCAGCCACTTAAACTGAACCCTTTTACTCCGGAATGTGAGTGTTCACACGGGGGAGAGGGAATCGGTCCTCGGCTTATACCTGCGTAAACGAGGACTGATTAAAGAGCTGTCGGTAGCCCTGCCTTGATAAGAGCACCGGGAAGCCCCCTAGCCACGTACCTGGCCATCCAGGAAGATGAGACTGGCTGCACCCTCCTCCCTGTATCTTTGAACACCCAGCCTGCATTTGGTGCCAAAAGTATAATGGGGGATCAAGAAAGAATTGGATAATTTCATGGAGGACGGGTCCACCAATAGCTAGTAGCTAAGATGGTCTGGGATGAAACCCCATGCTTGAAGTGTCCCTCACCTCTGATTGCTAGAAACTGAGAGCAGGCAATGGGGTGGATCACTTGATAATTGCTGGTTCCGTTCACTCTCTCTGAAGCACCTGGCATTGACCACTGTTGGAAAACAGGATACTGGGGTAGATGGACCATTGGTCTAACCCAGCATGGTTGTTTTTATGTTCTTGCTGCAGGCCGCGTTCTCTCTAACGAAGATCCTGGAGGCAACATCTGCTGTGTCAGCCCAGGTAGAAGAGCTTGCGACCAGATGTTCAGAAAATGCCCGATTTCTTAAAACATGGCGGGATCTTCTGAAGGAAGGGTATGAATCTCTGAAACCCAGTGACTGACACTGCAAACACACACAGGAGGAAACCTCAAGAGGGTACCTGGATGAGCTGAAGCTGAATCATCCCACAGCATTTTCACTTTGTTACCCTTGTCTTGTAATGCCAGGACTTGGCTCTCAGCCATGCTGGGTTAAGGAATGTCTATATAAATGAAGACGTCAACAACTGTTTTGTGCTTTTTTAAAAAAAATGGCTTAGTAGGGCTTTTCATCAAATGTCCCCCTTAAAGGAAATGTTTTGTTCTTGTACAGGCTATTTCTGAGGAGAAATGCCTGTTGATACTGCTGCATGCATGAACATCATTCAGAATCTGTTGATAATAGAATAGACTGTTTTAGTTTGGCTTGGGAAGAAAGACCAAGTTTGGATGTTTAAACTGTTGGCTTCCTTGCAGTTTTATAGAGTACCAAGTACATATGAAATGTACTAACTACAGTTTTCATTAGAGTAATGTTACGCTTGTATTCAGATACTATACATAGGGAGATCCCTGATACCACTCTAATTGACCACTGTGGTTCTGTAAATCAAGAATTTCCCAAGTAATATAATCACTTGCAGACAGCTATATTTTTGTTAACCCTCCTTCTTCTTCAGGAAAGTACATAAGCTTGCCACTACCAAAATAAGTCTTTTAAAAATCTTGTTAATCAAACAAGACTACTTGTGAAACTTTCTGCCCTCACTTATACCTATAGAAACTCCATCCTTACTCTGCCATTTAACAGGTATTTATATAGATGTAACTGACTCTAGAACTTGGTCTCTCATTTTTAAGACTGTAGCCCAGTTCCCTCCCTACACTGACAATCATTTTAGCCAGTTTTTCAATACTTTTCTACATTGTTACATTTTTACAGATTATTTGATAACTGCAAACCCTTCTACTCCTGATATTTTTATGTATTTTGGTTACTAAACTGTACTGAAAGTGCCTTATTGTATGCTTAGATCATATTTTTTTTATGATAGAAACTCAGCTGTATTGTATATTAAAAGGTTGGGTTCCTATTTGAAGTATACATTTCAGTTTTAATAATATCTGTGCTAATTCTTGGTTTTCTGTAATCTTTGAGATAATATGCTGTATTAGAACTTGTTCTGCATTTCCTCCCATTTAACGAATTAGTAGGTTTGTGATTCAAACCTTATAATCTGTCATACCATTGTAAACAAGGATCTACTATCTAAAAGATTTCTAATTTGTGGTAAATATCTGGATCATAGCTACTGTACCCAGAAACATGAAAAATCGGCACTGAAATGAGTTGGGAAGCTATAAAAAAAAATATAGTGATGTGCCATGACTGAGTAGTCATTAATCCCTATTTCTAGTGCCTCCATCCCAAGAAAATCTAATTTTGTTTTTACCTATGGGATAAAAGACATTAGAACAAATATTGAACAGCTACTTACGTCAGTTTCTTTCTTCCTTCTTCTCCTCTGTCAAAGGTAGAGAAGGCTGTAAGTGGTACATGTTCTCTTACTGTTCTTTGATTATTTAGCTAATCAACTTGATGTTCTCAAAGTGGAGTAAAGGAGAGTTAATATTGTAGACATTCTGCATTATCCAGAGTATCAGTTGAGGATGTAAAATGAAATATGGTGTATTTACTATTTTCATCAAAGGGAAAACAGTCAGTTTGATCAGCAAGTAAATCTTTATTCCAAATAAATCAATATATACACTAGCGGAAACATAATACACATCTGTTCTATATTTGATTATAACATATTTCAGAGTTTTGTAAACAGTAAAGTGTGAGTCACACTATATTTTACTTCTTGTATCTTTTAAGAAGTTGAGTGCAAACATTAAAAACATCTTTTTGCTTTTTTTAAAAAAAGCTTTAAAGTATAAATGCAGAAGAGCATTTCCTCCAGCTGTGTTATCTTGGGAACTCAGCTGGCCACGAGCCAGTTACTGAAAGTCTCCTTAGCCAGTATCCCTTTCTTTCATATCAAAAAGTGCCTTTTTTAAAAAAAAATCTGACACACACATTGAGAATCTGCCTGGTTGCTCCAGTTGGGATCCCCCCAAAACTTAGCTCAATGTTGTACTTTTTAAAGTATTCATGAATCTGAATAATTTTAATTGGTGTCCAGTGCCCCTGCCTGACCTATGAGTAACTTCAGAAAAATACTGCAACTGATTAAAGTTTAGGAAGTTGCAAGAGGCCATTCAGAGTTGACTTTTATATCGCTAGCAATCTGGTCACCTAACAGTAGACTGCATATTAATGATATTTTAGAATTTAGAAAGGTACAAAGTGACAGTTTTAACCTTTTTGACTTTTATGTGTCTAGATCCAAAATGAAAAAAAAAATTGGATTGATAGTGGAATTTTATTCGCATCAATATTTTTTTCCCATGGCTACTACTCCCTAAGGCTCTTCAAAAATGTATGCATTAAGTTCACTCTTGTCTTTTTCTGATTTGACCTCTTGGCCATCACTGAAGTGAATCCGTGTTACAGCTTTTTCCTTACTGCTATAAAACAGAGAGTCCACATCGAAGATGATTGTGATAATTTTACTGTGACTATTCAAAACATTTATCTGTATGAATTCAGTCTTGTGGAATGCATGATTACTGATGTTTCAGAAGAGTCTGTATGAATAGCAGGCTTTGTTAACTCTGGTGTGATCTCTTGCATTGGCCACATCTCTACCCAGATAAATGATGGGCCGTATGTTTTCTGACTGCTTTTGCTTCCTATGGATCTTTCTTGTTTGTAATTATACCAGACCTGATGAATCATTTCTTTGAAAGGTCGTGTGGTCAGAGTGTAGAGGAGAGGATTCAAAGCACTATTTATGGGCAGGATAAAAATCACCACCCAGGAAGTTATAGTACCTTGAGGAAGAAAACAGAAATGTCAGTATTCAAAAGTTTATGTACTCAATAACATTGTATTAGTATATAAAACTTTGTGTTAAAAGCAGTGTACAAATATTAACTGATATCTTCACAGTGGCCCTTAAGGTAGGCAAGTATTATTCCATTTTACAGTTAGGGAATCCGAGGCAGAGAGTCAAAGGGACTTTCCCAAGCTCATTCGGCATGCAAGTGGCAGAGCTGGGGTTTGATTTTCTGATTCAGCTTTGTGCTTCAAACTGCACTATGTCAACTTCTAACAATACTTTTTTTTAGAATTACTGCAACCCACCCTTAAATTAATCTTGCGATCCCCCTGCAACTCTCTTTTCAAAAGGAACACTGCAGCAGTGAAAGGTTGATAGAAACTACATCAAAATAGACTTTTTTGTATAGTCTTACATTGAGTTCAGACATAAGAGCCCCAACAGATGTCACTGTAGCAATGTGGCTGCCACCAAGAGCCAAAGAATCAGAAATACCAGCTGTAATTAAAACTTTGTTTTCAAATTTTGTTCATTGTGCATATGCTCATTGCTTTTGAACTTTTATTGCGGTGGCTAGAAAAAATAGAGTGTGAATATTTAAGCTTTAACTGATATAACAGGATTATTTTATGTTAGCACTTCCGTTGTCTTTCTGTAGCTGACTTTCACACAAGCCATTTAATTGAATTTTTAAATTAGAAACAAAACAAAAAAACATACCTGGTATTTCTACTTGAAGTAAAGAAAGCAATTTCAAAATAAAGATGGGAATCCAGCATAATGCATCAGTGAAAACAATGAAGAAAAAGCGTTTAGCAAGGGTCATCTCTTTTTTAATATGATTCCGGATTTCAGTTGCTGTGATGGCTGTTTGATGAACACTGTAAAACATACTTCCATAGGAAAACACAATGATGATAAAAGCTGCCAAGTTTACACCTGTTAAGAAATTAAGGGGTGTTAGTGATTTAAGCCATGAATGATTATTTCCAGGCATGCAGTTTACTGGCAAATTGGGGAAGTTATAGGGCAAGTAGCAAAGGAAAATCTTGTATCCAAACTACTAGAATTCAAACAACTGGAATTTAGATAGGTAGGTAGAACTTGAGTCAGACTTTATATAGGACATTGAGGTTAATGCCCCCTGACTCAAAGTATATTTATTAATAATTATTAAACAGTGAACAGTCAGCATTTAAACCATATAGTTTAAATTTCAGCTTTGCTTTACTGACAATCATCTTCCCAGATACTACAGGGATTAGGGGTTGTAATGTATCTGAGCACTTGGTAACTACAAATGAATTTTATGCTTACAAAAAAACCCCTCCGGTCAATATTATCCTCAGTTTACAGCTGACTTATTAAGGCACAAGACAGATTAACTGACTTGCTCAAGGTCTCACAGGCAGTGTGCTACCAAACCAGGAACTGACTCTAGATATCCTAAAACCTAATGCAGTGCACGGTCCACTAGACCATCCTTTCAACCCTAGAAAGATATGGCCTAGACAGGCAAAGATTTGGGGGCTCAATAATCCTTGATTAGCACATTCTCCAACTGGCTAGTGACTGGTCATCATACCATCATCAAACTAAGCAGCAAATGAGTAAGTTTGTGTATAATAGATTTTAAAAGTAAATATTTTTATAATGTTGGGGGTTTTATACTTTCACAGAGGGCTCATTTTCAAACATGAGCATGTAAGGTGTTCAAATCTAATGCTTGGGGGCCTGATCGTTGTACTTCAGTGCATAAAGTGGACTTTTATATGCTAATCAGAGCATCCAAATATGGGATTTGGGCAGCCTGGTAAGGCTGACAGCTTTGTTTGAAAGTTGGGCTCCCCCTATAGCTCCAGCCAACAAGTAAAGGAAGAAACATAACATACTTACCTAAAAAAATAACAACAGAATAAATCTGGCCTCCTGTACTTTCTGCCTGTTCTGAATGAAGAGGAAAACAGACCCCATTGGTGCCATAGTAGTTTCTGAAAAATTCCTTGTGGCTCAGTGGAATAAAAGCAACCACAAAGCCAATAACCCAGATGAGAATCAAAATGGAAATTGTCCTGCATTTTCCTGGCTTCAAACACCTAAAAGGGTAAACTATGCATATATATTTTTCCAAAGTCATGTAAGTCAACAGTAAAACTGACACCTCTGTGGACAGAATAGCCAATGATCCCACCAACTGACAGTGGATACTGTCCATCCACAACTGAGCATGCTTGTTATATTCTCCACGATATTTAACGTCAAAGGCTCCAATCACAAATAAGTATATTCCCATCAGACAGTCAGCACCTGTAGAAATAGCATTGAAGAGCATGAATAAATAGGGAATAATTTGGTTTATATATCTGAATCATCTTTTATTTTACTATATATACATATGTGTATATATATATATATATATAATAAAAGTTCTACCAACAACTATATAGTTAAGGTTACAAAATTCTCAGTTCTAATTGGTTTTAAGTGACTGTCACCTTTCTGAAATTTTCATCATTTGGACGGACATACTTTCTTCTTGCTCTCTGTCATAGGTAATTTTTTCTTTTAAGTTCATGCAAAAAACTGTTGTTATAAAGCATGACTAAAAATAATGTACATTTCTTATTACAAGAATACTGCTTGCACCTTTTTATGAACTATTCTAGTTCCAAAACAGCTAGAACACTGAAACTTGGTGTGCAAAGTGTGCACATTGAGTAGAAGTATCTTTGCCAGGGTTATACACAGTTGTTCTTTTATTTGCCCAAGCTATGAGCCTATGAAAAATCATATGCTAGGCATACACAATACAGACTGCACAGAGCCTTTTGCTGAGGCTGAAAAGTTCTCAAGTAAGGCAGGCCACACTCCACATGTGTGGCTGACTAAGTTAGCACCACAGTGAAAAGTAAAATATTCCAGGATGGTTCCTGCACACTTTTCAAAGTATGCATCAGGGAGTTCCTCTCTGAGCCAACTTAGGCACTGTCAGGATGAGAGCTGTGCAAAGAAAGATCATTCCATTTTGTGAAAGATTTCAATATTTTGAAATAAGGTTTAATTATGATCTGGAACAAAAAACAAAATGTTTCAAATACACCAAAAATGGGAAAGCCCTGGAGTCCGAATTTCAGGCCAGTCCACCTGGCTGATGACCCATGAGCTGTGGACTGTGGAAGCCTTGGGGTCCGTGGCTCAGGGGCAGTCCACCTAGCTTGCGGCTTAGTGTGGAGAAAGTAAATAAAGGAAGTGTTATTTACTTCTTCTCATAACACAAGAACTAGAGCAGTTGTCCCCCACATGGTGCCCACGGGAGTGTGTCTGCCGAAAAACCACTGAAGTGCCTGCTTCTGATGTCGGCAGCATTTCGGAAGACACAGGGACTAATGCAGTGTTGCAGCCGAAATGCCGCTGAAAACGGAACAGATCAATTTGGCGGCATTTCGGCAGACATACCCCAGGCACGAGACTACGCGGCATAGCACAGGAATGTGCTATTGGACACAGAAAGGTTGGGGACCACTGAACTAGGGGGTCAGCAAATGAAATTAATAGGCAGCAGGTTTAAAACAAACAATGCACAGTCAACCTGTGGAACTCTGCCAGAGGATGTTGTGAAGGCCAAGACTATAACAGGATTCAAAAAAGAACTAGATAAATTCATTGAGATTCAGTCCGTCAATTGCTTTTAGCTGGGTGGGCAGAAGCTGGGAACCGGCGACAGGGGATGGATCACTTGATGATTCCCTGTTCTGTTCATTTCTGGGGCACCTGGCATTGGCCACTGTCAGAAGACATGATACTGGGCTAGATCGACCTTTGGTCTCACCCAGTATGGCCGTTCTTAGAGCCACAGACCCTGGAAAGCCGTAGAGTCCCTGACTCCAGGGCAGTCTGCATGAGTGGTTGCCCTTGAGTCCTGGACCTTGGAAGCTCTGGAGTCCCCATCTTAGGTGCAGTCCACCTGACTGTCCCAGAACCACGGACCTGGAAAGTCCTGAAGTCACTGGATCAAGGACAGTCCACCCGGCAGGCTGCCAAGGAACCATGATCCTAGGAACCAGCGCTGGTAGGCAGGATTCCATAGAACCATCCCTGCTTTCCATCAGACCTTTGTCAAAAGCAAACAGCTCCAGCAGAAGTTTTAATTTCAATGAATCAGCATTCTCCAATGGAAGAACATTCTGTTGGAGAATTTCTGACCAGCTCTAGAGAGGAGAAGCTCTCTGTTTCAGACTTCCTTAGGTGCACCTGATGGGGACAATATGCCAAACCCAAATGTTAAAAAAGCATGAATCAGTACACCCACTCCCGCAAATCATGAGATTGGCTTAAAAATCATGAGGGTTGTGGGGTGCGGGGGAAAAGAATAAGAAATTTGGGGTTCTTTTTATTTGCTTTACAGTCTTTGAGCATATAGGGTGCACTTGCTTTATGTTTTAAATGTTTTCTCTGCAACCATGAGTGCTAACAACATTTTAAAAAATAATATTTGAGATTCCCATGCAATCTCTTTTTTATTCAGTAGTTGGGGATTTAAGGAAATGCTTAAATATCATGAGACATGCAAGAAAGTTGTAAGAGATAGCAATGCTGCAGGTGGGAGAGATAGAGTTGCCCTGCTGTGGACCTCGTAAGGATTTGGGATTGGAGTTCCTGGGGTGTCTAGTGCAGTATTTTGGACAAGCAAAAAAACCACAGAGTCGTGGACAGTGGGTATTTAGAAGTGCTGCTATCTTGTTTTATATACAATTGACAATTACTTTCTAATGTGATTAGAAATACCAAAGCTTCTTTCTAATGTGTGAAATACCAAAGTTAAGGTAGACCTTTTCATATTTAAATTTATAATAAATGCAGTATGCAGTGTTGTAGCTGTATTAATCCCAGGATATTAGAGAGACAAAATGGATGAGGTAATATCTTTTATTGGACCAACTTCAGGTCCTGAAGAAGAGCTCTATGTAAGCTTAAAAGCATGCTTCTCTCCCCAACAGAAGTTAGTCCAATAAAATATATTGCCCCACCCACCTTGTCTCTCAGACGCAGGCGGGGAATTTGTGATTGCACTGATCAATTACAAAGTCGTTTGTCAATTCTTGGTTTTAAAATTTAAAAAGAAGCTCAGACATTGAGGGTCACATTTTCAAAGTCAGTCCTGCATCTGCACACACAATCATTTGGTCATGTAAAGAACAGAATTTTCTCATGCAAACAGAAATCACAGAATGTGTGCAAAATTGAGTTCTTACCACCGTTATGCAAATTGAATTGTTTTGAACACAAATGCTGTTGATGTGCACAAATTATTGTGTTGAAGCTGGCTAATGTTCCTTTGAAAATTTGGGGCTCATTTCCTGTTCTTATTGAAGACAGTAATTCGACACTCAGCTTCTATGGGAGTAATATTAAACACTTGGCCTCCAGTGTTAACCCACCCTCTACAGTAACTTAAAGGTAGAATCCAGCAGCCTTTTGTGTTGTTTGAGGTGGAGCATTTTATATTACAGTTTGGCTGAACTTTCTAGCTCTTGCAGTCTAGTGCTGTGGATGTCACTGCTGTATAATAATAAAATTTATAGACAGGCACACTAAAACCAGATTTTTATATTTGTTTGATACCTTTTATTTGGGGGGAATACTCACAGCAGAGAGACATTATTGACATGGCATGGAGCTTGTTCTCAGATCTGATGTAAGGCCGCATGCAGATAACAAAGATATTTCCAAAGCAAGTGACAGCAGAAACAACCCAGACAAACACTCTCTGTATAATGCTAGCTAAGAGATTCTCAAAGGATGAAATCCCATCGGTATTTGGCTTACAGCTGCGCACATGGGGGGCATATCCACAATACTGGAATTTCTTAAAATATCTGGTCGAGGGAAAAAAGAAAATGAGAAAATGTTTCACTCTGATTATCAAATTGCTGTGGTTTAGGATAAATGTTTTTTTAACAATAATGTGGGCATTTGTGGAACACCTAGTAAAGATCCAAAGCATGAAATGTTTTATGGTAATAGAAAACTAGTAATAAAGGATTTTGATTTTTTCAATACGCACACAATGAAATGCATAAATTCATTAATGGATTCCAAGGCTAGAAAGGACCATTGTGATTATCTAGTCTGACCTCCTGTATAATGCAAGGCATAAAACTTCCCTGAAATAATTCCTAGAGCAGATGTTAGAAAAGTGACAGTGATGGAGACTCCACCACTATCCATGGTAAATGGTTCCAGTGGTTAATTACTCTCACGGTTAAAAATGTAAACCTTATTTCTGGTCTGAATTTGAAATGAATTTCAAGTCTGTATAAAACGTGTCAGGGTTTGAACCAATTAGTTAGTTAATGTTTGTATAGTGATTTGATACTAAAAAGCCCAACATGTGTGTACTAAACATTAGTAATAACAGTACTTTAAAAAGTAATTATTTTAATTGAATCCATAGCACACACTATAAACAGACATGACTGTGATAGAGTGCAGTGTGCAATAGCTAGTCCTCACTAAACTGGGAGTTAACTAGCTCTTGCCCCCCTTCCCTTTTCCCTAGTTTAATTACTTCTGTGAAGGCATATAAGAATGTCTGCAGGGGAGTCAGAAAGCAAAAAGTGCGTGTAGAAAGTCAAGAGATCTACACCCAGCCGCTGAGTTGAGGTATTTCCCCACCCCGCTTTGTTTTACTTATTGACAGTTTGTTTTAATTTATACCAGGGGTAGGCAACTTATGGAACAGGCGCCAAAGGCGGCACGCGAGCTGATTTTCAGTGACAAACGCACTACCTGGGTCCTGGCCACCGATCCGGGAGGCTCTGCATTTTAATTTAATTTTAAGTGAAGCTTCTTAAACATTTTAAAAACCTTATTTACTTTACATACAACAATAGTTTAGTTATATATTGAAGACTTATAAAGAGACCTTCTGAAATGTTAAAATGTATTACTGGCACGGGAAACCTTAAATTAGAGTGAATAAATGAAGATTCGGCACATCACTTCTGAAAGGTTGCTGACCCCTGATTTATACTTATAAAGGTTTGATCATTCTTGCTGATTTATGGTTGTATTTTTTCATCAGCTGAAAGTGATCTGGTATATTCTGAAAGCTACAGAAACATTAAGAATGGTCTATATCAGAATACATTATACATATACTAGCATACCTAAACTGGTGCTATTAATATTACTGTACTTTAGATCATGTATACATTAATAAGGAAACCCAGTACAATATCCATTTACAAGGAACTGAACTTTGCTACTTAGGAGATTTAATAATAATTTTATCTTTATCATTATGTTAAAATGAATCCTAACCCCCCTCCAAGTCACTTTTTCTTAATGATACTCTCAGCTTACCTGACAGCATCAACTGTTTTATCAACTATTCACCAGCCAGAGAGGCAGTGAATGCATGTTTCCATACATTGTCAAATTCAAAATGCAAGAAGGAAAACTGGAATAATCTACTTACATGTAGGAGAGATTTCTAAGTGGCTTGAACATCCTTCTCTGGATATTTGTAATTTCAATGCCTTCCAGGCTGCTATAACCAATATTTTTACAATAAAAAAAGACAACATAAAATCAGTGGCAAAATACAACAAGCTTGTTGTGGGCACAAATTGTGTAGCTCTGATTATATGCACTTATAAATAAATGAGAACTGCATCTAGTCTATTCATATATTTGTAACTTCTGCAGTAGAAAATTTAAATAAAAAGCTAAAAAGTGAATTAAAATAAATTACAGTTAATTCTGATAACCTCACTGTCCTAATAGCAAAAAGGAGCCTCTTTTAATGCTCTCAGCAATGTTATGTATATTATTACTTTGCTCCTCCAAAGTACGGTTCTATTGATGTTCTTCCATTATATCAAGGAAAACAACAGTTCTAATAATAGTATTGTAAATTCATATTGTGTATTCCATCTCAGAGGGTCCAAAGCACTTCGTTAGCTATAGTAACAGCCACTGGAATTCACCCAATGACTGGAATACTGATTTGACAAAGACTGAGGAAAATCACAAGAATTTAGGACTGGCAGGGACCTTGAGAAGTCTTAAAGTCCAATTCCCTGTGCTGAGGAAGGACCAAATAAATCTAGACCATTCTTGACAGGTGTTGGTCTAACTATTCTTAAAAACTTTCAATGATGGGGATTTCATAACCCTTGTTGGAAACCCATTCCAGAACTTAACTGCCCTTATAGTTAGAAAATCATTCCTAACATCTAACCTAAATCTCCCTTCCTGCAGATTTAACCCATTTCTTCTTGTCCTGCCTTCAATGGACATGGAAAACAATGGTTCACTGTCCTCTTTATAGCAGCCCTAAACATACTTGAAGACTTATCAGGTGTTTCCCCCACCCCTGCAGGCTTCTTTTCTCAAGACAAAGCATACCACAGTTTTCAACCTTTCCTCCGAAGTCAGGTTTTCTAAACCTTTCAAAATTTTGTTGCTCTCCTCTGGACTTTCTCCAATTTGTCCACATCTTTCCTAAAATGTTGGCCACTCTTTCAAAACTACCATGGGATTCTTTTTTGTTTTTATTTTTTCTTAATATAAGAAAAAAATTGCATTAATATCTTCAACTACAATATTCTGTCACTGATGTATAATTGTATAGTGTTATATTAACAGAATATTTGATTCTTAATTCTTTCAAGTCAAACAGCGCAACAGTTAAATGTATGGTGTGTTTTCTAAATGCACACAGTCATTTTTTTATTTGGACTGAGATGACTTTAGGGCCTATTCAATAAAGATTTTAGTGCAAAGTTCACCTCAGTTCACAGCAGATCAAGCCACAGGTGAAGAACAGTATCTTCCTTAGTGGTTAGTAGCTGAGAGCAAGGGGCCAGCTCTAAGGGTCTTTTAAGGCCTTTTCCTCAGGGCTCGTTTTATTGTCCACAGAATGATTGCTTTCTCTTCTCCTCTCCACCAACTTTCTGCTTATTTCTGGCCCATCTGCTTTCTTCTTCTTCTGACACCTCCACTTGTCTCAGTGACCCAATCCCATCCCATCTCTTGCTCTCCCTTACGTCCACTCTCATCACCTCCCTTATTCTTCTTACTACTTACTCTCCTCTAGCCCTTTCCCTTCAGAACACAAACATGCTTTAGTGTCTCCCATTTGAAAAAAACCCAACCTTCATCCCACTAGCCTCTCCAGCTATTGCCCCATGTCCATTTTCCCTTTCATCTCAAAGTTCACTGAACACACTGTTTACAAGTACTGTCTGGAGTTCCTTTCATCCAATTCCATCCTAGACACTCTCCAGTCCAGCTTCTCTCCCCTGGATGCCACTGAAACCATCTTGCTAAAGGCTCAAAACCTCTTCTTAGTCAAATCTCAGAACCAGTATTCTATCCTCATTCTCCTTGACCTGTCAGTTGCCTTAGACACAATCAACCATTTTCTTCTTCTTGAAATCTTGTCCACCCTTGGCTTCCATGACTCCTCCTACTTCTCTAATTGCTCCTTCAGCATGTCTTTGCAAGGAGCCTCCTAATACTCACTCCCACTTTCTGTTCCACAGGAGTTCCACAGAACTCTGTCCTTGGTCTCCTCCTCTTCTCCTTCTACATCTGATGTCTGGATAATCTCATCTACAAACACAAATTCAACTATCATCTCTATGCAGACAACTCACAGATTTACCTCTCTACTCCAGACCTGTTTCTGTCCAGACTAAAACCTCAGCCTGTCTTTCTGACATCTCTTCATTGATGTCCAACCATCAGCTTTGGATCAACATAGCTAAAACAGAGCTCATCATTTTCCCTGTTAACCCTTCCTTTCTTGATCACCATGGACATCACCAATGTCCTACTTATCATTCAGGCCTATATTCTGGGTGTCATCTTTGATTCAGACCTTTCTCTTGGTTCTTATAGCTGGATTACGTTTAAATCTTATCAAGTCTTTCTGCATAACATCTCTAAATACAGTCTTTTCTATCACTGGAGTATGGGGTAGGTCTTTCTCAAGCTTTCCCGTGAAAACTCTTTCACATTGAAACAGGGGGACTGGAACTCATCCCAGATGAGTATCTCTATAGTCCAGTGATTAGGACATTAACATTTGCTCTATGGTCTAATGAATATTTAATTTATATGTAGTAGAACCGCTTCAACAGGAGAGATTGAGCATAATCTGCTCCAAAATACCTCATACCTCCCCTGGGAAAAGGGAGACCTAAATTCAGATCTGTTCTCCACATCGGAGAGGCGGGGGGGACTCAATTGTGTCTCCCACATCCCAGGTAAATACTTAAATCACTGGCCTAAAAGATAAACGGGGGTGGGGCATCTTCTCTTCCACCAACAGGCTTAATTGCTTAACTCTAGGAGAGGGTTCATGGCCTTGAATCCCAAGCAGAGGGAGCCACCTCCCTCCAGCCTGGAATTAGGCACCTAAGGGCTTGACCATGTGGTGATTTAGTGCACAGCAAGCTGGGGAGTGCAAATCTACAGCACATTAGTCTGCTATGCACTAAGTTGCCCTTTGGACTCCACTACCATGCACTAGAAGTTCCATGTCAATCTGTGCTAGGGAACTTTTAATGTGTGGCAACATTGTTCACAGGGAGAGTTAGTGTGCGACACACTAGAGTGCTGTGGATTTACATCCCACATGATGTGTGCAATAACTATTCATCTAGAAAAGCCCTTACCCTCACGACAGTGGAATTTATTTAATTCTTTCTGGATATTTTTACATGATGTCTGGACTGACTGGTCTCTTTTTGTGTTTCAAAACTTCCCCCAAAAGAAGCTGGTGAGCTCAGGAAGAAATTTGAGTACTATACATAATTTTTTTCAAAGTTACATCTTTGAGGGACACCAGAAAATATAATAGAGGAGTAGAAGTGCAAAGCACCTCATATATTGCTTGCTATTACACTTGATCTGGAGAAACAATTTTTCTCAACAAGAATTGCAAAATCAAAAAGAAAATATCCATAACACATATATCAAAAGGACTAAATACTTACAGGGATTTGAGTTTTAGTAGGTAGTCAAACTGGTTTGCTTGTATTTTCTGGATTGGGTTATATGAAAGGTTCCTGTAAGTGCAAACAGTGATGTCTAGTACTGTGCAGATTCCTTAAAGCTTGTTCTAAAGGTAATATCTAACCACATTATACCTTTGTTTTCAATTCCTGTAATAGTTACTCATTGTAAGGCAGTTACAATTGTAAATAGTGACACTCCTCTACCTGACAACTTGGTAAACAAGAATAGAGAACAGACTGATGCTTCACAGGCATGGTGTTAACAAATGACATTTTATTCAATGGTTTTAAATGTGGAAATATTTCAGTTACTAAACTTTTTGGAAGTTATATATTAAAAATAGTTCCAAAGAATTCTTCTTCATCATCATAGCAAATCGCAAAGTGGCATCGCCTCCTTGCAGATCAGGTGCCACCCAGACTTATCTGTAGCTAGGACTGCAAGATCACCAAAAAAAACCTCACATATATTTAATACTCCTGAGGGCATTCTGTACCAAAAAATTAAAAATTCTGTGCCAAAAAAAATTATGCACACAATATATTAAAATTCTGCAAATTTTATTGTCAGATAAATGTGGAGTCTCCAGCATAGCATTGGGGAGTACAGGCCACTGGCTGCACAGAGGTGGGAGATCACTGTGCAGCTTCCCACTGAGATACAGACTCAGCAGTGAGGCTGCACCCAACCCTGAGACAGCACAAGGACCAGATCTGCCCCAGAAACACCCCAAATCCTGCTTCTCTGTGTTGTCAAGCACAGAGGCAAATTTCTACATTTCAGGTTGTAATAAATAGAAAATAGAATCAAAGCTGCGTAAACCACAGAAACGAATAGGTTTCCATAGAGATAATGATGCATTTTAACAGTAGATTCAATATTTGAGGAAAAACTGTATTCCTTAAATATATTCTTAGGGCCAACTTCTGTCACAAGCTAAGTTGTTGAAGTCTGTGAGATCTCTCATTCTAAATGGCATATTCATTTTCTGTGTGCTAAATAATGGAATCTAGTTATTAAAAATACTAACAATATATTGGGTAAGAATAATTATAAATAATTACAATAATATTTTTTTTTAAATTGCATTTCAGACTAAGTTTGGCATTTTCAGGTAAAACTCAGATATGAACATGACTTTCTTCGTTTTGCTTCCTGGACTGGATGACTGAAGCTATCGTTTCGAATGAATAATATACAATAGCACACAGTATAAAGAAGAGTTATTATAAAGCCTTACAGCTGTGAGAGCTCCTTCAGATCCTTAAATAGATGTGGAGGAAGTGATTCAATCTTGTTGCTAGCCAAGTCTCTGTGGAAACAATCACAGATATAATATCATTAGTTAGTGGTTTCTTTTCATTATATCAAGAAGCATTAATAACGTAAAGAGGTCCATAATTTTCAGTTCCTTTGTCAATTCAAATTATAGGTTATCAGAAATCTGAAAAATAAAAGAATGATGTTACAGCAAAAGGTGAAAGATAGAGACCTCAGACTCTATGAGACCATATAATATGCACAGGTCTTATTGTTTACTTCACTTTTGCTTTAATTTTAATGATTTTTTCATTTACTCTTCTTTCGTGCTGCTTCTTCTCTCCAGTTCCCTACCTCTTCCCTAGTTGATTCATTTATGGTCTTGGACAGAAATATCAAAGATTTTTTCCTGCCTAAACTAACCAAATAATCTAATTTCTCAGTTAATAGAATAAGACCATTTTGATTATATGTACAGTAAATGTTTGGTCAATTTCCACTTTAATTCCTTACTTAAGGTAGCTAATTGGTTTGAAATAAAATTCTTATCCATTGTGCAACTGAAATGGATTTTTAAAAAATGTCCTATGGATACATTATCTGTTACATCTAGTTTTTAATAATAATATTTAGCACTTATTAATAATGTAGATATAACAAAGATTAAAAATATGCCTAACCTGGGCAATAGGATTTGCATGCTTTGACATAATTTAAAAAATGCAACATTTAAAAAAATCCCAGCAGTTTCCACAAATCATTAAGTTAACTAACGAGCAATATATCCAGTCAAACTCTTCAAGTCAATGGAGATGCATCCAGTTACATGAGTAGAGAATTTGGCCCCTGACCTTTATCTATCACATGATAGATAATCATCTACCAATGTGACCACTACAGAATCAGTGTTGTAGACAGGCCCTTCCCGGGACTGACAAGAGTCGGGTAGATAGGAGGCAACCAGATATTTTGAGAGTTGTCTCAGCACTATCTGCTCCATAAAGTTAACCCAAATTGGAAGATTAGATACTGGGCAGTAGCTGGTCAGACAGTTTGAATCAAATGAGAAACCCAAATCTGAGATGGGCTCACAAGGTACAGATTCTTCTTGATTAGCTGCTTTCCTGTTCACTGGTGGTAAAAATGCTTGGGGACCTTGATTACATTACTGGCTTAACCTCATGCAGCTGTACTATTGCTGGCATATGGGTGCTAGTAGAAATATGCTCTGTTACATGCTTTGTCCTTACTCAGGAAACACAATGCTCTTGTGAGCTGTTTCTCCTGGATTACGTATTTTATTGAAATGATCTACTATCTCATATGCTGAATGACTGTGAAGTTTGATGCTTTCTCTAAAGTTTGTTATATGAAAGCAGAATTACTGACAAATACGTAAAATGCATCTTCACAATTTAAAGGAGCTAAATTATTCAGCTATTCTTTGATTTTAAAAAATCAACTTACAGTTCATCTAACTTCTGGAGAGAGGAAAAGCTGTTTTCATTTAAGGAGCTGATTCTGTTTCTTCTCATCACCCTGAAAGTATAAAAACAAACTTATGCTCCCTCAAATGTGTTTGTTTTCTGAGAAGACCATGACACATAATCAAGTAATTGATTACATTCTGGATCATTTTTCACATTCTGTCTTTAATTTACATCTTGTTTTAAACAATGTTTCATATCTTAATTGTTCAGTACATTAAAGATATGCCAAGTTATTAAAAGTTCATACGTTTTAATATGCTATAAACAATTTTTACTGTGAATGTATAAGCATATATATATGCTATATGCTCTTTCAACTGCATTTGCATCTACCAACAACTAAAGTTATTCAGAAATATCAAATATTTTGTATGCCATGTGACAGTATGATGGCATTAATTATTGATTATTTGAAAATTCGTGACCTTTTTGAGCATGTGACCAAAGCACATGTGTTATGCAAAAAGTGTGAAAGTATATTTCAGAAACTTGATGTCGGCCATTGTGCATAATGTGACGGTTGGGTTACATAAACACTACTCATTCTGGCTGCATAGAATATGCTATTACTTACAGTACAGTTAGAGCGCTGCAGGAGATGAAAGTGACATTTCTTAAATTATGTATATGATTGCCTTCAAAGTCCCTAGGAGATAAAACCAAAACATTCTATCACTGAAGAAAGTTAACTTCAATCAGACAGCTACTTGGAAGTAATTATTTATTAAAGAAAAACCTCAACAGAACCTTAGGGCTGCACAAAGCATCCTAATACTTGAATGTTTCATTTTTCAGAATGCTCCGAACTGCTTTAGGTGATAGCAGTGTCATTAACTCAGGTGGGTGAAAGTCTGAATCCTGAACTCAGGTTTTGACAGGTACTATAGAGACAAACTCTTTTTGTTTTCAAAATCTGAGAGTGAAATTATGACTGCCCTAATGGCAGTGATCGAGTGGTCTCAAGTGGGAAAGAACTCAGGGAGCCCCTTGTCTCTAGTGCAGGATACAGCCATAATTTATCTGCTTGCTCACCATGGCTACAATATTTTCCTAGCAGGATTCAACACACCCCAGGAAGTCAGTCTAGTTAGGCTGGCATGAAATGGGGATTGTCTATTCTGCAGCATCATTCCCCTCCCTCACATTACCTGGGTAAAGTGTAATGGAAGGACACTGATTTAAAGAAGACAGTTGTGTCGTTGGTGTTGTTGGTGTTATTATTGTTATTGTTTTGTAAAGTAAAGACTTACAGCCAATGTAACCTTGGCATGTGTTGGCAAAGAGGTTTATCAGGCAAATGCGCGAGAGAATTATTCATCAGCACTCTGGAAAAAGAAAAATAGTATTGCTAGCAATTGATGTTAAAACAATGCCCCATCCCCTTTTACATTTTTGTTTCTTCTCAGTACAAGGCAGGCAGAATTTATTCATTTTTCATATTGTTAGAGATAGTAAAATGATTTAAAAACACTTCAGTACATTTCATTATGAGTACTGGTGTGACCCTATCATCTCTTCAATTACTAACTGACTGACTTGGGGCAGATTCACTGGTACACTCTGGCTGCCTTGCATCACTGGAGCAGCACAAAGCAGCTGAAGCGTATGTGTGACTCCCCATTTATCTTTTTGAAATTAAACCTAGAACCTGATTGTGTTCCCATTGAATCAATAGGAGCAGGGCTGGGTCCTTGTTTAAATTCAGTGGCATTTGACGTTTGCATAGATACACAGCATGATTACTACCTAATTGGTCATAGTCTTTTCTCACACTGGTTTCAGTTGAGTTGCTTTGGATTTACATGGATGGGAGAAGATTCTGGCCTTTTAAAATCTGTGTCAGAACAGAATAGAGAGGATGGAGGTGAAAAAATCCAGGCACTTCCCTAAAAACATTATAAGATACAAGTTATAAGATAAAAGAGGAGAATGCTACTAACTATTGTGATGGATATAAAGTAGCCTAGAACTAAAATATCACAAAGCACTATATACTGGAAAACATTATCAAATGATTTAAATGTGTGAGAAAGATATTGAACAAAAGAAGGTCAGTAAAGATGTACAGGAATTTAATCAAATAAAGCTCGGTTTTACTAAGGAAACATTTTTTTCTTACTGTAAGTTTCCACAAAGTATGTGAATATCCAAGAATACTGAAGTCACTGAGTCCAATAAACTTGGAAAAAGATACAATTTACTGAAAACTATAGTTTCCATGACACAACTGAATGCAATGTCAATCTATTGAGAAGTTGATATCACTGTTCTCCTCCAAAATGGATACAAGCAAATCTATCTCTCTCTTCTTCCTCTCTCTCTCCATAGTTTGTCAGTATCCATGTGTTTATTGGGTCCCAAATGATCCAGCTAATAGTTTGGGATATGATATATCCTGACTTTATAAGGCTGCTCTGCTAATGTAAGTGCCTCACTATGCTGAATTAATAACACCACCTCTGCAAGTGGTGTAGAGTCACAGTTGATACAGTGAGGGTGTAGACTCTGTGTTACTTATATCAACTGTTAATGGTCTCCAGCAAATGCCCCACCATTCTGATCACTGTTGTGAACTCCGTTACCCAGGGATCAGATAGACAGGAAGCCCCTCCCCTCCTTTAAAGCCCCACGAATTTTTGAAATTCCTTTTCCTGGTTGTCTGGCTTGCCAATCACACCTAGCAGCCCTTTATTGCAGAGTGCAAATTCTCAGCTGACCATGAGCTCTGTGCTTGCAATGCTCATGAAAACAGTGCAAAGTTGTACAGACACCATGCTTCTGTCAGCGAAGAGTGATGCATGGGTTTGTGGGATTTTGAAAAGAAGGTGTGAAAATTATGGACTGCAGATAAAATTATGGAATGGAGAACATTGTATCTTGCAAAGTTGACCCCATGCTCCCAGTAATCTCTGTCTGACTTGTTTCAGCCCCATCAGGCATTGCAAAAACTTCTCAAAGACCCTGCACTCCACAGTGGTAACCTGCAGTGGGATACCTGCTAATGGTACACTGCACTCTGCATCAGTACAAGCAGTCCTAGTAAGGATGCACACCACTGACACAAGGAGCCAAGTGTGCACACATACACACAAGCTGTATGCCGACGTAATTTAGGTCAACACAAATTTGTAGTGCAGACATGGTCAAATGTAGAGAATCATGTGCATCCCGATTGGTTTCTTTTGTGCCTTTTGAAAAGCAAGGACATAGAGCTCAGTTCTGGTCCTTTTGAGTTTAGCGGACTAATACAGGACTCATGTACTTTAGCATATAAAAAGATTGAAAAAGCTAGGTTTTGGAGGAAGGTAGGGCTCAATTTCCCCCCAAAAAGCTCCACTATTGGAGAGAGTTGATAATGTAGCTTGACCAACAAATCTTATAAACCCACATTAGTTTTTATCTATTTTCTTTTTTAAACATTACATTTAATTTGTATTTTAATACCTACAGGAGAATAAGTGAGTTGAGTCCATGAAATGTCAGTGGAGAGATCTGACTGATCTTGTTATTTTCAATTATCCTGTAAACCAGAACAAAGTGTATATTAGATTGATAAATTACTGGGGGTCTGAAACTGAACAGACATTAGAAAAGATAATGTACCCTGAAGTGGCATTATTCAAATACCCATTCAAACTACATAAGAATATTGAATTAGCATACTGTGATATATTGAGGTAGAGTACTGAAGTTTCATCAAATGACATGGGAACTCATTTTCCAATGTAGTTCACATGATTATTTGAAAGATATTTTTAAACTTAAAAACAAGAGCAATTTTCTTGTCAACTTTTAAAACAATGTCATCAGAACGTTGACACCATACAGAGAATTTTTTCAAAGTAAGCAGTACATCAAAACATCCCGGAGACAATCCTGCAATTGAACATGCACAGTAAAAGTCTGTCAATCATTCTTCATCAAACGGACAGATATGTAATTAATGCCCTCAAATCTCAGTGTTATTTTGTTCAAATCCCACTGCCAAAAGAAGCAGTAATATTGTCAGGATTTCATATTATGAATGTCATCTCCTCTGTGGGATAGGAAGCACCATTTACAGGCAAAGGGCTGTCCAAGAAATTCCATTCTGAAGTGCTCCATTTCTGTCATTTTGGTATATCTGATTTATTTTATGTATTATTTTGTGTTAAGCAGTTATTTATTTATAACTGTGCGTACTACTGAAAAATAAGCTACAACAGAGCCATTAAAATTCTATGGCTCAATTCTGCTTCCAAAATCACTTACAGTTTTTACGTACTGGGATTACAAGTATTCCTTTAATTATCATGCTGTATACAAAGAAATGTTACATAGATAAAAAGGATACACATTTTTTTTGTGTTGCCTTAACTATTTCTTGAGAAAATTGATCTAAAACTAAGAACAGTACATACAGCCACTCAAGCTTATGCAGATCTTCAAAGACACCAGGCTTTAAAAAGGTTATCTTGTTGTGACTCAGATACCTGAAACAAGATCAATAAAGATAAAAAATAATAGACTCTCTAATCAGTGTCAGAGGAGTGAAGAAGAATGGTAAGATTTTCCATTATTATTCCTAACAGTATTATTAAATTGCATCCTCAAGAGATTCCATTGTTAACAATAAAAACATTTATCCTTGTGTGACTGGTCACATACTAACCCTTTGTCTCTTTCAGGACGCTAGTGTTTGTCACCTGGCATTCTGATTAAAGATATGGCTGCATGGACAACAGTGAAACTATGGCCTACGGCCAATTGGAGATTTTTGGCAATGATCATCTGGAACATCTTCATCTTTTCTATTAGAAAACTCAGTAGGCTCTAACTACCCTTCCGGCATCAGAAGCATTTGGGACCTTCTTCAGCTCCCACTGAAATGAATGGCAAAACGCCAATTGACTAAAATGGGAGCAAGTTCACAGGTCATAGGTATAGGTTTTAGACACTGGAATAACTGAAAAAGACTGAAAAATAAAGAGTGGGGCTACAAATTGTTTGGAGTAGTAGTAATAATAAACTATCACCCAAAATTAGGTGAAAAAATACAAAGAATAAGGGTAATAACAGCTTTGGAATTTACCTTTTAAGTGATTTCAGTACATGGATTTATTTTTTTCTACAATCTCACTCACTGGCCAAAAGTATTTTAAATAGGAAAAAAGTGTCATCTTTTGTAAAATCTGCACACAATAAGAAACAAGAATCCTTTCCTTATGTAATTGCTTCTCTAGGGAAAAATAAGAGTTTTCAATTATCTCAAAGTAAAGATGGCAGCCCTGCTGTTTTCATTCCTGGCTCTTAATTCCATAATGACTGGTTCCAGGATAGCTGGCATCTAAAATCACTGAGGTTCTCTCTTTTTCTTTCTGAAACAGCAAATGTTGGGAATAAGGACAGACTACAAGATACATGAAATATTTTAAGAGCACCTTCCTGCCAAATAACCTTGCTACCACTTGTCCAAATCCTCTGAAGTTTTTAGTGACAATAAGTGCTCAGTGAATTAGAGTTCAGAATCTGAGCCATTTGGAAATTATTTAAGGTCCGCGGTAACTGAGAGAGAAATGTATAGCTGTTCTCAAAAATTGCCTCTTTTCACATTGCTTCAGCACTGCAATAGTAATACTTACAGTTTTGTCAGGTTGTATAATCCTTTAAAAGCATGTTCCGATACAGCTCTGATTTTATTATTCTGAAGATACCTGAGAAGATAGAATCATGACAACAATTCATTCTGTAAAAATGCAAATGCAAAAAGATCCCCAAACTTATCAACTAAATTTCAAACTAAGGTACTTATATTATTGAAAAGGATGCTGTCAAGGTGGCTAGACCTTCAAATTAAACTCTCACAACAGTTATTTCTCATGGCTGGTCTCACCTTAAAGATTTCAAAAAGTGCATTTAAAAAAATAACACATTACTGCAGTGATAATTCAAAATCAGCCAAAACAAACACCTGACTTGCTTTGCATTCATTGAAAATGAACCAGCGCATGCATGCTGTCTCCTGATTTCTTCCCTAATCCCGCAATCTGATCTGTGTAAGGAGGGGACATTTATGCTTGCGGAGTCCTACTATAGTCAACAAGCATGCACGGGTGCAGGATCTGTCTGCACATAAGACTACAGAACTGGTATAATGGAGTGCATGCAGTGGTTTGTTTATAGTGATGTATATAGACAGTTGTGGAGTTGATGTCATTCTAATTAGGCCTGCAGCAAAGATCAGTTAAAACCCTTTACTTGAATTTCTATTTATAATACGGGACAATCGTCAAAATGTTGCATTTTATGGTAATTTAATCAAAATGTATGATGAAACTTTCTGATTGTTGCTAACAAAGTATTATGCATACTTTCCCCCCTTTTTTTGTTCCATCTCCTTTGCAATTAATGAACTGAGTTTCAAAATATTACATACGGTATCATTATTTTTAGGGATAAGAGGTTAGACTTGTATTTGATTTTAAAAAGCATGCTTCTCTTCTATACAATATTTTATTTGTTGTAAAAAAATAAATATTTTCAACAAAATCAAATAAAGAATTCAATCCTCCTCTTGTTGAAATCAATGTGAGATTTGACATTGACTGCAAAAGAAACAGGATTGGATCCAAAAAGGCCTTATCCATTTGTGAGAGATCCCTTAGCAAACCAACACTTGTGAATCAGAAGTAAATTAAAGGAATTAAATTATGTAAGCAAATGTTTCATGTATACATTTCCTTAAATGAAACAAGCCACTTTATTTCCAGAACTTTTTAGAGATCTAAATTGTACTTAAGTCTGTGAACACAAGATGGTGCTGCACAACCTCAGAATTCAAGTTAGAATCCAAGAATGTTCTAGGAAAAATATACTGTATGTCTTGAGCTGGCAACAATGATAAGTGATCCTATGCTTTCACACTTTATTTCTCAATTGTTCTTAATTTTTAATAATTCACCCTCATAAAAGGACTGGGATTTTTTAAAATAATGAAATGTATACAAAACTTCTATAGTAATATACAAGAAATAATCCAATCAAAAGATTTTGGTTATGATATAAGCCATTTTTGTGGTAGTAATCACCAGGTAGCAGTCATCACCAAAAGGCTCAGAAATGTGGTTTAAAAAAATGTTCTCAAAGACATGAATGAGTCTTTTCATGACAAGGAATGCCTTTTACTTTTCAAACTTTCAGAATACTGAATGAAACTATCAGTTTTCTTTCATTTCTTCTGATAGAATTGCTGCCTATTATACATTTAATTTTCTTTAAGATGCAATAGATGTTAAGATCCACATTATTATTATTTTTCTAATATACAAAAAATGATTAAAATGTAATGTCCAGAAAGTTTAGGCTGCAAAAAAGGGATGGAATTCACATCAGGCTATTTGAACAAAAATAACTTGCATGATTGAAAATTTCAGCTAAAGGTAAGAAACAGTAGATTTTTTTTAGTATAATCAGAGTTTTGTCAGTAAGCCATAACACTGCCTTATCACAATTTGCTCTTATTTTAGGATTTTAGGTTAAAAAATTCCTTACAGATTTTTGAGGTCCTGGTACTTCTTGAAACTATCAGCGGAAAGCTTTCTTAACTGATTCCATTTAAGGGACCTGTAATAAAAATAAAATTATTCTGTAGATACACTAAGGCCAAATTCAACCCCAGTATAGCTCCGCCAACTTCATTTTTGATCTAATGAATTTTCACCATGTTTTAGTTGGCAGAAATTTCTATAATAAGTTAAATATTTCCAGTAAGGTTACTCTATGTGAAAGTATGTGTATGTGTGTGTTCTGAAAATTAAATGGAGAAGAGTTTTTTCTGCTGTATACCCACCTCTCCTGCCTCTGCATCATATTAGATCACTGGAATCCATTTACGTCAAAGGAGTTAAATCAGGGTGAGTTTGGAAGGGAAAGGGGAAGGGATGGTTTAGAAGGGGTAGGGATGTCACTTATCTTACATTTCTGAGCAGGATTTTGGTTTGATTTTTGTAAGTACTGTTCCCCCTCACCCCTTTCTATATATAAACTCATATCAGCTGCACATTATGCACCTGCTGAAAGATGCAATTAAAGTGGGAAAGCTAATCTTACTGAAAGAGCTTAAGGGTATGTCTACACTGGAGCGGGAGGTATAATTTCGAGCTTGAGGAGACATAGCACGAACTCTGATCAAGATAGTGTGCTAAAAACAGAAGCATAGCTGCAGCAGCATAAGTAGTGGGAGGGGCTAGCAGCCTGAATACAAACCTGGTGCCTCAGAGGGGTATATATTCAAGGGGTTATCCCCTCCTGCTGCTTGCATCACTCTGGCTACACTTCTATTTTTAACATTCTAGCCGGTGTGGATATATCTCCTCTAGCTGAAAATCACAATTTCCAGATCCAGGTAGACATACCCTAACAATACAAGCTCTGTAGACCCAGGAATGAAAACTGTGGCTGATCAAGAATCTTCCATAGGGCAATACATAAAATTAAAAGTGGAGTGCTAGGATCAGCATTGTAGAATTGAATTTTTCCCTCTCAAAGGGGAGGCAGACTTTTTAGCGTTGAGAAATCTTCAGTGTTCCCTTCACTTTCACTAACATTCTCACTCAAGTTCTTACAAAACAGCTGGAAGGGACTCACTTTGGGTCCTTGTCATTGCTGCTCCTTAAATCAGTTTTCAAGAGTGGCTGTTTTATGACATGAGGCACTTTAGGGCTAATTTTGCCACCTCTGAAGCACTCTGGGGACTTTCTGACCAAGGGAGCAAGAGACTGGGACTCAGACCCAAGTCTCTTGTATTGCAGAAGACAATAGTCAACAGCTAGGAGTCACAGGGTGAAGCCATTTGAATTCTGCAGAAAATGAAATCCTGTGAGAATCATTACAAATATGTCTTTCCACAGGGATCTCTCTGTTTCTGCATGAGCCCTGAGAACTCAATTTTTTCATCTTCTTGAAACCCATTGTACCTCTCTCAATGATGCATATCATAGCCATGTTCTTCCAGTTTAAGATTCGTCTGGATTCCCTTCACACCTCACCAATGCAGCATTCCTCAACCAGCAGGGAGTGGTTATTGTTAAATGATGTGAAACAATCCATTTCTTGGGGGTTAAGCGAGCTGTCTCCACAGGCCCATTCATTCTCCGCTGACCTCATGAATGAGGGATAAGTACTAATAAAAAACCATGTCTCTAGCACCAAACCATTAGCCTGGCCTTCATGCTGGTTTTTAAACTGAAAAATTAGCAGGCACAGTATTTCCTTCAAGATGTGAATGAAACTTCCACATATAAAGACAGAATTTAAAACTGTCTAGAAGAAGAGCTGGCTCTGGCATTACCTGATCATGGATTGTCATTAGTTTATAACAAAATTTGAGGGCTAGGACATCTTGTTAAAATAAAGTGACTTCCATTCAGAAGTAAAATGCAGGGCAATGTCTTACAGCACTAGAACGTGCAGGCAAATGAACAACAGATACATAGGATGGATTTAAACAGCAGGCTACAACTTTTTTAATTTAATACTGGGGAGGGATGATATGTGGCCACCCCTCATTCTCATGTAACACATCACCAAATAACCAATAGCGCAGAGTATACATGCCCAGCCCTACCTTTAGGACTCTGTTTGCTTCTGGATCCTCTCTGCCTCCCCCTGTGTGAAGGGCGAACAGAGGTTACTAAGGAAAGACCTCAGTCTACAAAGACTTCAGGTCTCCCTTATTCCTAATGGCATAAGTCCACCAGTGACATTCCAGGTCTCATTTGCCTCTGGGAGCTAGCCCTTTATCTGCACTGGACACTGGCTGCAAGTTGTGATGAGCTAAATACTACTTACTCCTTGACCCAGCTGTGCCTCCACTGGTACATCTACACAGCCAGCAGCAGCAAGCTTCTGGGCCCAAGTGGATAGACTTGGGCTCATGCTACCACACTAAAAACAGCTGTATAGACAGCACTTTGAAGTTGCAGCTCAGGCTCTGAAGCACACCCCCTTCCCTAGGCTTCAGAGCCTGAGCTCTAACCCAATTTGCTACATCTAGACAGCTTCTATTAGTGCTGGAGGGGAGCCCCGCAAGCCTGAGTCTGTTGACCTGGGCTCAGAGACTCACTGCTGCAGGCTGTGTAGACATACCCTAAAATGCCATGAGGAAGGTGACAAAACCCACGAGGTCCCTACCTGTTTGGTCCAATGGGAAAAATTCCTTCCTGTTACCAAAATAGGCTATGGGGCGGGAGGTTCTTGCACAGCCCCCCCTCAATGTATTTAAATTCTCCAACTAGCAGGAGCAACATGACTATGAAAAGCCTTGAAGAATTTAAATAAATGGGTGGAAGAGGAAGAGCTGCATGGGTAGACTTATTCCCCAGCCCCCACAAAAGGGAAGGCAGTGGACCTGAAGAACCCTTCTTGCTGCCAAGCAAGGTCTCCTGCATCCCCCACACCCAATCTTCTGGGCACCATGTTATGTCACCTGCAGTCAGTTCAAGTCCCAGCTGACTACATATGGCAGGGCATAGTAAAAGCATAGTGAATACCAATGTGAAACGGTCTTAATTTGTCAGATTTGTTGCTTGACTGTCTGCACCTGCTCTCAGTCTAATTAATGATGAGCCCAGAGCTGCATCACCGCAGAGTCTGACTTGGTATCTACACCCTGTTGACAAATGGCAGCATAGCAAACCCAAAAATCAGTTAAAAAATCAGAAGATTAATCTCCTAGGTTTGAGTTTATTTCTAACCTGAGATACACACAAAACCTACCCTTCAGAGCATATGCTTCTGTGTCCCACATGTCTATTAAAGGCACCACTTCAAGTAGTTTCATGTCCTGAAAATAGCAAGAAACTTTACAGAAAAATTCCTCAGGTGGAATATTTGATGCTGCATTTTGTTTGCCGAGTGGGAAGCACAGCTTCAGACTTGAGTGTGTAAGACAGGACCAATGGTCAGGCTACCCTCCAAATCTCTCTCAAATCTTAAATCTTGTTGTACTGACTTCTTATCATGAGATAGTAAGCAAAATCCCTACCTTTAAAGCCCTACTCATACAGGTATTTCCCTGAATTTCAGATTATTGGTATAAGTAAAAGCTACGTGCAGGAGTAAGGGTTTCAGGATGAGATCCTAGCATGTGTGATTCTCAGAGTTATTTCTCTTTCAGTGTTTCTTGATGCTGGTGAAATTGTACTCATCTGAGGCACTATTGCAGACAACAGTGACTGCAGACTCACTATATCTCACACTTCGATTTCTTTTGTCTTATTTTATGCAGGGGTAATCAGGGTTTAAAAGCACTTTACTACAATGCTTGTCAACACAGAATGATACTGTACTTTCAATGCTGTTCAGATCAAGAAGCAGCTTGTTCTGCTCTACTTACATCAGAGTTACATTTGAAGAGACTGAAGGGACAGCGCGTAAATTGGCACCCTCACAGTCAAGCTCTAGCCCTCGGCACAGACATTCTGTTGGCACAGAATCAACCACTGAATGAAGAGAAGATAGCAGTCATAGCAGAAGGTAGGTGATGGGATGGGGAGAAAAGAAATGGGTAGAAAAATAGTTTTAGTATAACAACACTAAAAAGAGCTAGACAATGCTTTGATTTGAGGTTCTCAAGTATGCATTTAAGTTAGATTTAGTAACACAGTGACTGATATAAATACAGATAATTAGAAGATTGGTATTGACTTCTGAGTCCAATACAATAGCAGCACATTTAGAATACAACTTTGAGCTTGATATTGTGATTGGTGGGGAGGATGTTTTATCTGTGTTGGGTCCTATTTCTGTGAAATCCCAAGTCCATGATTAGCTAGACTCCCCACCATATTATTAATTCTGTATCACTTTATCTGGACTAGACTGTGCTGATGTGCAAGGGGCTAAGAATGGGTCCAAGAACATTTCTTTTCCCTTTATTACCCACCCTGAGCCATGCCTGGGCATAATCTCAGTTTCTGTGCTTTGGCCTAGCACCTCCAGCAGCATTAGCTAAGGCTAGGACAGAGAGAAGGCAGGTATATGGGTGTATGGGCCCAGATCGATTTGCATAGCCAATGAAGAGCATGCTGCAGGCTTTTAAGAGCATGGGGGAGATTTTCAAAGGCACAAATTGCTAGTAGGTGCCCAAATCTCATGAAAGTAAATGTTCTCCCATCAGTGTAAGTCAGTGATGGGCAAACTGCAGCCCGCAGACTGCAGTTTGCCCATCACAGGTGTAGGTAATGAACCTCCCCGAGAGGCAGTCGGTAGGTCGATGGAAGAATTCTTCTGTCAACCAGTGCTGTCTACACTGGGGATTAAGTCAGCATAACATCACTCAAGGGTGTTTGTTTTTCACACCCCTGAATGAAGTAGCTGGGTCGAACTAACTTTTGACTGTAAACCTGCCCTAAGTTAGTGTTGAATTATCTATAGACAAGAATTATAAGTTTTTACTTGCAAATGAGCAGACAAAATCTGAATGAAATGAATATTCAGGAATCTTAATTTAGCTTTACCCAGCCTTTCTACAGCATATTTCACATCTGGCTCTTCAATTAAGTTAGTTTGCACAAAACCATGTTTTGATTAAATGAAACAAAACCAGACAAGCAATACCAAGATCCTTTTTCCTTTTAGTCTCTGTAGTTTGTACCATCATCTATTCTTTGCAGAGTTAAAACCCTAATAATTTCTGTTATATTCTTCTATAACTGTTAGCATTTCCAAAGGATAAGATAGTAGGAGTAGTGATTACTGCAGTGAGGGAAGGCAATCAAGCCTCTTGGTGGAATTGAATTGTACAGTTCAGACCCACTCAATAATAGATCTTTTATTTTTCAACAGTTTCCAGTGTGAAAAAGTCAATCAAATTTTTTTGACAGAGTACTTGTGAAAAAAAAATCATATCTGATCCTCTTCATTCCCCGTGATGTGAATCTATGTGCTATACCTCCTTCTGTGGCTGTGATGCAAAACTCAATTATTGTGTCTTTTCTTAATCCTAGCTCTGCACAGAGAAGATAGTGAAGAATAAGCCTATCTAATACAGCATGACTCCACTGGCAAGGACGAGGGGCAATATACTACCTCAGTTTAATAACTCCCACTGAAGTCACTAAGGATTTAGTGCAGAATGTGGTATGATATTACACTAGCAGGATCTCTGGCAATTGGCTGATTTCATCTGTTACTGAAATTATCACAAGAAAACGATAGGTACAACCCAAAAGACTTGAAATAAAAACTCCCAAACTTGAGTTTGTTCAAAATCTGGATCTGAATTTTCCATTTTGGTGCCGTATTCGCTGATAATACTTTATAACAAATTGCTAATCAAAATTATATTCGGAACCTGTATCTGTCTCACCTTGCTTTCTGCAGTATCTGAATGGCTTACAAATTTTTTAAAAAAGCATGTAGTTTCTCTGGGTTTCCCTGGGTTTCTCTGTCTCCCAGAAGGAGGGGATTTTTAAAAAATATTTATGTATGTATATATGTACAGTATTTTGATGTGTGGATATTGTAGGAGAGCTAGGCTGAGAATTTTTTTTTTACATTTTGTTTTGAAAGATGTGGGGTTCAAGTCATTCCACTTTGTGCATCTCTCTAATAACATATATTGCCCTCATAATTGGTGTATCTGTTATGTTTCTAATAGAGGAATTAATCTTTTCCAGAGAGCAACTTCACTGTAGCCTGAAAGTCACTATTAATGGCCTTAAAATTTGCATAAATGCATCAAAACTGTGAGATTTTCAATCTATTTCACTATAAGTTGAATGACATTGCATCTGAGTATGCTGTAAGAAGATTTACCAGAAGGAAGTATGTTGCACCCACTGTACTAATCACATGAATAACTACTGTTAGTACTTACAGCACTCCGATGTCTTTACCCCAAAAGCATGCGAGGAAGTCATTTTATTATATTTTGCAAAATACTTATCAAATTGTTGAGACCATCCGTTGTTGTCTCCTAAGAAGAAATCAGAGAAGGCATCTCATATCAAAACCAGTCCAAAACAAACCAAAAAACCTTCAAAACATTTCCCACAGATCTGACAGATAACAGGAGCTTCATTAAGTTTGCTTGCAGAATCCTTTATGTGGGTACACACACACACACACACACACACACAAAATTATGTTCATTTTGCAAAACAAGTTCATTCTACCTTACAGAATTCCAGCATTTTGGTGTGACTGTTGTGACAAAGAAAAAAAGATCTGAAAACCCCAATTTTTCCTCAAGCAAAGCTAATCATATAACAGAATCCTAAAAATGAGAGAGAAAAAAAGACCTACGAGGTCATCTGTTCTTTCTGCCAGTGCAGGCTTATCCCCCTCACAGTATATTGTCAAGTGCTTTGTCTAGTTTAGTTTTAATGATTCATATGATGGGACTTCCACAATTTTTCTTGGAAGACTGTTCCACACTGTAATAGACTGCATTGTGAGGAAATGTTTCCTGATATACAGCCTTAATTTCTCTTTGCTCAGTGTCTAGGTCAAAGTTATATGTGCAGTACTTTTGGGGACAAGTAACTGTTCATTCACCAGAGCAGCAGGTCAAGGACACAAAAGTGAAGTAAAAGAGCAGCTCTTTTAACGTCTTCCCACAACTAAGGACTTCCAAATATGGTGATGCCATGCAGCCAGGAGAGCATTGTTTCTTTGGAAGACTTTCACATATAGTTGTAAATAATGTTTTCTGGTCAAGTCAAAACCTAATAAAGAAGACAGAGGCACACTGCTAATAAACAGGAAATGGAGTTGACTTCTCTGTTAAAGTTGTTTGTGTCAAGGTTTCCATTCTAAGATGTATTTTGACTTTTCTTTAACTTTGTCAAAAAACTCCATTTGGCCTAAAATTTTTCATTTGGATCAATCTGGAGCAATATCACAAACAATGCCACTGATTATCAAGATAGCAGCCACCAACTGGTGATTCAGAAACGTCAATGGTAATTTAAAGTGTTACTTGTAAATGCAACTATGTCTTCACTGTCAGAAACACTTCTTGTGTTACGAGCTTTGCAATGATTATGCTTAGCCAAATGATTGCAGTTTATTCTAAGAGTCATGAATCTCCAGGAATAAACATTCTTCCTCCTGAATTTTATACTTTAGTTCATACTCGATATCATTCATTGTGGAAGCATTTAATAAAACTTTATAATCAAGGGACCATGGTCACATTTATCAGTTTGGTAATATTGAAAAAGGGAAAAGAAACCAGAGGTAAAATTTACTTACCTAGATGTAATTTTTCCTTCTCTGAAGTGGGCATTTGAGTTATTCCTCTTCATCTTCCAACCATAGAAGTGCCTTATTTTTAACCACACCCCCATCCTATCTTTCTAGTTTCACAATGCACTGCCAACAGGTAGAATTATTCAGAAAAGTGATTTACTGGCTGAAAATGATGAATTCCATTTAATAAATTTTGCTGGTGTTTTGACATTTCATTCCAATATAGAATTACATTTTTAATTAAAAGGAGAGTGCACAACCTCAAGAAAGCCAATAGTTCAGTGATTAGGGCATTCACTTAAGCAGGTGGGGACTTGGGTTCAAATCCCTTGTTCACTTGATTCAGACCGTGGAGTGTCCTAACCATTGGGATATAGTTAGTCTCTTTCTGGTCTGAGGAATGCTTATTTAATTTATAAAAAGTGACCATCCTCATGTGGCAAGATTGAGAGAGACAGACTAACTGTAGAGCCCAGAACTTAGGACACTAAGTTCAAGGCTCTGTTCCAGATCCAAAAGAAGGAGGACCTGTGAGTGCTCTAATAACTGAGCTATTCTATGGTGGATTTTTTCATTTGCTCATTTTGACCAGAAATTCCATCCTGGACCTGAGAAACCTTCTGAACAATAGTCTGGTGAAAATGGATAAATTTCTGTGAAAAGTTTTGGTTTTGACTAATCCATATTTTCTGATGAAAGAATGTCTAGTCATAAAATCCCTAAGCAGCAGTGCTGATTACCTTTTTAGTACCCCAGCAAACTGCCCATGTTGAGAAAACAAACTATACATTCTGATTAATAAATATTAGTAAAGATTAGCTATCTCCAACCAGGCTACCATTATATTATATCCACTGTGACAAAGTTCCGAGTCTGTATTTGTGGGTTCTGCGCTTCCTGGCAGATTTAGGGGCCTCAGAAACTCATCTAGGTCCAGAGTGGCCTCCCTTTCTCAGTATAATTGGCAAGAGTCACCGCCTAGTGAGCTACCTTCATCACAGGCCAGTATGGAAGGTGGAAAGGGAGGAATACCCCACAGACTTTGTTGCTCTGTAGAGCTCAGTAAGGACAGTTTGGCCTCCTGTATGAACTGAGTCTCACTTCTCCTCTCAAGAGGATTTCTGTAGAGTATGGAAGGAGATGGGGGGAACCCGGGCCTGCCCTCTACTCTGGGTTCCAGCCCAGGGACCCTAATAGTATCAGCTAAGATGGCTGACCTTTTAGCCACAAAACACAATATCATTCCCTGGGCTACTTCCACACAGCAGTCCCCACTTCTTCAAACTTCACTTAACCCTTACCTCAAGGCCTCCTTCCTTGCGTATGATAAGTTGTCTACCTCTCAGTCTCACCAACAGCACAACTTTCTCCCACAGCTCCTGACATCTACACCCACCTGACTAACTGGGAGGGTTTTTAACTGGTTTCAGCCAGCTCCTGATTGGCTTCAGGTGTCCCAATCAGGCTAGCTATTTCTGCTGCTTTCCAGAAGCTTCTTAATTCGTCCCAGGTGTCTTGATAGGCCTGGAGTAGCCTTTGTGTGGCTATCTAGGGAACTGACAAAGAGTCAGATCAGCCACACCATCACTGGTTCATTCACCTGCACATCTACCAATGTAATATACGCCATTATGTGCCAGCAATGTCCCTCTGCTATGTACATCGGCCAAACTGGATAGTCCCTATGAAAAAGGATAAATGGACACAAATCAGATATCAGGAATGGCAATATTCAAAAACCTGTAGGAGAGCACTTCAACCTCACCAGACACACCATAGAAGATTTAAAGGTCAGCATTTTGCAGCAAAAAAACTTCAAGTCCAGACTGCAAAGAGAGACTGCAGAGCTGCAATTCATTTGCAAATTTGACACAATCAATTTGGGACTGAACAGAGATTTTGAATGGCTGGCCAACTACAAAAGCAGCTTCTCTTCTCTCGCTATTCACACCTCCAGTTCAGCTGCTAGAGGAACACCTCACCCTCCCTAATTAGAGATAACAAGCTGGTTCAGCCTCATTGGACTAACCTTGTTATCTCCCACCTGGTTCTTGCCTACCTATTTATACCTGCCCCTGGATACTTCCACTGCATGCATCCGACAAAGTGGGTATTAGCCCACGAAAGCTTATGCTCTAAAAAAATTTTGGTTAGTCTTTAAGGTGCCACAGGACTCTTTGTCACTTCTGCAATTCCAGACTAACACGGCTACCCCTCTGATTCTATCTAGGGAACAGGGACCTGCACATCCTGAGGCTGATATACCTGCCTTCCAGCACTCTCTTATACCCTTCTGGACTGACTCCGTCACACCACTTATTCATTTATTATACAAAAAACGGAAAAGAAAGACTTAAGGCAAAGCAAGACCCCAACATTGTTGCTGTTGGAGTCAGTTCTGGCTGTTGGAGTCACCTGGGCTAGGAGTACCAAGCAGGCAGGGAATACTGGCTAGGAGATTTTGAAAAGCCAACTCCTACTGCTGAACTTCTACCCCTAATAGGACAATACTAGCCAGCTACATTGCTGCAAAGCAGGCAAAGCCGTGTTCTATTGTGCACTTGGGCCTTTTTGATCGTAGCTGGGCTTGCTACTTGTCCACGTGTTCTGTTGTGCACTCAGGAACCCTTTTGATCGTAGCTGGGCTTGCTACATGACCACGTTTTCTCTTCAGATACCATTTTCCTGCAGACAACTGTTCTCAGAAATCCTCTGTATACCAAGGAGACACCAAGAAGAGGGAGAATAATAATAAATGAATAAATATTAATAATAAAAACAATGGGAAGGGCTCTTGCCTTGAGTCAGAGAAAGGAAAGGCCTAGAGGAATCTCCTGCCACATCAAACAGAAGTGAAATACTGGGAAATTAGAGAGGCACTCAGGTCTCTGAACAGTTTCACTGACTGGCACTGCACTGTTAAGCTAGGAAGAGAGTTTAAAAAAAATTAAAATGCTTCCATGATTGGAAAATGAGGAATAAGCCAGTTATAATGGACCACAGAGCACCAGGGAGAAAATGCCAGGCACCATTTCATTTTAGGATGTGGATTACAAGTGGATTGAAGTGTTGGCTAGCAGCATGACTTTTATAAATAATAATAAGGTTATAGGTGAGGATCAGACTGTCTTCCTCCATGGTTGGTAGAGGTTAGTGATCATTATTTGTTATAAATATTTCCTGCACCACCAAGGGCACTCCATGATATTCTCTCAATGTAGTGTGACGGAGTCAGACCAGAAGGATATAGGAGAGTGCTGGAAGGCAGGTATATCAGCCTTAGGATGTGCAGGTCCTTGTTCCCTGGATAGCCAAACAAAGGCTACTCCAGACCAATCAAGACACCTGGGGCCAATTAAGAACCTTCTAGAAAGGAGTAGAAACAGCTAGCCTAATTGGGACACCTGAAGCCAATCAGGGACTGGCTGAATCCAGATAAAAACCTCCCAGTTAGTCAGGTGGGCTGTGGGTGTCAGGAGCTGTGGAAGGAAGTTATGCTGTTGGTGAGACTGAGTGGTGAACAACATATCATCCAGAAGGAAGGAGGCCCTGAGGTAAGGGTGAAGTGGAGTTTGAAGAAGCAGGGGCTGCTGTGGGGAAGTAGCCCAGGGAATTGTATTGTGTTTTGTGCCTAAAAGGTCAGCCATCTTAGCTGATACTATTAGGGTCCCTGAGCTGGAGTCCGGAGTAGAGGGCGGGCCCGGGCTCCCCCCTTTTCCATCTTCCATACTGGCCTGTGATGAAGGTAACTCACTAGGTGGTGACTCTTGCCAATTATACTGAGAAAGGGAGGCCACTCTGGGGCCTAGATGAGTTTCTGAGGCCCCTAAATCTGCCAGGAAGTGCAGGACCCACAAGTACAGACTTGGAGCTTTGTCACAGTAGGGACAGGCTTTTGTGAGTAGGTGCTGTGTGGGGATTTCTGTTATGGTTCAGAAGACTGTGGATGGGGGATGCATAGGTGATAATGGCTAGTGGCCTTTTACCTCTGTGATTTATGGTGCACTAGGAGATCAGATGGGACTATCTGTTGAACCTTATTTGTAATAACCCCTGAGCACTTGGTTGCCAAACTGAGCATTGACTGGATAAGAAGCAGAAAAACATCACTGGCAAGATTTTCCAAAGGGTTCCACCCCCAATCTGACCACTTAAGCAGGTGCCTCAAGAAGAGCAGAGCTCTTTTGAAAATCTGTCTCTAGGAGGCCATAATTCCTGTCCCCTAATTAAGCTTGTAGTGCGGCGTCCCTTATTATTACTATTTTTGAGCCCATTCCTCTAAATGGAGAGACTCCATTGACTTTTATTTGCAAGGTCAGGGTCTTAAATGAGGATAGTAGAGCTTACTATACAGGAATGGAATCTGCTGCTATTACTAGACTGTATTTTTACCCAGAGGAGGGATGACTGAGATGGGAGATGAGAAGGATCTTTTTGTAGATGATTTTAAAGAGGTATGTCAATTTTGCATATTTCTGGTGCACTGTCACAGACATGGTGGTCCTGCAGCATGACTGCATCAGCTTCTTCTCTCCAGGTTTTTCTACCTCTTCCAAGGAGTCATGTGACTCAGCCCTCTGGGTAGCTCACTCTCAGCGTTCAATCCTTTTCTGGGGCAATAAAAGTCTAAACAAACAAAAGGTTCTTCCACTCCCCCTTGAGCTACACTTCATCCCACTCTCTACGCTCATTTCCTAGCCCCTTCTGGGTGTCCCATAAGTCTCTCTGCCTTGGGATAGAGTGCTGACTCCAAGACAGCTTCCTTGGAGCCTCTCGCACACTCTCAGCCTCCCTCAGCTACCTTTTAGTCTTCTCTGCTCTGGGACAGAACTCTGACTCCCAGCTGCTTTGCTCAACTGCTCCACTTCTTCCAGACCCTACTCTAGGGTATTTCCCAAGAGTCCATCTTGCTTCTTACATTTCCTCCTTTACACAGTGTTCTCAGCACTTTTATGAGGCTCAGCATTCTTTTTTTCCCCCTAAGCCATCATCTGACCCCAATTAGTCCTGTCCCTTAAGCAGACAGGCAGCTAATTATGACACAGCTGGGGATAATGGAATAGTGCTAGCCTCAGGCCTCCAGGTGCTTAAAGGGACAGGTTATCCTATTACAAGTACGGTTGTAGTAAGTAAACACTTTTCACTCAGGATGCAGTCTCAGAATATTTTTGGGCTTCCTAAATACTGCAGTACCAGCATAGGAACAACTTCGTAAATTAACCGCTTTGTTGGATATTTTGAAATACTGTTGAAAACCATTTGTTCTGGTGTTAAAATATACAAACAACCCTAACTCCCTGCTCTCTTCTAAGCCAGCAAAGACATAGGGCCAGATTCCCTACTACATCGAGGAAGCTGTGTGCCTCTCTACTTCTCAAGGCCAAGCAGGGAGATAGGCTTTTGACAATGTTTGAGAAATTTTTGCCAAATGGCAAGCTACCCACTCTGGAGTGCGTATGTGTATGGAAAGTTTATAGACAGTCAAAAGGCAGCCTTGCATGAGTGTGGTGTAATAAAAGAGAAGGGATCCAGTCACAGAACAAAAGGAAGTCAGATGGACTCCTATACATATGACTTTGCATTAGTATAGCGCTGATTTCCTAAGTTTTCTGGTGTCAACTGATTGAAAATACTGGGCTTTTCATATGGCTCTTCTAGTCCTGGTTTCTACTAGCAGCGAAGAGGCATGGAAATATTTAAAAACAAACAAATAAATAGGAAAAAAGTAGCTAAACTTTTCTGAACTTCAAACAATTGATCTGATTTAGTTTGGTACAAGTTTCAGGACAAAATGTGGGACAGCTTTTATTTTAACCAAATTGTTTTGCCCAATCATAGATATACACCCTGTCTAAATAACTATATTTAACAGAAGCATTAAGTCAGGTACAGTGTGTCAGAGATATAAATCACATGGTAGTCATTTAAAATTTATGTTATGGGAGTCCAATCTTTTTACACACCATGAAGAAGGGGTTCTTCAAGCACTTTCAGAAATGATTAATTATAGTACTGGCCCACTGATTACAGATGCATCATTTTGGGGAGTCCAGTTCTGATGACACGATTTTCCTGAGCCAATCCTAAAATAGGTTCTATTGGCTGTATTTCTGGCAAAGTGAGATTTTGAGACAATTGGACACTAGCACATCCTATGATGTGCAATAAATTTGACAATGTCTTACACAGGAACACTGAAAATATCTATGGTCCGTTAGATGGATTTACATTGTGTTGATTATCATTTATGTATTAGGGTCATAGAAGATGAATACGGACACTAATCCTGACAAACTACAGATTTGAATACATACATCTGAGAAATCCAAGAAAATATCTCCCAAATCCAGGAAAATATCAACTAAAGATGCACAATGAATTGTTTAGAATGAAGCTTACAACATGAATTCTGCATACAAGAGGTTTAGGTTGGATATTAGGAAAAAATAGTTCACTGGGAGGGTGGTCAAGGACTGGAATGGGTTACCTAGGGAAGTAGTGGAATCTCCTTTCTTAGAGGTTTTTAAGGCTTGACAAAGCCCTGGCTGGGATGATTTAGTGGTGGATTAGGTCCTGCTTTGAGCAGTGGGTTGGACCAGATGACCTCCTGAGGTCCCTTCCAACCTTGATATTCTATGATTCTCTGCTAAATTGTATAGGCTTTTAGAAGAATTTCTACTAGTATTATTACATTTCTATTCAATTTTACAGAACCTTTTCATAAGAGTTGTAATATGTCATAAGTCTTATTAAATAGAAAAGGCCCACGAAAGTGCTGAGCACCTGCTGACCACACTGCTCAGTGTTGGTAATCTAGGTCCACATTTTTTGAAGTGTATTTGCAATTTGCAATACAGCTAGGAGAGATTTTCAATGAGACTTGGGTACATTACTCCTTTAGACTCCTTTGAAAATTCCAGTCTATGTCTGCCATCAAATATCTGGTTTGGTGATCTAAAGATATCACTAAGGACTGCCACATGTGGGACTTAAATTTAGGATGTGAGCATGGTCCCTCATTCACAGGACTGTAAAGTCCAGGAGCATTCTAGTAGTAATACAAGTAATCATAGAGGAATCACCTTGCATCACATTCTCTCTCTTCCCTTTACTTCCTCTAGGGAGTCATTTTAAATTTAACCTGAGTGCCTGTGTTTGTTTCAGTGGCCTAGAAACAAGTGGTGATGAAACCATTATTTCATGAGAAGAGAGTGCACACAATATTTCACAAGAAGAGAGCCTAGCTGTCAAAAAACAATGTTGCTGAATTACAAGGAAAATTGGCCAGCAACCATATTTCTAAATACTGAAAAGATTGCTGTCCTCAGTATAGACAGTTCAGGCTACCCAATTAAATATAATGACCCTGTTTATGAACAAAGTATCGTGTACATAGTTAAGTTGTGTTCTTTCTACAGTTCTCTTATACAGCCCAATAAGTGGAGTACTAGACAGATGAGTAACATTAGCTGTTATTTTCTTAGTTCAATGTTTCATTCATAATGGAAAAGTCCAATTTACCCAACTACTGACTGCACCCATGGTGTTTAGGTATCTTCCTTGAAATGCAGTTGAATAGTTAGATATCTATCCTAGATTCTACAGCTTCTCCTATATCTTGATTAGCATATTAATAATTGTGGTATTGTACAGCAGTTTCTCTTTTGTACTGATTTAGTGTGTATGAAATATTGTAAATCTGTTTTAAGCATAACATTTAGGACAAAACTGGTATAGTATGTGCCAGGAAGAGAGTGGACAGTATTTGTTGTCACTATCTTTTATCTTAGTTTCATCCAATATTCGTATTGTACCCGATATTCAAGTAAAATCCTTTTATTTTAATATTTTAATTCACACGGCAGCACATGATTTTTGAAATTGCACAGTAGATAACCATTCATACACATCAATTAGCTAAATAACAGAACAGATTAAATGAATTCTGTTCTGGACGTCCATTCCAAAATCTCAGTTACAGAATTTGCAGGGCCAAGTCTTGTAGTCAGAAAACAAGAAGAAATGTGTTTTTTTTTTTCCCCTAAAAAAGTTTTTCTCTTTCATGGAAAAGCTGACTGAAGAATCATAATGCAGGACAGTTTGTCAGACTTGCAGTGCTGCCTGCCAACTTGAGTTTTAATTAAACTCATGCACAGCGGGGTGCTGGAATTATTACCACTTTCACACACTTCCTGTGTTTGTTAATAGTTTCACAAGCAGCTTCAAATAAAATACAGCATGTAGGTCAAACTATTCATCATCACCCTTAGCCTTTTTAAAAGGAACTAAAAGCTTCTGGAAACAGCTGGCAATGGGCAAAATAGTCCTGACCATTATCTTTGGAATGCTCTGTGCTACTGTGTTTTAACATTATAAAAATGTAACAAACACTATTACAGTTAAATCATCAGGATTTTGCAGCAATAGGGGCATTGAGCTAAATTAATCCCTAGTATTACTACTTTTCCTTTAAAGGAGTTTTTACACTAGGGATGAATATGATTTTAGGAATACAGATATGTCAAGCAATTACTTCTAGTATCTGAAACCCAATGAATATTTTACAATTTTTGACAAAAATAATAAAAATACACTTAAAATAAAACACTTTCAAGTTCTAATGCAGAGTGCATGAATATTTACAACACACTGCATTTTTTCGCAGGGTTATTATCTGGATTCTAGTTGTTTATATTTTTTTTAAGTAAGTTCATCCCCGTTGTTATGGAATGTTCCAGCAAAATGAAAATTAGTCTCCACACCAGCCATCTGGGAGCCCTCAATATTTTCTGAGCTGGACAAGCGCACACTGTAATGAATCTAAGGCATCTAGGACCGGCAAGGCAATCAAAGCCATTTATTGCTGACACCATCCATTAAAAAATCATGAGTGAGACTGGAGTTATTATACCTCCAGGTTTCCCCGGACTCCTTTTTGTTCGGTTACCAGCCCTCCAGGATTGGCTGGGAGTCTCCAGGAATTAAAAATTAATCTTTAATTAAAGATTGTCATGTGATGAAATCTCCAGGAATACATCTCCAAGAATGCATACATACAAATTGGCAACCCTACCTGTGCAATATTCATCTGGAGGCAGCATTATCTATCTTTATTTAGATTACTAATATCTGATCATATATTATTCTTAAAAATTAATTGGTATCATTCCCCATAAGAGGGGATATGAAAGTAACCGGAAAAGGCTCATAATGTTCCAGAGTAGTAGTTGGAGGAGAGCTTTTGTATAGAGCTGGCTGGGGACTGATGATTCTTTTCACAAAGAATTTTGAGATTTTTGAAGCCCTGACTCTGGGCCCAGGATGCTCACACTCTTCTGTCAGGGCTCCCTGTCATCCTTGTCCCTGTCTCTGGGCTTCATATCACCGCATGAGTGCCTGGTAAGAACACTAGGCCCATGCTCTACAATGGGTTCCTGTTTAAGGACTAGAGAGTCAAGGTCTCCTCTGTCAGACTCCTTGCTGCTTCCTCCCAGGACTTCTTATTGTAACCTCTCTTTTAGGCCTTCTCCCTACAACTTCCTTAAGGTCACCTTTCTCTCAGGCATAGACCTCTCGGGGCTGTTCCCTGGAATCCCCTCCCCTCAACAAAATCCCAAACTAAAAGTACAACTATAACCCCCCTTTTGCCCTTCCTCAGGCTTGAATTTTCATCCCTCTCAGCTGAGCATCTCCAGGGCTCTGAAATCCAGATTAGCAGGTTTTACCACAAGAACCTGCCTTCTCCAATGCAGTAGCTGCTCTACATCTCCTCACCTAGCCTCTTGCCAGGCTATTTGACTTACAAGAGGATCCCAGGCCCAACCTTCCCTCTAAGCTTTTCTCCTTGACACTCCCATCACAGCAAGTGACTGTAGAGCTCTTTGCTCTTCCTGCAGCACCTTTGTGTGCCAAACTTCCTCTGTTTAAACTGATCACTCAGTTCATTTCCCAGCTGGGACTCATCTTTAATTAAGCCTGGCCTACTCTGCAATTTCAGCCAGGTAGCATAGCTAGGTGGTGGTCCATACTAATGTTTTCATTTCCTGTGGAGGTTCAACACCTTGCCATAACACTCCAGACTTGACCCCAAGCACCCTTATTATTCTAATCCTGGAGTCTCACTTAAGCAGAAGGTTTCCATCATATCAAACACTGCAAAACTGTGTGGACTATGGTGAGAGAGTTGTGAATACGATTTCAGTACAGATGTCTAGAGTCCAAAGGCACACTATCCACTGTATTGACTAGCTACCATTTTTTAAACCAATGATTTGTGGCCACATACACCAAGACATCACAGTTGTTAGTGAATTGTATGTATGCATATTTGGGGAGAAAACACGACCTTGATTTCCAAAATACAAACCTCATCCCACTCCCACACAAATACTCACATATAGGATAGACGAGTTAATTTTTGTCATAGAGTCACAGACTTTAAGGTCAAAGGTCAAACTAGATGATTTCATCTAATTTCCTCTGTATTGAGCCCAATAAGTTGTGTTTGACTAAAAAAATATCTTTCAGAAAGACGTCCAATCTTTATTGAAGATACAAAGAATGAAAAATCCACCATTTCTCTTGATAGCCTAATTCCTGCAGCAAGGCCAAGAATATTTGTTAAATGAAAACTTTATTTTTTTTACAAACTTCTCTATTTGCATATTCCAACTCACTTTTTATTCACATTAACATTCTGCAAAGTGACATTAACTAGGCAGAAAAATTCACCTCTTCAGTGAGTCAAACCATTGCCATAGTACTTCACTACAGAAGTCAGCCCCACTGATAACTAAGTGGTAGGTGCACCTAAAAAGGTTCAGTGGTTTTGTTTGATTAATGCTGACCGAAAGGTTATCAAAATTATCTGAAATGTGGGGTCTGTAAAACTGGGATGGTATTTTTGAGTTTTTCAGGACTTTGCCTGTCAAAGTCCCACCAGGAAATATCACAGGGACAACTTTTTCTGTGGGAGAGTGAGAGTTTCAGACTACCATGAAGAAGTTAAAGTGAAGGCCATAAATAAATAAATAGGTGGAGGAGGAAGAATTGGGAAACAATAGGCATAAGAATTTTCTTAAGCTTCAGTAAGGTGTCTAGTTTGAGTTTCAGGTCAAAGATCCAAATCAATTGCTTTCTCACTTTATTTTTTAAGCAACATTATTCACTTATCACTAATGATATTCACAAATGCCTAGGTACAGCATGGATAATCCCCTTATACTGCAATGAGGCCGGGCAGCATGAAATGATATTTAAGGCAAGAAACATTGAACCTCTCCCAGAGCATTCAAAATATATTGAAGGAACCATTCTATACCATCAGTGGGGAGGAGAAATGGTTTAATAGGTTTTTCCCCTTTAATTTCTGCTAAAGCTACTTAATGGCCATGTGGCCCAGCCAGAGCTCCATGGCAAGACGAGGCTCTATGCCTAAGGAGCACCAGCAGAATCCTGATGAGGGTAGCCTCTCTCAGCAGCCGCTTCACAGAACTGCCAACTACCCTCAAAAGGGGAATCTGTGGCCCAGATTACAATCTCATTTACCCCAGTTTTACCATGATATAACTCCACTGACTTTACTAGAGTTCATCCTGATTTACGTCAGCATGATCAAGGTCAGTATTAGGCCCCATGATTTCACCCCCACTGCTATACATAGGGTTACCAGACAGTAAATGCGAAAAATGGGGGGGGGGGGGGTGTGATAGGAGCCCATGTAAGAAAAAGACCCCAAAATCAGGATTGTCCCTATAAAATCGGGACATCTGGTCAGCCTAGCTATGCACAGCAGAGGGAGACGCAGGAGAGTGACATTTGGGGATGTTGACAATCATGCATCGGGGAATGGATGCTTCCTGGCTGATTGAGTGAAAATTAGGCAGACAATGACGTGGCCAAACGACCTTGCCTAGAAACATCATTTCTGGCTGTTAAGGACAGGATATAAAGGAATATGCAACCAAGAAATCAAATCGGGGCAAAGCAACCCAGCTGATCACCCAGTTGAGTGTCTTATAATGAACTGAATGATCTTCAGCCACCTCTGGCCTCCTAAGCACCTGCAGGCTGATCCATATTCTATAACCCCAAGAAAACAGCAGCCTCCACAAGGTCTTCTTAAGGAAGAAAGTGAAGATTATGCAGAAAGGCAGAGGGAAAAGAGACAATTTTCATGAATCACTGCAGTGCTTTTGCACTCTGAATCCTGATCACATTACATCCAAGCTGTATATATGCTTCTGGTAAGCTTGCCTGAATAATTTCAGGATGTGAATAAGGCAGGCTGTCCCATAGTTTCTATATGCATTACCAAAGGACCTTCCAGATTTGACTCTACAATTATATACCTTGACCTACAAATTCTGAATAAATGTATTTGAGAAAAGAAGAGTGGATCTTATGAATCCTTCAGTTCTATAATCCTTTTAAAGAACTGTCATGTGCTGTCAAAATGAAATAAAATTATGCTTTTCAATCCATAAGTGTAATGTAAATTCAAGACATGAATATGTCCATTCTTTGTCAACATGGTTTTCTTGCTTGCAATGTAATTTTATGCTATGTCTTGTGTATGTGGTGTGATTATGTGTGTGTTCCCTCTTCTGGATGTTTATACTGTAAGTCCATAGTGTAGGACTAAACTGAATTTAAGGGACTTGATCTTTATTATAAATTTTGTGGTGTTATCAAAGCTATTTCATAATTATCTTTGCTTTTTGTATCAAAAGTTCAAATCAGAAGTTAAAAATGGAAAATACATCAAGATAGACAAACAAAGATTTGCTTTTCTTCCAGCAAATGAGTGATAAGTTGGCTGTATTTATCTTAAGCAAATATCTATGTTGTTCTCATCTACAGTATATTTAATTTTTCTACAGTTCCATTAACTTTGACTATTTATTTAGCCTCAACACTATTTAAGTTTCACTGAAAAGTGGCCCTAATGGCATATGTACTAGAAATGAATTAAAAAAGTCTGTATTAGCTTACCGCAGTTGTCTTCATCAGCCTGGTTCCCACAGTCATCCACACCATTACAGTGAAGAAGTTGAGGCAAACACTTCGTTATACTGCCACAAGGGAAATATCCAAGAGGGCATATGACTTCATGTCCAGAATCCTCATTTTCTGAAGTACAATGGATAACTAATAAAAAACAAAACAAAGAATATGCTTTCTTCATATATATGTTTTCTCTTTGGCTGAATTACTCAGTTGTATTTGAATGTGAGCCTCTAAATTACTACACATATTAGTTTGCCTTGTGTGTAATTATAATACAGTACCACCAATGATAACTGAGGAGGAAATATTAGTGTGTCACACGGTAATTAAAATTACAGAGTAATTTCTTCCCCCCTCCATACTGAAAACATTAAGAAGAGTAGAAGCAAAAAGTGTCCTAGAGCCCCTATCTAAAAGGATGGTCTCACGTTGTGCTGGACATTAATTTGTTGTAGCATTACATCAGATGAGCTGTGTAGATATGGAAAGTATTAATTTGTGCTGGAACTTTTGACCCAATAGAAATAAATTAGAGATACAAGTCAGACTTGTATTTTATCTAATTTATACCAAGTAAAAAGTGATTATTATAGACAAATGATCAGACAGCAAAACTATCAAAAGAACAGGACAATGACATGATTGGCTAAATGACAAATAACAGGTGAAATAAATATAGTATTTGAAAAGTGTCAACTGTTTAGTTCCCCTTAAATTGTAGGCCCCCAGCCTTGACAAACTAGCTGTGTTTCCTGGGTGTATAACCTTCCCAATTAATGGCCCAATCATTAATCCTTTACCTCTCTTCAAGATGTTTATATCCAGACATGTCTTATCTCTGACCATTATTTTAGTGGCTGATTGCTCTTCCTAGCAGGCCCTTGTGAGTTAACTCTATGCAACTTTACATAATTATATCAAGCAGATAAACTGAGGTACAAATAATATTCCAAAAAACAATACAGATCTTCCCCATGTTATCCACAGACAGCAAAGTAAAATCAGGAAAAGACAAATTATGCAAGTGTTCCAGGCAAACCAATAACATCACGAGGAAAAGGTTGAGGAACATAGAAATTCTGTATAAGCTAAGAAACATTAAACATCACTAATATTGTGTCCTGTATATAAACAATAGCACTAAATTGATTCATTTTTCATGAGTTAGCTGAGTACTTGTGGTAGAAGGAGTTTTAGTTAATGGAAAGTGAGAGTGTGCTCTGGTATTTTGTTCTGTAAGGATCACATACAAGGGAAACTTCAGCAGTAGCTACAAAGATAAGGGAGAGTCTCCCAAGGAAAATAAGGTGCAAAAGATCCATCTCTTAACTTTATATATATATTTTGAACATATAGCCTGGTGCTTCAAAGTGGCAGGGTCCTCTAGCATAGCGGTTGATCCTGTACCCACTGAAGTCAACAGTAAAGTGCCCATCGATTTCAACGTGGCACACAGAGCCAGATTTTCAAAGGTATTGAGACACCTAAAGATGTAGATAGGCACTGTTGGAGGCTAGCTGGCCCTTTAACAAGAGTTTGGCTCAGACTCACCTGCAACAGGTCAATCACCCTCCCAGCTGGTCCTAACTGACTCAGGATCAGAGGGTCTGGCCTGTTATTGGGTGCATCTGGGGAGAGGTCATAGGGTTATTATACAAAGGTTGGACAAGCTCAGCCAAAGGGAGAGTGACAGAATGGTGGCTGCTTGCTCTGAGAAGTCCAAACAGGTTGGGAGTGAAGCAAGGGTAGATCTCTAGAGCAGAAGTGTAAGTGCCTGGTGGAAAGCAGCAGGTAGAAGACTAGTATGTCTCATGTTTCATCAGGGACTTTGATTAGTCTGTGAGAGAAAAGAACTCTGGAGGAACAGAAGATCTTTGGGTTTCTACTACTGTGGGACTCTGGGAAGGGGAAAAAGCTTCAAAGTCAGCACTCTCATAAGAGTGGGAGAGGCCCAAGAGTTTGAGTGTGGAAGGTGGAAGAGGTTCTTGTTAACATTTTACTTTAGGCTACCAAGGAAGGTTGTATTTAATTTGGGGACTGAGTAGCATGAAAGGGGAGTCAATTGTGAGAGTGACCCATGTAGAGGCCTGAACCATATAAATTCATGAACGAGATGAGAAGCTCTTCTGAGGGGAAACTGCAGCAACGATGCATGAGGCCCACCTCATGCCATGGGCATGATGGTCTGAAGGCAGCAACCCTTGTACAGACACCTAATGGGATTTCCAAAAGCACCTAATGCTAGCCTCACCACCACCCTTCCATCTGGAAATGCATACAGAATCAGATGTTAATATACATTTAAGAATGTGTAATCAGTGAAATAAACTCTGCTGATTTGAGTGTGATGCTAAAATGTTTGTTTGTAGTATATGCATGTGTGCTATGCAAGTTTTAATCATCTACAACAATTATTTTGAATTAAATGTCAAATGCGTTTGTCATTTGTCAAATGCATTTGTCCAGGCTGTCAACTGGATGAGACTCTGCTTCAATGCTAGGAAGTGTCCATCCCTGCATATCAATGGCAGTAGAAGAGACTCGGTTCAGGCGACATCTTTTCAGACAGAGGATGAACCTATGATCTTCCTCTAGCACAGGCAAGCGTACTAACATCTCAGCATGCCCACGGGTTTCCACATCTAGCAGACACTTGAGAATACCATCATGGAGATCCTATGCAATGTGGCCAGGTTTGACTCCTCCCTACTGGCACCATGGCTGAAGATCATCACCTTCCTAATCCCTCGTATCTCATTCATCCTGAGGGGATCTGCTGTGGTGAAGGTACCTCTGAACAAGGCAGACAACACCATCAGGCAGCTGATGAAGATGTGGATGTTTCTTCCCCAGACAGCCATCAATGATCTGGTGTACATCTCGCAATAGGCAGGGTGGTGCCAGCGTCCCTTGTATGGGTAATGTGTGCGATGTTGCGATGATCACTCATGCCTTCCCCCTTCTGATGTGCCTGGACATCATGGTGAGGAACATCACAGAAAGCGCTATGCTGGATGTCATCAAAAAGCAAATCGCCAGAACCCCCTCCAACAAAGATGTCGCCACCTACCTGAGTGGTTCACTGGAAGGTGAATTTGGAAGAGACAGGAGAGACGCTTCACTCTCAAGTCAAGACTGAAACACTTGCAATTACTGGGAAAGCATACTGGCTGCTGCTGAGCATGGTGTGATGAATGTCAGGAGCTGGGAGTCCTGGTGCCACAGGTGAAGAACATGGACCACACAATCCTCACTCTGAGAGCTAGAATCATGCTGGAGAGTACCCTGAAGGATGCCATCCGCTGCCAGTATGTGGAAAACCTGAAGTGGAAGCCGGACCACAGCAAGGCATTCAAGGTGATGTGCAAGTGGGATGCCAGCAACACCTTCCTCCCCAGAGGCAGCTTCACCCAATTTGCTGACTGGAGGTTCATCCACAGAGTCCGGCTCAACCGCATTCTGCCGAATGGAGCCATCTGCCACAGGAATCAGGACAAGCGATGTGGGAAGGTGGCTATGCCAATGAGACGCTACCCCATGTCCCGTGTAGCTGCAAGCCCCATTCCAGAGACTGGCAGCTGTGACACACCATCCAAGATCGCCTGGTCAGAGCCATCCTACCACCCGTTATCAACTGACTGAACATCATCATTACCAATGAGGACTAGAAGAAGATCATCATGGTGGATGTCACAGTGCCCTTCGAGAACAGGACCCTGGCCTTCCATGATGCCTGAGCTCAAAAGGTGGAGAAATACTCCCCTTTGGCCGACACCTTGAGAGCTAGGCGTTACCAGGTTCAGACACATGTGCTTATCGTTGGAGCCTTGGGCACATGGGACCCCAGTAATGAGAAAGTGTTGAGGGAATGTGAAACCGGTCAATGCTACACTTGGCTTATGAGGAAACTCATGGTATTGGATGCCATCAGGTGGTCAAGGGACATCTACATAGAACACAACATCCGACATCAGCAATACCAGGAGGGATGAGTCGGAATGCCGATGAAAAGCTCGGAAAGGAAAGTAACAGAAAGACTTCCCTGATAGATTGTATTTCTTAAATGGACATCCTACCCTAAGTCTCAATTACTGTGGAACAATCTCTACTCTGATATATTTTGCTTTCCACAACTAACTCTCTGTACAACTCTTCATGAGAGATGTACCTGAGTATTCGGATTCTAATATTTAACAGTATTCTTAAATTTATTCATCTAATTTGGGTTATTGATGTTTTTTTAAAAGCAAACTCTGTATTTGTGGATAAACTCTAAGCACTATACCTAGATTACAGACACTCTTTTCTCAGCCTGTGTATTACATGATTTTTTTTAACATAATACAATTTTTAAATCTGCAAGTTTTAATCACCTACATTTTGAAAATGAATTTCATGACATGTCAAATACATTTGTCCTAGTTGAGGATTAAGTCCATAGCAAAATGATCTATTTTTTTAAATTTTAATTTTTTTAAATAATTTTTTAAATAAACATTTAGCAGAAACAAGGAGCATAAATTTCAGTTCAGAACGTTTTTCTGAAAATTCTTAGTTCCTGTAAACATATAATGAAACTGTCACATCAACCATAACTACAGTAGTAAGACTATCATTTTCAGATGGTCTTTAACATAGATGCCTACACTATTATATATTACTTTAGATCAAATTAAATACATATGGATAATATATTTTTAAAAAGTTAAATTGTCAAAAAGGATGGTGGAAACTAGAAAGTTCCCACCTTCCTACAACCAGAGTACTGGTGCAGAATTCAGCACACAAGCAACATGTCAGGTACTATATGTGCAGTATCTGATTGTCCAAAGCAGAGGTGGGCAAACTTTTTGGCCCGAGTGCCACATTGGGGTTCAAAATTGTATGGAGGGCCGGGTAGGGAAGGTGGTACCTCCACAAACAACCTCTTCCCATCCCCTATATGACCCCCTCCCGCCTCCTGCCCCCCTCAGAACTCCTGAACCATCACCCCCCTCTCCTTGTCCCCTGACTACTCCCTCCAGAGACCCCCGCCCCTAACCACTCCCACCAAGACCTCACTGCCATCTAAGCCCCCCACTCCTTGTCCCCTGACTGCCCCCTCCAGAAACCCCCCACCCCTAATCACACTGCAAACCCCCCCTGCTTCCTGTCTCCTGACTGCCCTGACCCCTAGACACATCCCTGCCCCCGACAGACCCCCAGGGACTCCCACACCCTATCCAATTCCCTTGTTCTCTGTCCCCTGTCTGCCCCCCGAGACCCTCTGGCCCTTATCCAACATCCCACCCCCGCCCCCCTTACCACATCGCTCAGAACAGCGTGTCTGGTCACGCTGATCTGCCCGCAGAGAGCTGCTCGTGTGGCACACTGAGGCTGCGAGGGTGGGGGTAGGGACAGCGGGAGAGCGGGGAGAAGTTAGTCTCCCCAGTCCGGAGCTTGGGGAGCTGGACAGAATTAACCCCCAGGCCGGATGTGGCCCGTGAGCCATAGTTTGCCCACCCCGGTCTAAAGCCACAACCAGCGAAAAGATGTGATCAGAGCTAGCCAACTGGAGTTTGTCTGGCTGGAGTAAATTGCAGGATCTGGAGCCTGAGTTACTGGTGAGCTATGAAACACTTTTCCCGAACATTTTCATTTGGTTGAAAAGCCAAATTTCAGCGAAAGCCTGTTTTAAGAGAAAATTTTCAATGAACCCTAATTCAGTCCTTTCTTTCTTAAACCTTGGGCCATCTGCTCCATAGGTTAATATGTCATTGTTGTAGGTCCAGATGAATTGAAGTGGAATTAAAAAAAATATAGGGGGATATAAAAGTGTACTTGGAAAAGATAGAAGAGGGTAAGTTTTATATTTAGCCAACTTTAGAGAAAAAGACAAATACCTTGAATGGAGGCAGCTCTTTGAAATTCCATTTAACACTTAATGTTTGAGACTTGGGAGCTTTGCAAAAGCACCATGCTTTCTGTTTTGACAACTTGCATTAAATATTGTACTTAGATTAATATAGTGTCTGAAACATAAAAATAATCATGTTTTACTGCACATATCTCTCTGCTATTATTTCTCCTTCTTGACCTGAGCAACTCCTCATTTAGGAGGAAAAAATTAGAGCAAGGTTTTTTTTTTTAGTGCATTCTTGTTTGTTTATTTATAAGTTTTCTACAAAACCCTGTGTCTCTGGCCACAGAAGGAATCAAATAGTAGGAAACAGCTTCTTTTTCTCAATCACCAAGAACACTCTTATTTTCAGTGTGCGTCCTTGACCCAAAATTCTCTTCCTAAGTTTCTTCCTGAGTTAGACACTCTACTTGCAGCTGCTTTTTCAGCCTGTCTGTGTTTCTCTCTGATCCTCTGTGTTCTGTCTTCCCTCACACACATATACCTTGTAAAAATACTCTGCAAAAACTCCTTAGTTGGTTTCCATACTCCTTTTGTCCAAAGCACAGGCTTAGCCTTACAGTTACATTAACTGAAGGGTAGATTTACACCTATCAATCTCAATGAGGTGTCAACTCACCACATAACAGTTTTACCCAACTCATAAGAGGACATTATGAAGGTGTCAATTGCAAGTTCCAGGTAACGCTGAGTTCAATTTTGCATTGTTATGTATGAAGAATATCGTATATTCTCCCCAAAATTACAGCACTTGCCTCTTTGACTATAGAAAGAATTTGTACAGAATTTGCAAATAAATCTATGAATTAATTTAGAAATTAAAATTAAACAAAATTGATAATCCCTAAACTAATTAATGGATTTACTTCTTGTGACTCTTTGGGAATCTGGCTACATGCATTTATGAATTCCAGTTTGATTGTATGAACTCTGTATGTTTATACCCTTACTAGTCACTTTCATTGGTGTCATCCCTCAGTGTCTGTCCCTGAATAGAGCAGCGACACAAGGTGGGTAAGGTAATATCTTTTACTGGACCATCTTCTGTTGGTGAGAGAGACTCTTATTCACTTGGCTGGAAGCTGCAGCCCACAGAGGATTAGAGAATGGAAAAACTCTGGGAATAGGACAGGAAGTGAGAAATGTGTTAGAATCTGCTGTTAAAGGGGAGGCTGTCTAGCAAGTGGGAAGAAAGCATACCAGAATCAGAAGGCAAGACTGGTCAGGAGGAAAAGGGATGCAGAAGAATCCTGGATTCTCTGGAAGACACTAAGACTAAGGATGCTCAAGATTGGTGAGGAAACTGAGTCAAGATTTTGCATGCACGTGTTTATTGTTCTATAGCTCTTTATCTCTCTTAGGCACTGTCTATGGATAAAGTTTAGGGAGTACAGTAGAAACTAAGTTATGAGACCCTCAGGAATGAAGGTTGTTCGTAACTCTGAAATATTCGTAACTCTGAACAAAACGTTATGGCTGTTCTTTCAAAAAGTTTATAACTTAACACAGCTTTGAAACTTTACTACACAGAAGAAAAATGCATTTAACCATCTTAGTTTAAGTGAAACAAGCACAGAAACAGTGTCCTTACCTTGCCAAATCTTTTTTTTAAACTTTCCCTTTATTATTTTAGTAGTTTACTGTTTAACACAATACTGAACTGTTTTGGGGGGTGGTTTTTAGGCTTTTGTTTTATTTGTCTCTGATGCTGCCTGATTATATATTTCCAGATCCAAATGAGGTGCGTGGTTGACAAGACAGTTCGTAACTCTGAGGTTCTACCGTATCTTTGCAAAGTCTCTGTGTACTTGCTTTAGCTATCACAAAGTCCCCAAAGGGTGAAACAGTAATCAACAGTAGCCACACAGATAGAGGTCAGGAATGGAAGAGTGTGAGCCACTGAGGGGACTGGGGAGATTAGCACTTGTCTTGAGGTTTAATGGCGGCACAGCTCCACCTCCAAAGAAGAGATACGAGCATTGATGTGTCTGTACCTGTTGTATACTTGGTTGTCATGGTAATAGCACCTTGTTGTTGCTATGGCAACTGAGTTAGATTATTACAGGCTAGCCCAGCCAATTTTGGCTGGTTTGGTTAGTTCAAGTGTGTGGAAATAAATGGCTACTTTTAAGGCTCACAGCTCTCTGTGTCTCAAGTGATTTCTTCCTAAAACTGCAGCCCCCAAGGATACAACAGTACCCTGAGATTGTACCCGAAAGACCAGACACAGACCCAAGTCAATAGGCTTAGAAGTATGTGGGATCCAAGGTTTGAGCCTCATAGAGCACTGGTGATCATCCTTGGGGGCAAGCTCAGCTGTAACATTTGTAAATTCTACAGTAATTCATTCTCTAACTGAATAACAGAGACTCCTCAACTAGGAAATTCAAAGTCCAGGTTAAACTTAAAAGAAATCCAAACATGCAACAGTTAGAGCACCAAAACAATGTTAAGTCAGTCCTGTAACGACACCAGAGGAAAAAGAAAAAAAATGAATGTATCTTTAAAAATTAATTTAATCTTATCTGGGACTACAAACCTTAACATGTTTTAATCATAACCATACAATGATTGCATTGCATGGTATTACTACAGGGCAGAGTTGTTTGGATGCCCTAAATGTGCATTTCCATACATTAGCATATATGGATTTCTTTTAAGTTTTAATTTTAACTCTGAATTTTCTGGCATTATATATGTACTTGGTTTTGGAATAACTACAATATTCCTGTAATATATTTAGCCTAAAGTACTCTCAACCTTCAATTTCAATTCAGTTTTTGTCTGGGACTGAGTAGATATCCTTTAAATGTATTATTCATTTAGGAAAATTTAGCTGGTCTTATCACTGGCCTGTCTTAATTTATCTAATCTTGCAATTCTGCACAAGAGGGGGGTGCATGATGCTATTAAATTAACTGCTCTAGTTCACTTCATTATAGCTATCAAAGGACTGTTCCATATTGATGTCAAACCAAGACAAAGGAAAACATATTTAATTTTAGTCATTTTTATTGTAAATTAATTAGTTATTTTTGTAATCTTATATTTAAAGCAAGCTTTGAAGGTTCCTCTCTTGTTTTATAAGTTATGTCTCATTCACAGCCCATTCAGAATAGAACAGCTCACCTTTGCCTCTTAGTCCTATGGCCCAAAATTGAACTGTTAAATCCCAGGACACCCTATAATGCAAAAGAAGTACCATCAGGGAACCATATGAATTAACCTTAACAATCTGAACATCACTATGGCTTTAATTAATATTTTCAAATATTTGAGATTCATAACGTGTAAAGTTGGGCCAAGACTGTATATGTCACATATGTTTGGCGGAAATGGCCAAATTTTCAAAGATATCCTCAAATTTATCCACAAGTTGTGTGGATATAAACAGATGTGTGTCTAAAGCCTACATGTGCACTCACAAATCAGGTAGCCTGAAAGTCAAAAGAAGAGAAGAAAGAAAAAAACTAAAGAACTATATAATAATGAGGGACACATAAGTATCTAGATACTTAGGCAGAAAGGAGTGAAAAAATGTAGACAAGGAAAAGTTATTCAGGGCCTTAATTGTGAGGACAAGATTACTTGAACTTGACAAGGAAGGTAAATATATACCAGAGCAAGGTTTGGTTTTCTCTAGCACTTTTCATCCACATATTTTGTTAATAAAATGGTATATAACATTGTGTAAATGCTATATAGATTCCCCTCTTGAGTATCAGCTCAGCCAGTCACATGCAGTTTAGCTGTGATCTGCATGGATAAAACTGTTGCTTTACAATGTCCGGAGTGGATTTTGGAGCTATATTTTCTATACATCTGGCATCAAATAAATGGGAAATAGGTGAATTTTTATTTGTATATAGGACATCCCATCTTGCCTGCAATGTACATGCCATCTCACATAAGGACTAATGTACTCAACTAAATATCCATGGTCCTGCACAGCTATACTCTTGCCTACATCTTTGTTCTCTTGCTTCTTACTCTGTCTTTTGCTCCCTATGCAAACATGATTAAAACAGGGCTTCCCTCAGCCAGAGTGGAGTTATGATGCCTGGATTGCTTCAGCCAAATACCAGAGATAAAGAGGGAACCTCAGTTGGTTCTCTTCTTAGCTTCATCCTTTTTCCTTCAGATTCTTCCTCACTGACTCACACTTCCAGATTTAGTTCCCAAATCTACATAATATTCCCCATCAATTGTTCGTTATGGAGAAATGAATTAATTCTAAACAGCTGGCCTACCCCTGCTCCTTTGACATCCTTGTCAGGATAGGCAACTGTGGTGCTTCTTCTAGTTCAGTGGTTCTCAACTTGTTCATCATTGTGGGCTGCATATGTAGCCCACAATGTATTATGTGGGCTGCATCCAAAACTATCTATATGGCCCTGAGGATGTCACATGGACCACAGCGGTGTGCTGATTGGGCCTCAGGTTGAGGATCACAGCCCTTGCTGGATGAAGGGAGACAGCTAGCCCTTTTCCTGCTGACCTCTGGATGACAGGGCAAATTTAGCACAGGGACAGAGAGGAGGCAGCTTCTGCTTTTCTTATTCAGAGACAGCTAGTTGCTTGGTTTGCCTCCTGAGGCAAAGATGCCCTAGCTTTTGCCTTTGTTGCAATGGACACAAAATCCCTGGGGTGCTAGACTGTTCTTGCCATGCCTTTCCAAACTCCTGTTTGTATTACTCCCATTTAAAGAGGAGAAAATGGAATGAGAGAATGCATATGGGCAGGTCATGTGAAGAGGGTACCTGAGAGAGCTAAGAGAATATAAACTGAAAAGATGCAACTCTTTCACTACTTTTGCAAGACATTACTTGGGCTTTATTCTGCTTACAGCCTCATTCTCCATATCAAAGTAAGGTTGTGGAGATGTTTCATGTTTGGTTTCGCTACTTCCATCTTCTCTCTCTCATGCAGTAGAGGAGTGGTAAATTCACATGGCTTTTTGTCATTTCTCTAAAGCAAATGAATATTAATTCAAATATAGGCTACAAAAACAGCACAAGTTGACTAAATGCCAAAAGTCCTGAGCAATGAAATGAATCAGAACAGTATGACTCACTGTTTGGTATTCAATACCACATCAGCTTCAAGCACATTATTATGCTCATATAAAGGAACAACAAAGTAGTAGGGAAAAGGTTTTTAATGCTTCTATTTTTAACAAATAAAGCTCAACCTCATTGAACATGAATGAATGAATTCAAAATGAATCTGAAAGCCTGTTGGCATTAGGCTGAAAGCCAGAAAAATCATGTTCTTTCTTCCAAACTGGAGCGACTAGCTCTCTGGCTTTTGAAAGTGGTAGCCCTTTTGAAAGTGCAGAGGTTTGAGAAAACCCAGCTGCTAGTTCCATAAAGGAGCTTTTCTGAAAAACATGAACTATCAGATGAGTGAGGAGAGAAGCAGGGTGGTGGTATTGGAAAAACCATCACAGCTTTTTCAGCACTGTAAGTACAAGTGGCAATAGCTGTTGAACATACAGGATTCAAGGGAATGTTGTGACTTTGCAACAGTCTGCAATACTTTGCTGATGACAGGTTTGTCAGTGATTGACTGGGGAATTTTTGAGGTGAGAGGCCATTATTCAGTACAATGCTGAAAACATTATCTCCCGATTCCTAAGATTAACAACAAGACCTGGGCAAATAGTGCAAAAAATGATTCACAAATCATTCCAATTTCAAAACAAATTCATGTTGTCATAGTTGATGCCTGATGAAGAGTTGGAAGCAGGAGAATCTGTGCATTCAAGAGCAGAAGATAGAAATGCCAGGAGCTGGAGAATCACCAGGGGGCAGCAAGAGAGTCTGCCAAGTGGGGAAACTGAGGCAGGGTAAGGGTCCAATGAAGGCTCAGATAAAACCCTGCCATAGTTACTTTTATGTCTAATCAGAATAGCTCAGCATTCCAGTTACAAACATCCAATACCCAAAGCAATATTCAAAATGAAGAGTTTGTGGGCAGTTTACAGAAGAGTCAAAAAACAGTAACTGAACAATTTTGACCAATAAACATGAAAAGCACGATCTAGTCAGACAACATGAGAACAGAAAAAAAAGGTTACATTTTTTTTCAGTATGAATAGTTCACACAGCTTTAGTATCAGGTTTATGCAGTTGAGACCAGTCAGTGATTTGGATAGGGAATAGCTCTGGTCTGCTGTTTAAACTGAGATACAGTAATTCAGGCCAGGCAGAATAGGTCCTGTTTAGGTTTTAGATTTGTTCCAGACAAGATACTAGCTGTGAATTACTTAAGCCATAATTCACATCTTGTATATGTTTGATTTGCTTAATTACATAGTTACGTTATCATTTACAGGTAATGAAGTTCATAGAATCATAGAATATCAGGGTTGGAAGGGACCTCAGGAGGTCATCTAGTCCAACTCTCTGCTCAAAGCAGGACCAATCCCCAAATAAATCATCCCAGCCAGGACTATGTCAAGCCTGACCTTAAAAATCTCTAAAGAAAGAGATTCCACCACCTCCCTAGGTAACCCATTCCAGTGCTTCACCACCCTCCTAGTGAAAAAGTTTTTCCTAATATACAACCTAAACCTTCCCCACTGCAACTTGAGACGATTACTCCTTGTTCTGTCATCTGGTACCACTGAGAACAGTCTAGATCCATCCTCTTTGGAACCTCCTTTCAGGTAACTGAAAGCAGCTGTCAAATCTCCCCTCATTCTTCTCTTCTGCAGACTAAACAATCCAAGTTCCCTGAGTCTCTCTTTATAAATCATGTGCTCCAGTACCCTAATCATTTTGTTGACCTCTGCTGGACTCTTTCTTGTAGTGTGGAGCCCAAAACTAGACACAGTGTTCCAGCTGAGGCCTCACCAATGATGAGTAGAGGGGAATGATCACTTCCCTCGATCTGCTGGCAATGCCCCTACTTGTACAACCCAAAATGCTGTTAGCCTTCTTGGCAACAAGGGCACACTGTTGACTCATTCCCAGCTTCTCATTCACTGTAACCCCTAGGTCCTTTTCTGTAGAACTGCTACTTAGCCATTCGGTCCCTAGTCTGTAGCAGTGCATGGGATTCTTCCATCCTAAGTGCAGGATTCTGCACTTGCCCTTGTTCAACCTCATCAGATTTCTTTTGGCCCAATCCTCCAATTTGTCTAGGTTCCTCTGTATCCTATCCCTACACTCCAGCGTATCTACCAGTCCTTCCAGTTTAGCGTCATCTGTGAACTTGCTGAGGATGCAGTTCACGCCATCCTCCAGATCATTTATGAAGATACTGAACAAAACTGGCCGCAGGTTTGTTCCTATGTGCTCTTTGCAAATTGAACATGTGACATGAAATTGAAAGGAAAAAAGCACAGGTTGGCTTTATTTTAATAGCTGCATCGTGGCACATTTAAAAAATACATGTGATATGTGCTGATTGGACATAATCAACAAGATGGGCCTGATTCTGAATGCACCCATTTTACAGTAGTTTAACTATTGACTTCAGTGGAGTTATTTCTGATTTACAACAATATAAGTGGGTTCAGAATCAGGCCCAATAAGTGTATTAAATAAGCATAACTATGTATTTTTTTTCACTGAGTGAAACTCCAAATATAGGCACTCCCATGTGTAAGGGATGCCATATTATACAATTGATTCTTATTAGCAATAGGTTATACAAATACTGGACATTGTTAAACAAAAATCTAAGCAACAGACTTGCTTAAAATTTAAATATGCAACACCAGTAACTTCCCATCTGCAAAGTCTCCATGATTAAACTATTAAGCCTTTGAATTCCTCAGATGAACAAAACACTATTTTCATTGTATTAAAAATGTGCCAGAATGCTAACCTTTGCATTAAGAAGAGGCGTCTCTCAAGTCTTGGCATACTGCTCGTATTTAATAAACTTTATCTTCCCAACAATGTACTAATTTGTTCAAACAGAATGTCACAATGTTAAACTATCAAAATTATTTTTAAACCAAAATGTTCTTCAACATTCATTTTAACTTTTAGCTAGCATGGCTAAAGATAGCAGTGAAGATATGAGTGCACAGGCCCCAGCACAGGTTGTACAAGCCTGATACATAGGTACCCCACAGACATAGTTGTGTTGCTAACCCATACCACAGTCCATGCTGCTGGGTCTTCACTTCTTTTTTAGCCCTGCCAGCTAGAGCTATGTCTACTTGAGCTATAATTACATCTTTAATTGTAGTGTAGACATGCACTAAGAGATGAGTCAGTGCACCAGGACTCTCTTCAGGCACTCTTCCTCCATTCTTCAGGAAACAGAAACCATGTATCTTAGTGACCAATCACCCAGCTTGAATAGTGAACTCTGAAAATCAATAATTTGAAGCCAAGTATCAGAGAGGTAGCCGTGTAGACTGTATCCACAAAAACAATGAGAAGTCTGGTGGCATCTTAAAGACTAACAGATTTATTTGGGCATAAGCTTTTGTGGGTTAAAAAAAGCCCCACTCCTTCAGACGCATGGAGTGAAAAAAAAAGCATCTAAAGAAGTGAGTTTTTTACCCACGAAAGCTTATGCCCAAATAAATCAGTCAGGGTTCTCTCCTCACTCTGAACTCTAGGGTACAGATGTGGGTACTCGCATGAAAAGACCCCCTAAGCTTATTTTACCAGCTTAGGCTAAAACTTCCCCAGCCACAAGTTTCTCTTGTGTCTGGAACAGTATGTTGCCACCAACAAGTGTACCCCAAGAACTAGGGGCTGAGGCGGAAAATGTCACAGAGATTTCTGAAAGTCATGAAATCCACGTGGACAAAAAAGAGCTAACTAATACACCTTTCCCCCCCATATGAGGTTGATCTGTTTACTTGTTCATAGCAGTAACAGTTGGTAGTGAATGTCATTTAGTTCAGCCTTTCACATATGTCTCCATCTACACACTTGATCTCCTCTAAAGCATTCTGCTTCTTTCCACTGAACAAGACAAGGCAACAATCTTTTCAAGGTGTCACAGACTTGCTGGTTTAGTAAAGGAACAAGAAGATCCAGCACTCTTTGATTAAAACAACTATTCAAAGAAACAGAAAACATAATTTGTGCAGAAAGTAACTCCCTGCATGATCTTTAATGAAGGACAAGATAGAATCAACCCTTTATATTTCCAAATAAACTGTCCAAGGATATATACCTTTATAAACTTTAATTTATGGCTGTTTTAGCAGTGAAAGTGTGCTGTATCTTTTTGTTCCACTAGTGGTTTAATGAATGGCCCTCCTAACATTGGAACATTTATTAACTTTAATGACTATATCTATGGAGTTGCAACTATTCCTGCTTATTGCCTTTAAAAATGCATGAAATGATTCAGGTGAAAATAAATTCTGGAACCCAGAACAGGAAAAAGGAAAATAATTTTTGAGTGTTGTTCATTTACAGAGCTTGATCCACTACTGCTCCAATGGTGCAGCTACATCAGTTGTGGCATTAACGTAGGACAAGGTAGGTAGTTGTAACAGGTTGCACCAGGGAAGCTGTTTTAATGATCCGAGGGACTCTAAGTAGTACCTCCTCTATAGTCCCTGGGGATACATTAAATCTTCATATCTGTAAGATGTTTTGTCCTTCCACTTTCCTGCATGGCTGGTTCCTCCTACATCCTGGGCTGTTCTTGGACTTTAGGCCCTTCTCAGCATCCATATGAGCACTGTGAATTATGCTTAGAATTTCTGATCTCATATTGTGCAGTATTATGACAAGAAATCCTTTGTTCAGAATCCCATTATATGTAACAATTTCACCTCTCTAGTACCAGTATGTAGATGTTTTATTATTTGGTGGTGCCTGGGCTGTTTCTGTTGGCCATCTATCTAGTATTATGCTCTCTCCATCTGTAGCACAGAGTAATCCTGTCCTCATTTTAATGTCAAGTTTTGTTTCAGTAACAGGTAGTACGTGAATCAAACATATTTCAAACTCCTTTCCCTGCAGCTCTTCGCTTTCACGATTTATAAGTATTCTTGAGCATATTCCTTAGAAGCTCCAACATAAAATTCACCTTTGTTCATTTTTTCCAGTGTCACAAACCTATCTCTTGTAGAGCTTTGTTTTGCAAATGTATCAAGTGGCTCAAAAACAACTCTTTCTGCATCAGAGCATAGTCCTCCAGCTGTACGTCCATAAGCATATGTATTTTGATTTGGTATTTTCAATTTGTACTGAAAGTGAATGGTTGCTTTTATTGAATGTTCCTGCTGTACCTCCTGTGTGGGAAACCTTTGCATTGTGTTGCAATTGCCTTCACATATATTGCAGATAAATATTATGTTTGCCCCATGTTTACTTTTGTGTTCTGGCTTAGAATGCATTTTTGATTAGATGCACATCCTTTTTGCCACTGTTTACTAGTATTTCAATTTGGGAGGGACATTTTTCACCAGCCCAGCAAATATCAACAGTCGTGTGCAAAATGAAGTCTCTTCTCACACAGAATAACATTACTTTGATTTAGTTATCATCCTTACTACAGATAATTTGGTCTCTTATTAATCCATCTGTATGCTGGATCCATACCATCAGAGGACTCTCCTTGGTCCATGGCCAGACACATCAGCTCTTTGGCCAGAAACTGAAAGCAATGCAGTTCAAAGTGGACACATGGCACCTCATCAGATCTCTGATGCCTATCTTTTAATTTGGCAAAGCCCCAATATGTACCCCAATATGTGGTACAGTGGCCTTGCTTCTTAAAGGGAAATTGTGCCACTGACTTTCATAGAGGCAGGATTTGGCTCAATGTGTAACAAACTCAGAATAAAGGATACAGATGAAAGAATAATGCAAAGCAGCTTAAACTAATGTTGGATAAATTCTTTTGCTTTAAAACATGCTCTGTTATCTCTGCCTTATGAAACAGAATTTCTAATGAAATGTTTTACTACCTTTGCTTTCAATTACTTCTGATTTATATTGGTCTGAGCTCAATATCAGGTCTGCAGCAGCAAGTGTAAATTACCACCAGAGGTTTGTTTGGGATAATGATCAGAATTAAGTCTAAACAAGGGACATCATCTACTCCAAGCCCTCCCTCCTTCCCACCTCCAATCTTTCCTTTCCAGCCAATCTCAGTCCAGTTTCTCTCCCCCTCTTCCCCAGTCCCAGTCTCACTAGACATCTTGTCCCAATCTACTCCTTTCCTCCCACCTGATCTGGCTTTTGTACACTGTGCACTCCAGATGGCTTCCTCCTCTTCCATGCTGCCTGGGTGCCAGTGCAGGAGGAGGGTCATTGAGAGCAGAAGAGAGACAGGCTCCCTGTTCTCATTACCAGTGCCCGGTTTGGTTTCACCCATTCCCAGTCACTCTGTTGAGATTGCTGCATATGCAGCCAACTCACCGATAGGAGTTGTGGGGAGATGGAATATGTGCTGTAACTTTGTGGGGATGGGGCATGCACAGTCTTGTCAACACCAGGAGTTGTGAAAGGCTCAAGCCTGCTCAGTGAGGACAAAATCCTTCAGCAATTTTTTAAAAAGCTTATAACTTGGTCAAATTTGGGTGAATTTTCACAGGGACAGTAAAAGGCCCATTCCTGACACAAAGACCAGCTCCTTACAAATTTCAAATCCCTTCTACAAAGCATGGCAGTGCTGGAGCTGTTCAGAGAAAAGATGACCAGAATTTAGCATGGACAAAACAACATTTTCCCCTGTACTCATTCTTGGAAATGGTTGAACCATTTTGGCTGAAAAATTTCCAAAAATCTAGCTTGAGGCAGACAACTGGCATGGAAAATTTCAGGCCAAATAGTTAAAATCTGGCAAAGAGCAGCTGAAAACAGGGTCTAATGGGAAGTATTGGGCAACATAACTGTTAGTCAGCACTACCAGCCTCACCTATAACACTATTTCAGGCACACCAGCAGGAATGTATTAACACACACACACACACACACACACTGTGGCTTTTCAAGTGCTTTGATTTGCCATTATTTAAGCCTCCAAGATCTTGATAACGTGCATTAATTAGCAAAAGGGAAATGATAATGTAACAATAACTCAGGATTCATTCTTGACTTGAACGTACTGGTGACACAAAGAAGAAAACTATTTAAGGCTGAATGAACTCCACAAGAAGCTAACAAAAATATTCTATACAAAGATTTTTCTAGCTCTCCCATTTATCTCAACCTTTAGGCAAGTGGAAATATTTATGAATCCAGAAGAGATTTAACATTTGTAAAAAATCAGCTAAAACAGGTAAGTGAACCTGGCAAAGCTTATGAACTTTTACATCTCCAGATGACTAGGAAAGGGTTCATGTTACCGTTGCACATCTGACTCTATTTGACTAAATGAGCAACACCTTTGATATAAAGGAACCTGGTCTTTAAAAAACAGAGGTACAAAGAAATGCAGACAAGTTTCAGGTAATGCTAAATAAGTTTTTCTTCTTGATTAGTAGGGTGAAGAAATAAGAAAAAAAGGAATGGAAAGAAAAGAGGAAAAACAAGAGGAGAATGGGGGCAGGGAGGGGAGAGAAAGGAAGAGAGGTGACTGAAAGAGAGGAGTAGCCCTAAGTTAGACATAGAATAGTAACAGGAATGACAAAGTGAAGGAAGGGGTAGAGAGTGCATGAAAGGGTTACAACACCAATAAATGACAAATCATCTTCTCCTTCTTGTCACAACTTTTGAGCTACTATAGGTTTTTTTTTTTTTGGATAGTTGATATACTGATGTTTGAGACTGTAAATAGTCAAAGATTGTCAAGGGTGAGTGGAGGTAGAATAATAGAATATCAAGGTTGGAAGGGACCTCAGGAGGTCATCTAGTCCAACCCTCTGCTCAAAGCAGGGCCAAACCCCAACTAAGTCCTCCCAGCCAGGGCTTTGTCAAGCCTGACCTTAAAAACCTCTAAGGAAGGAGATTCTACCACTCCCTAGGTAACCCATTCCAGTCTAGAGGTTTGTAATGGAAATCTAGCAAAAAAAAAAGAAGTGAACCTTAAAGGATTTAAAGGAGGAAAATGAAGTAGCACAGTGAATAGAATTATATATGTGTATGTGGATTATGTGTCTGGTGGATAACAATTTGGACAGGTCAGCCAACAGTGATTTTAGCAGGACCAATGCTTCTTGGGGCTTTTTTTAAGAAACACTGGAGGATCTGGGAGTGGGAAGAGATTGTTAAAAATAGCACAACCCCAAATTAAACTCCTGAATACCTATACTTACTCTTACTATCTGGTGGTTCAGATAGTGACTGAACAGACTCTAAAATGAACAAAGTAAAATTAAGAAAATACTGAAAGTTAAAATAAGTTTGGGAGAAATTTAATTATACAGAGTAATTTGTGTGCAAAACAGAGTATTGAAGGTAGAAACAGAGGCTGCATGTGTGTTTGCGGACGGTGGGAGACAGAAAGTATATTAAAATTGTAGACATTTAGAGGGGAAAAACATTACAGAGGACCAAAACAATATTGGTAGTTTAATAAACATAGATGGACTATCTGATCTTCCTTGTAACCAAAATGATGTTACTATGATACACATTAAAAAGGCAAAGTGGGTGAGGGAATATGGACCAACTCTGAAGCTTGTTTCAGACCAACAGAAGTTGGTCCAATCAGAGATATTACCCCACCCTCCTTGTCTCTATAATATCCTGGGACCAACATGGGTATAACAACTCTTCATATGTTACCTATTATGCGTAAATAAATGCCTCAAGTTAATTGACATTATAGTTAGGCTTGACATAATTCTAATAATAATGATTTTTTAAAGATTTTTACTGATTTAAATTTTCAGTTACAGGAAATTAGGGGATGGATCAGAAATTTTTAATGACAGCAGACATTCATATTCAAAAAGTTAAAGCTTTATAATTGTTAAGACACCAGTTATCAACATCACATCTCAAAATATACAAAGTAAATAGCCTTACATCAAACTAAGTTCTTAAGCAGCATTTTACTTTCTTTGCCTATTTGTAAATTTTCGGTATTACAAACCCACTAAAGAATATTTCCTTTAGTATGTGTAAGGTGAAATCAATGTTTGACAAGACCACTCTAATCCTTCCAAGGCTAATTATATTACTATAGACTTGTAATCATATAAACTGTCCTAATCTGCACTTGTATAGCTGTATATTTTAATGTATTGCAATATGAATTAGAAAATTTTCACTTTAGAAATAAATATAATTTAACTGATAGTAGAAATGATTTCAACAATAATTTGCATAGACATGCCTTGTGTATATTTTTAAAATTTCTTCCTTGCTGTTTTGAGCTTAAAATAATAATGTGGAACAATAATTTGAAGTCTTTTATATTTTTTAATCTTTCAATAAATTAAACTTATTGAGTGACTGACCATATAATAAGACTTTATTAAATCATACATTGCTCACAGATTAGTCAAGATCACATTATATACAATTATGGTCTGCATCACTCCAGGAATGATATCACATGAGATCAGTACTGAATTTCTTGCATACCTAAAGCTCAGATATTACGTAGATATAATCTGTAAGGGCCTGAGGAGAGATGGTGTTGTCCAGTGGAAACAGGTATTTGACTGGTGACTTAGGAGACCCGGTTTCTACTCCTGGCCACTGAATTATTGCATGGCTTTGTGCAAGTCACTTCACCTCCGTGTGCCTCTTTCTGGGCAGGCGGGGCTTGTCAGCCATGGAAGACAGTCCATTTAGCAGAATGAAAACTCTGCATCTCAAACCAAGAACATCAGGCCTGACTATCTGGTTTGCAAAAGTTGTGCCAATTACAGGTGCAGTATGGGTCTTCATCAGTGATACTGGCTAATGGGACAATGTGAAGGAAAAACAAGCAAATAGTCTGTAAGGGCTTGATCCAAAGTAAGCTGCAGGCAACAGGAGTTTTAGATCCCCAGGCTATATAACTCCAGGAATGATATCACATACTGTCTATATTGCAATTCATTTCTTACATACTCTAAACTCCCACTGAAGTCAATGGGAGCTTAGCATATTGAGTAGTACTTTATCCCTAAGAGGTCACACTACCTGTAGAAAGGATTGATTTAAATGGAACAACATGAGGAGTAAAGCACAGCTAAATATAAGTGAAAGTGGTAGAATCTAACCCTACGTGATTATGACATTTTAGTATGTCAAGCATTTTGCTAAATAATTTTGTTTACAAAATATTTAAATTTAGTTTCAGTGACTATAGAATTCAATAGTAGTTACAATTTTATATAAGAAATGCATATTAAGGAATGGAGAAACTAAGAAGAAAATCTAATATATTGATCAATAAATAGAAAAACATATTCCAAATATTACAGTACACATTCTTACTACCGGTTTTACAGTGTTTTCTTATGGCAAGGATAGAACCAGTTAATTCAGAGGGCTCACAAACCCTTTGGATTTATAAAATAGTCTAACTTTTTCTATTTACAATTATTTCTAAAGACATGAATAAGGTCACATAAAAGTTGTAATTCTGTGGAGGCAGCTTTGCCCAAGTGGGTATGCAGCAGTTTAAAATAGAATATTCAAATGAAATGAAAAAGCAGCCATTAAAAACAAAGTGTGACACAGAGATCACAGAAGGTCAGCGGAAAAACCATCATAAAAATTATTAGCATTTCAAGGAAATACTGAAATTAAAATCCATTTTGATCTTTCATGGAAGGCTGTTGACAACGTTGAATATGATGAGTGAGAATTATGGATGTCTGAACAGAAATTTGCCTTTCAAACAATAATAAAAATGTTCAGTGCTAACACACTATAGTTCATTAAGCTAGGAAACTAAAGATATCTAAAATATGGATTACTTTGGACTTTTGAAATTAACCTGTATGTTACAGGAGTCCCCAGTATCTACAGCAAGTGAAGACATGCCACTGGAGACAGTCATTACAAACACAACCCCTTCCTTCAATAGTTAAACACTGTCACTTATTTTTGAATTTCATCCTGTTAACATAAACCATCAAAAGAATAAGTGCAAAAACATTTGATACTATTCTAGTCCTGTTTGCAGCTAGCTAGACTGATAGTAAATTAAGGTATATTATAATGCCAGAAATCCATCAAAGAACATGAGCTGTCACAAAGGATTGTTAAACTAATGTGCAGAATCATATGCATATTTTTTTAAAAAATCTGTTATTGAAGTTTATCACATATCTGTTTTGCAAAATATTAAATAATATAAAAATGTACTTACAACTTGTTCCAAAAATCAAGAATATGTAGAACCAGGAGCCAGATGTCATTTCTCTCTTGCACAGCAATAGAGTTAATAAAAGTGAGCATATGTCTCCTAAATAGCACTCAAATCACAGCGATTGCCCTGTGTTCTATTTCTGACTGCAACCTTCAGCAGAATACAAAGCAAGCTTCCTTCCCTTTTTTTGCTCCCTCACTTACTCTCCTTGCAGTGTCTCTCTCTCAGCCTCTCTCTCTCTCTCTCTCTCTCTCTCTCTCTCCCCCAAGCAGTGATAGGGGGAAAAGTTTCAGAGAACGTACAGTCTCTTCTTGTTTACACTAAGGATCTTGTGTCTGTGTCCTGTGACAGACTAAGACTGGGTGGGTGCATGGACAGATATTTGCCCTGATCAAAGCCATTAGACAGAATAATCAGCCCTCTAGATAATTATCAATGGTACTAGGGACTTTTTAATATTGTTATTGGGAGAGTATTAAAGGAAAATAGGCTCATTTAAATTAATCACTTCTAAATGAAACATTTGTTACAGCTTGGATAAAAGATTAGAGGGTTTTCTGGTGAGGGGAAATAATATGTAGAAAAACAATCTCCTATTAGGAAGTCAATAATTAGCTAAAGTATAGTAATATAAACATAATTTATTTCCTATACCATCACATAATTTACTAAAAAGAATATGTTTATATTATTAACAATAATTAAGTACTGCTTTTGCATCTTTATCAATGCTAAACTAAATTACCTGGAAAGATGAAGAAAACAGACCCATTCAAACATTTTTTACCAATGAATTAACATTGCCAGAGCTCCTAGAATGTATTTTCCTGCCATAGTAATTGCTTTCTCCTTATTTCACTTCTCTTGTGTTACTACTCATAACAACATCCATTAAAAGAGTCCCAAATAGCCTCCCCCCCTCAGTGTTGAAACACTAACACTTACCAGTAGACTTAGTTTATTGTTTCAGTAATACTATTCACTCTAAACACCATCTTGTTTCTCCATCTCGCATACCTGCCTACTCTAGGGAAAAAAAAGGTGTGGTTCTAAAACGTAATAGCAAGCACCTTTAGACTGGGCAAGTTTTATTTTAACATCTATTAGCTGGTTGAGGAAAACTGAAGGGGGCGGCCGTCCCAGGTTCATCTCCTCCCTACTCCCTCACCAAAGCCCAGCAAACTGAATAAAAAAAGACTTCCATATTTTCCAGTTTCAAAAAAGTTCAGAGCTCAGGGAACCCTGGAATATAACTGGTAACTTGCCAGCTGTTGCACCACCAGATACAAGATACTAAAAAGGAAAGGCAATTGTTAGAAATTATGTTTGTGTGTGAATGTGAATTTAGAGCACTTGTACTGACCATGCTGCAGAGTGAAGTCCACATTATTGCTATGGCAACTGTATTAAAAAAATGCACATTATTAATTTTTGGTCCCTTCATACTCAATATGAAACTCCCAAATAGAAAGAGTTAACACAGAGAAGGTCTTGTTCACAGAATCACATAAGGGCCAGCTGCAGCAACCAGACTGTCATTAGCGGGACTGGATGGGTTACATAGTCTTGCCTGGTTGAAGACTAGCAGAAGAGCTGGTCCCCTTTCAAATTGAGTATAGTTACACCTGCATCAAAGAGCTTCACAGAAGGCAGGTTAATACCCAGGCTGTGTGTTCCAGGTTACTGACTTTGGGTTGAAGGGCTTCCAGGGTGGGAGGATAGGTGGAAGAATACTAGAATAGACAGTGAGTAGAGTATGTGAGACATGCTGTTGTTCTAACCACCTCTTTCCAAGATATACAGGATTTGTGTACATTTTGGAAGTAAATAAATTAAACTAGAAAATACACTGAGTTGGTCACGTATTTCTTGCCTCCCAGGAAACTGACCCACTACAAAGACCCCAAATCTGCTGCTTCTCAGAAAAAGAGCAATATTATTTGTCCACAAAACAGGTACAACCCAGATATTTTCAGCATAAGTTTCCCACACTGCCCTGTGTCTGAACCCTGAGGAGACCATCTCTTTGATTGAAAGAGTACTTTTGTCTCATGCCTACTTAGCCCTTCATCACTTTTCTGAGGACTTCTAAGCAGGTGCCAATTAACATTAGTTTGGATGGGGATACCTGTTCCCTGGGAACAACTGAGACAAAAAACTAATTTTAGCTAGGCCACCAAAAAGGTGTAATAGTAACAAACATTGACTTGTATCTAAAGCTTTATATCACATTCCCAATTCCAAGAAACACCCAGTCTCTTTTAGAAATTATGTTTAAGCAAACAAGCTATAGTGACATTGAAAAATATAGACATTGTGAACTTCAGAGAATAAAAGGGAGTGTTTGCATGCTCATGGTGCATGCAAACACACACCAGTTCTATCCCAATTTTATCTTTTAAGAAATAATGGAGATTTACTAACACAGTGTCAGAGAATAGCTGACTCTCTGAAGGGGTCAGGGGACAGGCTGTACAAGAGAATGAGGCTCTTAGCAGTTAACTCACCCAGTAACTGGGAGGCAGTTAATTAGGCAGGGAAGCACCTGGGCATGATAAAAGGTTAAGAACTTAACTTAGAGGGGAAATGCCTCAGCACAAAGGGGCAGAGGCGAGACTGTAGAGAGGCTTTTTTAGCAGATTGGTGAAAAGCCAAGGCTCCAAAAAGGGAGCAGTAGTACAGAAGACTAGGGAAAAACTGCTGAGGAAGAGAAATAGAAGGTAGCTTAGGGATCATAGAGGGACTGAGAAGGACTGGTGCAGGCTGTCACAAACATGGGCCCTGAGCTAGACCCCCAGAAAGAGGGGGTTAGGTGGTCCTGGGTTGCCCTACCTACTCCAACAAAAGATTTTGGAAAGGCTGTAAACCCAGGAGATCTAGGGCTGTCCAACCCCATGATAATCATGAAACTTCTGACTAAAGGGAGACTGTTGAAGACCTGTCCAGAGGAACGGGGCACAACAAGAACTGGATGAATACAGAATTGAGTGTGGTAGCACAAAGGGAATGAAATCAGGTGGTACAGCTCTCCATCTGACTCCAAAGGAGTCCTACCAGATAAAAGCCCCACCTCACACATAACCATTGGCTAATCAGCACAATAAAAAACATTAGATAATCATGCCATGGTAGGAGCCGATGCATCAATTCACGAATGCCATTTAGCATCTTGATGCACAGTGCTCCATATTGTGGTCATATGAACATGGCTTTTAAAATACCACTTTTTCTTGATATCACTTTTGCCCTTTGGAATAACAGTTCTGGATGTTGAAGGGAAAAGATGGGGCTGGGAAAAGGAAAACATTATAATACTGTTTTCAAGATGCTTTTGTGAGAAAGTAATAGGCTGGTTATGTGTCAACTTTCTATAGAAAGCAGGCAAGAATAGGCACACCACACTGAAATAAAATCTTTGTTCAAATCAACGTCAGGCAGATCTCAAATGTGTTGAATGTTACAAAGGTCAAAATCTTAATTTTCCACCTGTAGCTATAGCAATCTTTATGTTTCACAAGTGCAACTTAAATATTGTAAGAGATAAGATGTTGATTATACAGCAAGCCTGTGTGTCACCTACATCAATGGTGTGCATACTGTGCGGTGTGTCCCCCTCGGGGTGCAGAGTGGGAGGGCAGGATGAACGGTGATATCAGGTGGTTTGTGCCACCCTCACGTGCTGGGCCAGCCCCTGTGGAAGGTGAAGAGAGAGCGCCACCTCCACCAACTCACCTCAACTGGCCACCCAGCCTGTTGGTCAGTGCTGTGCCGATTTCCATTCCCAGCAGTCTCCATGCAGAGTGCTGGCTCCACCCCCAGTGACTGCCACATGTGCCTTCCCTCATCTTGAAAACCCAAGTGGGGGTGGGCGGCAGGAGTATTGGCCCTGCCCTAGCAGTGTAGCCTGACAGTAAGGTAGAAGCATGTGCTGCTGAGGAAGCCTTGGCTGTGCAGTAATGTGGAGCAGGGGAACAGACAGATTCCATTAATGGTAAGGTAGGGTGTGGCTGGAAAAGTCTGCACACCACTAAAGTCCTTAAGCAGACACCAAAGAGGTAAATATGTTAATCTTGTTTCACTGGAAAAACAACCTTCACTTGAGCTTTCACAATTGAAAAACAAACAACTCAGACCCATAAATGATCATCACTGCTGGTCTAGTAGCAGAGGTTCGTTGAAAATATCCACCAAAACTCACTGAAACAGATCCTCTGCTAGTATAATTTTACATTGGAGCTGGTGTTGCAGTGACAATTAACAAGACTGGAGGCTCTGCCCCAAACATATGTTGTGGTTGTAATATTATTGCAAGGTGGTTTCTAATGGTATTGTTATAGATAGTGTTAGAAATTTTCTTTATCTGAATGTACAGAAGTTTGACCTTGAATGAAATGCGAACTGTCATGATGCATTTTTCAACAAGATGCTGAGTACAGCACCAGCAAAGTCTGTTATCTTTCCCTGAATCTGTCTCTGACTGGGTCTCTATTTAGCCACAGTTGCTGCCTAGAGCTATATTCATGCAAGCAAACAAAATATTACAAGGGTAAGCAATAGAAAAATATCCATCAGTGAATTAAGGCCATAGTTACCATGTCAGCTGAGAGTGAGGGATTCCATCTCTTTCTGCACCTTTCTCCATGGCCTCACCTGCACCTCTCTCAAACTGCCTTCCAGATCCCACTCCCTACACTCACAGCATGCCCCTCCCCTTGAAACCTTTAAGAAAGTGCCTTGCTTTTCACCTTTTCCCAGGCCTGAGGGGAGACAGCAGGATGGGGTTGTCTAGAGCTCCCTCTCTAAGGCTTTGTGGGAGGGGGATGGAGAGGAGAGTGGAGGGAGAGGGAGAATGGACAGCCAATTCCATTTTTCTATGGGGTGTGTGTGAGGGGAAGAGAACCAGAAAGAGCCCAGCAGTGCAGCGCTCACACCTTGCTCATTATTTCATGCACCATTTTTGAGGGGGAGGTGGGTGGAATAGACTGGAAAAGGAAGCAGAGGTGTCCCTTAGTGGTTGGGCTTTGTGACACGCTTATCCACTTCCTCCTGTGGAAAAAAACACATCTGCCCAAAATTGCTTTCCATTTCTGAGAGGTGCAGAGCTGGGGTGGTCTGCCAACCACACCCAGCAGTTTGATTAGTGATCCTTCCCTAGCTGGGGAGTGGGGAAAGGCAGCTAATCGGATGGCAGTTTTCCCCTATAAACCCATAGGAAGGGGTGAAAGCCTGTAGATCGTCCAAGACTTACGCATATGTGTATTCCAGCTGCATCTGTTTAATAGATTCATAGAGTTTAAGGCCAGAAAAGATCACTGTGATCATTGGGCTGATTTCAGGCCTTAGAGTTTCCTCCAGAATAATTACTTTTGAAAGCGTGTAAGCTGGTAAGTACATCTTGTAGATCAACATTAAGGCTGTTAACACAATGTGTAAGGTGAATTTCTTCATGTCAATATTGTCATTAACCATGTGTATGTACTTATGGATACTCTTTCCAATCTTTTTAATGTTTATAGTTATTGTCCATAAAACTATAGTTATGTATTTAAACAAATATTCTATTAATTACTGCAGCAACCTTAATTCTAACTTATCATTGGGGAATCTATTAGGTGTTCTAAGTGACATCCTGCTTTTTCAATGTCATTATTTTATTGGGATCTTCTTTTCTTTTGACACAACCCCGAGATCACAGTGTTTTCTGAGAGATGCAAAATTTTCTAAAGAAGCTAAGTTTTTGTTTGAAAAATGTTTATAGAATGTCTGTTTATGAAGAAAACTTTGCTAACTAGGGATCTGGGGCAGAAATCTGGGGGTGAGATTGTGGCCTGCATTGTGCAGGAGGTCAGGCTAGATGATCATAATGGTCCCTTCTGACCTTAAAGTCTATGAAGTAGATGCAGTAATTTGAATAATTGAATATATAGCATTGGATGATGTGCAGTTCATGAAATGTTTATTAACTATCATTGCGAGTGAATTTAAGTACACACATTGCCATTATGTACATTTAAAAAGCAAAAATAACAAACCATGTTATATTAAAATGTTTTTGGAGTTATTGGCGAAAGAAAATGCAAAGAATTCTGAAGACAACTTGAGTGGTTTTACGGATGCAGCCACTAACTGGGAGATAATTGGGCTCACTGTCAAGTAGGAGAGAAATGTTTGTTTTAGTGCCATGATTCTTTGATACTAGTTACATACCAACTTCTTTATGGTACTGTAGTAATCAACATCTTTGTATAAGGTGGTGTCTTATGGTCTCATTACTGTGAGACCGTAGTTAAGGTTTTGTCAGAATTTTCTGTTTCAGAGGGTCTGTCACTTAAATATCTCACCTTTTTCTCCTGAACCCTTTTTTGTAAACATGCATGGGGAATTTGAACCAAAGTTCAGCCACTAATTAATGTGTGTGATGAATGACCTCCATTCTGTCTTGTTGGGCTTTCTTAGAAAACGTGGGAAAAACTGGAACACTGGGAAAGCCTGACTCTTTTCTACACAGTGTACATTTGCTGACCCCTCCTGCATTGTACTATCAGAGAGAACCAGCCACTTCATCACTCATTCCGTCCAGTTCATTTGCATGCTTGGGGAAAATCACTATTCATAGAATCATAGAAGATTAGGGTTGGAAGAGGCCTCAGGAGGACATCTAGTCCAACCTCCTGCTCAAAGCAGGACCAACCCTTTTAAGGTCAAACCAGGCCTTAAAAACCTCTAAGAATGGAGATACCTCCACCTCCCTAGGTAACCCCTTCCAGTGCTTTACCACGCTCCTGGTGAAATAGCTTTTCCTAATATCCAACCTAGACCTCTCCTACTGCAACTTGAGACCATTGCTTCTTGTTCTGTCATCTGCCACCCTTGAGAACAGACTAGCCCCATCCTCTTTGGAATCCCGCTTCAGGTAGTTAAAGGCACAGTAGCCCCTGCTGTCACAACAATGGTTGCCTTTGATAACTGGGAGTCTGTTCCTCAGACTACAGGAACATAATTACTAAGAAGAAACTGTAATGGAAGCAGGCTGGGTTTGCATAAGTTCTGGTGGTCCTCCTTTGGGTTAATACTGGAGATAAATTACACTGATTCTTTTGAAAGGGTAATTATTTATAACTTCCCTCCAAAAGGATTAGATTAAAATAAGATACAAAATTCCAGTTAATTTTCAAGCTCCTCTTAATATACTGCTTTTTTTAAAAGCAGGGAATTGTAGCTATGAGTCCCTATAACATTTTCCATTATATTGTTAAAAATATAACGTAGAAGTTGTAGAACTGATATTGCATTAGAAAAGTTTTGTCTGAATGCAGTTTACTTTCAATATATTGGTCCACATGTCACGGAGTGGTGAAATATGGAACTTCAAAAGATAACAATGGCAAAGTGTACCTTGAAGACAATACATGTGTAAGCACTTGCTTTAAATAGTACATGTGTCAGGATTCCCTCCCCACTCTGAACTCTAGGGTACAGATGTGGGGACCTGCATGAAAAGACCCCCTAAGCTTATTTTACCAGCTTAGGTTAAAACTTCCCCAGGACACAAGTTTCTCCTCTGTCTGGAACAGTACGCTGCCACCACCAAGTATTACCCCAAGAACTGGGGCCGGGCCACTAGAAGCCACCTCTTTCCAAAAATCCCCCCAAGCCTATACTTCCCTCCCTGGGAAAGCCTTGAGAAAAACCCCTCATTGATTTTGCTAGGTGAGCCTGATCCAAAAGCCAGGATCTACACAAAGGAAAACAAAGCAATCAGATTCTTAAAAGGAAGATTTTAATTAAAAGAAAAAGAAACAAAATTTCTATAGGACTCTGTGGAAAAAACACTTTTCAATCACAAAAAGAATCAAGGAAAACCCCACACCACAGGGGAACTTCCCCCTTCTACTGAGTCTTTAAAGTTACAGAGAAAACACAGGATATTTCCCAAAAACCTGAGACATTCACAAGTGAAAAACACAAATATAAAACTTAAACCACCTTGCCTGGCTAAACTACTTACTGTTGCTGTTTAGAAAGGATATAGATAGATGGAGAGAAGAAATTGGTCTGATTCCCCTGAAAGCCCAGCGTGAACGAAAAAACAGACAAAGCACTTTTCCTCCCCGCAGGTTTGAAAGCATCTTCGGTCCCCATTGGTTCTTTTGGTCAGGTGCCAACCAAGTTTATTTTAGCTTCTTAACCCCTTACAGGTAAGCAGGAATTCTAGGCTACTTTATGCTTATGATAACATATATAAAATATTTTCCTTCTATTAAACTAAGGAAATTCACAAACAAAAAAACTTTATTTCATGTTAAGGTTGCTCTTTTCAATAAACTAAACAATACAAAGTTAAGAATTAAAAGGTTGCAAAGTCAAACACTCTCAGATTAGAAAATGCCAGAATGGACATTGCCCCTGTAACCTTAATTCAGTTTCCTTGTGCATATGCAGTCATTAATTATATGATCACATTCTGGATTCTCCACAGGACCTCTTCCTCATTCAGTATCTAGGATGGATCGGGGGTGAATCAGGGTTGTGTGGTGATGGAGCCTATCTGAAGGACTGCTAGCTTAATTGGAATGGTTTGTACTTATAGTGGTTCTGGGAGATTGCAGGCTTGGAATGTTGTGAATGAGGCAGGAAATTGTGGAAAAAGAAAGACTGGTCTCATAGGGCAATCGAATGTTTCCCTGGAGACTTGAATTCTATTCATACCTTAGCGACTGAGTTCTTTTGTGATCCCTGGCAAATCACACCAAACTATTCACAGCTGGTTGCTTCTGCAATAATTAAAGGCTGTATGATAAGGGTCTGCAGGTAGCATTCATTCTGGCATTTTCTAACTTCACCACTTCACTTTGCAACTTTTTAATGCTTACTTTTTTATTTCCTATTTTTTATAGCTTAATTTATTGATGACAGCAATCTTTACAAATGGTAAAAAAAGTGTTTTTGTTTGTGAATTTGATTAGGTGTATTATCCCCCTTAGACCCTGTGGAAAACCAAAATTTGGTTGGGGATCCTCACGAGGTTACCTCCTCTAAGACCCTTCTGTGATGCTTTGGGGTTTCACCCAGACCAATAAGTGCTTGCGTCACTCTCCGCCCTTTGACCTTGGGTGTTTCTATCCTGTGCTGCATTGGGCTCACAGACCTAGCAGCATGCTCACGGCACAATGATTTCACCCAGGCCACTACAAGCCTGGTTACTCCTTGTAGGGTGACAACAACAGCCCCTCCAGTCCGGACTCTCCCCACAACCATCTCCCCTGCAGTGTACAGTCCCTCCCACTCGACCCTCACAAACATTATCTAGTTTGCTGTGTCTAAAGAAATGGAATACACATCAGCCTTCTAGTTTGGCTGATGTCTAACACTTCAGTTTACTAGACAGCACTAAGATGGTTTTGTAATAAACAAGAATGTTTATTAACAAAGCACACACAATTCAATGATTACAAGTAAGAGTAAAAGTAAGAGTGAAAGAGATAAGAAAGGCTATGAATAAAACAAACCAAACACACTTTCTAGTGGCTAAAACTTAGCTCTAGCAACTTACAATCTTTGACTAAGCAGTTTCCTTATTTACATCAATTTATCAGCACCCATAGTCCTCCAGGCTAGGGGACCCAACTTTCATAGGCTTGAAGGGTGTTGTACTCTATCGTCCCCTCAGTGATGCATGGCAAAATATCTTTTTGCCGCCACTTATTCTTTCCAAAGTTAATTGACCCAGTTTCAAGAGGCAGGAAGACTTCCTGGGAGTGCATCCCCTACTGAAATTAAGTGGTCATCTTCCCCGACTTGCTTGCCTGAATGCTTTGTTTACCTTGCATGTAAGTGTGTTTTTCATTGTCTTAGGTCATACCTTGCGTAATTGACACTGGAAATACAGTCAACCTGGAAAGAACATTCCATTGTCTAGGACAGGCTATGCCTAGGGACTGCCTGCCAAACGTATTTCCAGCACACGTGTAATTCTTTACACTCTGCTCAAACATACCTCACTCAATAATATTAATGACCAGTGATTTTCCAGTTTTCAGATGACACCTTACACGGCACCTTTGAGGTAGATCAGGACAACAGTGAGTTGGGGCAAAGAGGAGTGTTTCAGGCCTGATGGGAGTTATGATAATGATGTGCCTTCTGCCAGTTGGCACTTAGGGGATTTCTGGGTCAAACTCTGGGTACTTACTAAGGAGAGTGTCTAGGGCACAGCAAGGGTCAAATTATGCCCCTGAATATTTAGGCAGCTCCAAATTATTCTAGTTTGAGTGGCTATGTTGCATATAGAATCATAGAAATGCAGGCTTGGAAGAGACACCGAGAGGTCATCTAGTCCACCCTTAATAGGAGTTTGTCTAACATTAAAAACTTCCAGTGCTGGGGATTCCACAACATTCCTTGCTAACCTATTCCAGTGTGTACTACCCTAATAGTTAAAAAGGGTTTTTTGTAATATCCAACCTAAATTTCCCTTGCTGCAGAATACTTTTACAATTACAGGTAATAAAATTACTACTTTTCTTGCCTTCAGTGGACATGGAGAACAGTTGATCATTGTCCTCTTTATAATAGCTGTTAACATAGTTGAAGATTATCAAGTCCTTTGTATTTTCTCAAGACTAAACATACCTAGTTTAACTCTTCCTCATATGTCTAAAGTTTTTATCACTTATTCAGCTTTCCTTTGGCCTCTGTCTAATTTCTCCACATCTTAAAATGTGGCACTTAGAACTGGACACAGTACTCCAACTGAGTCCTATTCAGCAATGTGTAGTGTGGAAAAATTACCTCCTTTGTCTTATATACAACACTGCTGTAAATAAATCCCAGAATATTTTCCTTTTTTGCAACCACATCACATTGTTGGCTCATGTTCAATTTATTTCCCACTATAACCCCCCCAGATCTTTTTTAGCAGTACTGCCTAACCAGCTGTTCCCCATCTTGTATTTATACATTTGATTTTTTTCCTTCCTCAGAATAGTACTTAGCAGTTTATTGAATTTTGTCTTGTTGCCTTTAGACCCATTCTCCATTATAAGGTCGTTTTGAATTCTAATATGGTCCTACAAAGTGCTTATAACTCATTCCTGCTTGGCGTTATCAGCAAATTTTATAAGCATATTCTCCACTCCATTATGCAATTCATTAATGAAAATACTGAATAGTACTGGATCCAGGGCAGACCCTGTGGGATCCTACTAGATATGCCCTCCCAGTTTGACAATAAACCATTAATAGCTATTATTTGAATACAGTTTTTCAACCAGTTTTGCCCTCACCATATAGTAACTTCATCTATATTACATTTCCCAAGTTTTGTTTATGAAAATGTCATGGGGAATAGCACAAGTTGTAAGGATAAAATCAGCCTTACTAAAATCAAGATACATCATATCTACTGCTTTTCCCATTCCCAGGCTAGTAATCTTGTCAGTGAGGGAAGTTAGGCTGGCTTGGCATGATCTGTGCTTAAACAAATCCAATTTGGTTATTATTTATCACTCTGAGATCCTCTAATTGTTTACAAATTGATTGTCTGATAATTTGTTCCACTATCTTTTAGGTGTTAAAGTTAGGCTGACTGATCTATAATTCCCTGAGTTCTCTGTGTTCCCCTCTTTAAGGACAGGTACTACATTTGCCCTTCTCCAGTCTTCTGGGACCACACCTGTCATCCATGAGTTCCTGAAGATAGTCACTAGTGGTTCTGAGGTTGCTTAAGCTAGTTCCTTAAGTACTCGAGGGTGTATGGTGACGTGAATACATGTAATTTACCGTAATATTCTTTAACCTGTTCTTTCCACATGTGGTTTGTGTTCCTTCTCCCTGGCTGTTTAATATTAATTGTGGTAAAAAGACACAAGATGACTAAACCAAAATAAGCATTAAACTCATCCCTCTTCTTGGTGGTGTCCATAACAAGCTCTCCTTCCTTGCTAAGTAGTTGACTTACACTTTCCTTCATCTGTCTCTTGCTCCTAATACTTAGGAGCAAGAGACAGCTGGAGCACCCACGGAGAAAAATTGGTGGGTGTAGAGCACCCACCAGCAGCTTCCTGTCCTGCCCCCTGCCCAGCTCACCTCTGCCTCCTCCCCCAAGCACGCCGGAGCTCCGCCTTCTCCCCCTTCCCTCACAGGCTTGCTGCGAATCAGCTGTTTTTAATGGCAAGCCTGGTAAGGAGGGGGGAGAAGCGGAGCAGCGGTGTACTCGGGGGAGGAGGTGGAGCGGAGGTGAACTGGGGTGGGGAGCAGTTCCTCTGCACACATCCCCAGGTTAGTTGCTGCAGCCCTCCTCATGCCCCTCTTGCCCCAGCTCACCTCTGCTCTGCCTTGTCTCCTCCCCTGAGCACGCCGCCGCTCTGCTTCTCCCCTTCCCTCCCAGGCTTGCTGCCCGAAAGCTTGGGAGAGAGGGGGTGGAGGGGAAATGTGGTGTGCCCAGGGGATGGGTTGGAATGGGGTGGGGCTGGGGGCGGCGTTGGGGCAGGGCCGGGAGGCGGAGCGGGGATGCTAGCACCCACCGACGCTGGCTAAAGTCGGCGCCCGTGACTTATAGAACCATATCTTATTGCCTCTTGTGTCCCCCGGTTAGGTGTAACTCACATTGTGCCTTAGCCTTTCTGATTTTATCCTTACAACTAGAGCTATTCTTTCTTACTCATCCTTAGCAATTTGTTCATGTTTCCACTGTTTGTACATGTGCATCTCTGAGCAGGATTTAGTCTCAAGTACCAGCCAGTTACATAATATACCTATTTTACTATTGCTTTGAAAGCCAGAGTGCAGACTTCAAGACATTTTTGTGCAGAGATTTGTACACTTTCCTGTAAAGAGTTGTGCTTGCACTTTACTAGTTAATGTTTTAGGTTTTATTCTTCCTGTGCTAACTCCAACACAGTTAACAAACTCAATTTCCAGATCTGGACTGGTGTCAGCGGTGATGCTGCAACCAAGGAAGCAAACAATAAAAATATTATCTCCACTCTCAGCAGAAGACAGTTTGTTTGCACAATGGAAAATAATGTTTTACAATCTACTTGCAAATCTTCCTCCACACTAGGCCTCACTAACAAGGAAGAAGGTGGGTTGTAGGTTGCAGCTCAAAACACCCGGTACTTCTAAACCTCAGTGAGAGACATTAGCAAGCACATATTTAACTAGGATTTAAGGGAAGGAACAGAAGAGCAGGGGGAGCCACCAAGAGAGAAGGGTAGAATTAAAAATAAGACAGAGGAAAAAATGAGAATAAAAGCAGGAAACAAAACAAAATGTGCAGGGGGAAAATGGGCACGAGAAGAGAAAAGAATAGAGGGCTTGAGATGAGGTGCACTTAATTGCCAATGTATCATATGAGAAGACTCAAGCAGAAAAAGGGAACCTCTGGACTAAAAGAAGACACTTGAGAAATACAATCAGTAGGGCTTTATGTGCCTTTGATATGCATTATTATTTACATTGGTAAATGAAGTAATGTTGTGGAGTCATGTAATGTACTATATACAATGAATTATCCTTCAGGGAAATAGATGTTTCACAATCTAGTTGCCTAGATGTAACATATTAATATTCATTTCTAATTTTCCAGTTCTAAAACTGTTCAAATAGACCAAAACAGCATGAGCAGAAGGGAAAGGGTGCCATCCAATTTAAGAATCTGAAAGTCTTTAGTTGTAACCACAAACAGTCAGTAAAATACATTCTTTCTTTCTCAGTAAACATTTAGAAGCTGAATTCACTGAAACATTGTGTTTATTGGCACTTGGCTTACAACTCAGATTCTTTGTTGTACATCGACAAGACATTCAGTTGGCACAATTACCAATGAGGATGCTGCATTTACTCCTATCCAGAATTAGTTTAGGCAGAGCATTAAAATAAGGATTGCTAAACACAGACAATAAAGATGTCAGTCATGTTATGTTGATGGTCCTCCATGAGAAAATTTATTTTAGCAGACACTTTTGTTATGTATTTGTCTTCCTTTGTCTATGCCAACTTGTGCATTTTAGTAAATGTTTCCATGAGTCCACTGAGCCAGCAAAAAGTATTGACTAACCATAAAGTTCCATACCACTGTGCATGATGAATAAGGGTAGGACTACATTATCAAAACTTTGCATGGCATATGCATGTTTGTTTTCAGGTTTGATTCTGATCTGTACCCCCAAATCTGGAGGTTTATATGAACTCTCTAAAATTCTTTGTTTTGCAAAATAGAATGGTAATCTCACAGAATCAGTGAGATTTCTGGCCCTTTCATGCACTAATGAATTAAAAAGTTCAAACATTTCCATAATTCAGAAAAAGGGGCAGTACAAATTTTGGGTTAAAGTTTGGAGAGGTTATTGGTTTGTGCAGACTGGTTCACTTACCATGGTCAAAACTGGGCAAACAAATATAATTTGTGTGTGTATTCAGAAGATCACATGAAATTGGGTCCTGTTTGCACAATGGAAAAGAAGAATGTTTTACAATCTACTATAGAATGTGACGTGGAGCACAACTTCCTGTAAAGTTGTGCTCCAAAATGCACAGACAAATTAAGGAAGAACCAAGTAGTTAGTAATATTATGAGACTGATTCAGATCCATGCTGGTTTTATATAGGTGTAACTTCAGTGAGGTTACTCCTGTTTTACACTGGTGTAAATGAGATCAGGCCTGAGATAGCTGAATATATTAAAGCTCTGATACACTTCCAAGAGTTTAGATTACAGGTGGGCAAACTACAGCCCACGGGTCACATCCTGCCCAGTCCTTGAGCTCCTGGCCAGGGAGGTTAGCCCCTGGCCCCTTCTCCACAGCCTCAGCTTGCCATACCACCAGCGCTCTGGGTGGTAGGGCTGTGAGCTCCTGCCGGGTAGTGTGGCTGCAAGAGCTACTGCGTGTAGTGTATTAAATTGCTCCCCATAGGAATGTGCTACTTATGGAGCACCAGGATTGGCAGCAGTAAGTAGTACACCATAAGCAACCTGAGAAATCTTATTGTACCTTTTCCATCCATGTTAAAAAGACTTCTACTATCAGAAGTCTTCTCCCCATGTAGGTAATTTTAAACATTGATCAAGGTACTTCTTCTTAACCTTCTCTTTATTATGCTGAGTACCTTTATACTTTGCAGTACAATAGGCGTCAATCAAAAATATCAACCCAAATTTAGAAGGAAATAATGTAATACTTTAAAGTTATAGACTCTTTAAATTAGCAGTTTTGCACATGTAGCTTAGAACTTTTCTGTCTGGATTTTACAAGCACCCTTTGAAGACAAACCTGTTAAAGCTGCATTAGAGGATTTCATTTAACAGCATTTCATCAATAGGTGAAGGACATAAATGCTACAAGATGAATGTCTCAATTATAAGATCTTACACATAATACTGGTGTTGCAGGGTACTCGGTGTCCCGTAGGAACGAGGCACACGCACAGCTGTTGAATAAAAGTAGTGAGTTTATTGAAGGCAAAAATGACACATCCACAATGGGGGCTCCCTTCGTTGCTGCCACTGAGACGGGGAAAGCCCAACGGAGCAATGCTCGGGATGAAGCCCACTGCGTGTGGGAACACAGGCAGAGAAATAACAGGAACATTTGCATCTCATGCATACCTCATGAATAACTAATACCTTATTTCTATCTTATTAGTATTACATAATGCAAGCAGTTATCTCATTAGTATTGCACAAGGCGAGCAGGCAATGAAAACCAGTTAACTCCGGAATGTGAAGTATGTGATAACAGAGCAGCAACCAATAACAGCAGCATGAACTATAATACCCTTTCTTTCCCTGGAGTTGGTGGGGGGGGGGGGGGAATGAGCACCCTTTCCTTCCCTGGAGTCGAGGGGGAGAGCGCCCTAGCACTCCGCCGTAACAATGTCTTCCGCACCCTTACAACTGGTAAAGCCAGTAAATGTGGTCACCTCCCCATACTACTCGGGTCAATATGCTATAAGCAGGCTGTTGATATCAGAGCTCTGAACAAAAGCTGCACTGCACACAGGCACATATGAGAGAGCCCCTTATTCATCTAGGTTGAACCCCAGATCAGCACAGAGATACTACTTCATACACCATGGATATCTCATTGATGTTAATGAGAATTTAATATATGAAGTGCCCTTGTATTTCAAAATGATGAGTCACTGTATTCCTCAGATGATCTTACCACAAGGGAACAGGGTACATTTTAGTGTGGGCTGAACATTTTGTGTCCTTCCTCAATGAAGGACCAGCCCTAATCAGTGTGCAGTTAACAGGAAATTGGTGGTTTCACAAGTTAATGAACAAAAAGGTTAATACAATGCAGATAATAGCCTACAGAATATTGTTGCTTAATAGTTCACAACAGATAAAAGTGTGATCAAGAGCTGGAGAAAAGAGAGCTGCCCCTTCAGGTGTGTATTTTATCTGGAGCCAGTAAGTGAGGCTGATGTAGGAAACAAAACAAATACAATCACATCACTGCTGTTATTTCAAGCTTACTTTGAAACAGAACTTACTATGACAAAAGCTTCATTTTACATAGAGAAAAGCAGCAGGTTCTGTCAGTCCCTGAGGACTGGAGCATTGAGAGAGAGATTTTCTTCTTGTGCACCCTGCAACATTCTGGGTAGTGCTCAGACATGGTGATGTGATCACTATGATGGAATACAGCAAGATAAGGTAGAGCTCTTGCCTGAAACAGTGTCTTCCAAACCCTTCCTGAAATACCTCTGTTATACAAAAGCTTGAAGACTATACAATACCTAAGAATTTAAGTTTATCTCTATACAGAGAGTGGTCAGTTAATGAAGTAACATTCCAACAATTTAAACTGTGCTAGGTTTAGACTGCACTGTAGGTGGTTTGTTGAATTCTATTCAGCTTCTTATACAGTCATCATCATCTTCACCATAGTATCTCAGCACCTTCCAGAAGTGCATTAAGTGATATGAATATTATCTCTCCTATGTTATACCCAACATGTCCAAAATACAGGACAGAATAATCATCCTTAAGGACAGAGAAAGGAAGAATTCAGAGGCAGCTCAGAATAAATATGCCCTGCAAATTTAAGTGGTGGATCTAAGAAAACATTCAAGTTCATCTACTTATGAGCAGTTGTTTCCTTATGGACACTTATGTGGTCTACCTTGGTTAATTTTTTCTCCTCAACATGACTGGAACATTTACAAAAATTACCTACAGGAATTAGGGATGGGCTTAGATTGCATAGTCCCAGTCTGGATATGATCTTTCCCAAAGTTTAGATGGAGTGTAGGTGGGTGTTTGGGTTTGGTTTGGCTACAGAAATAGGGACCAGATACAAAATGCGGATAGCTGACCAGCTGCTCCTGACAGCAACCCTGTTTGCTAAAAGCAAACTCCTTCCTTAGCAGTGATGGACAACATCAGCTCTCTTGACAGAAAAATAGTCCAATGAGTGAGATGGCAGCTCTGAATGGTCATTTATAAAATACTGGACAGATCTGAACAATTTGCAAAAATGTATTTTTTATATTTGCACCAGAATTGTTCCTAATGCCATATAACAATATAACATAGCCAGACCTATCTGAGCTAATCAGTTTGTCAAAATTATTTCTTCATCAAACAATACCCTGTGAAACTTTTCCTTTTCTGATTCAAAAATTTATTTTAATGAGATAAAGATTTCCCTTTCCCAGTGACAAACTGTGCTTCCCTGGGTATGTCTTTGCTTTTCCTGCCCGAAATAAAACAAACTACTTTTTGCAAAACAGTTAGATGAGTTTTCAGATAGTGAATTTCTCCTAGTTCTGTTTCTAAACATACCCAGGAATAATTTAAATATATTCAAATGTGAGTGCCCCCTGCAAAAAAAGTGTCAAGTGACACCACAATTTTAATAAAAAGCTTATATAAAAATATGGAAAATTCATGTTTTGGGTTAGATTTTTATTTTACAAATATCTGGCTGCAAGGGAGATGTGACTTTATCTCCAAAGTGAATTTGTATCTAAGCACATCTGTCTGATTTTTGTCCTTTTCTTGGGAAAATAGTCTGAAAAATAATAAATAATTTTCAGGACTGTACATTGATAGTTAAACAATGTCTTGCTTAAATCCCTTGCTTAATGGATGTGTTTTTATTTTTAATTTAATCTTGTTTCTTAGTACTGTTTGTATTTTACACATTACTAGGATTCCTAACTAAACTCCAAGAACAGGAAGAGGTGAAGAGTTGGAGAAACACATGGCTTAAGAATTGTTTTCCTAAAACATGCTGCTATAGAAGATAATACTAGACTCTGGATAAACTTCTCTAGGTCATTCCATATAGGCAATTGCTAGTTGTTAGTCATGCTGGATAACACATAACTCAAAAATGATGGATAATATAGTGGATATATATATATTATATCTCAAATATAATATATCCTAGTTTTAGCAATCTGTGTATAAAAATTAAATATGACATTGAGGTTTGCTGGTTATTTACAAGTGAATTTAGTTTGATCTAGTTTCAGTGAATGCTCCTAGAGGACCTTAGGCTGTTCAAAAGAAGAAATATATTATGTTGTTTCTAGTGTATTCTGGATTAATCTTGAAACAGTGAAAATTATTCTGTGAAATGTAGTATATTGGGTAAAAAGGCTATTAAAAGTGCTTTGTATCTTTAGAAGGGCCTTTCAGCATAGCACTTCTAGTATAGGAGTGGGTTGCTTTTACTTAGGCTAGAGTAAGGGCTGGGCTACACTGGGTGAGGGAGGTTGACCTAAGATTTGCGTAGCTGAAGTCACAGTATCTTAGGTTGACTTACCTGACCGTCCCCACGGTGGTGAGTCGACCGTGGCCATTCCCCTGCCGACACTACTTATTCTTCTTGCGGAGATGGAGTTCTGGAGTCAACCAGGAGACATGCTAAATCGATCCCGCTAGATCAAACACTACCCGCCGGTCTGGGGGGTAGTGTAGCTGTACCCTAAGTAAACAAGAGACTGATATTACTTACAGCATGCTGTGGAGAGAGTTGTGGTATAACAGTTAATATATTTCTAAAGGTTTCTTATCTTGGGTTTTTTATGCAACAGCGTGGCCAGTCAATGTTGAGAAGATTCTGTTTACTAAGAGAGTCCTTCTTGTAACAGGGATTCCTGTAACAGGGGCATTGCTAGAACAGGATGTTCTTATAACTGGGAGGGTAGTGGAACTCTGGCTCTAGGCCTTTCAAGACATGTAGTTACTGAGTGTCCAGTTTGTTGTGATTTCTTTTTTTAAGATTAAAGAACGTGGCTTTACTGAGAGATTTTTTTTTTGCATTAAAGGAGGATGATGATTATTGGAGAATCGATTATTTTCTTAGCCTACATAAGTTAACTGCAAGAGAAGATTGAGTGAAGATTAATTTTGTGGTTTATGAAACAAAAACATCTTTGTTTATGGATAATCTCTTCCCGTGAAGAGGGTAGATCTGAACAAGTAAGGACTCAGTCCTGCAGTCAGACCTGATAGCATAGATTGCTGGGTTGCATGTAGCTAGATAATGCAAAATCTTAAAAAAGAAAGATAGTTACATTTGCCCAGGGCACTGACTTAGAAATCATGGACTCTGCTTCACAAGTGGTATCTTCAGCCAACCATAATTTCCTAAAAAAAAAAAAAAAAAAAAAAGTGTCATCCACAAGCATGACTGTGTAGACTTTGTCTAAATATACTCTAGATATACTGGGAAAGTTACCAGTGATAGATATTGGCCACCACATCAATATTGATCTCAGGTCACTATTTCATTCATCACTTTTTCAAGCCTGGTACACTGATAGCCTAATAGCTAAATCCTGTGTGTTTCTGGCAAAGATCAGAGATAAACCTTATAACTTCCTTTCACGTCTGGTGTTCCGGCACTGCAACAATAATGACATTAAAAACAGTTAGTGAAATTCTAGTATAATTTCCCTTTAAAGCCTCATAATGGAAATTATTACAAGGAAACAAGAGATCCCCTTGCTTTTATGGTCTTTGCTATTGTGGCGTTGTCTTAATGCACCAAAAGATGGCCAGTATTTTATCATAATATACAGGGAATATGAGAAAGGTACTCTGTTCCTCATCAAGTAATGACTTTATTTCACTTTTAAAAAGCAGGCTCTGTAGAGGAGGATGGAACCTGCATGTTTTTCCTGTAACATTTCTTACTCCTGTCTTTTCTGCAGTCCCTTTATATTTAATCTGTCCCTTCCTTGTCCCCAACTATCCTGTATAATTCTCCACTGGTTTAAAATCAGTTGTGGGTGAGACTACATTTAAAATACTGCGATTCATATTCTGTTGGCTATGAATCCAGCTGAAGAGTATAATGGCGGTAACTTCAATTGGAGTACATGACTACTCAGCTCTTTTTGAAGAGGCAAAAAGTATTAAAATTGCTGTGAAGATTTTAACACAGGATTTGTTTTAAAAGTTATCTTTTTGATGTATTACACATTTAACGGGGCATGACAGCATATTTATTTACTGTATGAATACAAAATAGCATCTTTATGAGTGCTTTACTGCAAAGAAAATCACTGCCAATATTGCTTAGAGAATATTTCATATTCCATGAAAGACAATAACTGTTACACTATAAAATCCTCAGTATATCACATGGCATCCTCCCCATGGATCTGCAAGCCACTTTACAGATGTTAGCCAATTAATCTTCACATCACAAGTTCAATTACAAAGATCTTTTGCTCAGAATGTTTTTAGCAGCAGAGACAAATTCCAATGTAGAGATAATTTTTATGATTTAGAATTAAGAGCATAGAGCTTTTATTAAACCTTACCTGAATTTCCCCAATAACAATCTTAATCTGTTTGGGTTCTTATACTGTGCTAGCCACTGTGGTATCTGATACCCAAAGGAAAATGTGAATCTTCAGCTCTCATGTTTTACTAATTTTGACTAGTTCACAGTGTTGATCCCATTTTGCTGTTAGGCTAGTCTATTATATAGTATTACTATAGTCAGGACAATAAGATCAATGAGTAGAAAAAGTGGCACTGGATAGACTTTTTTTTTTTTTACTCAGAGTTCTAAATGGATGTATCTCTCTGTTTCTTCAGTTAAGAGAACTGCACCTTAAGCAGTAGCAAAATTAGTTTGACAGACAAATGAAATAATTGTATCAGAGCACAAAGAAAATGAACAAAAGGGAAATGCAGAAATGCTAAAAATATCTCATAAGGGGAAAAGAGTTGACTCATTAAGCTATTATAAAAAAGATTTTGTGTGCAAACGTTCATCTGTCTAAGTTTGCAATAGGGAAAATGAATAATATAGGCAATGCTGATACATGAAAAGGAGCTGGGAGGAAAGAGCTATGCAACCACCTTTCCTTTCTGTACAGTCCCATCTCCCCTTGCAGTTAGGGTCCTTCTGCTTCTGTACATGCTGTGCTGGAAGAAGAGAATTTATGGACCTGAGTCAACCAATCAATTGCTATTGCTTTTGTTCAGTGATAATGCACTTGCTTAAAATGTAAAGTCTCTTACCAATTTTCTGTATGTTTTAAATTGAAAAATCATCTGAGAATTGAGTTGCATCCATAATACATGACAAAAGAGTCAGAGCTGATGGTCAATCAGAATAGCCAGGTTCTGGTAATTGTTCCATACAAATGCATTAAAATGAGAACCTATGAACCAGAAAGACTAAACATACACTAGCTGCATACATTATAAGACAAAGACCATAAAGGCCAAATTCTGCTTTCATTATGTTGACTTCAGTGGGAGATGCACCTATGTACATGAGAACTGAATTTCATCATATGAAATTATCTGAGGATTTGAAGTTTTGTATTCAGAATAGGAAATCCATGTACAAAGAGTAACCATCACAAAGAACCATCACTAACCTGGTTCTTGCCTACCTATTTATACCTGCCCCCGGATACTTCCACTGCATGCATCTGACGAAGTGGGTATTAGCCCACGAAAGCTTATGCTTCAATACTTTAGTTAGTCTTTAAGGTGCGACAAGACTCTTTGTCACTTCATCACTTCTTTGGAACACCCAATAATGAAAGATAGATGGGAAGATCCTGTACCATGCTAAGTCCTGTTTGACATAGATGCAAATGACTGTGTTGTCCCTAAAATTTGCTAAACTTTGCCTTCGATAACTAGATTGTGTTGTGTCCCAAGTATTCAATAAAAATACCACCTCAGGATTACTGCAAATGCTGTGTTGTTATTATTTGATCACTAAGGCAGCTGAGAAATTCTTAAATGGGACAACAGTATATAGGTAGTCAACAAGTAATGTATATGATACCCCAATATTTCCAAGAAAACAGAATGAAGAAAAGGAAATGGCGTTCATTTTTCCCTTCCCCAACAACCTATTCATTATCTTCATGGAATAGTTTGTACAGAGGATAAGGGATAATCCAGACATCTGTAGAATCACCACTGGGAGTGGTGAATAAATCTATAATTCCTTATGCCAATGTGGCTCAACCAGTTGTCTTTCTTCCAAATGAAATCAGAGAGATAAATTCAGATTTGGTGTCAAAGTACCTTAAAATAAATTTGAGACATTTTCTTTTAAAGAAGACGTGATCAAGATATTTAGGTCAAATTTAAATTTTGCTGGGCAAATTGATGTGTAGTGTACAAAGAATAAATGATGCCATCAGAAATAGTACATTGATTAATGTAGTTATGTGACCTTAAAAAACAGATAAAAATGGGTTTAAATGTACTGAAAGAATCTATTTTCTCACTCCTTTGCCCGCTGATAGTGGTAGGATTAAAAAGTCAGCATTTGCCAATATAGTACCCCCTTATCTGAGATACCACAGTTTTTCCCCTCTACTTCAAACTGGAAGAAGTCTGGTAATTACATTTGCCAACAGATATCTTGTTGACTTACTGACATGGTGACCACTGTATGTCCTAAATTGGTAAATCCTATGGCATGAAAATGAATATTTTTACAAGAGTTGTTCTATTCATTCTTCTAACAGATAACATAGTTTTCATGTACTATAAAAACATGCCAAGTCACTAGCGACAATGGGCTAACTTGTAGGGGAGTCTAAACATGGATGCATGCAGGTAGGGGAAAACGTGTGCCTTACTCCTTGTGTGCATGACCATGTTTGACTTGCCTAGATCATGGCTCTGGGTAGGAGAGGAATGCAATGCAAGTGCTGCATGACCAAATCTCCACAAAAACAGTGGGTGGATGAGGAAAGGTAGAACCGTGGCTTTCCCCCTCTACAAACTGGCTCTGTTTTTAGCCCTGCCACAAACTTCTTGTATGACTTTTGGCAAGTCGCTCAGTTTCTGTGTGCCTCCACTTTCCGCATCTGTACAATAGGTAGTACTTCTCCAGTTCATAGCAGTTTTATAGCAATAAATTCATTAATAGTTTTGCATTGGTCACATATAAGAACATATAACCCATATTGGGTTAGACCAATGGTCCATCTAACTCAGTATCCTGTCTTCCAACAGTGGCCAGTGCCAGTTGATTCAGTGGGAATGAATAGAACAAGACATTTCTTGAGTGATCCATCCCATGTTGTCCAGTCCCAGCTCTGCAGTCAGAGGTTTAGGGACACCTGGAGCATAGGATTTCATCCCAGACCATCTTGGCTAATATCTAATGCACTTATCTAATTCTTTTTTGAACCCAGTTATACTTTTGGCCTTCACAAAATACACAGGCAATGAGTTCTACAGTGTAAGTTGGTTTGACCGTCCCTCCGTGTCCAACTTTGAGGGAGTTCATGTCTCCTCTCTGTCTGGTCTGTTAGAGTATGCTCAAAACAAAAGGGGAAATTAGTGGTACTAGATGGGCCCTGCCTTCAAGTAGAAAGGGGCTGCAAACAGTCTGGCCTCTGGCCGGTGGTCAAGACAGAACGGACTAAGATATAAGTCCAGCCCTTGAACAGGACAGGGCAGTAAACATTCAGGGCTCTGGCATGCAGTCAGGCAGAGCTGTATCGGTTTATGTGCCCAGCCTTTAAATAGGGCAGGGCAGCAAACAGTCATGGCTCTGGCCTGCAGTCAGGCAGGGTGAGAGTCCCCAAACACAGTCTATGGTGCTCCAGCAGGGTTGACTGAGGAGCATGGGCCTCCTGGCCTGACAAGGGAGAGTTCTGCCACCGCAAAAGTGGGGTGGCAGGGGTAGGGGAATGCAGACCCGCCTGCCTCGACTGCATTCCAGCCCAAGGCCCTAACTGTGGCAGAGTGATCTGCCACTTGATCAGCAGGGAATCCACCCTCCGCACGCTGACTGTGTTTCCAGCAGCACCACAGCCTGATGGTAGTCTGGTTCCCCTGGGCTGCTTCCTATCTCCCACTTGGGGGTACCAGCATTCAGGGGTCATCCTCAGTTCTCTCTTGATCTACTGCCATGGATAATGGTAGAAACTCCTCAGCATTGGGAGTGGCAGAGCTCTCTGGAAGCTTGGGCTGGTCCTCAGAGTAGCAGTGGTTCTCCTTGGAGTTCTATTCCAACAGCAGGGAAGAAGCATTTGTCTCCCTCAGCAGATTGCTCTTTACTGAACTGCTGGGTCAGCCTTTTATACCTCCTCTTCCTGTCCCACCCCTCTGCTTCCGTGTGTGGGGTGTGGCCCGTCTGGTTCCACACCCCAGGTGGCTTGCGGTTTCCCTCCATGTCTGCCTCTGAGGGAGGCCATGCCTCCTCACTACATGCAGGGTGACTATGCATTGTTGTAGAAGTACTTCCATATGTTTGGTAATACCTATTAATTTCATCGAATGACCCGGGGCTCTTGTGCTATGTGAAAGGGTAAAGAATATTTCCTTATTTACTTTCTACACACCATTCATGATTTTATAGACCTCTATCATATTCCCTCTTAGCCATCTCTTCTCTAAGCTGAACAGTCCCCGTCTTTTTAATCTCTCCTCATATGGAAGCTGTTCCATACCCATAATAATTTTTGTTGCCCTTCTCTGTATCTTTTAGAATTCTAATATATCTTTTTCAAGATGGGGTGGCCAGAACTTCATGTATTCCAAGTGTGGGTACTGTCAATTTATACAGGGGCACTATGATATCTTCTGTCTGATTATTTATCCTTTCCTAATGGTTCCTAACATTCTGTGGTTAGTGATTATGGTGATTAATGTTATAGAAAACCTATGCCAAAATAAAATACATTTTATTTCTTTCATGCGTTGCAGTTAAAAATGAAAGGTAGATAGAAGCATAATAGATGAAGACCACTGATTCATTTAATTTTTCTTTTTGGAGATATTTCTATAAATTGTTTTCTCCTGTTAAATATAAAAAATTTACTGTCACCACAGTGCTCTGATGAACTGAGAATCTTTTCAATGTATCATTGAATGGAAAGGAGAAAAACAGAAAGTAATACAAATAATCTGATCATTCTTTTCAATCAGATTTGCACTCCTTTCTGAGATGCATATTTTTCTCTTAACCTTTCCAATAAACTATCCATGGACTTTCAGTCCCCCCAAAAATGTATGAAGGTTTTCTTGTAATTAATAAGAAGTTTGGCCAGGAACAGTAAAGCTCCTTCCACTCATTCATCCAAGAAATCCTGTTTAATGTCTCTGAGTTCTTGTCTCTGACTGAGTCAAGGGACTGAAATCAGCAAAGATAAAAACTCTCTCCACTTCATATTTCCCTCTCACCTGCTGGCCACCTGCTAGCAGTCTTTGGCATTCATGAAAGTGTCAATTAATGTTCCTCCTAAATATTTTCTCCTGTTCTTTTTTTTCCTCATGAGAATCTGACAGCATTTCTCAGTGTATATTAGCATATCTTCTGTTAACTAATTTTAGGATCCAATTTAAACTGCCCTTTTAAAACATGCCTGCCTCCCCAACTCCTCCCTGGGATAGTTCCTGCCCCCTTCAAAGATTTTCCCTCTACACTGCTCCTTCCCTCTTTTCAGCTTGCACCGGATTCCTCTTTCCCCTTCACACTATTTCCATTGTTGGTGCAAGACCTTTTTTCCCCCTCTGCTTCCTTTGTCATCTGGAACAGCATTTCTGCATCTCCCCACTGCATGAACTCTATGGATTCAATTCTCATTTATATTAAGGCCCCTTTAAACCACTTTGGCAATGTAAAGGGGCCATCAAGTGGGAGTAAATTACACTAGCACCCTTTTAAAGCTTCTTTCCCTCTTACACTAAGTAATCAGGCCCTATATATTTTCAAATGTCAGCTGAAAACACTTCTGTATTCTACTTTGTCTTTACCTCCTTAAAGGACAGTATGGGCCCAGAGGCTATACTCTGGACCAGTTTTTCCCATAAATCTGTTTAAGGCAGCAGTTCAGTTTCTGGGACTTGGCCATAACTCAGAAATAGTCAGTACATAGCCATATGCCATACCAGCACCTCTCTGAAGCCGCTGTATTTTCCAGAATCTCAGCTTTATTAAAAAAACCTGAACCAAACCAGTGCCAAAACAAAACAACACAACCAAAAAACAGTCTCCCCCCACCCCAGCCATTAAATCTCTAGTTACGGTTGTGAAGCAAATCTCAAATCTGAACTGAGCATAACCAATGAAGGAGGTCTGTGTGAGTCTGCAGAGTGTGGAATAAAACTCTAAAGGCTTGTCTACCGGGCAAGTTACTACATAGCAAGCCAAAGTGCGAATCCACAGAACACCAGCTTGCCTCACAGTAACTTCTCACATGGACATTGCTACAGTGAAGTGAATATCGTGGAGGGTGGCTTGATGTAGTCTGCTTTCAAGTAGTCAGTGTACTAGAACTTGAGAGCGTAATGCCTCCACTCCAGGATTTTCACTGTGCTGTGATGTTACTGCTTCGGAAGCTGGTGCGCTGTAGAGTCACTTCCTGGCTGGCAGCGCAGTATCTTGCAGTGTAGACAAGCAGTGAGGTGCACAGGCGTGCGCAGCACATTTCATTAGGGTTTGCACCCAGGGATTTTTATTTATTTATTTATTTATTTTAAAGGTTTGTTTGCATGCAAAGCCACTCTTTTTTTGGAGACATTAGAGTGTGTCTGGGCACACCCGGCACACTCTGTGCGCACACCTATGTTGAGCTGTGTGAACTGCGCCATTAATCTCAGTTAAGGGGGTTAACCCATGTTCCCCGTGATGATTATTTAAATGCTTACCTTTGCTAACTATTTCATTCTTCATAAAAGAAAGGAGAGAGAAGATCACAGATCTGCACAATTTGCTATGAGTATCTCACTTTTGTGTAAATGTAGGTAGTGAGTCCAAGGAGCCTCACAGAGCCCAGGGGCATGTCATGCCAAGAGGGACCTTAAGTGGCTCAGTGCAGCTCAGAGAGCAAGCCCAATCGTGTTTTGAACAATCTATTATGAACAGCTTCTCACTGCTGTAATTCACATGGGTGGATGTTATTCTGTGGGTAGAGCTTGGAAGAATACTATTACTTTCTCCCCAGTCTTCTCCCTAGATGTGGCCTTTCAGTATCTCCACAGCACAACCCCATGCCAAAGAGATAAAGCTATATAGGACTCAAGGTTCTCTGAACATTATGCCATTTTTGGGTGTGTGTTTCTATATCACATGTAGTGCTGTGTCATTGGGTACATTGGGGCCTTAGGCTCCGAATCAGCAAGGAACCTGGCACTAAGTGCATGCTTATGGCTAGGCATGTGCCCAAATACCTCGTTGAACTGGGGTGTTACTCAACACCTTTGCTAAAAGAGAAATCATGAGTTCATTCCAGAAAACATCATTCTGCCTTGAGCTGGGCTCTTTGCCTCCTGTGCATACAATTCTGCACACGCATATTACATTATTTCTCTGCATAACCAAGTGCTATGATATTATTTTGCAGATATTTTTGTTTGTCAGAATATTTTACTTTTTTTAAAAAAAGTAATAACAGACAATGTACTGACAGTATTTTTTTTTTAATTTAGCACCTGGTCGTGACCTGGGTTTTGTGTCACACACTGCCCATACGCAAGGTAGACTTTGAAGATAGCTCTTTAATTTTTTCTTTATTGTCACTTCCTCCAATTCAAAAGAGGGGGAAGTTTAGTATAAATAAACTGCAACTCAGCTGTTGAATTTTAACCACAACACAATTGCAACAGAGAGTCACTGTGACCCAGTGAGAATATTACAGTACATTGATTTTTGGAATCTATGCTTTTTTCAGGAAACATTTTCTTTAAAAAGAGATAATCTGGTCAAGTGAGCAGAAAATCAATAGAATTCTCACTTAAGTTTTTAAAGTGTGATTAAAAACCACCTTTATAAATAATGTCTTGTTTGATAGATCCCTAGAGGATTAAGCTAAGTAGGGACCTAGTCCTATTGGATGTTATTGGACTTTTCTTGGAAGGTGTTGAACTCCCTCAACTCCCACTGAACTTCCTCAGTGAATGCTAAAGGTGCTAAGCATGTCACACGATTGGTCCCTAGCTGAACTCGTCTCTCTCAAACCATTTACAAAGTAACTGTTAACTATTCCCCCAAACAAACAGACCAGGCAGGCACAGCTGGCTGTTTGCCAGTTTCTGATTTTGAAGGTCAATGGCCAATAAACTTCTAATGGGATGATGGCTCAGCAACAGCCAATACGTCTTCCAACTACACTGCTCCCTTCAACTTCTCTTTTTCAAATGAGATGTTATACTCCTTTTAATGTGACCTTGCAGAGCCCAGCTGAAAGACACAAGTTAATAGGTGGTGAAGAAAATAGTTCTGACATGGAGGGCTTGTGCATGCTTGTTGCACAGGATATCTGGTGAGCAACATTTAATTAAATTGTTTATTATCACTCTATAGTTTAGTGAGTGATTTATTTGCCCTTTATTCAACTATTTCACTCCCACATAGAGCACACTCAAAACAGTGAGTTCTTTGAACCTGTCTTCTTTCTGTCTGTGAGTATTAAGAGAAACAAGATGCTTCGCCAGGCAACCTCCTTATTGCTTTCAACCCTCCCCTTATCCTCCTCCCACACCCTTACTTTTCAAGTCCACTCTCCTGTGTGATGCTTCTCCTCATCTCTCCTCCATGTGGCTATTATCTACTGACTGCCCCAACTCACTCTCTCCCCTGCCTTTTTTCTCTCTCTTGACTTTAACTGGCTTTTTCTCCCCTCACCTTTTCCTCTCCCCGCTCTGCCCAGAGTCTTGCCAATCTTCTTGCCATAACAAAACTGACACTATTCCACTCCTAACTCCCCTCTCTCTCTCCTTCGCTCTGGCATGGCTCCAAACTCTCCTTTCTACTGTGTGGCTCTAGTTCCTCAGCCTGTCATCTTAACCCTCTCTCCTCCTTCCCTCCTTTATCCAATTCCTACCTGCTGCTACTCCTTCACTCAACCTCTCCCTCTCATTTAATCTTTAACTTCTTCAGTTCCACTCACCACCTAAAAGCATGTGTCTTGTTTTCTGTGGACAATATGATTGCTGATGGCTTCTTCTACCATTGTTGTGCTTTCCTTTTCATTTTCTCGCCAGAATCCTTCTGTAGGCTGGTTACTGCTGCTTCCTAGACTTTCTCTTCAACATGTGTCTTGATTTTCTCCAGTTCTGCTCCCACATTTATCACCCCACATTCATAGCCAAGGACAATACCAATAACATACCCTTTCCTACTACTTCAAAGGGGTAATTTCTGTGCTTATTTTTACTGATTCCCCTGTTTTAATCTTATCTTACAGTGAATGCTGTAACCTTCATCACTCCAATCTCCCTATTTTTCACTGTTCTTCCCTCCAATCTGTCCAAAACATCACTGGAATTTGTCATTTTCTTTCGCTGTTCACAGCAAAATGTCTTTTTATTTGTCCTTCTTTAATCCTTCTGCTAAATTCCTGTCTCAGTGCAAAAAATTCAAGCTATTTATCCTCTTTTTTCAAGGTTCTACATAATTTCCTTGCATCCGACATTTCTTTCCGGATTGTTCCTGCTCTTCTTCTTGCTCCTACCTAGAGCTGGATAAATAATGGATTTTTTGCTTCACTGGCAATTCTGGGCAAAAAAAATCTTTGTTTTTGGGTCAAATGAAACAAATATTTCATTTTAATTTAAAGCCTTTTCTAATGTTCTCTACTGTTTAAAATAAAATTAAAGGAAATTTAGAAATGAAAAGTCAGTTTGAATACAAACAATTGAAACGCTTTACAAAGAAATCTTCAAAATGGAATATGTCACATTTTTAGGGGTTTATTTACTGAAACAATTTAGTAAAATTGAACACAAATTCACAAAATATTTTGGTGTCATCCAATCTGCATTTTTGTCCCCCAAAGGTTTGGTCAAGAATTGTTGCCCAGCTCTCTCCCAGGTATGTCTTCTTATTTCTCTGTCCATCTCATCTTGTAGATTTTGAGTCTTCCTTTATGCTATCCTTGTGTTTTTAATAGTCCTCTACATTCTGCCAAATTTTCTTTCCTTCTTCAAATCCCCCAATCTTAAAATCTTCTTCCAAAATCATCTTCCTTCTGTCTCCTCACCAATAATCATTCCACACTCTGTCTTACCTGAACTGTTGTGACTTGTTTCTAGCTATCTTTATAAGCTGTTTGGGGCAGGAGTGAGAATGGGAGTTGAGGGATCTCAAGTGTTAAATGATAGCACTACTTGAATGATGACATTCATTAATAACTGCCTCTTTAAACAATTTTGCTCTTTACAGAGTTCAGTGTCAGCCATTTGGCTATTGATTAGACACAGTTAACAAGAAAATATCCATCTGTAGGTGTAGTTTTAGTTAATTACATTTTAGTGATAACATGTTCTTTTACTGGAGAGAATCAGAGGGGTAGCCGTGTTAGTCTGGAATTGCAGAAGTGACAAAAGTCCTGTGGCACCTTAAAGACGAACTCAAGTATTGAAGCATAAGCTTTCGTGGGCTAACACCCACTTCATCAGATGCATGCAGTGGAAGTATCCAGAGGCAGGAAACTCTGGATACAGAAAGGTCTAGCTGCCGAAGTACTTACAGTGCTTGCCTCCAAGTAGTGGCACATTGGGCATGCTACTGGCATTCTAGGGGTTTGGTGTATTGAGCAGCTGCAACACGCAGCCTTTCTCTTAGAAATGTTTAAAAGGGCACTGTAACAATTGTTATTGATTTAAAATAAAATAAAACATTCTGATCTCAGACAGCATCTGGATAAAGGGAAAACATTAATTATCCTTCCCTGTTCTTTGAAGTGATTAAAATGGACAAAAGAAATGCACACCAGTCACCAATTGTTAATGATAAACACCAGTTATTCAGTGCAGAACACTTGTACCATGCAAGCTGAAAGCTGGGAGGACAAAGCACAAGGCACGTAGGGCCAGTATGGATCATGGAGAGGTTTACATGTCGGCATTTTTTGTTTTAAGAAATCTAGAACCAGATGGGGGCTGTATGATCTTTTATAGGTGGGGAAGAAGAAGAGAAAAAGTAGGCTCCACAACTCTTATGAGGTCCATATAAAAGCCAGCCACAGTTCAACCTCCCTGGTGCGGGGGATGGAGATGGACCTGGTTTTGTCTTTGTGCCAGCCCAGGAAGTGTGCCAGGCATAGTAGCGAAAATAGGCTACCTTCTTCTAAAAAACAGAGCATCTTATATGCACATAGAAGTTTGTGGAAGGATTGTAACTCATTGAAACTATAAATGGTGTGATTTCTGATTTAGGGAGATTGTACACAATTTGTACAATCTGATTTGGTACACCAGGTTGTACAAATCAGATGGTACACCATTTGTACCATCTGATTTGTACACCAGATTGTACACCATTTGTACAATCTGATTTGGTACACCAGATTGTACAAATCAGATGGTACACCATTTGTACCATCTGATTTAGGGAGTTTGTACACCATTTGTATAAATGGTGTGATTTCTGATTTAGGGAGTTTGTACACAATTTGTTTAAAGACTGATGTCTGATAATGGATTGGAGCCTAGCCAAATAGAAAAATAATACAGATCACAAGTATGATCCTCAGATTGGTCTTGGCACAGCTAGATGAATGACTGTTCATGGACATTGTACATAAGGCTGACAGAAGTGGATGGGGCTTATATAGTAGTTATTTCTGGATTATACGTACCAGCTTTCATGTTATGTTATAAGCATTGCCTTGTGATGCAAACCACAGGTGGCATAAAAGAAGGAGATAGAGCATTCCCTGCAAAATGCCTGAAACAAGAAGTGGCTGAGCTCTGTTTGAAAGTATCAACTACAGGGAAACTGGAGGCAGCAAAGATTCTCCAGGAAGTATATATTTGGGATGTTGTACGATATTTCAAAACTCCTCACTATACTTGAAGAAGACCTACCTTAGCAATGCAGGGCACTAGAGACAGTGACACGTGATTATGTAGACGATACTGATGCAAGTGATTTAGGTGATCAACTGAAAGCCTTTTCACAATACATTTCAGCAGGATCAACTTCAAAGGCTGTTCTGGAATATTTGTGCACAAATAAGATGACTGCCCTCTTTCCAGATGCTTTTGTTGCTTTGCGCATACTTCTAACACTTCTTGTAACAGTTGCCAGTGGAGAACGGAGCTTCTCCAAGCTGAAGTTAATAAAAACACATCTATGGTCCACAATGATGCAGGAGTGGCTGGTTGGCCTTGCAACCATCTCAACAGAGCATGAGCTGGCCCAGACTGTGAACCTTCAGGAAGCAGTTCAAATCTTTGCAACGAAGAAGGCACGGAAAGCACCACTTTGATTATTCAAACAGATAAAAATGCCAGTGTTTACTATGCAGACAAGCAAAGTTACATTTGCTGTTCAGGCGTTTGACAGTTAAGTCTTAATTAAAATTTTTGAACAAGGCATTTTAAGTTGTTATTTCTCCTTTATTTGGTAGGTAGCAGAGCAGTACCATCAGAGGAGTAGAACAGGAAGAAGGCAGAACAGAGACCTTTCAAACTTTTGGCCCAAGTGAAGGTAAATGGGGGCATCATTTGAGCTCCCTGGCTCAGATGCCAAAATGTTGTGGGCCGGCCCTGTATGTTGGTGCCATTGGCACAGAATGGCTGTCAGGCTGCAGCCCAGAAATAGTGGCATTTTCGGACACCTATAGCTATCCTGTAAATTAGATGCTGCTGTCCATGAAAAATACTGTATACATATAAGGGAATAATGCTGACCATAAACTGATTTACAGAGAGTTAAGGGACTGAGACAAACCCCATTGAAATCATTAGGAATCTTTCTGTTTACATTGCTGGATTTGGATTAGGCCCTAAATAGTAGGCCAAAGCATTCTAAAACTGAATTATTATCTCTTCCTTGAAACTAGCCTTTGTATGCTATAAACATATTAAATGGTTTTGAAACAAAGCAGATGACAGAACTTTGGTTATTTTAAGATTCTTGGAAATCAGTGATGCCTGACTTGTTGAATACTGAGGTGGACATCCATCATCTGACAGGAAAACATGTTGTCTGATTTAATTAATATAATGAACTTGATGTTTGAATTAAAAATAAATTCTGATCATGCTAATTCCATTAGCAAATCACTTTCTGTCACAATAATTCATTGCTGACAAAGGACATTACATTGTTTAGACTGACTTCATTATTAAGAGTTTATTGTGGGCAACAAAATGGTAGATGAAATTCAATGTTGATAATTGCAAAGTAATGCACATTAAAAGACATAATCCCAACTATACATACAAAATAAGGGGTTATAAAGTAGCTTTTACCACTCAAGAAAGAGATCTTGGAGTCACTGTAGATAGTTCTCTGAAAACATCTGCTCAGTGTGCAGTGGCAGTCAAAAAAGCTAACAGGATGCTTGGAACCATTAGGAAGGGGATAGGTAACAAAACAGAAAATATTATAATGCTTCTATATAAATTCCCACATCTTCAATAGTGGGTGCAGAACTGCATGCCCCATCTCAAAAAAGATATATTGGAAATGAAAAAGGTACAGAGAAGGGTAACTAAATGATTAGGGGTATGGAACAGCTTCCACATAAGGAGAGATTTAAAAAACTGGGAACTTTCAGCTTGGAAAAGAGACGAATAAGGGAGGAGATGATAGAGGTCAATAAAATCTTGACTGGTGTGGCGAAAGTGAATAAGGAAATGTTATGTGAAGGAGTAAATAACACAAGAACTAGGGGTCATCCAATAAAATTAATAGGCAATGGGTTTAAAACAAACAACAGGAAGTATTTCTTCACAGAACATACAGTTAATCTGTGAAACTCTTTGCTAGAGGATGTTGTGAAGGCCAAGATTATAGCAGTTTCAAAAAAGAACTAGATAAGTTCATGGAGGATAAGTCCATCACTGGTTATTAGCCAGGATGGACAGGGATGCATCGCTATGTTTTGAGTGTCCCTAGCCATTGTTTGCCAGAAGGTGGGAATGGATGACAGGAGATGGATGTCTTGATGATTGCCTGTTTTGCTCATTGCCTCTGAAGCACCTGCCGTTGGCCACTATCAGAAGACAGACTACTGGGTTAGATGGACCATTGGTCTGACTCAGTATGGCTGTTCTTATGTTCTTATTGGGTGTATGTGAAACCTGCAAGAGGTTTAAACAGCTCTCAGCGCTCAGCTGAGTAGCAGTCTTGCCAATTAATTAGCTAATGAATGATGTTCTGATTAACTATGTCCTTCTTGCATTTCCTTAGTGTATGTCAGTGTTTGGCTGGAAAACAGTTTTCAATAAATGGAAAATTTCAATAATTTTATTTCTGATAAAATTTTGGAAAACAAAGAAAAAAGCATAAAACTTCATACAAAAGTGGAACTATCAAAATAAACACACTGTCATCTTGAACTAAATATAAGATTACTGCTGTTGGTAGGCTCAGTCATATTCTGACCATAGTACTGTAAAACCTGGCATAGAATCAGTAGAACATTTTTTCCCAGCCAGGATTCCAATAGTATGGCTAACGAATTCCAACTTTCCACTGAGAAGGTATAGGCACTCAAAGGACACAGAAGAATCTTAGACTGTTGCTTAGATGGTCACCTTGTGCCCTTTACTTTTGGTCTGTTGGGGAAGCAGATCAGGTCCTTGGGGAATCACTCTGAGAAAATAGGCTTCTCCATATAGCATAGTGTCAGCAGTGTTGGCTGTATGGTCCCCTTACAAAGACCCTCGTACTGAAAGCAAATAAGGGTAGCCCTTAGAGTAGCCTAACTTGTCTAGACGTCTCCTTTCCACTGCTTGAGTCTTGGGCCAACCAACTCCAATGTAAGGATGAATCACCCCTTCAATCATTTAATGATAGGGACACAGTTTGTCTATTCAGATCAGAGATCTCACTAAAAGATTGTAGGGTTTCCTTTCAGCTGGCAAATATATAAAAAAAAGTTTCCTATCAACATTTTTATCCATCCTTTCAGGCCTGCTAAACAACAAATACCAAGTGACTTCACAGCATAGAACAGTGATTTTGACAGGGCTAGGTTTACCATGAGGTGAACTGAGGTGGCCACCTCAGGAGCTAGACTGTGAGGCGAGGGGTGGGGGGCGCACCACTAGGATCCAGAGTGTAGAAAACTGTCTGCTGCTGGTGCATATGTATTCTCTCTGCTCTAGATGCACAGAGATGGTGGAGTGCTGTGCTGGAGGAAAGAGAGCACAAGGGACATAACAGGCAGGCAGGAAAAAAGGTGAGAGGGAATAACAGAAAGCAACAGTAACTGCAGGGAAAGAGAGGAGGAGGAGCCTCTTATGTACCTCTCTAACACCTCCAGGAGCCTAGACTGATTAACACCAGCTTCTCAGTGAACTTCCTGTTTCCTGCTGCTTATCTGAACCCATTTGAGGAGAACAGGCAGTCAACTGAAGTCATAGGAGCCACTTAGGCTCTTAAGACACTGATATCTTCCCTCACTCAGGCCCTGCTACCAGCCTGCTTATTTGTCCCCATCAACTGAGTGTTGAGAGCTGGCACAGAACATCAGTCATGAGTGAAAGAAGAAAATGTCCCTCTGGGGCAGCATTCAGAAAAAGAAAGCATCTAAAGGAAGCTTTTCTATCTACTCAGGAAGGAGCTCTCCTGAGATACACAGACACAAATATTCACAGTGAGCCTTCCATCCCCAGTGAGGATGTGAGTGGTGAGGAGATGTCTGATCTTCCAGTTAGTCAGAGTGCAGGTGATCTGGCAGCTACTGCAGCATCCATATCTCTATGTCAAATAGATGTAACCATGCACATTCCTGAAGAAAAGTGTAGATCAGAGATCAGGCTGCTACTCTCAATCCTGGTGTCACTTAACAATCCAAAATCACCGAGTTGTCCTCCAGCTGAATAATTTGGTTGCTATTTAAAAAGCCAAAAATTATTCACAGTTTCCACAGTTTTCTCAGTGAAACAACACATGGCAGATCTTGTTCCTTCTCTGGTCTGTCATCTCTTATGAGGACAGGGAATATATTTACATCCTTGCCCCCTTTCCCAGTCTTAAAGAGCCAGCATGTCCTGTTATAATCTTTTTTTTTTAAAGCAGCACTCAAAGGGTCACTTGGGTACAACTGAGTGTAGAATTTGTCTCAAAGTGCACCTATTTTACAATAATTAATTTTAAAAAATGTATTCTACTTCACATGTGCAAGGAGCTCCACAAACATTGGTCACCTCCAACATTTTTTAAAAAAACAAATGTGCATGCTTGGACTTTCTTACACTTTTTCAAAGGTCTGTGCCCTGCTGTAATTGGACTGAATCCTTATTTCACATAAGCAGCAATAAAGGAAATGAAACAAAGTCATCTCTGCAAATTTACACGTTTGGTAGCAGTTCTGACACCTGGTTGTCAAATGAAAATACAAGTAGATAAATATATAGTAGTCATAGAGCTTTCTGGCTAATAAAGTCTGCAGTGTGCTGAATGCTATCAAACCCCAGCAATTGCTTGGTTGGCACATCAGAGGGCTAAGTTCTGAAATATTTGAGTCAAACAGCTTGAATTTCCCACTTTACATTTGTGGCAAGCTGCAGTTTAGAGATTTTTATTTTGTTGCCCTGAAGTTGAGAAAATAATAATCTTAAATTTTACATAGCACCTTTCATCCAGAAAGATCCTAAAATGCCTTTTAGACTGATATACAAGGATGTCTTCCTCCTCTCCTGAACAGCATCCATCTTTGGGGCGAAATGCAGCAGCTATTCAAAAGTGCACACAGCAATTTAGGATAGGCACTGAAGAATATTACTGCATCCAATTGAAACTGCAGGGGAAATTTAGAGAGGAAAATTGTAATTATCTGAGTTGAAATTTGGGCATGACATTAGGATTAAGACTAGTATGTAAAAAAGGATCTTCTACAGTTTTTAAAAAATCACTATTGTTTCTTTTCATTAAAAAAACAAAACAAAGAACCAAAATAAAAACAATTTTCATGTTCTGGCTTTAGTTTTCCAACAACTATCCCCTCTCAGTTTTGTGAACTTAAATGCATGTTACTCAGATTCTGGGTCAGGAGAATAGGATGTCAGATGTTCAAGGTCCAACACAGCTATTTTCCATTGCTGGTCATTTATGTTTTAAAACATACAAAAATAGACTAACAGTGTAAGATAAATACAGTGGCAGATAAGTCCACTCCCATCCATTATTTGCATATTTTATATGTATATATATAAAAGTACAACTGTTGTGTATTCAAATACAATCAAAATCCCTAAAAGGCAAATGAGAGACTCTCCCATGGCTAGGTTCACTCTGCAGGGCTAGGAGGAACAGAAACAAGTAAAAAACCTTATGTTAATCATGCAGGCAACCAGAAATAACAATGAACATATGCAAACACACATGGAACAGATCTGTAACAAAGGTCAATTTTGTAAAAGTTACTTATCAGAGTAGAATCACACTTTAAATCTGATCAGCTAACTTCACTGTGGATTTTTGGAATTAAGCATATCTTACTTTACAGGAACACTACCAATGTACATTTTTCAGCTATTTATGTTGCCAAATATTGAAAAGAGGTACAATAATTAACTTAGAACCTGAAAAAGAGGAAATAATATTTCAGTTCTATTTACATATTTATTTGAAATATTTTGAGATTCAAATGATGGGCCATATCATGGTGGGAGACAAAATATGTTTTGAAAATGTTGATCAAATTCATTCCTGTTCTAATTCCTTTTAACTGATTTCTTCTTAAAAATATGAAAAGAAAAGATGAAAGAAAATGAAGAACACTATGGCCCCAATTCAGCAAAGCACTTCTAAAGCGGCTACTTATATCCCATTGATTTCATACTTAAGTGCATTGCTGGAATGGGTCCTAAAGGAAGCGATGAACAGGAATGCAGTCAGGATTCAGAATTTTGGCCTGGGAAGGAAGGAGACTCAGTATGCACCTCAGGTCTCTCTATTTTTTATTTAATTGCAGTTCAGTCAACGAGTGATTCTGTGCTAAATTCCCTTTAGCAGTCAGAAAGGTCTCAGACTCAGATTTGAGTTCTGCAGTCAAAATGATTTGGTTTCTCTCTGATTCATCTCTAAGCCTGAATAAATAAAAGAATATTTTGTGTTTGTAAATATTGAGGGACTTGTTATGCTGTCCAAATTATAATCTTATGTACCAATGTGCATATATTTCTGCAGCAGAGACAAATATATTTAGTTTTGTTTAGGGGGGTTTCTGATGAAGAATACTCTGGTTTATTTCACTGACTGGCTTAGGATATTGGAACATGTCTCTCTTTTTAAAATCCCATAAATCAGGGTTCCCAAACATTTACATAGCGTGAACCACATCTTAGTAATGAAGCTGTTGTATAGACTGACTCCTTTCCCACCATTGCCACTACCTACCATAGGCACTGACTTCCCCTCTGCCTGGTGGGTGCTCAACCCCTGGCCCCGCCCTCATTCCAACCTTTCCCCAAAGTCCCCACCCCGTTCCTGACCCCATTCCACCCTCTTGCCCCAAGTCCCCACTCCTTCTCTGCCTCCTCCCCTGAGCATGCCGCATCCCTGCTTCTCCCCTTCCCTTTAGGAAAGTCCTAAGTGCTGCCAAACAGCTGCTAGGTTGCGAGGGGGGCGGGGAGGAAGCACTGGAATGGAGGGGTAGGAGCGGGGATGTGATGTGCTGAGGGGGAGAGGAAATGAGGCAGGTGCGGGAGGAGCTTGGCTGCCAGTAGGGGCCAAGCACCCGCTAATCTTTCCCCGTAGGTGCTCCTGGAGCACCCATGGACTCAGCACCTATTCTACCTACTGTAAAACCTGTTGCTTTGCAGAGACCTCCAGAGTCAGCATTGTGAGTGCTGTCTGGGAAATGCTGCATCCTCCCTATGGCTAGGTGGTGTGCTAGGAAATTGTTCAAAGGCAGTAGATAACTTGTATTAGAAAATGGATTTTGTCAAATATAGAAGTGACAAGCCTGAGCTTGCATTTTAATGTTAATTTGCTGTGTAACTTATAAATGTGGGTTCTCTCTTACTATTTCATCTTTGAACCTGTGGCTTTTCTATGAAATTACCTTCTGTTTATTTTTACCCCAAGCGGGACTCTGCTGTGCAAACTGTATTTCAGAATGGTAGCCGTGTTAGTCTGTATCAGCAAAAACAATGATGAGTCTTGTGGTACCATAGAGACTAACACATTTATTTGGGCATAAGCTTTCATGGGCTAGAACCCACTTTATCAGAGGCATGGAGTGGAAAATACAGAAGCAGGTATAAGTACATGAAAAGATGGGAGTTGCCTTACTGAGTATGCCAGAGCAAGCTGTATCTGGAGATTGGTTTTATGCCTTCGGGGTTGACTAACCTGAGAGGAAAAGTCTGAGTGTGAGTGTCTTGTAGTTAAGATGTCTAGGAGGACTGGTTTGGGGAGACTCAGGACTGGAAAGGCTGTTGATATCACCTGTAAGGAATAAGTAAGGTGGTGGAAGCTAGGAAGAGCCCCTGTGCTTCTGGGCAGGCTACTGGTGTCAGGGGTCTGAAATAAAGCTGCACAGCATAAAAGCACCCAAGGTTGCATGGAAGGTAGAGATTGAACCTTTTATTGGTCTGGGTGATCCCCAAAATATCACACAAAGACTTTAATTTCCAGGCCCATCAATCTGGAATATTTTAGAGGCACTTAATTAAAAAAAGTAATACATTACTAAATAGTATCAGCGTTTGCTCTGGAAGAACATATTCTTTGGGAGGATGAATAATGTCTTATGAAAACAGCAGCCAAGAAGCTGCAGAATATCAAAACTTAAAATTGGTTCAATACCTTTAATAAAAGGAACAGTTATTCCTTCTGGTTAATGTAGATAATTTCTTCATGAGCTGGGATTGGCATCAGTTCTGTTATTACAATAAACATAATGTATGCATTTTTATCAGACTTTGTTCTAGTATATCTAATATTTGGGAGAAATAATTTAGTGTATCAGCAGGACATGTTGCCCTAGGATGTACAGTACTTCAAAAAATTAACCGAATTGGACCCAACTGTGAAAAGGATCAGGTCATTTAAGCAATAAATCTAATTTCTATTACAAAATGTACTATGTGTGAGGAAAAAAAGTCTGTTTAAATGGCTTCACTGTCAGCCATGTAATGGCTAAAAGCCCCCAAAAATTTCCTTTCTGATATCTCAGTGCCGTCTGAAATTCAAGCAATTCTAACTGGTCTGAAAAGCCAGCTGAGTGGAAAGCAGATTATAGTATATATCATAACTATGGCCTCCATTGTTGATACTTAGACTAAATGATATCTACCAGTAAAATGCTGTTGGACTAAAAAAGGACTTCCCCACTGATTAATAGTGGGTTATAGGCTGATAACAGTTGACCTTTTTTCTCCTGCCAAATTCTGCACCTCTGCAAATCAGCTTCTCTAAACTTCCAGTCAATTTTTGCAAGAATCTAAGTGTCAGTGCTGTGAAAATTGGAAGCAGCTCAAAACAAATTGGCAGAGAGAAAAGGGGTTTTTGAAAACAAAATGTTTTTTTCCTCTAAAATCCCATCTCTTAACTCTTTCCTAATATTGATAACAAGCACATGCTGAATTAATAAATTTTATCTGTTGCTACATAAGAGTATAATTTCAAAGATCTGAAATCCATTTAATTTCAATGTCCAGTGTTCTTCATTCTTTGTAAGAAAGGGAAAAGGACTCCGATGTCTTACAGAAGTCTTATTTTAAACATTTAAATACGTATTGTTTTTCTCTTTTATCAAAAAGTTAAGCAGCTACCTCTTTCCTCGGTAGAAAGAAAGGCGAAATGACATTTAATTCTAAAGCAATAGCTGGGATCAGATTGCTAGTGCTGTCACACTAGATATACAAATTATTTTTGCATTTTTTTCTCTGTAGCTTTTGGGAGCAAAAGCTGATGTGCCTGGAATGTGCTTAAACAGAGTGGAACCACAGTTTCTTTCATTGTTCAGCCTGGGACAGATTCAGGAAAACAGCACAGGGCACATGAACCTGATATGTACTGCTGAGTGCAGTTTTGCAAACTTTCCCTGCATCCCAATAACTTGGGGAGGGGCCAGAGAGGGTTGGCATGGAAGGGAATGAGAGTCAAGACTTGTGGCTCTGTACCTGATTCATCCACTTGCCATTTTCACTGTGTGAAGGAGGGGTGAGAGGCAGGATGGCATAGTGACAACAGGGGCCACTATAGCCTTGAAGCTATGGAAGATTCTGTCCCCATGCAAAACTTACCCCCACATTGCCTAGCTAATCAGGCTTGATGTTGAAAATAGGATTTGGCCCTTGGAGGAGGATGTACTTTCTTATTTTCCTCTTGCTCAATATTCATTGGGTTTGCTATGAGGGCTGAAAGAATCTAGTATCCCTTTATTTTATTTGGCCCCAGTAAAAGATTTCATGTTGATTGCATGCCAGAGAGAACTTTATTTTTAAACTTCTTTTTCCTACATACAGTGGCAGCATCCTTATGCAATAGGTTAAATTATTTAAACTAAAGGCTTTGCCTAAAAGTCTTTACACAGTCAAAACACCCATTGGCTTGAAAAGCCCTGAAATGTTTAGTTGATCACTTTGCTTTTTTCTCCAAGCATCTAACATTTTTAGCTTTTTATTTAGCTATTCTTCATAACTTCAGCTGATCAGGAGCTACTAACCTTTAAGATTTCTATAAATATCAATCATTTTATCTTTGCTCAGGAAAAAAAATTACAAAACCCTGAGACAAAAATTACTGCCCTATCATATTATTGTTCAGTTATGTGCGAAAGAAGAAATATATGAAAACTTTCCAAAATTTCAAACATTGGTTAACCCCCTCCCTGAGTTCATTAGTGTCTTCAAAATTGTAAAACTGTATGTATATCTGCAACATAAATCTGATTCCAAACAGATATTGCCACCTAACATTGACTCTAAAATACCTACATTTCGTATTGATTGTTCCCTCTAATACCATTCTACAGGATATGTTTATCAGGATCGCCTACACTGTTTCTTCCTCCAGACACGGTAGACTGATGAGAGGAAGGCAGAAAAATGGCTGTTTCCGTTGGTTGTGGATCTCCACAATGTGGGAGAATCCTCAGGAAGTGCAGAACCAGTTAATTAGCTCTATATCACCTTGTCCTGATCCTGGTGCAGGGGTGTGTTTTGGTTGTGTGTGTGGGGAAAAGGGTCAAATACCTCTGAATTCTAGCAATCTCCAACTTTGAAATGGCCCTTAGGAGATGTTGAAGTTGGGCGTCATTTAAAGCAGCATTGAATTGTCCTGGGGTCAGAGCAGTCCCCTGCCAGTCATGGGATCAGTAAAGGGAAAAGGGATCTTACAGCTACTTTCCCTCTTGCTGAGCTAAAGTTCTGGCCCAATAGAATTCAATATTTTGTCCTGTAAAAATGAAAATGACCTTATAATGACAAAATTAATTAGAGCTAGGGCAAAAACAAGCTTCAAAGTGGCTTTCAAAGATACCAAGCCAGTTTGAGAGGATGTTCCTCTTATTAATGCTGTTCTTGTGGGAATAAATATATCTTCTGCAGCTACAGTCAAGGGCTCAGATTTTTATTGACATCAACATAATCTGGGAAAAAGAACTCTAGGGTTCTATAGCTTGTTATTTTTAACTTAGTTAACCAATAGTGAATTGAATGGTCACGAATGTAGAGAAAATGAAATTGCCATGACTAAAAAAAGTCATACTAGTTCTTGGAAATCACTTAGCATTCTGATGCTAAAATAGCAATTTTCTTTGCCTCCCATTAAAGCTCACGTAGTGACAGTTGATTAACATGTTGTTTTTACCCTAGAAAACACATTGTGGAAATGTCAATCTACAGTGCCAAGTTCGTAACTTGAGCAATAGTTCACTTCTCAGTTTGCATTTTAGAAACTGGTAACTTGGTCAGATGCTAAGCTGTAAATTGTAGACTGTAAATGGTGTAAATTGGCCTACTGCTAGTGACGACAATGGAGCTATGCTGATTTACACCAGCAGAGGATGTGGCCCATTATTCTTCTTTTATTTTCTAACTCTTTTTATTACATTTTATTGCATGTAAATTTGTGTTCAGGAGATTTTGTATGAAGTTTTACATTCAGTGATAAATGTAATTTAACTATTAGAGTTCATAGAATTATAGTTATGATTATAATTTCATAATATACTATTCAGATATCTGGCACCATAGAACCAGATTGTGTCTAGATCCTGCATTGCTAAACAAGTGTATGAGAGGATGTAAAGAGCCTTTCCTTACTGTTAAAGAGGCTGAGCACAATAGACATTCTTGCTGTCAAGAATTGCAAAGTTACTCTGCGGAGCCAATTGTATAGCTGGCATGAATCTCTCTAAAAAGCTGGGCCCCTCACAGCAGTGGAGAGTTCTCAGTATTTTGCAGGATCATATGCACTATGCAACCTGTAAAGGGGAACCCAACCATTCAGACCTCCCACAAAACAGAACATATAGAGACCTACATGGTACCCAATGACATCTTCCTCTTCTAGCTGTAGTCCTCCCATCTTCTATGGTCCAATCCTCCTGAGACACATTACTACACTAGAAAATATTACTTTGCTGTCCCAGGAACCATCTCACAACCATCAGGCAGGACTGGCTTCACCATTCCAACAGGACAAAACTTCAGATTTGGATAAACCTAATGTGCTGGCTCTTCCTTCATCCCCCCAGAAAGAGCCAACCCCAGACAGGAGATCCAGGACATATGCTCACTACCCTTATAGCTGTGACCTCCCCAGGGACTTATGTTACCCCATGCTATGGGCCCTCACAGATGGTTGGCCATTTCTGCTGGCCTTATTGCTGGGACTATGGATCCCTATAGTAGATGCCTGGGATCCATCCGGGAGTCTTTCCACTGTTCTTCTTCTTTCCAAACAACCGGATCCATTGGTGAGGAGAAGCATATCAAAATGAAACCATAGGTACCAACCCTTCCAACAGGAGTCTCCTCTTTTTTCCTGAATCAGGTAGTCTCTCCTCTTATTCTCTGTCCTTGTCAGATGACTGTAGGCAATACCAGGAGTTGTTTTGAAGAATGGCTAACAATCTCCAGACACTTCTGAAGGAAGTACAAGACCCATACCACCAAGTGCTGAGCATTCTGCAGCCCCATGGCCTAAAGGTTAGGTGGCCCTTCTGGTTAATGACTCCATATTGGAACTGGTGAATTCCATTTGACACACCCCAAAATTATGCACCCCACACCAAAAAGAGTTAAGAGGTGCTATTTTGTCTCAGAAAAGAGAGGCAAACATTTGTTCTTCCAGGCTGTCCCAAATATCATGGGGGTACAGGCTGCTATGGGAAGGACTATCTCTCATTAACTAAGGACCACCTGTCAGACAAGAGCTCCAAGAGTCTGGACCTCCTGAGGAGAAAGGTCGTCTCCTCTGAAGGCTTGCAATTCCACACAGCCAATTATCATGCACAGCTAGCTAAATACGACTTCAACAACTATTCTAGGCTGGTGGCCTTTCAGGATAAACTTTCCCCTGAAGACAGAGCACTATTCCTCTTCCTTCTAGGGGAGGGCAAGTTGGTGGCAAAAACAGCCCTTCAGGCTACAGTGGATGCAGTGGATACAGCGTCCAGAAGTTTGGATGCTTGTGTTGTTATAAGAAGGGATTCTTGGTTGCAATCCTCAGGCTTTCATAGGAAAGTGCAGAATACTATGCAGGACCTTCCATTCAATGAGTTGACCCTCTTTAATGAGAAAACTGATGACTCTCTTCATTAGTTAAAGGATTCAAGGTCAACCCTCCGTTCCCTGGGGATCTACACATCAGCCCCAAGGAGGAAGAGCCAGAGGGAGACCTATAAACCAAGACTGTTTCCTCTTTCTATTCATGCTTTCTACTACCAACATCCTGACAAGGCTCCATGCAAATAACAGAAGACCTCAGAGGCCCCACTTTTTAGTCCCTCTCCCACCACAACCATGACTTATTCCCAGCCCCCTTCTTGTTTTGCAGATGATTTTGATATTTAGAAGTGTGGTTTCATTCTGATTAAATATGAAAACCAAAAATTGAGAAATTCTCCCCACAGGGGAATAGAGCACATGGGTAGCTGCTTCAGAATCCAAGACCCTGGAAGCCTGGGCTCCCCAGCTGCCTGACTAGGAACTGGGTAGGTGAACTGGCAGAAAACCAATCAGACAATCTTGGCAAAACATGCTGATTTTTGTCAGAATTTGCCTATTGCCCCGAAGCATTGTTTCATTGGAACTTTTATGACCAGCTCTAGTTTTGACACCTGGATAGGGGACAGTTGGGACTTTTGGTACTTGTGGAAGTAGGAAGGTGGTTGAGGTTTTGGCACCTAGCAGACAGTTGAGAGTTTTACCACTAGAGAGGAACTATATCCTCTCTCTCCTTCCCTGTAGGACAGCGTTCAAGATGACTTAAACATTTTTGAGAAGTTTGAATTTATACTTTTCCCAGCTGCTCCCTACCCTAACATCAGCCACTGGTTTCAACAGTAATGGAAAAACATATTAACCAGATGCTTCAACTAAAAGGATCAGCTGTGAAATAATTAACAGTGTTGACATTTATACTGTCATTCATTTTTATAACCTTAGTGTAGTTTTTAACCAATATTTTTTAGCTTCATTACATAGTTCTAAGGGCCCTTTTTGGTCTTCAGGATTCATCCAGTCTGTCTGAGCTGAGTATAACCTAGACAACAAAACAGTACTATTCCTAGTACACTGTATCATTTTTTTTAAATCAATAATTTAAGCACTGCATTGTGGATTGAAAAGGCGGTATAATTTCGCATGTCTGAAGTTCTGATTGAATATGGGTCAGCTGACAGACTTCACAGTTCAATACACAGCCTCTAGTGACTATTGTTATAAGAGAAACTCACCATTAATCTACATAGTAAATAACCTCACACAGACTTTGGCATGTCTCCATAGCTGTGCTTTAACGGCAGGTTCAACTCCAGCAGTTCCCTATCTGTCTGAAGATTACTTTATTAAAACAATGTGCCAGCTTTGGTACCCAAGAATCTGACACAGAAAGGTAATAGGAATGTATTGATTTCATTATCCTTATTTTCACGATAAATAGGTCTGAGCTACAACATTAGGATATTAGTTTGGGTCAGATTTTTGAACCCCTCATACAGCTGTTTGGTGAATCTATGAAGCTTTGACGTAATTAATTTTATATCCTTTTAATGATATTTAGTGTAAGAATATTTTAATACTGATTAGATTACATTAGACATGCTGAGGTGTCTGCCTGTGAGCTTTGTGTGGGTAAAATTCTTATTTTGGTTTAATGTAAGCTTTTCTTGGGCTAATTTAATCTGCTGGTCAGGATATTTTAGGCTTTCTTCTCTGTCAAACTATAGATTATAGCTGGACTGAATATCCCTTCAAACATTCAAGATATCTAGTATCCTACATCCTTAAAGCAGAAACTATATTATGTCAGAGTTTCCTCACTTTGAGTGATACAGCTATGCCTTGGAGGGGGAAATACACTGAAACATTTTCTCCTCTATGCTGATCACCTAGTAGTATACATATACCGCTGAGACACAGTGTTTAGGGATTAGGGGGGTTGAGATACAAGAATGATGCTGTGCTTAAACTAATAACTTGACTTAAGAAATGGAAGTTTAAATCAATGTACTTTTATAGGGCTTTTTATTTTTTATTTAAGCATCATCTACACAAAAATATTGTGAATTTTAAAACATAAAAACCAGAAAAATAATTTGTGCTGGAAGATGGAAGAAATGAATGTCAAAGTACAGCAATAATCTAATACTCTGGTAAATGTGATATTTTTGTCTCATTGGTCTTGTCTTGAAACCAGCCACCTCACAGGAGGAACAGAGAATATCAAAGCATTCGGTACCACTGTGAATCTGCATAATGTGTTTTTATTCTTCTGTGGTTTGCATTTTTGCCATGTGCCTTGGCTTTTTATATCCTGCTTTATTGATATTTTCTGAGAAGTATGACAAAAAGTGAGACAGCTAGTCTCTTGAAAAGATGCTTTTAAAAAAGGACATTCTCTTGCAATGGCACTCAAAGTTCACTTTGATTTGAAGATATTAATCAGGAGAAGGCTGTGAATAGTAGAAGTAGATCAGCACCAGTATTACATATGGGTCCGGTTTGCACAGTTTACGTTGGATTAGAACTTTCCAAAGTGTGGGAAGAATATGCAAAGTTTAACCAAAGAGCTTCCAGTCTCTTTGTTTTTGTGCCAGGGATAACCAGGGAGCTCGGAGCCTGAAGTCAGTCTTGAGATGCTTGTTTATCTCTTTTGACCTGTGTTGTTAGTCGAATATTTGAGATTTATTAGGTTGTTGCAGTTAGAAGGAGAAATTGGTGATAGTCATGTATTTTGATGATGCAGTTTTATCCACACAAAATCCTGTGTGTCTCAACATAGATGGAATCAAATAACAAGAAACAGCTTCTTTTGCTAAGAAGCACCAAGAGCACTCTTTTCAGCTTGCATCCATTACCAGTGCTTAATTTGTAATGAAAGAAGTGCTGGGGCTCAAGTAATTAGGTGCTGGGCTTAAAGTAATATTTTTTTTTAACTTTCATAACTGACATGGCAAGCCCAGAGATGCCGGCGCTATGAACTGCCAAGTCCTGGCACAAATTAAGCCCTGCCCATTACCCAGAAACCTCTCCCCAGTTTTCTTTCAGGATCATGTGCTGTGTTTTCAGCTGGTTCTTAGGACATGTCTACACTTTCTGGTAGATAGGCACTGCTGCAGTCAGTGCAGTGGTGTTGATCAGACCCACTAAGTTGATGGCTTAGTTGACTCTGAGACTCCAGCTTTCCAAGAAGAATAAGGTAAGCAGTGTGAGAGCATCTCCCGTCAACACAGTGTGGTATAGACACTGCGGTAAGTTGATCTAAGCTACAGCAATTTTAGTTACATTATTCACATAGCTGGAAGGGCACACCTTAGCTCAACTTACTGGGGTAGTGTAGACCAGCCCTTAGACTACTTATGTGGCTCTCTGGTTCTGTATTCTGCCTTCTCTCACACACCTAAACAATATGCAGCAAAGCCCACCACCCAATCAGTCCAAAACACTTGGGTGGGATCGTGTATCCCCTTTTTCTTAGATGGAACTTGTGCTTAACTTATCCTGACATTTATGTTCATTGAAAGGAGCATTCACACCCAAGCTCAATGAGGCTTGTGCAGGCAACAGTACTTCTTAGTAGAAAATCTTGCAGAAGCCATGGGACCTGATTTTTTTCTAACTTGCACTGGTAAAAGTCAGGAGTAACTTCACCCAAATGAAGGAATTATACAGATGTTCCACCATGGTAAATGAGATCACAATTAGACCCATAACTCTTTCAAAATCAGGTTCAGTTTGAGCCTTGGAATCATTCTTATTTTATCCAAACATAGTCAACCATCCCTATCAGGCACCTGAACCCTGGCTCTTATTCAGAATAAAGATTTATTTTTCTTGAATCAAAATAGGCCCAATTGTTCTCCTACTGAAATAAAGGGTAGTTTTGCAATTGGCTCCAATTAGTGCAAGATCTGCCCAAAATTCTAGTAGGCCTCCTGGGGTGCCTATAATAAATTTAGAGGGCCTAGTCAAAATTAAAAAAAATCAGAAAATATTCTGGTCTGTTTCTGAGAGCCAAATTTCAACAACAAGTCTTAGCATGGGGCTGCATGACTTGAAAAGATTTCAGCGACTTTTCTGCTATAGTCTCACCTGGACAGAGTCAGATACTCTTTCAAACAACCTTTGAAGATTTGTCATCTGGAATGTTTCCTTATAAAACTGATGCTGTGACTCTCACTTGTACCTTTAGTTGGAGTAACTGGAATCACTAGAGGCTAAGGATCAGAAATATCTTATTTAAGTATGATGATATGCCCTGTGTGACAGGATACTATCAACAGTACCCTGATCACTGACATTGCTGCAGCCTGGAGGAGACTGCAGCTGAGGGTAAATATACACTTTCTGTTGGGGGGATTGTGAGTACCTGGGTGACATTCATGGGGCTAACAAGGTAATTGGGGAGAATATAAGAAGAGGAAACAGGAAGCAGGGGGGAAGATTAAGAAGGAACTTCGAAAGTAGCATGGGCTGTGGAGTCAGAGTTGCTGGTATGCCTACCTTTGCTGTAAGCTTGTATTGCACAGTATTGAGGTAAATATATAAGATAAACAGTCCAGTGTGTGTTTGAGACTGTGGAACCATCTGAACAGGACAGGCAATTAAGTTTTCTGGTTAGCAATGGTGGTGCCCTGTGATATCCTGAAATATAGTCCTGATATATAGGACTGTCATGTGAAAATCTAAATAATGGTATTGTTGCCAAATGCCAATTTGAACATAACTGCTTCTGCTTTGGCTTTTCCACTAGTTAGTTTTTGGAGAAAAATCATATTGGATATCTTCCCTATAGGGAAGATTGCTAATGGAAGAATGTTGTGGAGAGGGATTAGAGCTGTTTCAGGACCCAAGAATATTCTTGTAAACTTACTCACATTGGATGTGGAAAAATCACATTGGATCCTGGGCCTTGTATAATGATTGTGGTTAGCTGCAGGCCATTGAACACCTCTACAAGATAACATGTTACATTATTGCTTTCAGCATAGGATCACTTATTTACATTAATATTTAGCATTTTATTATGCTTTTGAAAAGAATGAGACATGAAATGTAAAGGCATTTAGTGTCTTTATGGTGATAGTCATGAAGATCTTTTCCCCCTCTAAAATTTGTATGGAGTGCTTCACAAATAGACAATAAAAGACAAAAATAACTGTCTGATTCCAAACGTCAATTCTTTTACAAAATTTAGACTTTAAGGAAGTTTGGGTCCTGAATGAATCTTTATGGCTGAATTATCTCTTGGAAGAAAACCCAGAGTTTAGCAAACTTTCTAGTTAACTTGCAAAATAGGATTTCCCCCTCTCAATAATTCACAACAGATGGCCTTTGTAAAAAGCAGTTGGTTGGAATGGTTACTTAGATTTTGTGTCCCAGGGAAGTGGGCAATTGATCAGTACACTTTAGCCTCAGTACCCCTCCTCCCCACCCCCAAAGTCAGTGGAAAAACTTGCACTGACTTCAAAGGCCAGAATTTTACCCTATATGAGTGCATGGTGCCAAGCATAATCCCTGAGTGAGTCGGAAGCAGACCATATTTGCACAGACACACATACTTTGGCGAGGGATCAACAGACCAATCTGATCTGCCAAAGTGATCAGTTTTGGCTGTTTTGGGTTAACATTCACTTTAGTTGTAGGTGCAAGGACAATGAAATGTCATTATCCTTCTTGTATGAATAAAGGACAGCACTGTACTCAATATGCCCTAATTGAGGGGAAGTATCCTGAATTTTAACCTCATTAACAAGTGAGGTGGAACAGGTTAGTGATGCCAAATATGAGGGAAAGCAAAATAGGCTGTGAGTGTTTCTATCTAGTGGTATGGACTTGTTTAAAAGTACCCTAGAAGGCATTTGACCATCCCTCTCCAGTGATTGAATACAGAGCTGAGTGGGCTCAGTTGATAGTTCTGGTTCTTCCTCAGTGATAACTAGGGCTGAAATCACTTATGAACTGATCTAAAAGGTCTGAACCTTTGACCTGATATGGAAACAGTGAAAAGACCGCACGAAAGAAGCAGCCGCAGAGAGGTTCTGCCCTACCCAGTTAAATCACTATAGAGCTGAAATCCATAGATGGTGGAATCTCACAATATGGCATTTCAATTAAACAGTGAGCAATAATAGTGTTAATGGCAGAGAAGGGGACAAACAGCTGCATTCCAGAGGCAGAGACAGTGGTGAGCAAAGGCGCATGCATTGCTTAACACCCAGCCCCTCCAGGTAGGAGGTGAACCCCCTTAAATAAATCACTGGACTCTGGAATGTCACTAACCTTGGATAACACACTGAGAGTGGGGCACAGTGCAGAGAAAAGGGAAGTGGCGTTTTAATGGGACATTTGTCTGTTGGACTTTCACACTAAAAGGCAGGAAATTGAGGCAAAGGATTACCACTCAAGATACTATGGGCTGGGTGTTTTACTTATTGTCTGAATATGTCCAAGTCACTGTTGCAGTGTTTTCCTAAATTAATGCTGCTAGCTTCTTGTGATAAACATCATTTTTATTATACTCAGTCAGTGCTTGCTCTCAGGAAAGTATTGTGTCTTCGGGTGGTGTTTTAGTTCTGCCATAGTTCTGGGTGGGTGCATAAGCGGGTTGCGTTTTGTAATGTTTAGAGAGAATCTCTAGATATTGAACCCATCCCTGGATGCTGCCACCACTACATGGCAGAAGAGTTACCTACATAATAACTAAAAATACACAAGTAGTATTGAGTTTAGCTAACTTATAGAATGGAAGCTCAAAGGGAGAGACATTGTTACAAAGCCAGCAGGTGGCTCAGTAAAATCCTACTTAGGCAGATATATCCAGTGGCTTTTAAAAAATCTTGCTATCTGAACTGGTTGAAACCAGTTGTTGATTTTTAAACAAAACTGCATTTAACCTCAGTGGGTATCCTGGACAAAAGAACAATAGCAGAACATGAGGTATCCAATCCTGAAAGGTGCTGAGCACCTGAGTGTGTAGAGATTGGTATGTATTACTGAATCTGTGTGTCAAATTTATGGAGTGTTTATCATGTGGAATTAGTGTTAATTAACATGGGAACCAAGAGAGAGCTCCTTTGCAGAATCAGGCCATAAACAATTCATTCTTCCTAAGGGACCTGTTCTTCAATGAGGTGACTCTTCCCTGGACCTGATCTGGCTCTGGATACCAGGGCCTGATTCTTTTTGCATGAGTTGTACTGGGTGTAACTCTGCTGGAGTTACTCCTGATTTATGGTACAGCAGTTATACATCAGGGACAAATCAAGTTCTTTGTGTTTCACTCACATTTTTGTTCTGAAAAAGAGAACAAATATTATAGAGTACAACTTGCACAATAGTAAAGAATGGCCTTCATCCAAGAAGTCATGGAATACTATAGACCTGATTCTCCACTGGCTTGAGTGCCAAGTGGCTGTAAAATGTTACCAAATTATGGGATTATAGGAATTACTGTACTTGATCACATCAGTGGTCTATCTAAGCTAGTATCTCTTGTCTTCCACTTAGTGGCAAACAGCAGTTGCACTAGCGGTGCAAGAAATCCTCTCATTGGCAGTTACGAAATAATCTGCTCTCAGGAAAAATTTCTTCCTGGCCTGCAACACTTGTAGGCTGGCTTATGCAGGAGGCTTTTTATATCTCCCCATAATTTAATGTTATTGAAATGTTATCTGCAAAAATGCACCTGTTTTGAAAATCTTCTTATGACCTCATTCCCGCTTTACCCAGGTATAAATGACAACATTAAGCGTACAGCAATGGAGAATGAAGCCATATATTACTAAAAGTCCTGTGAAACTAATTACACAGTAGTGCATCTGTTTCTGCCGCCAGAGAACTCTATATCTTACCTCTTTGATGAAATTGTGAAGGTGTGAAATAACTTCTCTTGCAGAATATTATAGAAGCAACAAGCATTTGCCCATCACAAACTCAGTCCCCTTCCCAGAACTATATCTTGGTAACTACTTGGTTCTCACTAACTCTTCATACTTAAAGGTTGTCCTTTCATAGCAACTTTTCCCCGGAATGTCTTTCTGATAATGACACTTTAATTTGGCAAAATCAAACAGCTGCAGCCCTAAAGTATCCATTTTCCATGGCATTCTTGCTGACTGACTTCTTTTTCTAGCTGGTAAGTAAGAACTGGTTAAGTTTTCTGCTAGTTTCCCTTTTTTATTGCTAAGGAAGTTACTCAGTCTTAAACGTAATGAGCTCTGCAACTTAAAGCATTTTCATTTTGGGTTCCAAAAGGTCTGAGTTCTTCTAAAGGGTTGTAAAAAGTCTATTGTTGGATTCTATATTTATTTTCTCCCTAACTTTCATACCAAAAGCATTCAGTTTATTAATACACATGTATAGTATGGTAGCACCCATTGGCTCCAAGTGGATTCTTAAAGTATTATTTGTATATTTAAAAATTTCAGTCATCCAGTTAGAGAATAGAAACAATCTAATGGAACTCAGGTTCCAATCATGCATTATAAATAATTAATAGCAATCAGCTGAACAGCTTGAGAGCAACCCAGAGGCTGAGATTTGACAAAGACTTCTGAAAAGCAACGACATTTACAGAAATGAGGATCACTTTGTAAATGAATGGTGCGCAGTGAAGAAGGGTTAAATTTGTCAGATAACTTATTCACAACTAAAATGTAATCAACTCTACATGTGTAGGAGAATATAGCTCACCCTTTTACAGTTGTATTAGCTCTACAGTTAACAGTAGCACTGTCAGTAAAGTAAGCAAATTCATTTCAAAGATAGAAAAGAAGCGGACATGTTAAGAAGCCGCCAATTTTACAGTCTCATAGGTGCTGCTAGAATAGGCATGTTTTCCAGCAGCAGTTTTGCACATTTACAATAGAATACTCATTAAAGTGGGACTTTCATAGAGTAGGAAATTTGAAAGGAGAGACCATTTATACACAAATAAATGGATTTGGCTATTTTCCTCTGCTTCCTTTTTAATTTTTGAAATGTCTTGAGGTTTTTCTGAATTACAGCCCAACATCATAGTTTGATGATACTCCAGTGGTCATAATTCTGTGTTTGACATCATAGTCTGTTGCCATGGAAAAATTGTGATACTATCTGAATAGCAGAAACTGGACTGAGAAGGAATACATCTTTATATAAAGGATAATGTTAATTTGAAAAATCACATTTCCTATATGAATTTATTTATTTATTTATTGTATAACTGTGTTTAGTCAGAGGCAGAGGAAAGGTGGTAAATCTGTTTATTTCTTTGTGTATTTGACATTTTTTGTAGTCAATAACTAATTTCACTGTGTAGTAAATCAGTTCCTTGCTGAAGGACCATTATAAATATCTATAAGGAGGAAAGCCTTTGTACATTTTTTTCAAATGTTCTTTTTAAAAAATCAGGATATGCTATTTAAAGGTTGCTCTGTCCAAAACCAGATTATTTTTAAATCTGGTCAGCTAAAAAGAAAAATCAAACTGACAGTGTCTATTTAAGACAACAAGATTTGTCACTTAGTAACCACTATAGAAAGATTAAAAGGAAAAACAAGAGAATGTAGTGTATTTTTAATATGATAAATTTTATTTCTATTAGTATAAAAGCCCCTATTCACAGGAAGTGAATGAAATAACAGGACATATAAATGGAACAAGTACCTTGCTAAAGCTTCATTGAACACAGATGCTCTTGAGAGCTATCATAGTTCTCTGTAATGTTTCATTTTTACAATGAAAAGTTTTCCTTGTGAGCTTAGTGTTTGTGAAGGTTCTAGATTAACAACATACAATAGGAAAGATACACCATGGACAATAGCAGTATAGAATATATACTGCACATTGCCCTGTCCAAGTGCCTCAATCCTCTTCTAGAATGTTCATTCATAGATGTGAGAGAACAGTACATTTGTTTGGTCCCTGGCCTTCTCTGCTGGGATGCTCAACAGAAGAGGAAATTTGTGCTAAATAATGGTAGTTGTTATGCTGTGACTTGTCTGCTGGAATTGAACTGAGACCACCAACTCATCTCATTTAGGACACTGAGCAGCTGTGGTAATGACTTTCAATCAATATACCACTCTAGTTTGCATTCATACCAATCATCTAGAGGCTCTCAATCATATACCCGTCAGCCATCTATTTTTAATCCACATTTTATTAAAAGATATATACCGCAAATCTTATACATTATTAATTTTACTGAAAAGTGATGGCTAATGTGAACTTAGCTGCCTTATGCAACACAGAGTATGAATTCCTGCCGGGTCAACTCCCAAAATGTTACAATTCCTAGTAACTTGATGTCAGGCTGAAATGCAATCAGAATAAGAAAATACATATTCTATAGAGTAAAATTCTTTTCTGGTGGTAATTTACTTGGGGATAGAGCTTCTCAGTGAGGTCCCAAACTGTCTTTTGAGAGTAATGCTGTTGACCCTCTTGGGTTCATCCACCTTTCCAGGGTCCTTTTCGTCAGGAAAATTGGGGTGCCACTATGGTTTTGTCTTACAGAATAATGTTAAAAATTAGCTGGATAACCAAAACTATGTATGATGAGGTGATGAGAAGGATGATTTTTAAAAGAGCCCTCCTACTGGAGACCCTAGGTAAAATAATAACATTTTTCTGCAGACATGGTGCTCCCTGATCACAGAATGACTTCCATATTCATTCTATTGGGCAAGATAGCAGGCAAACCAAGAAGAGGAAGAAGGAGCGTCATCTACAACAGAAACATCACCAGGTTGACTTGTTTAGACACCTGAGTGTTGACCTCCATACTCCAATAGGAGTGCATAAAATTAAGCACATACATACATTTTTGGAAGATTGGTGCAGAAATGTTGGAAGTCATATGTAGGAATGAGGGTGTCTCCTTTAAGCAAATTTGGCCTCCTGTAATGATACCTACATAATAACAGATTGAATGTGAGGTTTAATTAATTTATTTCTTGATCGGCTGACAAAAAATGGTATAAAAGTGTAAAGTGCTTCTCCTGTTATTATTTATTATTATATATTGTTATTAGGCCTTGATTTTCAGTTCAATAGACTATAATAAGGGTAAGATTCTCCTGAAAGTAGAGGTGGCAATTTCAGTTTAAACCAAGAAGCCCCATTCTGTGTAATTCATTCAGACTATTAGCACAGTGTCTGAGCATGCTATATTAATGTTTCAAAAGGGTAAGGGAGTTGGATGACAGCAGTTGGAGGCTGTCACCTTAGGAAAGGTGTGTTTGCCAGCAATTGCTACTTACTGTGAACAAGACTTGACTATAATGAAGACATGGGCTGAGCCAAAATTCTCAGTATATTTAGAAAATCTCTTGATGTAGGAGTTGCCACTCAAACAAACAAAAAAGTGTATAATTCTCAAGCTTCAATTTTTTTTACAACATTTCCCCCCTTTACTATCATCAGGAATTCTATACAAAGGTGCATTACTTGCTGAGTCCCATCAGTCATGGAGCAGGAGAAGGAGGAATTTCACACATCTGGTTTTTGCAAGGTTGTACGTTAAAAGAATTGTACTGTGGCCTAAGGCTGAGTATTCTACTCTGCCATGCAACAGACAGTGGGGCTTAAATGTGCGTTCTGGCTGTTTGAGCAGAAATCTGGGTGTGCTGACTGTGAATGTGTTGCTAGGTGGGAAAGGAGGAGTGGGCATCAATTCCTGTACCCCTTACTGCCTGATTACCAAGCTGTGTTACTTTTTGGAGGAAGGAGCTTGCCTATCACTCAGACTATGATTTCCCTGCACAAAAAAATGTGCTTTTACTTTGAGATAGTGGTTTCAGTACAAAATCCCAGTGGTGACAAGGCACAGGTAGCTTTTACATTGATGTAGCTAGTTGAGGTCAACAACATTATACCCCTCACTTGTGTTCACCTGGAATAGCTACATGGAGGTAAAACTACAGTGCCTTGTCTCCACAACCATTTCCTATGGAGAGAGCTATCTCCACGTAAAAAACAAAACAAAAAGCAGCCCCTGCTATTTTTGGCGCAGGGAAGAGATGTCCTCAGAAGAGTAAATAGTGTATTTAATCAGCCTGCATTCCCCCTCTGCCCTTTTAAACTATATATGCAGCAAGTGATATTTTATTCTTGGATCTTTTTAAAACAAAATAAAACAAAAAGGAACAAAAAGGAATACATAACAAACCTCAAGAATGTTGAGAAGGATTCTGTGGAAATACTTGTCAGGTGTTGAGAACATGCATCTGTTGCAGGAAATTAGAGATACTGTAGAACTGGTCATAGAGCTTTTGTGTCATCTGTATTTTTCCCACTCAGCATACTTCTACAGGAATCAAATTTCTATAAAGAATAAGATACAGAGAAACCAAATGCCATATTTAGAGGCTCAAGTTACTAATTAGACATGCAGTTGCCTGCTTTACTAGCCTGTTAGTACATCCCAACACAGAATATTGGCCTCTTAATAATGTGCCTTTTTGAAAATGAAGTGGAAACTTGTACGTTCTCAGAATGTTAAGACAACTCTTGGAGAAAATTCCCTACCATTTGGTGAAAACAAATCGCCAAGGGATGAATTAAAATAAATGCATGTATATATAAAAGATATTGCAAATGTTTATGTTACTCAATATTTAAAAATAAAAGACCTGGGACCCTATATACTATAGCTTTCCAGGGATCTGATAAAGTAAGGGAGGAAAGAAGACTTGGAAGCCACAGTAAGAACTCAGGCAGAAAGAAGCACACCATAACAATGCAGTATTCCACTGAGCTGATTTCAGAACAAGGGCTTCTTGTTCTTAGGTGAAAGTTATTTTGACATATTCTTTCTGCCAGGTGACTGAATGGTAAGTTTAATGCACCATTTAACACAGTGCAGTCATAGCAGGGAGTTGAGGATCTTACTTTCTACTGTGGAATTTTCACAGATGGCCATTTGGACTTAGAACAAATCAAAATGTTAGTTATTGTTTGTTTGGGGTGGGGGTGGGAACGATTTGTTGCTATGCAGCAGACATGTTAGAATAAAAAGGGGATAAACATTTTCAAGTACAAAGGATAAGAAATGAATTCTTGCTTTTTGCCCACCCTATAAGAAGTTGGAGAGAAACCACTCTTTATCAGATGCATCTCCATAAATTTGACCATATGGAAAAATATTGATGGCAAAAGAGGAAAGGGACAGTGATGCAGAGTGTTATATACAAATTCAGTTGGAGAAGTGTGAAGAGGTGGACTGGTATTGTTAAGAGGGAAGGAGCGAAGAGCTCAGTCACATGCTTTTTTCCCCTACTGAGACTAAATAATCTGGTAGATAGAACAAGAAAGCGCATCCTGACACTAACAGCTACTTAAACGTTTGAGGCTCACTGGTGTCTGAAAACAAAACATTTGTAATAAGAGGTCTAGTATTGCTTCTGTTCTAAAAAAGATAACACTTATGTTGTGCGTCTAACAAATCAGTGTGTGTGTGTGTCAGAGCACTGGAGGATTGGGCTCTGTATTGTGTATAGAATGTATGATTATCTACATGCACTTGTATGTGTATATCATATTGTGATGGGGCATTCACTCCATATGAGCTTTGGAGGGGTTTAATATAGGCAAAAGAAGCCAATTAGCCATAGGCTGCACCTGAAGGGGAGCTAGGAAGCAATGAGGCCTAACTGGGGATGAAGCTAATCTGGGCAGAAACAGGCAGGACTTCTATAAGGCTAGGGAGCTGGCATCAGCGAGGGTAGGACAGGCCTGGAGTCATGGTCCCTGATACAAGGAGATGGGGCATAGATGATCCTGAAATAGGAGTGTAGGAAGCAATCGAGGGAAGGAGTAGTAAGGGTTGGGAGAGTAAAGACTTGAGCTGCTGGATTGAGGGTCCATGGAGTGGAACTAGGGTTGCCAGGTGCCCGGTTTTCGACTGGAAAATCTGATCAAAAAGGGGACCTGATATTGTCTGGTCAGCTCTACTGACCAGGCACCCAAAGTCAGGTTACTGTGGGTGGGGAGGTGGGAAGGCACTGGGTCATCACCCTTGCGAGCCCTTACTCAGCTGGTGCTGCATCCTACCTGCTGCAGCTCCCAACCCCAGCAAAAGAGGCAGGTCCCTTCTGACCGACAGTAGGAATGGAAAAGCAGCGAGCATTGGGGGAAGAGAAGAAGGAGAGTGGACCAGTTTACTAAACTGCAGTAAAATGGTTACAAGACAGACTGAGGAAACCTTTAAAACCCAAACCCATCAGCAGGACAGCTTGTGCATGACTGAGGCTTATCTTAATCTTTTTCTAAATGGCTCTCTACTTCTGAGAGATGTACCCAGCTGAAGATTCCCAGGCCTGTTAGTTTCTGCCCCAGTTCATAGAACTCTCTTCCCCTAAGCCTCGCTTCTCCAAATTCATGTCTGGTGCACTTGATACTTAGGCCTGGTTTACACTGGCGGTGGGGGGTAGAGGGGATGTCAATCCAAGTTATACAGCTTCAGCCACGTGAATAACGTAGTTAAAGCTGATGTACTTTGATCTACTCAATGTGGTGTCTTCTACTGAGTCAACTGCTGATGCTCTCCTGTCAACTGCCAGTGCCTCTCACTCCTGTGGAGCATAGGAGTCAATGGGAGAGTGCTTGGGGGTTGATTTATTGCATCTAGAGTAGATGCGATAAATCGACCCCCGCTGGATTGATTGCTGCCCGTTGATCCAGTGGATAATGTAGACAAGCCTTTATAGTAGCAAAGGGAAAATGAGCTAGATCCTCATGTGCTGTCCCTTGTAATAATGGAGTTACAGCAGTTTGCCTTGTACATCTAAACTGTTTATGACAGTGGTGGGCAACCTGTGGCACATGGGTGGCCTGCTAGGGTAATCTGCTGGCTGGCCACGATACAGTTTGTTTACATTGACCGTCTGCAGGCACGGCCGCCCTCAGCTTCCATGGCCTCTGTTTGCTTTTCCCTGCCATTGGGAGCTGTGGGAAGTGGCAACCAGTGCCGCATCCTGCAACTTCCCCATGGCCAGTGCCGCGTCTCGCAACTCTCATTGGCTATGAATGGTGAACTGCAGCCATTGGGAGCTGCATTGAACTGTGCTTGCAGACTGTCAATGTAGACAACCTGTTTTGTGGCCGGCCAGCGGATCACCCTGACGGACCGCAGGTTGCCCACCACTGGTTTATGATAAGTTGTTCAAAGGCTACCAATTATGATGTGTGCATCTGGCAATTATGAACTTGTTTGAGACTAACAATTTCATATATAAGCACCTGAACAGGTGTTTTGAGCTAGACTTTGGGTTTGTCTACACCAGTTATAAACACACAGGGCACCACATCTCAGAGCCAGGGCCAGCTGACTCAGGCTGCAGGTTAAAATAGCAGTCCATGTTTGAGCTCAGGCTGGAGCCTGAAGGTTTATACCGCAATTGTATAGCCCTGCGAGCTTGCATCAGCTGACCTGGGCCTGCTGGAGGTCTCTTATTGCAGTGTGGGCATACCCTTTGTCACTAACCACTTGGATTGTGTTTGAAAACTAGTGACTCTGAGATGAAAGGCTCTGCAGCCCCTGAATCTTCTGTACAATTTGGAAAATTATGAAACCAACTGAATTTCAAACAATCGTTCAGGAAATGGCCAAAACCAGAACTGATTTTCCTATGTAACAGCTGGTTTCCTTCTGTTTGAATGAGGTTCTGCAAGCAAGGTCATCTACTTGACAGCAAAGAAATACTCTGCTTATAACTATTGTTTTATTTTTCTTATCTTTTATTGATTTGTGCTGTTTTGTCCTTACCAATTCAGAAATAAAAGCCTCAATGATGATTAATTGTAAAATGTCTGGACCTTAATATAAAACTAAGGTCTAGACAAGAATCATCACTGTTCACTGAGAAGGAAACAAAACAAGCTTTGTAACGGAGGAGACTTCTGCCAGCTGGTTCTGCTTTTTAATATGGTATTTTATTTCACAATAATTACTAAAAGAAAACAAATCAATGTCAATGGGAGTTTTGAATGAGTAAGGACTGGAACTACTGAGATGCTAAATGTTAGGTACCTGCTTAAGAAACTGTCTGAATAAGGGCTTGAGAGCCCGATCCTGCATTTTGTCCGTTCCAAAACTCCCACTTGCATTAATGAGTGCTAGGAATGCACAATATGCCCTTGAGTAAAGACTACATAGGATTTGACCCTAAAAAAAGTACAAAAAGTAGATTTTGTCTTGAAGTTACCCAGACTTATTTGGAATTGGCAGCTCAAAAGAGGATTAAATATGGAAATCTGCTTTTAAAAATCTGATAGTTATATTTTTGAAAGGTTTGTCAAAACCCAGGTTAAAAGATACAAATAGTATGGATAGCTCTTGATAACATAGACAATGTTATAATGGTTAGGGACTCTGCGGCTGAAGGTCTTACTGTGTGCATTCACAAAAGATTCTTTCACAATGACATAATTGAAGGGTTTTGAAGAATACAAATTAATGGTTAAATCTCAGTATATAAATAGCTCTGGCAGAGTATTAACATATGCTCTGGTTGAATTTGGACAGCAAAGCCAACAATTTTCATCAAACGGTTTTGGAGTCACTCATCTAACTTTAAAATAGAATTTAAGTACAAAACTGTCAAATATAATAAAAATAAATAATTAAGTGTGAAACAGGGAGCTATCCTCTTGCTAACTTGGAGAGGTGGGATCTGATTCTGCACTTTGAAGACTGGTCAGGATGTTCTACTGTGGGCAAGACAAACCCTATTAATGATACTAATTCGTAACCTTTCTTTTCCTCACAGCTATGACCATGTTAAGACGCTTAAGTGGTAGTGATTATGACATTGGTCATACAGAATTGGAGTGCCATGCAACACGATGCATGCATATGGACCCTTATACTTTCCACTGTACCACTGACAGCCTGGAAAAATGATAATTAACTCAATGAAAACACTGTTGTAGTGAAAGAGATCAGATCATTGGACTCTCGGTGAAAGCTGTCATAATACTTCTCTCCCCATCCCTGTTTATATTTTATCGATATATTACTTTGTACATATTCACTATCACTGTTCATCTTGGAGCAGATCATCAGCTGGTGTACCATGTTGAAGCTCCATTGACGTCAATGGCGCTATGACAATTCGCACCAGCTTAGGATCTTTTCCCTCCTGCCAATCCCTTGCATCTCAAAGTACTTTAGTCACTTTCTAAGTATTGTTCCCACTTCAGATGGTGAAAATGAACCACAGAGAGGTTAGGGCTCAGTACTCCAAGTGTCAATTCTTGGGTGCTCAGTTTGGTACTGAAAAATGAATGCACCCAAAATTAAAGAATATATTTAAAGTTGTGGGCCTGACTCTCCTTCAAAGTCAAGCAGTTCATCCAATGGCAGAGAGCTAATGAACCCAGGCTTTGCGTCATTTTTAACCACACTGCTGCCCAGTAATTTACTGGCATGGTGTGATACAAAAGCTGGTTTAAAAGATAGTCAGAAGGGTTTTTTTGCAGGAAAACTAGTTTTCTTGACCAAATTGAAAATTTGAGGTTTTGGTGTTTTTTCCAATAAAACCTATTTTTAGTATATTTTGTTTTTATGAAGTGAACATTTTTGCCAACAAAAACAAATCTTTTATTTTGGTATTTAAATGAAAAACTGATTTATTTTCTGTGAGCAATTTTGGAAAATTTGAAATTTTCAATGATCCATAGTGATAATTTATGCATTCAACACTTTTTCTTATAGCACATGTGCCGTTTTCTACTTCTGCACTAAAAATAAGTGTGTAATACAAAACAGTCTCTGACTTCTTGGTTTTCCTTACATTTACATGAAATTTGCCTTTTTTGTCATTAATTTCCAAGGATTTTGCATAAATATTACCATAAGATTATTATTCTACATATGGATATTCCATGCATAGCAACTTTGCCACAAGGTACTAAGGTTGCTTTTTTCCACAGTGTCACTTATCTCTGCTTGCTAATGTTGAATCGTTGGTTTGTCAATCAGTATTTTCTGATATGGTAATACCACTTCCAGGTATAGTGCTTTTACTGTACTATTGGTCCTATTGTCATGAAAGAATATAAATGGGCCATAACCACACTTCAGATTAGAGTAGAACTTCCTTTGTAAGACTTTTGATACTGTCTTGCATGACCCTCTCATAAACAAACTAGGGAAATACAACCTAGACGGAGCTACTATAAGGTGGGTGCATAACTGGTTGGAAAACTGTTCCAAGAGAGTAATCATCAGTGTTTCAGGCTGGAGGGGCATATTGAGTGAGGTCCCCTAGGGATCATTTCTGGGTATGTTTCTGTTCAATATCATCATCAATGATTTAGATAATGGCACAGAAATTATGCATATAAAGTTTGCACATGATATCAAATTGGGAGGAGTTGCAAGTGCTTTGGAGGACAGGATTAAAATTCAAACTTATCTGAACAAACTGGAGAAATGGGCTGAAGTAAACAGGATGAAATTCAATAAAAAATGCCAAGTGTTCTATTTAGTAAGGAACAATAAGTTGCACACGCACTCATTCTTTTTCACCATTTGTCTGATACCTCATAAGACTTTTGCCAATGGAGCTCAGCCATACATTTTCCTGCTTTATGCACCTCAGGTCTTCTGTATCAATCATGATGATGTATGAGAGGGAAGTGAGGTGAGAGGACATTTCAAGGCTATTGTACATTAATTATGATTATTCATATTACTAAGAGCAATCAAATGTTGTGGCAGATCACAGGCTCTGTTGCCTGCTGAGGGTGGACTATCAAAAGGGATTTATTTTCCTCAATAAGAAAGTTGTGCTTTACTCTCACACCTACAGAGGCAATGAATAGTCCACTGCAACAATAGTCCACTGCTTCCTCTTCATCCTCCATTTCATCTCATACACTAAGTCCAGAATACACCCACCTATGGTAATGTTTACACTCCAAGACTGGGTGTAATTTGCAGCTTGAGAAGGCATACCTACATACCTCTGATGAAAAGAGTGTGTTGAAAATAGCCAGGGCAGTGCAAGTAGCAGGAGGGCTAGCATAGTGGATGGCTAGCCCCCTCTTTCTGCTTGCACCACAGTGGCTATGCTCAGATTTTAGCACACTAGGTTATCTGAGCTAGTGTGGTATGGGTGCTTTAGGTGGGCATTACACCCCCAGCTCCAAATGTAGACATACCCTAAGTGAGTTGGAAAAAACTAAATATGGCAAGACAGTCTTATGGTTGACATGGCAGCCATGAGATATTAAGCACAAAAATTGTGTGTGTGCACCTTGATAACATCAGCAGTTCCACAGTGAAGAGCCTCCTCAACCCAATTTGGTTTTGGTAGTGTAGTGTAGGTATTTGTACCCCAGATTAGACATGTAGCTGTGCAAAGGGGATTTCGTGAGAGTAAGGATCTAGCCCTAACTGTCCACATAGCAAAACATACAACCACAACGGGCACTAATAGATATTGTATTGGCAAGCTGAGCAGAATGCGCCCTGAAGCCTGAACTACCTTCTTATTTTCAGAAGTGAGCACTCAAGGTCAACAAGGAGACAAATTGGCAGGATGGCTTGGGGAAACTTGCACTACTTCTGCCTGTACTGCTTGTTCTGTGTGTATCAGGTACAATCCTGCAACTTTTACAACCACTAGATTCAGACAAAAAGAGCATTGGGAATTGTGCTAAGCCTTTTGGAGTAGGCTTTTTTTGGTACAAACTGTAGATCACATTCTTTTAGCACAAGTTTTAACTCTATAAATCATCATAAAAAAAAACAGAAACAAACTGGAATTGCCTTCATATAATCAAGAAGGCGATCTCATAGTTTTAAATTGATTTCCAAACATTTATTTATTACTAGCATACATAAAATGGTTACATCACCTTTATTTAAATGAAAGCCATCTCTGGGATGAAATGGAGCCATTTTAAGAGCGTACAGAAAGACTACACAACCATTTAGGAGAGGAAGTGAAGAATGCTATATCCGTTTGACATAAAATCTGCAGGAAAGCAGAATGTAATCCACAATATTGGAATCTGGCCAGGAACAAAACCAAGACTTGTACAAATAATGCCTTGGGATTGTTCATATCACAAGTAGTTAAGACCTTGGTTTTGCATATCCTCAAAGGTGGCTTGAAAGATTCAGAGAAAGAGTTTCACAGATCAGAAAACACTAATTCTTGGCTAATTCAGCCTAATCTCAACACTGAAATGATAATGCACTCCAAAAATGACACAATGTTCCAGTGCCCACTGATTTAATTTTAAATGCTACAATGTATTTCTAGGCAGTGATTTTCAAATAAACAAACAAAATGAGCTATAAATGGAAATGGAAAAATAGGTCATCTCAGGTTTCCTTAGTTCCATATAATTGTATGATGTTGCTTACACTCAAATGCTGGTTTTATCAAAATGAATCCAACTAGGGATTAAAATAATGAACCATTTTGAATACTATGCATAAAAAGACCATCGATCTCATTTTGGAAAACTGCTGTGCATCACCACTATCCAGCGCCACCCATTTTCTTCTCACATTGTCCTCTCCTGCAGAGCTCATTGCTCTTTCACAAACATAATTCAGCCAGCCTACTATCTTTCTGGGTTTGGCCAGCCATATTCATCATTTGAATTCATAAGATGCGGATCGGAAACATTGATCCTCCTCCAAATCCTGACAGCTAACTCATTTATCATATGTTTTCCAGGTCAATACTGCAGCTTGATTTGGAGAGGTTCATCTTTATTTAACTTTTCTACACCCTACAGCAATGAAATTATATGAGTTATTTATGGCACAGGTGAACGCCTTAAACTGTCAATTGTTCCTCAAAAAATTGGTAACAGTTACAGGCTATTAAAACCTGTAAGAGGTTTTGAATGTCAAAGTAAATAAGAGCACTCATTACTAGCAGTTCACACAATGAAACATCTTTTAAAATCAATATGCTTTTACATATATAGCTCAAAGTACTACAATCATTGTTCCATTGGCTTTTCCCTTGTATTATACTAAGGAGTAAAGATGCCAGCAAGCAGGGATCTTGTTCTTCACTCCATGCTGATTCATACAAGGTCATTGGTTACAGTTACTCCCATCTGTGAATTGTTCAAGAATGAGACCCCAACTCTGCATGTATAATTGGGGCCTGGCTGAATGTCACTGCAGGCTTATCACTGGAACAATTTTCTATAGTCAGGTTTTGATTCAGCATGAGGCAAGAGGAGATCAGGAAGGCAGTATGGCCACAGATTGCAAATATACAAGGTCACCTAGCCCAGAGCTGGGGCTGATTGTGTCCACCTTGTGTGGGAGACTGAGGCTATGTCTACATGAGATAGCTTACAGCAGCACAGCTGCACTGATGCAGCTGCACCTCTGTAATGCTACCAGGACAGATGCTATAAGCTGATGGGTGAGAACCCTCCCATTGACTTAATTACTCCAGCCCCAGCTAGTGGCTGTAGCTATGTCAATAGGAGAAACTCTTCCGCCTACATTTTGCTGTCCACACGGGTCATTATGTTGGTGTAATTTGTCACTCGGGGAGTGGCTTATTGACACCCAAGGGACACAAGTTCTACCAATTTAAGTTGTAGTGTGTACATAGCCTGAGATAAATCTACCATTGGTGTACAAATCCTTCCATTGAACTACTAGAGCCCTAGATGGAATCACTCCAAACACTCCCACGTGATCTCGCACGTAATGTTGCTCTCCTCTTGAAGGAGTTCAAATTACAATCCAGTGGCCTCCCAGAGTAACAGGTAAATCCTCAGGGGCCTTCCTAAGAACCACCTGTGGAGGTTTCATATTTTGTATTTTTAGTCTCTAAACTGCCTGACACAGAGACTGTGACAAGCACACTTTTGGCACCTAATGAATAATAAATAATAATACAAGTTTTTCTGAAGCTGTTGTCCACTAAATTATTTTTTTGAGATATCAAACTTCTGTACAACTAGGCTCATACTGTAATTATTTTTCAATATTGTATTTAACATGGCAATAATGGAGCCTGCAGCCCTCTGGTAGAGTGCAAAAATAATTAGTTAAAACATTTAAACACTTCCCACAATCAGTTTTACACCATTTTGTAAAGAAACTGGAAATCTAATCATGTGATTGATTTTCTGTAAAAGCTGTAAGAGCACAATCAACCGCAAAGGAGTCTTCTGCTGCAGCAATATGCATGTAGTTACTAGATGACAGATTTCTAAGAAGATGCCCTTCAGTAATCAATTGTAAGAGATGGACAATCAGGAAATCCGTTGATTCCTTTAAAGTTCCTATTGTGCAAGAGGTCTAGTAACTGCTTTTAAAATAGTAAAAATAAACTATTTTTCTACAATCTTAATCCCTTCCACTTTTGCTGGATTTGAAATATCAGTAAAGTACAGTGAAGGAAAAAAGAATCAATTTTAACAAATAACTTTGTTTCAGCTTTACATCCCAACACTGAATGTCAGAAACCAAAACAAGAAGCTAACAAACTAGTAACTTTCCTCTGGAATGTTCATATTTCTTAAACCATTAGGCACTGCCAATTAATATTAGGAATGAGTCCTTGCTACACAAAAAGAAAATGCAGAGTTAAGTCTGAAATTCCTTTCTTAGTTAATTCACCAATTTTTCTGTACATAAGCAGTAGACATTGTGGCAAATGTGAGCTAGATTTTGTATAAGCCTGGCAGGTAAAGGGTAGAACGCTCATAGTGTTGTGGGAGCCTGCTTCAGTGACTTGCAGAGTGAACAGTGTTTTTGTGTGTGTGTTTTTTTTTTTTAAACGAGTCTAGTTTCCTACAAGCCAGAGCAATTGAATTGCAACTTGCACTTATAGACCTTAATCCTACAAAGTTTGTCTTGCACTGAAGCCACTAGAAGAGGAGGGTTGTCAACACCTTGCAGAATTGACGCCATAGTATTTAAAGACAAGATCTGGATGAATACTGAGAAGAATAACCTCCAAAAGTTTGTGTATCTAAAACTATCAAATTCCCATGCTCCTAATAGTCACTGTTCAGGAATGTTTAGATGCTTAAATCTGTAAATACTTCATTCTGAAGACCACCAGCAAGAGCTGATCATATCACTGATGCTTCATTTTCCATTACCTGAGCACAAATGGGATAAAGAATAATAGCAGACATTAGATTACTTCATATCTGCCTTTGGTGTAATGATGAAGTTCAACAACTGAACTCTTCTTTCCCTGATAAATAATGGGCACTACAGATTTTATAATAAAATTATTCATCTTCCATAACATGCCTTGTAATGTTTTGTTTGACATGAACCCATACAATGACAATGAAGGGCTTATATTGTTGCTTTCCAAATGTTTTCTCATCAGACAGGGCTTTATCTTTCTCCCAGCTTGTTTTAATAGCAGTTAGAGCATTATAAACTATTATACAGTTTAACTGAAACAAAGTAATTTAGATTCAGGAATTGAATTTAATTATTTCATCTTAAATATACCAGAAAATTAGCACTCTAATTTTACAAAAATTGTTTTTTAAAAGATTAATAATGAAACAAAATTACCTGGGGAGAGAGAGCTGTGCAGAATAACTATGTGTATTTTCTGGAAAGATAAATTACCTCTGGGATGTTCTGCCTGCTTTGGATAAAGTTATTGAAGAGAACCATATTATACAGAGCAATCAATGAATAATTTGATAAACCATCTCTCCTCTCTTATAGCAAAAAAAATAAAGTGAGCTGATTTGGTTTCGAATAAAGTGATTTATCTCCTGGAAAATTAATTGTTTTTAATCATAGCAAAAGGGGATGAATTCTTGAAGAAAATCCAGAATTTATACATGTTGTGGCTTTGTTTGTCCAGCTACCGTTTTTTGTTATAACTCGAAAATAGCTTTAATATTTTTCATACAGTTAGTATCAATGTGAACTACAAATGTTTGTATTAAAAAACCCCAAACAATTGAAAAATGGTCACTGTACTAAAGTTTTTAAAAATCACTTGCTGCCTGTATGATGGTATTTTCTGTTTCCTTAACTATTTTATTTAGATCCAGCTTGTGGGCAGGGCTGGATACTTGTGCAACTGCCAAATGAAGACCAAGTACTCTTCCTGTGTTCTTCCTTAGCCTCCCCAGACCTGGGGGTCTCAACCTGTAGGATTAGTCAGGTAATGTAGTGGTGGGTAAAGAGAAAGAAGGAAGTGGACAGAGTTTTGTGCAAGCCAGCTCAGCTCAACTTGTGCAAGTAGGGAGGGCAGTAATTTTGCTACTGGTTTAGCCAACACTATGTTTTATGGCAGGGATTGCTCTGGGTGTGGGTAGATTAGTGAAACTGTGGTTTAAAAAGTGTGATAACTTTAAATAGGTAAAGTTTCTAATGACTTTTTAACATTTGTTTAGCAAGTTTAGAGCAGCTTATCTGTTCAGCCATGATGCAGCTATTTCTAATTCACTAGCATTTTCTTTTAAAACCCTTCCAGTCATCAAGGTAAGTAACATTTTCACGGTATTATCAGAACCTTTATTGTAGCTAATTGGCACTTCATAATTCAAGGAAATAGTTAGTTTATAGGTCCACACTGGAAATGCTGGATCTTTCTGCAAAGAAAATCTTAATAGTGGCCATAACCTGAGATCTTTCCTCAGTTTCCCCTCAGTCCTTACAGGCACTGCCCAATGAAGTTCATGGGGCAGGTTCAAGGCCTCTAGATTCCCAGAGGCGAAATGTGGTTGTAGTCTGCATTCCATTCTATGTACGGCCAGCTCTATTGGCTAGTACAGAGGACAAGACAATAGGTCCACCGTCACCTCTTTGCTTTCCCCACCTATGTCTTTTGAGGAGATTAATACAGCTTTCTGTCCTACTTTAAATCTGTTCTGGTGCTCTCAAAGCAGTCCTTGTGTGCCTTACTGCCCACTCTCGCTCACCACTTGTGCACCTTTGCAGTATTGGACACAGTACTAATTAGGTCAGATCCAAAGAACATGACACTTGCAAACAGACAGCAGTGTTTTGGAGTAAAATAAACAAGTGCTTCCTCCTATCTTAGCAAATTGTTATTTTTGCCTCTATACTGAAAACAATTATCTATATTTGCAGCAGAAAATGTTTTGAGTGCAGTAGTAGCCTAGATACACCTTGGCAACACAGGGAAAGAAGTTTCCTTTACCTTAATGCCTCTTGCAAGGAAAATATTCTGTAATTAACAAAACAAAATCTAGAAACGTGGGCAATCAAATTATTTGAACTTCTTTACAGGCCAGAATATTTACATATGGGCCACCAAAATAAAGATTTATATCTTGTTTTTAAGCCTGCTTCAGTCTTCATTTTTGTATCTAACAAGCATATATTTAGATTGTGTCACACTCAAGCTTATTTAGCTTCATTAACTGGTGTATGTGAAGTCTCCCATTTTACCTTGCTTTGTACATAAATATCTGAAAAAATAAGGTACAAAAATCTATTATTTAAATACTGAAGTAGTATTTAGTACACAAGCAAAATGCAGGATCATGATGCAGTCAACAAATATTTGACAAGACATAAGAACTATTAGATACATATAATTTAATTGCTATGTACAATGCTAATCTGGAATAAAGTGTTATTGGAAGTTTGTTTAGAAGCAATCACAATTTGTAAAACTGATCAGTGAAATGGACAAGTTTTTTGATTTTTCTGTTTTAGATTGCTGTCTCAATAAAGCTATACTATACAGTTGATTGAGCATTTTTGCTGTAACAGGAATAATCTAGCTAATATCTTGCTGCAGCATCTTGACATCCACCCATACACAGTCAGGGAGAAAGGTAAAACATTCTCCAGTCAACACAGAAGAGAAAGGTGCTTTTGGAGGCATGCAGCCCTGGCCTCTTTTGCATATCCTAGAAGAATTGGGAAAGAACAATCTTTTTGCTCATCTAGGCATAAGGATTGCAATTGTACTTTGTCCTTTTACGGCAGTGCAAGAGACTGGAGGTGCGAAAAGGCTCCTTGGGCAAATCTTCCTCCTCCATCCTCAATTCTGCACTCAGAGAAGGCCCAGCTGGAATCCAGATCTGAAAGAACACTCAGGCTGGCATTTTCAAAGGAACCTAAGGAAGGTAGCCCAACTCCCACTGAATTTCAAAGAGGTGATAAGTGCCTAATTCCCCTACGCACCTTTGAAAATCTCAGCTTTTAACAACAGTATAAAGAATTATGGTTTATGCAATGTAAGGCTGTGATGGAGTCAGACCAGAAGGATATAGGAGAGTGCTGGAAGGCAGGTACATTAGTCTCAGGATGTGCAGGTCCCTGTTCCCTGGATAGCCAAACAAAGGCTACTCCAGGCCAATCAAGACACCTGGGGCCAATTAAGAACCTTCTAGAAAGGAGTAGAAACAGCTAGCCTAATTGGGACACCTGAAGCCAGTCAGGGACTGGCTGAAACCAGATAAAAACCTCCCAGTTAGTCAGGTGGGTGTGGGTGTCAGGAGCTGTGGAAGGAAGTTATCCTGTTGGTGAGACTGAGTGTTGGACAACATATCATACTGAAGGAAGGAGGCCCTGAGGTAAGGGTGAAGTGGAGTTTGAAGAAGCGGGGACTGCTGTGGGGAAGTAGCCCAGGGAATTGTATTGTGTTTTGTGCCTAAAAGGTCAGCCATCTTAGCTGATACTATTAGGGTCCCTGGGCTGGAGTCCGGAGTAGAGGGCGGGCCTGGGCTCCCTACTTTTCCATCTTCCATCCTGGCCTGTGATGAAAGTAACTCACTAGGTGGTGACTCTTGCCAATTATACTGAGAAAGGGAGGTCACTCTGGGGCCTAGATGAGTTTCTGAGGCCCCTAAATCTGCCAGGAAGCGCAGGACCCGCAAGTACAGACTTGGAGCTTTGTCACAGGGCTATCACCATTATCACGATCATTTGTTGTCTTTAGGTGGTGTCCAGTTTCTGTGCCATTCCAACTTGGTTGCAATGATCCTCTTTTCAAAACTAGTTTGAAACAAGAATGATATTGAAATATTGTTACATGTTTTTATTTCTTTGCCTGCTGACTGTTTGCAAATGACATGAGCCCCTGCAAGGCAATGCTAACTTGATTCATCCTCTGAGCAGAAAGCAAACCTTTAGTGAGGGATTTCTTAAAGCAATGCTCATTTCTCCCTTAGTTCATCTTTCTCACCCACCTGTCAATCAGAAGATGAGCTTATCCTTTATATTAAGCCTCTTTACTTGTAACTGAATAATTTAAAATATATTCTTTCATGTATTTTGCTTTGGAATAGCCATTTTAGTTTTCCCTGTTATCGAAATGCTGCATAGTCAGAGATAAGGGGGTTGATTTTCTGCCTTATTAACCATGCCTGAAAATATTTTGTCATTGTGATAATGTAACTGCAAAGAGTGTGAAGACAGCAATGATCATTTGCTATTAGAAACTTTTGCTTCTATTATTAAAACATTGCATCAATAGAAACTAAGCTATTGGTAACTGGCAATCCTAAACTTGAATTATATAGTTTTGGTACATAATATAAATATTTATAGGGTGACATTCACTTTACCAAAATAAACTTGTGCCCTCTGTATATGCATATGCTTAGTTCTATGATCATTAGCCCACTGAACACCTGATTAGACAATACTGTTGTATATAAAACTAATAATGTTAACTTAGCCTTTAGAATAACAATACTTCATTCTTATACTGTGATTTTACTATGCAGATTTCAAACACTTTACAAAGGAAGTCAGTCTCATTATCCCTATTTTACAAATGGAGAAGCAGAGGCAAAATGACTTATCCAAGATCACACAGCTGGTGAGTGGCACAAGTTGGAGTAAAACCTGATCCCTCCAACCACTGCTAAGATACAAAGTGCCATCTTGCATTAAGCCAGTGGTTCCCAAACTGGAGTTTGTGAACCCTTACGGGGGTTCTCAGGGAAAAAAATTCTTAATGGGGGATAGAACTGTCCCTGGGGACCACGGGCAACATGGGGCCAGCAACCCAGAGCCCCTTGACTTCCAACAGCTAAGCAGCTCAAAGCAAGCATATCTATCATACTGAGGAGATTGAAATTTCAAGACTTCTTATAAGAACTGGAGAGGGAGGTGGATATTTTTTGCTGTTTTTAAAATTAAACAGGCAGCTAGTATTGTTTTTAAAATTATTATTATGAACAAGTTTAAGCTTTGTTATAACATGCATTGTTTGCCTAGACTGCTCAAGACCCGAATCCTTGTATAGGAGGAACTCTTTGAATTGACTTCTTAAATCCTTTCCTGCTGTTTCACATCTAATGCTCCTTGATGAAACATAGGAGCCTTGGCTTATAACAGGCTTATTCAAAGTGATACAGGCTACAAAAGTGAGATCTTGGAAGAGTGTTGCTGTTTTCATAACGCAATAAAATACTGTAATGATTAATATTAATTAATTATATATAGTGTGTCATGAGCATGTCATAAAAACAAATTTTATATTTCCAAGATCACTGCTTTTATCATTTTTTCTCAGGTAAAGGAGAAAATCCTTGGAAATATTCATTTTTAGGAGGGGATTCGCAAGACTTGACATGCTAGTGAAAGGGGTTTTCAGGTTATTAAAGTTTGGGAACCAGAACCGTAGGCCTACGGTCTACCTCACTCAATAGCCTCTCTCCGGCAGTGACCAGCAGCAGGTGCTTCTGAAGAAAGTACAAGAAACCTTGCAATAATAGGCATGTGTGGGATAATCTGGCCCCAATGAAAGTCTCATTGTGATGAGATGTTCTCAGTCCAAACTAGCCTGCAAAGGGTTAATGAGGCTCAGAAGAGGCCAAGTCATCTGATAGGCCAGACCTGAGGGAGAATTAGGCTTGATGAGCAAGAACTGATTGAGGATGGAGCCCAGCTCAGCAGGAGCTGGCAGGGTTAATGTAAAGCCAGGAAGTAGGCGGCAGCCAAAATATATATATATATATTCTGAAAGGATTGGTGAGTGCTCAGGGAAAGTAGGGTAGCATTAAAAAAAATGTTACTTTGTTTCTTTTTAATGATACAGGACCGAGTGGGAGGATATAGATTTTTTTGCTTATGTGAAAACTGTGGTAGATGGCAGTTATAGCCTTGTATGCTAAGGCTGCTGTGTGATAAAATGACAGGACAAGAAGGGATAGAGTGGGAGGATTGCGGTGAGGGAGCTTGCAGCTCGTCGCTCGGCTTTGAGAGGGAAAGGAAGAAAACCAGTGTGAGAGAGGACCTGCTGGCCCCTTACTAAAACTCAGTAGGGTTTCTTTGGTTGGCTAGCTTCCAATATCTAAAGGGAAGGGGGGATGGGAAATCAGAACCCTGAGACTGACAGTCCCCAGGAATTATGGGAAGAAGCCAATGGTCCAGGTCAGCTTGATTGACAAGGTGGGCAGGCTATTGAGGGGGCCAGGGAAGTCCTTTCTTCCAGTGTGAGCTGAATTGCCTGGGCCAGACAGAGTGGGGCTGAACTAAAAAGAGAGCAGGAGGCCAAGCTGAGCTGGAGAGAAGCAGCCCAAGTAGCAGACCTGTGCTGGGAGAAGAGCCACAGAGCAGACCAGAGCTGGGAGGGAAGCTACAACAACCAGGGTCAGAAAAGCAGCCCAGGGAACTGGAGGCAGAGTAGCAGCAGTGCTGAGACAGAATGGAGCTGGAGCAGTTTCTGGAGCTAGGTGCAGTGAGCAACAGGGCAGAGTGAGGGGGGCCCTGGGAAGCAGGCCCAGCAGAGGGAGATTTCCCCAGCCAAGAAGACTTGCAGGCCAGATTTGGGGGAAGTGGATCATAAACCCAACTGTGGTTGTGAGCGGGTACTGATGCTGGGAAGAAGGGTCCTGCCACCTAGACCAGGGATCTCAAACTCAAATCACGATGAGGGCCACATGAGGACTAGTACATTGGCCTGAGGTGACCAATCACTGACACCTTATGATATAAAGATACAAAAGTCCTCCACTCTGTCCGTGCCCTCATTCCACCCCCTCTGTGGATCACAGAAACTCCTTGGGGCTGCCAACCGAGATGCGAAGACTACTTCTGCCCTGGCAGCTTGGGACTTCAGTGCCCTGCCTGGTTTGAGCCAGGACTGCTGCAAACCCAGACCCAGGTCTGAACCATGTCCCGCAACACCTGTAGGCTTAATTGGAAGCAGCTTAAGAAATGTTCCTGTCTTTAACACTCAGATGCTCAACTCCCAGTGGGGTCCAAACCCCAAATAAATCTGTTTTATCCTGTATAAAGCTTATACAGGGTAAAAAAACCCCTCATAAATTGTTTGCCCTTTAACACTGATAGAAAGAGATGCACAGCTGTTTGCCCTCCTGTATTAATGAATACTGTAGGTTAATTAATAAGTTAAAAAGTGATTTTATTAAACACAAAAATCCAGATTTAAGTGGTTCCAAGTAATAGCAGACAGAACAAAGTGAATTACCAAGTAAAATAAAATAAAACATGTAAATCTAAACCTGATACAGTAAGAAAACTGACTACAAATAAAACCTCACTCTCAGTGGTGTTCCAGTAAGCTTTCTTTTACAGACTAGTCTCTTTCTAGTCTGGGTGCAGTTGTCACTCACATCCCCTGTAGTTCCTGTCCTTTGTTCCAGTTTCTTTTAGGTATCCCTGGAGGTGGAGAGGCTATCTCTTAAGCCAGCTGAAGACCAAAACAGAGGGGTCTCCAGGGGTTCAAATAGACTTTCTCTTGTGGGTGAACACCCCTCCCTCCCCCTGTGTAAGATCCAGCTACAAAATGGAGATTTGGAGTCACATGTCCATGCATGACTCGGAACTTGCAGGTAGCAACTATTGTTCACGTTACCTTGAAAGTCCTCAGGAAGACTTATGTGGATTGGAGCCTCCCAAGCTCTATTGTCCATTAAGTGCTTCCTGATTGGGCACTTAATTTGCACTTTCCTTTCTCAAGAAGCTGACCAAATGCTTTACTAAGGCTACTTAGAAGTCAGGCAAGTACACAGCTAATATTCATGACTTTGAACACAAAAATGATATGAGCGTACAAATAGGAGGAATAGATTCAGTGGATCATATCCTTTACAGGGACATGTTACATGGGAAATGTAGAATAAAACATATCTAGTTATGTCATATATACATTTATAATCCTATTTCCAAAAAGCTTTATGGGGTGCACTGTCACACCCTCCATGAGGCCCTGCCTCTTCCCACTCTTTCCCCAAAGTCCTCCCCCAACTCCCCTCCCCACCCCATTCCAATTCCTTCCCCAAAGCCTCACCTCTCTGCTGCCGCCTCTCCTGAGTGCGTGGCTCCTCCCTCATGGAAAGTGCTAAGTGCCACCAAACAGCTGTTTGGCAGCAGAAAGTGCATGGAGGTAGGCAGAGGAGTGTTGAACCAGTTTGCTAGTTCCTAGTAAAATTCCTAGTTGAGTCTAGGGTTTGGCTTTGATAAGCTGCCAAAAGTTCAGATGGCCTAGTAAGTGTGTCAGAAATCTTAAGAGTTTATTTGCTTCCTTTAGGCTTCAGGCTATGAAAAGACTAGGCTTTCTTGTAATATTTCAATTCTCTGCTTCTAGCCCAATCCAGATGTTCGGATGAATGAGAAGAAGTTACCACATTTTTTTTTCCCCCAGACTTCCAAGAAAGGTGTGGGCTGAGTTTTGGATCATCTTATTCTGTCTGAACAAGTCAATCCATTGTCATTTGAGATATTGCTGCTTTATAGAGAAGTTCAGTGTGTACACACACACACACACACACACACACACACACACACACACACACACAC
>ML677326.1:62294589-62305000 GCA_007922305.1 Dermatemys mawii
CACACACACACACACACACACACACACACACACACACACACACACACCCCCGGTAATTCAACTTTTAACTTTCCTCTTGTCTCTGAAAGGAGTAGTGGCTATAGATCTCATGAATGTAAGCAAATTTCACAGTTTTCCTTCCTGTCACTCAGTTTGTTTTTGTTTTAACTACAGCAAGTAGCATGTTAAAATTAAAAACAAAATATATTTTAATAACAACCTCTGGCCCAGACCGTTTCCTGTGAAATTAGTGATCAGCTTCTGTTTAGTGGCTTGAGGTAAATCAATTTATGGTTAATAATCTTCAGGAAATGTCACAGAATGCTATAATTGGTGCTAAAATGATCTTTTGAAATGTTATAAAAATATAGATTGCAATGTTTTTATTTCCCTTCAACATTAGTGGGATTCTTATTTTTTCAAGAACAATTTAATGATGAGCTATCCAGCCTCAATGAGGGAGATATTTACTGTCTGCCTTAAACTCCTCTGTGGCACTTAATTTTCTCAGCTCTGCAAGATGGTGATTTGCTATTGCTTCCGTCTACTTATTATAGTATCACTCATCTTGTGTTTTCTCTGTACAAACTCTCTTTAGAAGTAAGGAAAGATATCTGATAAATTCTGAATCCTTGGTTATTTGTAATTGCCAATAAAACCTTTCAATTAAAAATGTAGAATAACAATGGTAAGAGACATACATTTGCTTTATGTGAGGGAATGAAAAATGAGATAAGGGAGAGAGTTGGGATTGTGTTTACACATAAATATAAGTCTTAATAACATAAGAGGCTTAGCTTTGTGCAGATGTTTGTCTGGTATAACACGGATTTACAGCTTGAAAGAAAGTGCAGGTATTTAAGTTAGGGTAAAGAGCTTGTAGTGAGTCCACTGGGATGACAGAATAATTTGCTAAGGGAGGTAGCTGATGCACTATGATATGCAGGGATCGCACATAGCTGCCTGTTTGTACGTTATCCTTCAGTGAGGTTTTGTCTGCTTAAGGGATTTGAGATACCTAGATGTTACCTTTCCTGAGAGCGATAAGTGCCTTCTACTCAAACTGATCCAAAGAATGTCTTGATCTTGGTTAGCATCTTCACTGTTGAATTATGAGGGATAGGTAGGAGGGAAATTATACTGTAAATAGCTGGGAAGATTGGTGGTTGGGTGAGCAATGGCAGTCACAAAGGTGGAGAGGGTGAAAAAGAAGGCATTAGAGGACAGAAGTAGGATGAAGAATAAATGGGGGCTTGTCAGGAAGGGAGAGAACAAGTAGCTTAGGGTGTTGAGGAGACAGGTGGGGGGGGGGGGGGGCAGAGAAGAGGCAGACTAAGGAATATGTAGGGAGACACAGGTGAGAGATGTACCAGTGCATAGGAAGACTGTGCAGTGGTGGAGAAAGGAGCTTGCACAGGATGAGAGCCAGCTAGTTGCAGGAAACAGACTTGTCTAAACTGGTGATAAATTTTCATATACAACTTAAGGAAAGTGGTGGGGGGAGAGGAAGAGGAAGGTGGAAAATTGAGTGCATTTTTTCATATTCCTCCTGCAGATCACTAATAATTTGGAGGTTCTACTCTGAAATACACAAAATTGTCATAGGATAACATTAATGTGCTTCTATAAAATACAATTATGTATTCTTGTGTAACCAACTGGTCTGTGTGCATTATGCATTTCCCCTCTGAGCAAGGTCCACAGAGGATGAGTCTGTTGCAGTTGCTGGCTACAGAATCTGGAGCTGTAGTTCAAACTGTAGAGACTCGCCCTACTTCACTGTTTCTTAACTTGACTATTCCACTGCGCCCAAAATAGTCCCAAAGACTTTTCCCTGTCTGGATTCAACCCCTCACACCTCCTCCTTGAATTCCACAATATCAGAATATCCCTCCATCAGTATTCTGTGGTTTATTGTTTTTTTTCCTGTCACAATTCCTCATTCTTGATAGTAAAGGATGTTTTCCTTCTCCCCTTCTTTCCTCACTGCTTGGAGGGATGTGGAAAGACTTGGGGAACCCCACTTTGCTGCTTGTCACTTCCTATACTGCCCTGCATGCCTCAGACCATGCAAGGAATGTGCCTATGGAGCAAAACACTGTTCCTTAAGACTTAAACATTATTAAATTCAAATGGTTTCTTTTGAGTTTTCAGAAAATTTTGAGTTAATTTTTATTTTAGTAACCTTGAGAGTATTTAATAAGACTTCAAAAGTAATGTTGAAACAAGAATGTAACAATCTAATTTAAAGCATGATAATTCAGTATTCCAAGGCACTTAAACTGTTAGGAAACAGCCCAAGATTATAAATTGCTAGAAGGTTCCTTTACTTAATCTAATCGTGCACTTAATCTTCTTATAATGAAGTAATTAGCCAATGAACTATACATGTAGGTGAAGTTAAAAAAGGAAAAGCAGTTCTAGTATAAGAGTAAGGGTTTAACATGGGGAAAACTGATCAGCAAAACTACAGTAGAATAGGCTTCAGAGTGGTAGCCGTGTTGGTCTGTATCAGCAAAATCAATGAGTCCTTGTGGCACTTTAGAGACTAACAAATTTATTTGGGCATAAGCTTTCATGGGCTAGAACCCACTTAATCAAATACATCTTTTCATGTATTTTCCACGCCATGTATCTGATGAAGTGGATTCTAGCCCACAAAAGCTTATGCTCAAATAAATGTGTTAATCTCTAAAGTGCCACAAGGACTCCTAGTTTTTATAGTAGAATAATTATGCTGGAATAACTCCCCTGGACACTCCGTTCTGGAACAGAAATGATTTTATTTAGACAAGCCTTTCATATCTTAAAGCTGCATTATTGTTATTAAATGCCCCATACCTGATCATTGTCTTTCAGTCTCAGGTGATCTCTTTAAATATGGACTAGTAGGAGAAAAATGGCTAGGAAAATCCTGTAGTTAAAAGGGATTTGGTGAAAGTTTAAGAGTATGGGTAAAATTTAAGATTACACACAATGGATTTGTAAGGGAGTGTTTGAATGCTTGTATTTGTAACTGAAATGTCAAAATCCAAAGCATTACTTTTATTAGGGTGAACTACAAAATACTCTACCTGCTTAGTAATTATTTATTTAAGTGGCCCAAAAGAACAGATTGTTAAATAGCCTTAGTCATATTCTGTTTATCTTAATAAAGACCTCTGTCATGATATGAAATCCATTACATTTTGATTTGTGATTTGGTGATGGCTGATAGTAATATTGAAGGAAAATTGTCATATCACTAGAATAAGGTTGAGGGCATGACTAATGTGAAATGTCCACTTCAAGGGAAGGAGGATGAAGTTTTTTTCCACCAAATGGTATTATGAGAAGATTATTGCTTGTATGTTCTGTGTGGCAGATTGAATTTTGTGATTACTATTCAAGTATCTTTCCAAATTCTGGAAAGAGTATAAAGCCTGAGTCAAGGGGATGTGTGTGCAGAAAATATGCTCCAGTGTTGGAGAGCTAAGGCAAGAATAGTACTGCACCTGATGTATCTCTAGGAGAGAGACATCTATATCCCTGTCTACTCGCATCTCTTTCTTGGTCCTTAGTTGCTAACCAGCTCTGTATCTAATGAAATGTATTTTGCCTCCAAACATCTTTTGATTAAAATGAAATGGAAAAATTTTACTTTAGAGATGCCTCTACATCTGCAATAATCAAACCATATACTAAAGTTCAGACATCAGACCTGTCTCATCCTTGCATACTGTGAGATATAGCAGCTCAAGGAATAGAGTGGTTTCTAAATGCTTAATAAAACCATATTGGCTTAGGTTTGAAATTAGGAGTTAAACATGGTTACACACCATATTTGGTAATGGTAGGGAAATGCAAATTCAATAGCTCAAACATTTGGAATTCGATTGCATTTACCTACCAGTACTCACATTTCAGAGGACTATGGTACATTTGTAGAAACAATAGCAAAAGTTTGTTTCTTTAAAAGTTGTGGGGGAGTTCTAAGGGCCATGCTCTGATTCAGCTAGTGGAGCCATGGATCTGGCAAAGAACTGTTACCCCATTCCTTGACCCTTCCTGCCTTCTCTTTCCATCCCCTCCACGTGCACAGACGACCATCTGTGGGGCTTTAACCATTGTGTGCTGTATTCTCCTTACTCCATGGGACAAACAAAGTTATCCTCAGACATGAACAATGTAACTTCTCTGATAAGCAGATTTTGGAGAAATAGGTGTAGACTAGGGAGCCCTGAGCAGCATAATTTTTTTTAGAAATTGTGTGGCTGAGGAACTCCAGGGAGCCTATGAAGCAGAGTGGATGCAAGGCCTCAATACGGATCCCCTTGGTGCACTCATGGATTCTCTGAGAAATGCAATTTTAATGTCAGGGTTTTTTTACCAAGAAACTGAGTTAGCTGAAACTCTCAATTTCTAGTTCCCTCTGCAGGATTATCCTATGCCTCTTGTGGGGAAGGATGGGCTCCTAGTTTATGGCAGCAGGGAAGAATAAGGTAAAAAAAAAAAAATCCAGGTTAAATAAGCAAGTCCTTTCGTATTAATCTATTTGCCTGTCAGGCAACTAAGGTTGTCACCGTGAAGGTGAACACATTTGGAATTAAAGCTAATGTGTCAGACTTCGAAAGAAAGTTGTACGTGAGCACATCTTTCTGAAAGCTCAATCAGCAGGAAGCAGCATGCATTTTAAATTGTGAATTACATGATTTTAAAATAATGGCTTTTGGATACTGCTACCATCTTGTGGCACTGTAGGAGCCCAGCGTCATATCACAAATCATTTTCTGTCATCCTTCAAAAAGTTCCAGCTGTCAGGAAAAAACACAGTATCATTATCCCTGTTTATGTGAGTTCATTGTGACCTACCAAGGAAAACTGTGTTAATCTTAGGTTTTGGTGCTGAAAAGTGGGCAAAACGTTGAAGCTGGTGAGCATAACAGCTGCCTTTCATTGAGGATAAATGTAAAGAAATAGTTATTCTCCTTCTGAAGTAAGGTAGCGGAAACAATAGACGCCACTACCCAAAACCCAAGCCACATGCAAAGCTGGTCAGAAACAGCTCTGTGGGTGGAGGGGTTTCACTGGGGGCTGAATGCAAATACAGAAGTCTGTATTGTTTTCACTGGGTGTGTGGGTGTAGGAAGGCAGTGGGTGGGAAAGGGAGTGCAGATGCAGCCAGAAGCAGAAAACTCAGGACAGCCAGAGAAGCACTTGTAGTGTGACTCTGACAGAAAGGTGACACACAGCTTTTTGGGTCGAGTGCTGACTGGAAAAAGAGGCTTGGAATGTTGAGTGAGGAAACTGTCTCCTGTCTTCCTACTGTGTTCAGGGAAGCAGGACATTGTAGGTTCCTGGTAGATAAACAGGACTGCATCAAAACAGCACTACTCCTAATGGCAACAACCTGCAATACCCTGAATATTGGCTATCCACTTGTGCCAGAAGAGAAAACACCCTTCTAGCCAGATGCACAGGGTAGGGGAACTAGGGGTGCAGCAACATCCTCCGGCTTGAAGTACTAATAACCAAATGCATGGTTTCCACGTTCAGCACTCCTGCAGTTGCACGCTTTCTTTCCCTGAATATGTGGGAGACTAGAGGACATAGAAATAACTAATAAAGGCATAGAAATATGTATGTTAACTTTTTTTAGACTTTTTTTTTGGGGGGGGGGTAGAAGGTCTAGCTCCTAAGAGGATTCCACAGAAGGACAAATTAACTTACCAAGTTAGCTAAAAGTTACTTTGGTGTTTTCTCCCACAGAGTCTGGTTGGTTGGGGCTTTTCATCACAGAAACACGACTATAATTAAATAAATTTTACTAAGCAGTTCTCTGGTAAAGATGGTCTCCTGCAGAGATCCCATCTGTGTTGGGCCCGGGCCAGCTGCTGGCTTTGAATTGTAGTGTAGATATATCCTCAGCCAAGCAAAGGGAGATGTTTGGTAGATTAGAGGTGACAACTATTTGTCTAAAAAAGCTCTCGTAATTTTAATCTTTGGTCCAAGCATCACTAAAAACTTGAGCAAATACATCTGAATAATCTGTTGTTTGTATTCTGGTAAGGCTTAGCACATTGTGGGTGTTAAAATGCTGTCCTCCCCGACCCCCACACAGTCCCTATCCTAAGAAGTTATAGAATATGTACAGGGGAAGAGAAGACTTGACTGCTAGGATCCAGATGCTGGAGGATTAATCTCCTTCTCCCCACTTCTAAGAGATGCGACTATATCAAACCCTCTGCCAAGATAAGGATTATAGTGAGGAGATATGGAAATTGCTAAAAATATGCACAGGGTTAGTTATTAACTTTTCACCATAAAGGATAAAAATATGCAATAACCTGTTTAAGTACTGCTGTTGCACTGTGAGTGATAGCCCACCTTTTCTTGTATTTCTCAAATGGCTATTCCATTATGAGTATGAATGGACAGCTTCCTAGGTTTATGTGGCTATTTATAAATTCATAATTAGTTATTGTCATACTTTCCATTTGTCTGGTTTGACAATTTTTAAGTTTTCCATGTTTCCTTGTCTCACACTTAAAAAAACCTATCCATCTATTCCTGGACAGCAAGTTCCAGAGCATTAAACAGAGGACAAATTTCTTTATCTCTACGTCATCTGCAATGAGTACCATATTTACAACAACTTGCCACTATAGCACCAGATTCGGTAGCATATTTATGGCATGTTCTGCCATCCTCACCTGGGCCAATAGTGAGGGCTGAACCCAGAATCTTAATGCTAAAAGCATAAGCCTCCATCACTTGTATTATAGGACTAAATCCCAAAGCTGCCAAGCAAGAGAATTCATAGTCCTATTAAATGTACTAGCCTCCAGCAGGGGACCAGTACCCTCTTCCCCCAACCCTGTGATTACAGTAGGAGGCAGTGTGATCCAGTGGCTTGGACATAAGGTCAGTGGACTAGGGCTCAGGAGACCAGGTTTTAGTTCTGGCTCTGCTGCAAGTCACTTCACCTTAGTGTCCCCTCCCATGTGATAGCAAGTCAAGTGGACTGGTCCTAAGGGACCAAGTAAGCTGCACCCTTGCGGGCTTCAGCACACTCTTTCCTACCTGCATCCAGCGAAGTGCCCTGAACTGGCAGACTTATATGCCGCCCCTTACTCAAGGCTGTGGCTAAATTCCACTGCCTAGCCTTAAGGAAATAAAAAGTTGGTGTACTGGTTTCTAATTAGGATCCAATTCTGCTCTTACAAACTCCATTGGTGCAGGAGTGGGCCTTAAATTTGAATAGAACTCTGATGTGTGAGCCATATTCTAGAAAAGTTTTTGTTCTAGAAGCTTGTCACACTACTTCTCATGGGACTGCCAGGGAATGGACACTTTTCCTCTGGATCACCTGAAATGATCTTACTGACATATGAAAACTCAAACAACCAAAAAGCCTCTATTAGATTCTACATCACTAGCTTAAGCAGCTTCAATCGCCAGCATAAAACCTGTGCAGTAGACAGGTGTTTATAAGGAGAGATTATTTTAATGCACACCAAGAAACAGCTTGATCAAATCAATCCCTATGTAAAACCATTCTCCAAAGCAGAAACATGTTAAACTTCTATTAAATTCCCAGTGTTACCTAAAAGGCAAGGGAGAAATACTTTTCACACTTTGTAATGGGACTTCAAAACATGCCTGCTAAATATCTGTAAAAGTATACAAACAAAGCTTTTCTTCTGCACTAATTTTTCTTATGTATAAGGCAAGGCTTAATATAGAATTGTCAGCTAAAATTCACCACCAGAGTCCCAACACTTGACTTCAAATACTGTACAACAAATCCATTGTTTACATGCTTCAATTCTGGAGAGCAACAAAGAAATTATGCTAATAGGCCAGCTGGCATAGAGTTGCCAGCTGCTTGGCAGAACCTACTAAATCCTTAAGTAGCTTCAAAAGTATTATCTTTATTTGAATAAAGATTAAGGCAGAATCATCCCTCCCAGGAAGAAAAAATTTGGGGAGGAAAAAAATGTGCTTAGAAACTATAACCTGCTGTCAACTTCACATCAGGCAGATGGGAAGGGTGTTCCAACCTGCAGAAGCAGTGAGGGCATAGGCCTCTAGATGCATGAAGTGACATGCCACAGTCTTCAGAATTTCTCCCCGGCCCCCACAAAACCCCAACATTTATTTCTTTGTGGTCCTACTCTTTTATATTATAATATCAATATACATATAATGTAGGACAGCAAGTAACAAATATATTTAAGGCAAGATCTTCACCTGGTGTAAATCAGCATAGCTGCATGGATCTCCATTGACTCATACTGATTTATGCCAGCTGAAGAACTAGCCCTTAGTCCAGTAGCGACACTTACATTTAGATACTAAATTATATGACAGACCCACAAACAATTCTGTACTAGTCCAACATTTCAAAGCTGAGAACATCACAAATAATTTAATTTGTGCTTGAAATTTAAGATTAAAGTGTCTTCGAATGAGGTGAACAAAAATTGGATTATTTACATATTAAAAAAAATATCCTGATGGTCTATTGTCCTGAAAAAACTTTCCCTAGGAAGTAAAGCTGCAAGAGGTATAGCTAGAAAGACTAGTTTAAGACATTGGCAAGATGTTTCTGATAGTTTTATCAGGAAGGAAATGTTTAGTAACACTGGCATTTCAATGTTCCTAATTAGGATTCACAGTCAATGCCCCACTGAGATAAGTGTGGGTATTCACACATTTCATACTGTTTAAATCTGACTAGCTGCAGACTTGACAAGATACCAGTGCATCAGTTTGCACTTCCATGCAACTTCCACTGTTCTTTCAAATGAAAGACTAGATTTTGCAGAACTCCAGAAATCTAGGGGAGTCCCTGTCCTTAGAATATGCAAATTATTCCTTCATCACTATTCAAGCATTAAGAAAGTAGTGGGCCCTCTACAAGGCCAAAAATTAAGATAATCCCTATGGTGTGATAGGAATTAATTAAATTTCAAAAAATAAATAAAAATAAAGAACCTCTTCAGTTTGCTCTGAATAATAAAACAAACTGAATCATATGGTTGTATCTTAAAAAAAAAAAAAAAGTAATTTAGTGAACCTATTTGATTCTTTGTATAAATCATTTGTCAGGGCTGACGTACTGTAATGGGAAATCGGCATGACAGATATCCAGTAGTTATGCTATCTCCAATTTGCCTTAAACACACTAAATTGTAAATGTAGCAGATGGACTGGAATTTGAAATAGAGCAGGTAAATACAGCCATGTCAGTACATGACTCTTCATGGCTTGCCAATCTCCCTCAACCATGCCCTACAGGTTCTACTCCAAAGAGAAGAGATTAGTTTAGTCTCCATCCCCATTCAGACCTTGAGCTCTCTACTGAGACTCATTGACCACTTACTAGGAATCAGACTGAAAAACCTTCAACTAACTTCACATAGGCTACTGAGGGGCAATTGCATGGTAAGGAGTTGGGGTCACTACTAATCTGTCAGATTATCGCATTACAACCACTTTCAGGGACAGCTCTAGACAGCTTCTCTCTGAACCATCCAGTCTGTGAATCAAAATTCTATAATGCTGCTCTCTTCTTTCATTATAATCATTTTAAAAAAAAATCACCCAGGTCTGAGGTGTGGTGTGGAGGGCAACCTCTATTCTCCAGATACAACCACCACGTACAGAGATTTGACTCTCTTCCATCCCTCCCTTCTCAGGTGCTGACGAAATGTAAGGAGTGAAGTGAGCTGCATGCTTAAGGGTTGTAATTACATACTTCCCTTCATTATGGAGCAAGAGGGGAGTAGGGGCAAAATTGTGACAGTCACAATTCCTTCCTAGGGCTGCCCAGTTATTCACTGCCTCTCGTGAAGGGTCCGGGACGAAGCTAAAGGATCAAGAAGGTTTTTATTTCTACTTGTCTGTCTGGTTCAGAAACCAAGATGTATCTGCAGATGGTGGTGAGCAGAGGCAACTCAGTGTTCTAAGAGCTAAATGTTCTGTAAATTCTATTTTGGGGAAAAATCAACGGCTTATAAGATTAAAAAGGAAAGTGTCTCTCTGTTCTGGTTATTAGTTTAATATCAGTTTATTGTTTCAAACACTAGCAAGAAAAATTGGGCCAGTTCCTCACCTAACTTAAATCTGTACAACACTGAGATCAACGAAGCTTTGCTGATTTCTAGCAGCTTAGGCTCTGGTTCATTACTACTATGAAACAACTTCTAAATCTAGAAGTGTTTAGAAATGCTGTGTATTCCTAGTGACATAACATGAACATTGTGAGTGGGGCTGAGATTAATAACTGGGAAAGTGTGAGGTTAGAGACTGACTAGGGAAGACTGTGCCAGATATTCAGTGATTGTCCCCTCAAAGTTGTTAGGTACCCACCTCTATTTTTACACACACACACACACACACACACACACACACACACACACACACA
>ML677326.1:62305010-62437798 GCA_007922305.1 Dermatemys mawii
ACACACACACACACACACACACACACACACACACACACACACACAGTGTGTGTATGTAAATGTATTGGACTCCTACATTAGGTACCTAGAAGTGGCCACATTTTCAGATGTACTGAGCACATACATACAGCTCTCCTTGGCTTTATGGGAAAGTCTCAGCATGTTTGAAAATCTTACACAATGTATTTAGGTGTGTATATTAGGATTTTGGTGCCTCACCTCAGGCAAAGTTTTGTGTGTATGTGGAAACTATATGCAGGTGCTATATGAACAGACAGCAATGCAGTAATAGTGGAGACCCTGCACAGTAGGCTCTGCCTACAGAGATGAATAGGAAAGCATCAGGCTTTTGTCTTAACTTGTCCTGCATTTCTGTGCCCTTGGGGAAAAAACAGACATCATGCACTTTAATTTTCTTTCAGATCAGAAGATATGTTCCCTTTCTTAAATAAATTCCAAGAGCAGTGTGGCTCAGGAATCTAGGATTGCACAAATTTTTGATTTTTCACTGGAAAACAAATTCATCTCCAAACTGTTCTTTATTCTTTTTCCAAATATATTTTCCACGGCGTGGGGGGGGAACCACCCTAGTTTCTGAGCAGCTGTAGTTCTAAGGATCTCAGGAAACTGCCTGAAGTTAGAACAATATAATTCTACACAGCCCTGCCATAACCTATGGAGAAGATCTCTGAACTTCATTAGGTGGGGGGCGGGAACTGTGGGCAAGATGGAGATACAATCATATGCTTCCACACCGTGATGACTTTTAGCCTTAAATCCCACATTCATACAAGCAGATGCTGCTCTTCCCTAGGGTCTCGATTAGTTGCTGTAGTATGGCAGGCTGGGGCTGCGGATTCCATCCCTCTGTCCCTGGAAATTTCTGCATGAAGCAAAGCCCTTTCAGGCAGCATTTACTCCTTTCACTTGTTTGGTCACTGGGGGGAGTCTTACTCTATTTTGGAAACAGTACATGCAAATCAGATCATAATATCACATGCAATTTGCCCTTCAGCAAAACCTTTTGACAACATAGAAATTACCATGAATTTTTAGTGTAACCAATTACACAATGTTACCATGACACCCATAGCTTTGATATTGAATGTGCTGCATAAAAAAGTCCAACTATTCAGAAAATGGACAATTGGTGGCTGTCCACAAATGTTTAACTGTATATGTAATTTGGCAACAGACTCACAATTCTTATACTGAAGGTATTGCTCCCCTTCCAGAATAAATTGATGTTTGCATAATTCCTCACAATTCAACTTCAGCTGAGTAGACTTTAGAAAATGTTTCCAGAATGGAACTGTAAACTACTACTTTCAAAAAAAGAAGAAGATGATATTCAATAAATGTTATTGACTATTTGAACAACAAAAAGCTTTTACACTCAAAACTATAAAGTGAATAGCAGATACTTTTTTTGTCAATTGACACTTTATTAAAGTCTTACTGATACAAAACACCCCCCCCCCCCCAGCAACAAACCTTGTTTCAATGATGTTATGGTTACTTTGTTTACAGGTTGTTTTGCATATCCATTCTAATATACCAACACCCACAATTTATTAAAATAACTGTACTGCCTTGCAAAGAAGTAAAACATTAAGAACCCAGAATTAACATTCCCTTTATCCTCCAACCTGCAAAGGTGAATTAAAACATATCCTTATTCAATGATAACTTATAGACCAATGTACTATAAAACAGAAAATTATAAAAATTATTTGAAACCCTTTGAAGGCCAATTTTTGCTCCTACGATCATCCAGAAAGACGACAATGGCAACTTCCAATATATTTTTTTTAAAAAAATCATTCAGGCCTGAAACAAACTCTGGTGAATTTTTCTCATAAAAAAATCTTGAATTATGAATGTTCGCTTGTCTCTTGTCAGAGTTAAGATCTATCAATCAGCTTAAAACATTTCAGAGATTGCAGTCTTCTTAGAGTGGTTTTATTAGCCAGTAACACCATCTGCTGGTCCAAGCAATCCCTTCAAATTTTAGAAAAAGCTGTGGAGAGTGACCCAGCCAAAATGATGCAAAATGCTATGGAGAGTAATAGGTAGTTTTTCAATCCCTATGTAGTCAAAGAAAGAGAAGAAAAATGTAATATCACTTGCATAAAAAGCAGTGCTTAAAAATAAAGGGTAGAGGGGTAAAATGAAGGTGAAGTTGAATTGTTTACAATAGATTGCATGAATAAGTGAGTTTTCTGGAACGGCATTTATTAGAAACAAATTTTAAGTGAATACTCATGGAAAGTGAATCAGTGCTTAAAACAAAAAGTTATTTTCTTCCAGTCAGGGAACCAAACATGAGGTCTATACAAACCCAGACAAGCATTGCTTAAAGAAGGCCTATGAAGTTAACAGGAGCCTTTCTGTTGACTTCAAAGGGAGCTGGTCTCAGTTCATAAAGACTGTTCACAAAGGACGTCACTGTGAGTAATCTACACAGCCATATATATTTTTATATAGGAATTAGTGACAAAAACTATCCAGCGAATAACAATGTATTTGAGAAACTTCATTCTACTCAAGGACAATTTTCAAACAGAAAAAGAGGCAAAATTAGTTGAATATATTCTTACAAATTAACTGGGCAATTTGAGTTCGAATCCTGGGTTGGACACTGACTTGCTGTGTGATGTTGGGTCAGCCAACCTCCCTGAGTCTCACTTTCCTCATATATGTAGCTCAGACAATGATATTTACCAACTGTCAGTAAAGTTAAGCATATGCTTATGGGTATGTACCCATGGCAATACGAGGCCTGTGGCATGATCGTGGCTGGCCCAGGTCAGCTGACTCAGGCTCACAGGGCTCAAAAATTCAGGCGTGGGCTGAAGCCTGGGCTCTTTAACATTGCCCGGGGGTGGAGGTCGGGGGAGGGGTGGAAAGGGAGTTGGCTTTCAAAGCCTGGCCACCAGCCCAAGCCTGAATGTCTACTCTGCAATTTTAAGCCTTACCACCTGAGCCCTGTGAGCCTGGGTCAACTGATTTTGGGCTGCAGATTTTTATTGCAGGGTGGATGTACCTATAAACACATGCTTAATTATGTGAGTAGACCCATTGAAGTAGACACTCGTGTACTTGCATGATCTTAAGTGCCAATACCTTTGAGGATGTGGGCCTTAGGCCCTTTTCCAGCAAAAGCACTTAACTCCCATTTAAATCGATCAGAGTTAGGTGCCTAATCCACTACACACTGACTCATGGGACAGTGGCACCACCAGCTCTAGAAGTTTGTTCAAAATTCACAAGGGTGACTTTGAAAGTTAAAATGGCTTTTCATTCCCCGCCCCCACCAACAAATGAAAAGCTGTTCAGTTTTATGTAAATTTCACAAACTACAAGCAACTGTTTAAATGCGGGGGGGGGGGGGGGAGAAACTTATGACAAATATTTCATCCAACTCTAGTTTTAGTGGTAGAGTTTAGTAATCTTTCTAAACAACAGAGACTAATTTTAATTTCCCTTTTAATCTTTCAAAATGTAGCACTGCTAAAGTATAATTTTTCAAATTATATCAAAGTATATTGTCTACTCATGAGACTTTCAAAATCATTTTTCAGACATCCAAAAATAGTACTCCATTAATCTAAAAAATGTTATAGCGACGTTGGTTCTTGTCAATTTGAAACATGTTTAATATCCAAACATGTCTTTGTTATATTCTTAAATAATCCATTTGTTCTTGAGTTCTTGCTTCCTGATCCTGCTAAAAGTCCTTCATGTTATCTCCCTGCTTTTTATACAGATATGGAATTCAAGTTTTCATTCTTTTAAAGTGAATGAAAGCTCCCTATAGTCACATCAAACTTTTTCTTTGAAAAAATACTCCGGCATGACAACAGTCATAGCTCCATCTTATATCTGCCCACTTATGACAGGAGCAGAAGTCATCTCATGGAGACAGCATTGTACCATGTATCCTCAAGTCTCAGGTTTCACATGCAATTCTTGAAGTCAAATACAGATAAAAAGTTAGGACACCATTTTGACTTACCTTTATTTCTTTAAATACTAGGACTCCCCACATAGCAGCTACAAAGCCAGGGCCCTAAAGAACAAGGTTAGCTTTGTTTAGATATATATATAGCATTTAGCCTCTTAAAAATGGGCAATTCTCAATACTTAATTCAGACCTTTCCTTCCTGTGTAATACAACTGTAAATTCTTACGAACAAAGCAAAAAAACAGTGTAGTAAAAATTTCACAGGAAGGGTCAGTAAATCATAGAATATCAGGGTTGGAAGGGATCTTAGGAGATCATCTAGTCCAGCCCCCTGCTCAAAGCAGGACCAATCCCCAACTGAATCATCCAACAGATTTTTGCCCCAGATCCCTAAATGGCCCCCTCAAGGATTGAATTTACAACCCTGGGTTTAGCAGGCCAATGCTCAAACTACTGAGCTATCCCTCAAAGAGGGTAGGGGGGGGAAAGAGTGTCAATCACAGGTGTGTGACAGTGAACTGTCTTGAAACGCAAGATGTGAACCCCTCTAAAATGGAGAAGAGAGGTTGATTCAAACTAAAAGATGTGCAGTTCATCCAAAGCAAAAATCATGATTGACACCACAAGACTACAGTTCCCATGTACAAAAAGAAACATACATTAACAGCATAAGCTCGTTTGCTGCATCAGCTCTTACACTGACACAATACCTGGCAAAGTGGCCCTTTATCTAGTGGAGGATAAAACTTACACAGCTACTAAAGACTAGCTGCTCATATGTACTGTATCATATATGGAAATAAAATAGGCAAAATTGGCCAACTGCTGCTCATCTCAGTCACACAAATAGTACCATTAGTCTTTGTAACAAAGAGCATGGTTTAGGTATTGAAAATGCACAAAAGGATTAATATTTGAATTCGTAACTTTATGCAAAATAGATATTCAACAGAAAATATCACAAATTGTGAGGAATACAGTGAAGAGTGTAACTGACCGATCAGTGTCTCCTCCCATGGCCCCCTGTGCCTCATCTACAGAGGATGAGGGTCTTTTACAGAGACTGTCTCTCTTGCTTAAAATCTACTCGTGCTTTTAGCTCTGGAGGCCATTAGTTCAACCCTTGATGCCATCCAAGATGGTGGTTGTCATAATTAGACGTTCCTAAAAGCCAAAGGCAATGGGGGAGACACAGAGCTAGGGATCCTAAGAAAAAGGTCTACAGAGTGGTTGTACAGACTGGACAAAAGGGAAAAGAAAACCCTCATTTTAAATAACGACACAATGAAGAACTTTTTAAAAAAGGTACTCACAGCAGTGATTATTGGAAAGCTGACCACCGCACTGAGGTAGTGATTAGCTAAGAACCAGCAACAATTGGCTATTGCCCAAAGTACACCAGCAACAAACCCTAGAAACAACACATTCCAGTCATAAAACTATCTACAACAAAATATAGGCCACCTACAGCAGGCAGTGAAAGACTTTACAATTTCCTACGTACAAATGTAAAACAGAATCTGAACAGTATGTTGACAATTTAGATAATCAATCTAACCTTAAGGGACAAAATCATCCTCTCCAAGAGAAATGGCCTTGGAATGGTAACGCCACAGCAGGTGTTTCTGGGTGAGCAGTTAGGTGGTGTCACAGTTCAGGGAAGCCGCATCTGTACTTCCCCTCAGTGGTTCAGCAAGGGCACCCATTGTCATAATCTTCCCAACCATTGCTCTTGAATGACCTCTGTGTCACTCTCTCTCTTCTTATTGGGGAATTTCCAGGCAGCACAGTTCCCTGCCTACACTCTATTATTCCTAGCACAGACAGGCTGATCAAGGACACCTGCTTTATTTCTCTTCAGAGATAGTTAACAGGTGTAATTGTTACAGTTATAAAGGTACCACACAGCACTTTCTATTCATGCTTACTTTGTTCTTAAGGTAAAAAGCATTACAGAGAAAACATTAAACACAAGAAAAACCTACAGACATACCAATAAGCTCTCCAATCCTGGAGAGTGCAATTCTTCAAATCTCCCTCCCAAGGAAGATTCAGCTCAGAGCTCAAAGCAAATACCCAGTCTTACGAGATCCCAGTGGGCCTAGTCCTTCCAACCTTACCCTAAGGATTGGAACTCTGTGGACAAGGAATCCTGTCCATTTGCTGGATCAGAAAGAAGGCCCTGAGTCACTTTAAAACTAGGCTATGAATCAAAACCCTTTTTCTTGCCTGTTGATTCCTTCAAAAGGTTGATAATGGAGAAAGCGTATTAGCATCCTCCACCCTACTAGAGAAGGTACTTACAATAACAAATACTGAATTGCATTTTTAACATAACGTACCCCAAAGGTATTAAAGCTAATTCAGTAAGGTTTAACTTTCTTTAAGTTTATCTTTATTCCATAAGGTTTGTTCAGGATATTGTCAGTCTGTCACAGCTAACCCAGTCCTGGTTGGAGATATGGCTTGATCTCATTGTGCAGATTTTCTAAAATCCACCGTAGGATTTCTCTGAAACAGTCAGGACTGATGTCAATGTATTTAGAATACGTTTCATAATACAATGTTTGCATTTAATATTGATTATGACATTGGGTATCTTAAATGTTTCTGATACTCAACATAAAGACAAAATATGAAGTACAATATGTACCTCAATGTTACTAGCAAAAGTAAATACTGATAGGGTGGGCTGGAAAGAGAAGAACTTCTGATGAAATCAAAAGAAGTCATTCTTTCAGACTCTAGTCTTTGTCTCAGGCAGATTTAATTATTATACTTTTGTTCTCTTAACACTTACAGCAAAGAGCACTTATAGAAATTCAGACAGAAAACCTCTCCCCACCCACTATGTGAACAAAATATTGTTTTCTAAATAGCAATAACATAAAATAATGCATTACCACCAAAGTGAAAGAACACCTGTGGAGTAATTAATTGCTTTACTATTATACTGCTGTTTAGGAAATTGATTTTGCATTCATATGTGGGTCTGGGAAATGATTAGCCTAGCTTTTTGTTTGTTGGTTTTTCTTTGTTCAATGGGTGTTATTCACAGCATTAAATTAGAAAAAAAAGTAGTTACTCACTGATCATTTAATATTAGGACAAGAGTTTGAGATCAAAGTGTCTATTGGCTTAAGACTACTTAAACTATATGGGGGACATGAAAATCCTGCTTAGATACTGAATTCTGGAAAAATACAGGTAATACAAATACTCCCAACACTACTGAATTTACAGCAATTTCTGTTGATTCAGTTTGTTTATTTTTCTTACATTTGCAGTGACACCACATCACCATATCACCTTTCGCAAAGAGGATATATATTTTTCTCCTAACTCCTTCCCCACAGAAGTTCTAAAATTTTCAAAGGTCAGTACAATACTTGGGTCTCAGTTATATTTTTTTGCGCAATATGTTCTGACTTCTGGCAAAATGTTAATTTCAGAACATCTTTAACATGCAGCATCACATTTCAAATTGGACAATGATTTTTCATTGTCTCTCAACCTTTTCACATATGCTCTTTCAAAAGATACCAAAAATCAATAGAACATACTTCCAAGATGAACTATAATCCCAAGAATATGATTTGGAATAATTATAGCAGTGCAGTTGAAATGATTACAGGAAGTAATTTAAATTGATACCTATTTTATTGAATAGTCATACCTGGTATTATGGCTTCAGGGTAAACTTTAGGTTTATTTTTCATGACTGTACAGTAGATCAAAAAATATATGGTACTTGTAAGAAAGATTCCACTAAAGTGTGCAAAGACATAGTCTAAATCTGAAACAGAAAATGGCACAGAGGTAAACATATAAAATCACAGATAATGTAAATATCTTTACTAAATTTATTCTAGACTGTTTTATACATAATGTGCATAAATCCAAAGATGCATAAGACACTAATACAACAACTTGAAATTTGGTCATCATCCATTTTAAATATAACAAATATAAGAAAAACAAGGGAAGGGAGCTTGTGGCATTATCCACATGACACAAACATGACTGCAAATATTACTATAGATGGAGTTGTTGAATCATGCTGGTTAAATTATGTAAGGGACTTCCACTGGGTTGACTCTGCCATAAAATCATATAAATATAGGCTAGAAAGGACCTCAAGAGTGTAGATGACAGTAGAGCCTAAAAGTGGGATATGAGTGCCTAAACCTCACATTTAAGCACCAATGTTTTTGGCTCAAGAAGAAAAGGAATCCCTTGTTTTTGTCTTAATGCTGCACTCCTGAGCTTGTTAGGTGAGTTGACAGACTCTTTCCTTATTTGTGCTATATTTTAGGTCCTCTGCTCTGTGTGCATTTGTCATGTGATGAAGAATGCAGGAGCCAAGAGCTTCAATGTCCACGTGCCTAATTAGAGACTGGTTCATTATCACTGCATCACTGTGAGGAGGACAATTTATGAAGGCTCCACTCCCACAAAAAATTGCAAGAGAATGACAGTGGTACAGCACACTTGCATGAATTGTTGGAAGATAGAGAAGCAGATAAGGCTGCAAAGTAGGGGGTGGTCAACCCTGGGGAAGGTTGTCTTGAAATGCTCCTTACAGCTCTGTTGTTAGGCACGAAATCAGTTTCTCTCCCCTACTTGGGCTGGGCTCTTTCCCTCAACCTACTCACTTCTGGCGCTGTGCTGGCCAGGCTGGAGGAGCATGGAATAGTAAGCCCATGTGTTCTCTCACACCCACCCCAGGTGGAATTAATGCCACTGGAAGCCTGCAACTGAGAAAGAAAATTGATAGTGTCTTATTTGGCTGCAGCTGAATGCATTTCCACTCTTAGGTGGTCTCTATATTTTTCCAATAATTTATAATTACCCCCATTAAGTATGGGGACAAGTAATATAATCATATAAATATATTTTCTGCATAGTAAAAGCAGAGAATGAGCTGAAAAATGGATAAAGAAACCAAACATTTATATTAATTAGACTATGTACGTATTTGAAATATTGCCTACCAATGCAGCAGTGAAAATCTATATGGCCTCAAGAAAAATAAGTAGAAAATGTGACTAAATTTCAAAATGCTTCAAAGAAAAAACATTTTGTTGTGAATGAAATTGTCTGAAAATCAGTGAAGTCTGTCATTCACTCAGCCTGACTGGCCATTGCCTTACATCTTGTGTAGTCAGTTACACCTGTGCAAAGTGGGTATAAAAATACTACCAAATCAGAATGGGAGTTATTGCAACCAGTCTGCACAGCTTCAAGTGACTACAAATGGGTAAGGTAGTGGAAAATCATGTGCACCGATTCCTTCATCACTACATAACAGCAGGAGGCATGGCAATCACCACCAAATCCATTTAGAAACTCAATAAGATATACAGTAGTTATAAGATGAAATAAAAATGGCTCATTGGCCTTTACCAAATTGACTTGCTCCTGTATATAGCGTTCCATTTCTTCTACCACGGTCCTTGATGTAGAGCACTGGCACAAAGCTGGAACCATAGAATATTCCTGCTACTACTGCTAGGGAACAGCCTCTGAGAGAGGGAAAGAGAGAGAAAGAAAGGAAGAATGGTCTAGAATGATACTATGTAAAACATGCTGCTCATGCACATTGCTAGTAATGATATAGAAATTACACCTTCTGATATTACAGTAGTGCCTAGAAGCTCTACTGAGCTAGGTGCTGTACAAGTCATGTACAAAGTCCCTGCCCTAAAGAGTGTACAGTCAAGGTTAATGACAAGACACAACAATGAACTTTTACTAAGATGTACTATAGCTATGAACATTTAGAACCACTATACAGGGTCACCCCTAATGGGCATAAAGCAAACAGGTAGAAGTCTCATAGACTTTAAGGTCAGAAGGACAATCATCGTCATCTAATCTGACCTCCTGCACATTGTAGGGCACAGAACCTCACTGACCCACTTCTGAAATAAACCCCTACCCTCTGGCTGAGTTACGGAAGTCCTCAGATCATGGTTTAAAGACTTCAAGCTACAGAGAATTCACCTTTTATATTAGTGCAAACCTGCGAGTGACCCTTGCCCCATGCTGCAGAGGAAGGTGAAAAACCTTCTCTGCCAATCTCACAGAGGGGAAAATTCCTTCCTGAAACCAAATTTGGCGATCGGTTAGACCCTGAGCATGTGAGCAAGACCTACCAGAAAGATATCTGGGAAAGAATTCTCTGTAGTAACTCAGAGCGCTCTTCATGTAGTGTCCTGTCTCCAGCTGTTGGGGATTTTTGCTGTTGCCAATGGGCCACATGCCATCATAGGCAGTCTCATTATACTATCTATCACATCCATAAACTTATCAAACTGAGTCTCAAAGCCTGTTAGGTTTTTTGCCTTCACTGCTTCCCACGGAAGGCTGTTCCAGAACTTTACTCCTCTGATGGTTAGAAACCTTTGCCTAATTTTGAGCCTAAACTAAGTCTGTGTCAAGAGAAAATAAACAGTCTTGCATCAAACTGACCACAGCAACTCGTGTTTCTGTAATCTCTGCATATAATGGCATAAACACATATTGGGGCAACTGAAAAGGCACTGAAAATCTATTTTCAGTAATCTCCACAAGACAGTCGATCATTTGTAATTAATATTGTGGCCAGTAAGAGACAACACACTGAAGAATTAGAAGGACAAACACTTATCCAGTTAAAATGCATCCAAGCAGTTTTGTAGTTATACCACTACTTTATAGTACTAACATTTATAAAAATTATCAATCATTTGTTAGTGTGCTTCATACTGTACAGGACACAGATGTTCCTTTACTATTTTGTAGCAACTTCAAGAAACCCAGGTCAACTAGCCAGAATGAAGAAAAGAAATGGTAACTACTTACATTACTCTTTTTCGTAGTGGAGAAAGACTGTTTACCCATGAAGCATCAGAACAGGTATTTTCAGAATTGTTGACTGACTGTTGACAACAGTTACAATTTTAGTGTCAAATGTTTTGGAAAACATCCCCAAAAAGTATGTTTTAAAATAGAACAGTCACACATCAGGGGAAAAAAAAAAATCTTCTCAATGAAAGTCAGGAGACATGGGTTTACAGATAGGCCCAAGCCAAAAAGATTGGCTCAGGATTTCAAATGCTTCAGGATGTCTGACTCTGGAGCTCAACTCAGCACATTGTAGAGAGAGAATCTAAGTACAAATTTGGATTTTAAAACATGTTTTCCCATAAATTTACAATCCAGAGGTTTGGTTGTTTTATGTTTCCAGTGTTGTTGCTGACTGTGTGGGTCTTTTGCTATCATTAGTATCATTTCATATCCATAACCGTTTCTGCTTATTTTCGCCTTCCCATGCACACACTGAATCCTTCCCTATAATACAAGCAGATTCTTTGCCACTCTCTGCTTCCTTTGCTCCACCCACAAATCCCCTGCTGAGGATTCCCTTGATATGGAGGAATCCTAGTAGGCATAGTTGGCTCCTATACTTCCCTCCTGTGGTCCCTAGTTCAGGCAGCATAGTGAGGGTGGGATAGAGATTGACTGAAGTGTACTGCTGTGCTCCAGTTATCCTTGCCTGGTTCAAGCTCCATAAGGGACAAATAGTCACCTGGCACCAGTCTCAGGTCTCTAACCTGTGCCAAGACCAGGGTTAAGAAACAGGGAATCATAATTACCAGCCTACTAGTTTCTTCACTTTGCTGTGCAGCAGGGAATCTGGCTGCCAAGATGCATTGTTTGCTTCCTTTTATCTAATATTCTACTTTTACAGTTCAGTTTTAGCTTCAAAAGCTGTAATTAAAATCATTTCCCCTTTCTGTCCTGGGGGGATATTCTCAATCATTTATAAAAAGGACTTTTGTGACCCTATAAAACATGCCAAGCCAGTAACAACCAGACTGTTGTGAAAAGCTGTTTCTGTTGCTAAATGTTGTTGATCTTACAAGATCCATAAATTGAAGTTCATATAAATAGGCATCTCCATTTGACCATGAATGCTAGCAAATCTGGGTAACATCAAGTAATTGCTTTTCTTTTTATGCTGATGCACATTTTCAGTAAAGTAAAACAATAGAGTACTTACACTCTCTCTCAGTAAAGGGGTGGCTTCTAATGAAGTTGAAGAACTCTGAACTTCACTTTTTACAAAAAGAAATAGGATAGTGCTGTAAAGAGAAAAGTACATTAACATGTACCAATCATCAGTTCATGAGGACAGAACATATAATACCCCAGAGAAAAAGAGTAGTAGTTGAAGGCATAATCCTCATTTTAATTTTGTTTCTTATCTTTCATCCTTGGTTTGACAATGTCACGCTTCATTATATTTTGAAATGAGCTCTTAGGTGGCTTGATTAATCTTATTAATTATTTTAAACACAGGTACATAATCTGATCAAATCTACTTTTAAAAATATAGTACAATCCTTATAGTTATCTCTTGTCATATTAATAGGATGTAAATGTCACTGTTCTGATATAGCATTGAATTATTTTTCTAAAGACAGTTGTCATGCAGTACTGTGCTATTTTCAAACTATAGCAGTTGTACACTAGGATATCCTAAGGGAAATTCTATATATGCCCTCCACAGGGTGGGGATGAGCGGTAAGGAGAGAAGAAAATGAAGGAGACCACCTTTTCGAAAAGCAAAAGCCTACCACATTTACCAGAACTAGTGTTTCTAAAAGGTAACTAAACTGTTGACAATACAGATTTTAACACACCTTTACATTTACAGCTTATGTTTCGCAAACTCACTCACTACACTGAGTTTGGCCTGAGACATAAACTGAGAATAGAAATTCTAGATCCATTTCCTCAAGCAGCACTCTGATTTGTTTTTTTTTAAAAAAACAGTATTACATGTTTTTCAGTAAAATTCAACTTAAAATGTTAGGCTCCTCCTCAGAAGCCTAGTTCTGTGATTGGTAGGTGTGTGGAACATTGAGGTTTAAACAGGAGTAATTACCAATATACTTAACTTTCAAATTTGATCAGGTAAATATGTCAATCAGGATCGGCAGGGTTTTTTTTTTAAATGCCAAGGAATGGCATGGGTCCCCATCATGCATGATTCCTGAGATGATAGGAACGAATATGGGGAAGGTGAGGGATGTCAGCCTCCTCCATGAAAACCATGCACACACACATTGTTCCCCCTCCAGGCCTATGAAGCTTAGATGAAATACTTAAACTGTGAGTTCTATCCTCCCTAAGTGTCTGAAAAGTGTCTTGCATAAAATAGCTGCTCCCATATATAAATAAAGAATTGGAGGCCCTGTAGGGGGTCCTGGAGGTTGGGGAATTCTGGCAATATGGCTTCAGATCTTCACTGCTGGGGATTGCAGAACCTCTGGGGGCATGGATTCAGCTGAATCTATGGAGTTTGCCAGGTTTGAGGAAGGGTGTTGTGGCCTAGTCTATGGAAAGGGGCAAAGAAGCAGTAAACTCCACCTCTCTGAAGGATGAATGAGGGACAAATTTCACCAGCAGATCATAGCTTTTTCCAGGGAAGGCTTTGCCCAGCAATTTGCAAAGTGAAACATTTGAGGAATTTAGCTATGACAGTCAATCAATCTACACTTGGGATGGTATTTAACATGTCCATTGGCATAAAAATGTGCTTCTCCATTTATGAAGACCTATTTTTGCCATTGAAATGGAATTAACATTTGTCAAATTCTGAAAATATTTCTCTGTCTCACTGGATAAGGCAACTTATTAAGTTTTAAATGAACTGCATTTGCAAAATTTATTCAACTAACACACACTGTCTCCTATTAAATCAACACCTCAGTCATTAAATCTATGATCTTTCAAATCAAATAAGTTGTTTATTATTAGGAAGAATATTTACCTTAACACTGAAAGTCCAGCTCCGATATAATTTAAGATGGGTTTTGATACTTCTTCTGGGTCAATTCCAAACCAGCCAAACCTGGAATATTTAACCACAGTTTTATTTGATTCCATTTTAAATTAGAGTCCAGTCTTGGAAATCCTTACTAATGCAAGCAGTCCCAATGAAGTCCAGATTGTCAGGACTGGGCTCATACTTAGTAAAGTTTTGCCAAAAGGCATGTCAATGTAAATGCCCAGGTTAAAAGAAATTAATTGAACTATGCACAATTATGATAAAGAAAACAATGAAAATACAAACAGCATTTTTTTGCACATGAAAAATATGATTTTAAGTAATCAGATGAGTCAGCATCTTACTGAGAATCTCACAAATATGGGAGCACAATGGATTAACCTGAATATTTCATTGGGAGAAAAAAAACTTTTCTATTTGATATATCTTTTGCATTCACAAAGAAATGACAGCATTTGCATTGTGCAGTTTAAATGCAGCTACCTTGAACTTGCCCAGCCAGTTAGCAAATTAAAAGAAGCCCAGATTAAGAGTCCAAGACCTAAACCAATGGTTTTAACAATGGGGACAACTGTAACATTACCTGCAATACAGAAAAACACAAAAGCAAAATTATTCTATTGCCAAAATATTTTGGTTTTAAAATTGAGCACTCATATTGTGTACTTTGAATTTCAATATGGTTTATAAGTTCAAATCTTTTGAACATTTTCAGTCCATATGCAGTGGTGTTGTTAAATATTTAACAAATGCACACACACACATAAACACACGTTCTTCAATTGTTCATCATCCACAATTTTGAAAGCTATTCTTGGTGTGAATTTGGTGATTACAATGCCTTCAGAGCCTTCCTTTTGTATGTAAGGTCTTTAATGCACCTCAACCCCACAAGAATGCCTGGTACTCTGGTCCTAAATCTCTCTTGAGAAGAGAACAGCACTTACGAGCACAATTAGACAGTTTTAGAAATAGGAAGAGACCAGTACTCTTAAGTTTTTATATTTTCCCATGTACTTACTAAACTGAACATTCCTGTATTCTGCAGAGTTTCCCTGTCGTTAAAGAGGGTTAAGTTGGTTCTACTCTGCATTTTCACTGACATAAGTTTGAACTCTAAGGACTGGGGGCTATGTGAAATTTCACCAGCTAGGTTTTAATTCATATAATTTGGGGTGTTTTTGCTTTCACCAATGGCATGAAGACACATCAAGGCAACCTAGAGATATTTCTGTCCCTAAGGAGAAGAATCTGTCTGTCTTATGGAGTGATGCTTCCTATTAAAGAGTCCTGCACTAGACTTCAGCTTAAGAGTCTAGTCATTTCATGCTGGGGGGGGGGGATGTTTCTTTAAGGTTTAATTTATATCAATCCAATCTGAGGAGAAAATTAGGAAATTCACACAGTGCTTATCACCCAGCAGCTCCCACTAGCCTCAGTGGGAGCTGCTGGCTGCTCAGCACTCTTGAAAATCAGGTCACTTATTTAGAAGCTTAACTTTGGACTTTGAAAAACTTTGGGCAATAGGTTTCTTATAGCCATTTAAAATGTAAGAATTCAGCCTGCATTGCCATATAGCTACGGTAACGCTAGCGTCTTCTGTTTCTTCAGCCCTTCTAAAACAGTTTTTAAATAAGTGCTGAAGACTACTGTCAGTGATAACTGTAAAATATCGTGTTCACAGTAATACATATAATAACGGCAGAGATCCATTTAGTATATCAAATATTTCAATGTTGTTATCGCTGCCTCCTCTAAGGAATTAGCTGTATTGTGTCTCTGAAGAAGTAGGATTTCTTCCTCATTACCTGTAGCCCATAAACTACCCCCAACCATAGCAAGAGGCCAAAACCTAGGGCTTTTTTGAATAAGGTTCACCACCAATGATACTATCCATATTGCAGCACAGAGAATCCACTGGAAGAACATTCCTGGGGAGAAAACAGACAAACTAATGAATATGTTACCATCAACGGTTTTAAAAAAGATTTCTTTCAAGTACTGTGAAACTATGTGTGTATATGTGAAACTGTATGTGTCAACTTGTTTCTTGTTCATACAATATGTCTCAGATGAATTTATACAGATACAATTGAAATCTGGTCACATATTTTCGAGAACTTCCCTTATGAGGTTTATGTATAAATAGTTATAATATTTTTATAAGGTTATATTTTGGGGCAAGATGTTATCGGTCATCCAGACATTTACTTCTGAGTTCTCGCGTTTTCCATATGCTTGCTAGCTACACTTGCCTGGACAGAGTTAATATAGCCCAGATTCTCACGTGCACGACCTCTGCTTGGCTCTTGAAGAGGATGGATTTAAGTTACTTTCCCTCCCACCCATGAACATGTTAGAACAGCCTAGAAATTATTCTAACTTGCACTTATGGGACAGTCCTGGAGCTGTTCCAGTAACACAGGATAGCCAGATTGTTGTACACTCTGGCCAAACTTCCTCTCTGTCCCAGGAGATCCTGTACTAGGAAGGGCCAGGAGTGGGTGAAGTATTTTCTGGCCTTAAGCCCCTCCTCCCCCAGGACTTGTCTTACACAATGGGAATCCTTTGCTGAATATTTAAGCCAGCTTTTTTGTCCCCTTTGCCGTGCTGGATTGGCACAAATAGAGGTGAAAACAGAGGCTAGAATCCACCCTGTAATGCAGATATGGTTACAGAAAAGTAATTTGGTTTAAGCCTTTTTTGATCGTGGGACTCTGGTAACCAACGAATAATAATATGTCTTCACATAGACCTAGATACAGCATGACCCCAGTATAGAGCAAGTGAAGTGCTGTGGCAAAATCATAAACCATAAGAAAGAAACTAAAGGGGTTGTTTCATGTTGTTATGATTGCTAAGACAGCAGTACTCAAGTTTCTACTTTTGGTTGCTTTTAATGTTATCTGCAATAATGTGACTTAAGGGATGGAGATATTTAAAAGATTACCAGCTAGAAAGGGTAAATAATACACACTTCAGGGTGTATTTGAGAATCTGCAAATTGCGGGGGATTGAAAGGCACTTCGCTTCTTGCTTTTTCATCTTGCAGCATCCTGTAGTATACTCTCTCTCTCCTAAGTGGATGGCAAGATATAAGAAGGGCCTCTCAAAGTTTTTCCACTTTCTGCAGTTTTTATTATTGTTTTACAAAGAAAACTGTTGTGAAGAAAAATGCTGTGCTTCTTTCACATCTCTCTATAGCTTAAGGCTATGCTGGGGCCAATGCTGATATAGCTGGGAAGTTTCAGTAACCAGCAAATTCCATATTCTCACTGAAAGTGTGTAAAAGTTAAACATTGTTCTTACAAGTGGTAAAACAATTTAAAAAATAAAAACAGATTGTTTACCATCACCAGTATCAAATTTCTTAACAGGTACAAAGTTTGTCCCAAATAAAAAGACAGCTATGGCAGAAGAGGTAAAGCCAATAGTGAGATCTGTTCCATTGCTGTTGACGGAGCTGTTTGCTATCCAGCTGTTCATTTCTGTTCTGTTGCAGTGGTCTTTTAATGAAGATCCTTTCAGACAGCTTCTGGAAACAGAGACCAGGATTAATTATGTGTCGTTGGATCATAGCAGTCCTAATGGGGTTTGATTTCTAGTATTGTGAGGGTTTAAAGGGTCCTGCTTTCTACTTCCCAAAAGCTGAAAAAATATGTAAGGGATAACGTGCTACCTAATGAGCTACCACCATAAAATTTTTAATTAGGGAGACAAACATGAGTAGTTAGAGAACAGACACAGCCATAATACACAATTATCAATACTCAAATGTACCCAGCTTAAGGGAAGACCCATGGTTCTTTATGGACAGGTGCTAATATTGGAATGTTCCTAGCTCCAGAATGTTTCTATGGGAGACTGCATGGAACCAAGCAGGCTTATGTCTTCTGGGTTTGCGTGACAGCAAGTATTAGGCAATTCAGTGCAAATCATCTTCCTCTGGTGGAAGAAGTCTTGGAGTGAGACTCTAGTCATACCACATTGCCTAGAAAACAGAATGGAGGGGGAAGGTAGGCAGGGCAGTGGCTCCACAGAGCCAATATGAAAGTCCAGGATTGCTGCAGCTCTTACAGAGTTTAAGGGGCCCTGGGTTTTTTTCTGGAGTAGTGTGTGTGTATATAGGGGGGACCCATATAGTGCTTTAAGCTGCTCTCCAAAAAGGGAAAATGGTCTGTGCTCTTTTGAACTTCACTATGGTGTATAAAGGAGCCTTGAAATGTTGTTTTTATAATGTCAGGGGGAAAATGTTTGTGGTGGGAAACAAGAGAGCTCTGCTTGTTTCTGACATTTAAAACTGTTATATTGTGTGCCCTGGAAGTCTATGTATGACTTGAGAAGTATTCACACTACACCACAAGTACAAAAGAAAGCAAAACCTCTGATCAACTGCAAGGGGAAGTAATTTTTATTATTATTGTTTAAAACTCCCTGTTTTCCTTGAAATCCATTTGCCTAAAGCACTTAGGAGAAAAGGATTTTAAATCTTAAAATGAGCTTACTTCAGTTAAGGTTTGAAAAAATTTCTAATAGTCATCCAAAGAGTCTTCCTATAACAATTATGGGAACAAAAAAAGACAAGATTTGTCATTTCTGCTAAAGGAAAAGAACCTTTCAGTCTTTCTGTGTGCATCAGAAAAAAGACCACAAGTTATTTTTTTTTCCTTTGTAGATCACCCCTAAGGACTGAAGTGACAAGGTCATCTACTGTTGATGTAAATATAAATAGTTTGAAGGGAAGAGATTGACAGCTACTGAGGAACACTCAAAGTAAGTTACTCGCATGGCCCCACAGTATGGCAACATTTTTATGGTCGACTTAGAACAACACATCCTCAACTCTTGTCCCTTACTCGAACTTGTCATCAGTGTAGCACAAGTAATCATCTGGATCCATGGGAAAGAGGCCCTTGAGGAATTTCACCATGATTTCAACAATTTCCATCCCACCATCAACCTCTGCCTGGACTAGTCCACACAAGAGGTCCATTTCCTAGACTCTACAGTGTTAATAAGTGGTGGTCAAATAAACATGATCCTTTCCGGAAACCTATTGACTGCTATATTTACCTACATGCTTGGAGCTTTCACTCAGACCATATCACATGGTCCACTGTCTACAGCCAAGCTCTAAGATACAAGCACATTTGCTCCAATCCCTGAGACAGAGACAAATACCTACAGGATTTCCATCAAGCATTCTTAAATCTACAAGATCCACCTGCTGAAGTGAAGAAACAGATTGACAGAGCCAGATGGGTATCCAGAAGTCACCTCTACTACAAGACAGGCCCAACAAAGAAAGTAACAGAACATCACTAGCTGTCACCTACAACCCCCAACTAAAACCTCTCCAGTGCATCATCAAGAATCTACAACCTATCCTGAAGGACAATCCCTCACTCTCACAGACCTTGGAGACAGACCAGTCCTCACTTACAGACAGCCCCCAACCTGAGGCAAATATTCACCAGCAACTACACATCACACAACAAAAACACCAACCCAGGAACCAAATCCTGCAATAAACCCCGGTGCCAACTCCGTCCACATATCTATTCAAGGAACACCATCATAGGACCTAACCACATCAGCCACACCCATCAGGGGCTCGTTCAGCTGCATGTCTACCAATGTGATAAATGCCTTCATGTGCCAACAATGCCCCTCTGCCATGTACATTGGCCAAACCAGACAGTCTGTACGCAAAAGAATAAATGGACACAAATCTGACATCAGGAATTATAACATTCAAACACCAGTAGGAAAATACTTCAATCTCCCTGGTCACACAATAACAGACCTAAAAGTGGCAATTCTTCATCAAAAAACTTCAAAAAACAGACTCCAAAGTGAAACTGCAGAACTGGAATTAATTTGCAAACCAAATTCACCTGGCAAGAGGCTCTAATTACAAAATCAGGATCTTACTATGTCTCCCTCACATCTGATACAACCAGCACAGTGAAATGAATGCCTACATGGACTGAATGAGAACTAGCTGGCCGTGGCTCAATCCAGACATGGACAACATAATTGCTAGGCTGGGGGGCAGCAGCCAGAAGAGTTGGCAAAATTCATACTGACATTCCTCATAGTGGGAATGTGACCTCCACTTATAAAACAGGATCATAACGTGAAGCTGATATTGAATTGTTGGTTGATTTGCTCCCTCCCCTTAGTCTGCTACAGTCCAGGTGCATTAACCTCAGACATACTGCAAAGCCCATCTTTTCTCTGTTGGTTGAGGCGGGTGAGAGCTGAGGGAGATATATATTTGTTTATATTGATTTTTAATTTATGAGATGGGCACCCAGAACTATTAATGAGCACCTGCAGAGGTATTTTTAAAAAAAAATCAGAGGAAGAAATATATAAAGAATACTAGTTCAACAGAAATATGGATACAAGCTAAATTCCGTTTTCAAACACCCCAATATTCAAGAGTGCTTGGATCCAGGTTTCAGTTCAGATCCAATTTCTGATTTTTTTTTAATTTTTTTTAATTTTTTTTAAAAGAAGTGCCTTTTCCCCTTGAGATGACATCCCATAGCATTTAGGTTAGCCATATGGGTTTTATTTATACATTACATACCAGCTCCGGGGTCTGGCCTCTGCTTGGAACAGCTCAAGAGAAGGATTGCATAAATAGATATAAACCACCTTCGTTCTTCCAGATGTTGGGCAACAGCAGCACAGCTACTGCAGTGTAGACAGTTGCTAGTCTCTGTAGCAGTCTTTTGTTCGCCTTCAGAAGAAGGGAAATCTGGGATGTCCAGTTAAACCCGCTTTAAGCCTGTTTTGTATTGCCAGTAGCAAAGCTGGTGATCTGACAGCATTGGCAAGATCCTCAGCTGGTATAAATTCGCACAGGTCCATTAGCATCAGTGGCATTTTGCTGATTTATACCAGCTGAAAATTGGGCCCTAGATTTTCATTATATTTCCTTAGAAAATATCCCAGGTATTTTCAAGCCAGGTATAAAGAAAAGGACTGGTTATGATTATCGTTTACAAAGCACTACAATTTGCTATGCTTTTTGTAGACAAGTACAAAGACCAGGATCCTACCCCAAAGAACTTTCATCTCAAGATGGATGAAGGATGCTCTTAAGACTTCAGAGAAAGCGTGGCTTCCTCTGGGGTATGGAGCATTATTAATAAAACAGGTATTTGTAGAGACCACATGCCATATTGATAGTTCATTCCCCATGTAATTTCTTATTGAAGAGGGTATTTTCACTGTGATTGTCATAGAATCCTTTCACATCAAAGAGATATTACAACAAAACTTAAATGTGAGTCTGAGATTTGATTACTTGCTAGGGAAAGATCCCTTATGCTTTCCTTTCAAACTGCTTTAAAAAGATGATTCTTCAGATTAAGTTGTCAAAAAGTTGTAGTTAAATGACATAGAAAAAATAGTTGTTTGCAGTGTTATTGTAGCTGTCTTGGTCCCAAGATATTTGAGACACAAGGCAGGTTGGCCCAGTAAAAGACAATGCCTCACTTAGCATTTTTCTCTTGTAGAAAAAAATATACAGTTCAATTCACGAAGGGCCAGATTTTACCTCCCTTACTCATGCTGAGTAGTACCTTATTCCACGATGTCAAGAGAACAACACTCAGAGTAAAGGACTGCCCAACTAGAATACACACGGCAGAATCTGGCCAGAAATAAGTTTCACAAATGAAATAACAGCACATGTAATTTATTTTTTCACATACTCATCTGCAAATATTGTGCAACCCATCAAAAATGTAACTCAAGTGGTAACTGAGAACTCAAACTCTTTGTTATCCTTTTCCCCTTTCAAACAAATGCAGCATGGATGGTAGTCCATTTAATAATTACAATTTTAATGGAGTTGTTGCCAGTCAGCATTCTTGTACAGAGGACCTAGGGTGAAACTGTATCTTGTTGGAAGCGGGCTCAGCTCTTGAGACTTCAGTGTAGCCCCGCTCATTTACATCAACACATATTTAACCCCTTTCATCTCACTCACACCAGAAGCATTAACTAGGCAAATTACCATACTCAGAGAATATTAACATAGCCATAGGAGCATTATAGGCACAGTATATCCTCTCCTTTGGGCTTTCATTCACTTCATTCACTTTCATTCATTGCGTTTACATGATTATATCATTAAAATGTGTTGAAATTATTTAAAAAATTGTGTAATTTAAATGGCAGTCGTTTACTTTGATTTTAATGAAGTGATAATATATGTTTACCTATTTACTCTGTCAATCCACCTGCTGGGTTTAGTTTCATATCTCTCTGCCCATTTTATTTTTGAAATTAACATCTCATTTACTTTGCGCTTTATAAATGTTTCCCCCCTTAATATTCCACTTTTACTAGTGTATCGATGTGACTCCCCTTGCAAGCTCTTTGCTCACATTAAAACATCCTAGGCACCCAAATGTGTTTTCCTTTACAGCGACTTTACTTACAATTGTTTCTTTGCAGTTCCGACTTCCTGCACTGACTTGCTCTGCAGAAACTGCCGGTGCCTGTGCCCGGCTCCAGCTCCTCCTCCTCACGTGATCAAGGCGTCCCTTCACCCATCCTTCTCTTTTATTCATCTATTATGCTTTAAACACATTTGATACCGGAGGGAACTTGTCATACTACATGTGTGTTGAGAGTGGAAGCCGCTCCCGAACTGCAAATGAAGCAGATTCGGCTTCTGATTCTGACCTCTGTATCCTATCTTCTTCCCTTTTGTGGCTCCGCTGTATCAGTAGCTGCTTCATGTCATGTGCTTGGGGCTGATCACAAGTTCAGGGCACTGGCAGGAGCAGGAGGAGGAGCAAGGGCTGCAGTTAGCTAAGGCAGTTTGGATGCAATGTTTGAGAAGTGCAGGGTTAATTTAACTCCATGTTCTGGGGATTTTTAATACTTAAAGCCTCTTTAAAAAACAAAACAAACCAACCCAAACCCTCTAATGCTTTTAAAAGAAATAGGCACTCACACCACTGATATGTACCTGCAGTTTTAAGTAGATCTTAGTTAAGTTTTTTGGGTGGAACTGGAGATATAAATGCCAGAATGAAGGTTGTCTCTGCATTACAATACTACAGTTAATTACATGATTACATAATCTTTTTTCGTGCATCATTCAGTGCACGATATGTATGGTGCTCTGTTAATGAGCTGCTCTTTAATATTCAGATTTCTCTGGATTGTTCAGTGAGTAGCCCCAAGCCTTATTTACTGCACACTATTCAAATCCTGCTCTGGAAACAGAATTGTTAATTTCCTCACAGGTGTTTCCTTAGCTGTAGTATCTGAATGCTTCACAAACATTAATATTTTCATGAGTTATATTATCCCCATTTTACAGATGTGGAACTGAGCCACACAGAGATTAAGATCAAAAGTTCCTGGTACTTTTTGGTGCTCAATTTGAAATGCCTCGGACCTGATTCTTTCAGAGGATTTAGTGTTTTTATACCACTTCATAAATTCAAAGCATCACTCTAATCTATTTCATATGCAGTAATGAGTGCTCAGCAGTTCTGCAAATCTAGTGCCAGGCAAGTCAAGCTTGACAACCCAAAAATGAGGAATACACAATTAGTGATTACGTGAAAATTTTGGTTTAAATGACTTGCCCAGTATCACTGTGTTGTGAAAGCAGGAATATTATCCAGTTCTCCTGGATGGAATTTCCTGGCTGTGGAAAAAACTTGTGACTGATCATGTAATTACAGACTGACTGTATCACAGTGCAGAAGGGGACAGAATTAAGGTTGTGCCTTAATTCTGGCATTTTCAGTTTCCCCCTTCGGTTTTGGTCCACTCCAACCCCAAACTCCTGCCACACTCTCCTTCTGTTCCTATCCATTCCTGCCTCCATCCCCATTCCACGTTGCTGCTTAACCACTTTTGTCTACTGTCTTCAAGTTTAAAGTATACAGTATCTTCAACTTATTTGTTTCTTCCCTTATTTTTAAAATTACAAGTTCAATAATATCAGAGTGTGAGGTGCTTTTTAAACTATCTTGTATTTTTGAAATAAAACAGCAAGCTAGTGCCTGAAATAATTTCTTAGAAGTTGAGGTATTCATGAGCAAAGTCTTGCTTGCTTCATTTATTATGGATGTTCTATAGATTGTGGGTTGCCTGAAGATGCCATGGATAGGGTACACACAGCTTGCCACGGTGTACAGATATATTTCTGGACAAATGCAACCAAGACCTGTGTCATAAAACTTCAGGTAATTTAAATTCACTCACCTTTTGGAAAACTGTGGGGTTTTACCAAGCAGAGAGGAATTTTCATGCAAAAGTAAATTGGAATGAAAGAGAACATTCAGATAGAAACAAAACATGCTGCACTAATACTGGCTGAATTCCCACTTGCAGTTTTGGGATATAGTATTTACAGTGAGTGATATAGCCTTTGATCTAATAGTATTTGCATTGTCAGGCTGGATTCTGCAGTGAAGTCATCTGCAGTGAAGTCATCCGCATTCCACAGTGAAGCCAAAATCCTGGCCTTGATCCTGCTCTACTCGAATACTTGGGAGGCTGCAAAGTTTTCCACAAATCTTTGAAGATGCTTGTACCTTCCTCTCATCCCCTTGCAAGAAATCAGTTGAGATTCCTCCCCAAATCACCCATACCCTTATAATCCTTATGGACAAGAGCAAGCTGTGTAACGATCCGGTGCCTCTACAACGGTGCTGGGACCTGAGCACACAATACTCAACCCACTCCATAACAATCTGGTTGTAACAGAAGAGCCATGCCAAAAGGATTCCCTTGATTATGACTGCCCTTGCTGTTTCCTATCTGGATTGGCTCCATGGAAAGGTAGTTTATTACTGTATCAACTCTTTTGGTTAATCTTTGAGAATACTTGGTGGATGATTGCATTCCCCAGTCTCCCACCCTCTTCCCCATCACATGCCCAGCTCCCAATCTTTGCTCTAACACAGACTGACCCGGAGAGAGCCCTCTGTGCGATCACATGAAAGGACTGGGGGGCTAGTACGCTGGCTGATTTTATAGACTTATGTACACACTTCCTTCATGGGATAGGTAAAATCTATTTGGGAGGGGCCTCTCCATGCACAGGTCTAGGTGAGGCTATCTGGATCCTTGTTTGTGGTATAGAATGTGATGCACGGGGAACGGCAGAGTTGCGACAAAGGCATCATTGTAACTTTGCTGCAGATTGAAGCAGAAAGAGAGCATGCTGTGAACCAACCTTTTGCCAGATACAAATATCTTTTAAACATATGGGAAATAATTAGGGACAACTATTTTCAAAATATCAAACACATGTAAAGAGAATATGTTGTACCTTTGGGCTGAGTGGTTAATCCATATCTGGGACCTTGCTGGGCTATTTCCATTAGAAGGAAAAATTGATAACAGAAGTCAGGTTTTCTTTGATGCAAACTCTGCTCACCCTCAGGCCCACGCTCATGACTGCTTTTCTGGCTTTCTTTTGGCTTTCTCCACCTAGCAACCAATCAACGCCTCAGCTCCAGTATTTGCATTTGGACCCCAGAAAACCCCTTTGGCCCATATGGTTCAACTTTTAATTGGCCCTGCATGCAGCCTAGTGTCTTACGCTTCTATTGTCTCCTCCTATTTTACGCCATAAAGGAGATCTATTGCATCTTTCATTTAGCCTAAATGAGGGGCAATTAGCATGCCCATCAGCTTTAAGAATGCCAAACCAACCTTACTTCCTTCTTTGACCGGGTTACTAGCCTAATGGCTTGAGGGAAAGCTGTAAATGTGATGTATCTTGATTTTTAGTAAGACTTTTGACCTGGTCCCACATGACATTCTCATAAGCAAACTTGGGAAATGTGAGCTAAATGAAATTACTGTAAGGTGGATGCACAACTGGTTGTAAGACCATACTCAAGGAGTACTTATCAATGGTTTACTATCATATTCGGGGGATGTATCTGGTGGGAACTTGCATGGGTCTGTCCTGGGTCTAGTATTAAACAATATTCTCATTAATGACTTGCTTAATGGAGTGGAGAGTATGGAGGAGAGAGTATGCTTATAAAACTTGTGGATCGCACCAAGTTGGAAGGACTTGCTAGCACTTTTGAGGACAAGATTATAGTTGAAAATGATTGTGACAAATTGGAGAACTGGTCTGAAATCAGCAAGATGAAATTCAATAATGACAAGTGCAAAGGAAGGAAAAAACAAATGCACAACTACAAAATGGGGAATAACTGGCTTGGCATTGGTACTGCAGTGAAGGATCTGGGAATTATAGTGGATCACAAATTGAATGAGTTAATGATGTGATGCAGCTATGAAAAAGGAAAATATCCTGGGGTATATTAACAGGTGTGTTCTGTGCAAGATGTGGGATGTAATTGTCCTGCTCTTCTCAGCACTGATGAGGCCTGAGCTGGAGAATTTTATCCTGTTCTGGCAACAGACTTAGAGAAAGATGTGGATAAATTAGAGAGAGTTCAGAGCAACAAAAAATGATTAAAGGTTTAGAAAATTTGACTTCTGAGGAAAAGTGAAAAAAAAAACTGGGCATGTTTAGTTATGAGAAAAGAAGACTTGGGGGAACCTGATAAGTCTTCATATATGATAAAGGCTGTTTATAAAGAGGACAGCGAACAACTGTTCTCCATGTTCCTTGAAGGTAGCATACAAAGTAATTGGCTTTATCTGCAGCAAGAGAGAGTTAAATTAGATATTAGGAAAACCTTCTGAGGGTTTGCTTACAGCGCTGCTCTAGATGCAGCTGTGCTGCAGTAGTGCTTAGTGAAGATGCTGTATATGGTGATGGGAGAGTTTCTCCCATGGGCATAGGTACACCATCTTCCCAAGAGGTGGTAGTTTGGTTGATCGGAGAACCAAACTACCACTGCACTGTCTACACTGGGGGTTAGGTCGGGATAACTATGTCCCTCAGTGGTGTGGGTTTTCCGCTGGTCAGATGTGCCTCTGAGATTATTGTTATAGTGTCTTGAGTGTTCTTGTGATATGGCGGGGAGGTACTGATGTTTAGAAACAGCATTGCCTGGAGAGGATGCTGTTGTTTAGCAGTGATGTTTAGAAAATATTGGTGGCTGGAATCCCAGCTGAACCTGAGCATTAGAAACAGAGTGGAGATTTTCAAAGAATGAGTACTACTTTGAAAATCCCCCAGTTTGTTTGAGTGCCAAAACCAGCTGCTCTGCAGGGGATTTCAGCACTCTCAAGGAGGCCTTTTACAAATCCCTCTGTAAAGATATTACCCAGACCAATTAAAGCCTTGACTGTTAGTCAGCATTATTGGTCATGAAACAAACATTTTCCCTTTATCTTTTTAGAGTATTGTTTCCAGGTGCAGTTCCAATCAATCTCTTTAGAAATACAGTAAATCTTCAGAAGTAAAATGTTTCATACTTCAAAGCACAAATCTACATGATCCTTAGTAATGACATACAACTTTCCCAGCTAATAGGTCCTCAGAACTATACATAACTGTAAGGGATAGATAGGAGGTGGTAAATCAGTCAATTTCACCACAGTATATGTGTATGACACTTAGGGTGATGAAGTGGATGATGTCTCTATGGAAACAATTTAGCTGCAGTGTATCCAAGAGGAACAATAGGCCACACTATAATGTTCAAATACTGTGCTGTGTGAAGGAGATGAATCTGTCTTTCCAGAGGCAGTGTGTTCCTTTTTCATGATTTTAATAATTATATATTAAAGCAAATGGTAAAAATCTTTAACACTGAGCTACCCAGTACCATATGACTGGAGGATTGCTAACAGTTCCTATTTTTAAGAAAGGAAAAAAGGTGATCCAGGTAGCTACAGGCCTGTTAATTTGACATCTGTAGTCTGCAAGGCCTTGCAAAATTTTTTGAAGGAGAAAGTAGTTAAGGACATTGAGGTCAATGGTAATTGGGACAAAATACAACATGGTTTTACAAAAGGTAGATTGTGCCAAACCAACCTGATCATCTCCTTTGAGAAAGTAACAGATTTTTTTTAGACAAAGGAAATGCAATGGGTTTAATTTACCTCAATTTCGGTACGGTATTTGATATGGTTCCACATGAGGAATTATTAATTAAATTGGAAAAGATGGGGATCAATATGAAAATTGAATGGTGGATAAGGAACTGGTTAAAGGGGAGACTACAGTGGATCAAACTGAAAGGTGAACTGTCAGACTGGAGGGAGGTTACCGGTGCAGTTCCTCAGGGATAAGTTTTGGGACCAACCTTATTTTATCTTTTTATTACTGACCTCAGCACAAAAAGTGGGAGCTGTGCTAATAAAGTTTGTGGATGGCACAAAGCTGGGAGATACTGCCAATTCAGAGAAGGACTGGGATATCATACAGAGAAGGGCTACTAGGATGATGTGAGGAATGGAAAGTCTGCCTTATGAAAGGAGACTCAAAGAGCTTGGCTTGTTTAGCCTAACCAAAAGAAGGCTGAAGGGAGATATGATTGCTCTCTATAAATATACCAGATAGATAAATACCAGGGAAGGAGAGGAATTATTTAAGGACACAAAGTGAACACAAGAACAAATGGCCAGCAGGAAGTTTAGACTTGAAATTAGACGAAAGTGTCTAACCCCTTCAGAGGAGTGAAGTTCTGGAACAGCCTTCTAAAGGGAGCAGTGGGGGCAAAAGACCTATCTGGCTTTAAAACTAAGCTTGATGAGTTTATGGAGGAGATGGTTTAGCCTAATTTTGGCAATTAATTTGTTCTTTAACTATTAGCAGTAAATATGCCCAATGGCCTGTGATGGGGTGGGATCTGAGTTACTACAAATAATTCCTTCCTGTGTGATGAATCTTGCCCACATGCTCAGGGTTCAGCTGATCACAATGTTTGGGGTCGGGAAGGAATTTTCCTTCAGGGCAGATTGGCAGAGGCCCTGGGGTTTTTCACCTTGCTCTGAAGTGTGAGGCATGGGTCACTTGCTGGAGGATTCTCTGCACCTTGAAGTCCTTAAACCATAAGCTGAGGACATCAGTAGCTCAGACATAGGTTAGAAGTTTATTGCAGGAGTGGGTAGGTGAGATTCTCTGGCCTGTGTTGTGCAGGAGGTCAGGCTAGATGATCATAATGGTCCCTTTTGACCTTAAAGTCTGTGAGTCTATGATAGCGGTTCTCAAACTTTTTGAGACCGCGACCCTTTTTACCTTGCTCCTGTGCAGCGGCAGACCCTTGTATGTCCACCGAAAAGCCACCGAATACATTACTTCCGCATTCGGCAGCTTTTCGACGGACATGCCGAGCACTTCCGAGCGCTATTTTCGGAAGCGCTCGGTATGTCCGCCGAAAAACCGCTGAATGCAGAAGTAATGCGTTTGGCAGCTTTAAAACGGCACCGGGAGCTCGTGACCCTCCTGGAGGCACTCCGTGACCCCCAGGGGGGTCGCAACCCCCAGTTTGAGAATCCCTGGTCTATGAGATATAATGCCAATCATCACATATTGAGAACCCCAAACACAAAACCATTATGTTGCACGCTAGCCCACATCCTCTCCAGATTTCCAGGGTAAAAGATAGACTTTCAAGTGTCTTCCCACCTACCATCACTACTGGAACTGGTCCAAAAAAGGGGAATTTTATTTGCAAATTGTTGCCAAAAATTTTACTAGTTTTTGTCTGAAAAATTCTGAGCAGCTTTAATTCCTAAAGCCTCTTCCTTGTTTAGATTGGTCCTCAGCCAGCCCCTTCTCTCCCCACTTCACTGGGTTATTTGTTCCCTGCAGCTACCATTACAGACATGATGAAGTTGTAGAGCTGCGTGTCACCTGTGTATTGAAAACATTACAGCCCAAGTCCTCTCTCTAACCCTCACAATGGCTTTCTATACACATCAAACAAAAGGGGTAACAGAATGGGCCTCTCTGTACCCTTTGTTGCCCTGCACAGAAAGGAATTTGATGGTCCTGTAATAATGTGGGTTAATTAACACGCTGCAGATGCTAGGGTAAATTCCTCACAAGCATGTATTTTTGATCACAACACATCCTAAGGCCTAGCTTAACCTCAAACCAGGGTCCTAGAGAGAGGGAAGAGTTTTCAAAATGGAAATTAAAAGTTATATCTGAACTTTCCGTCTGTCTCATCCATGTCCAGCAAGCAGGTTAAAATGTGGGAGGGAGGGGAGAAGGGGAGCCAATAACAACGCAATGCCAAATGAACAAAAAGAAAGTGGAAACTTTAGCTCACATCTCTATTTTCTGGGAATAATCATAACAGAATGTTTTGGGCTCCCTCTGCTGGTTCTGCAGCAGCACTTCCCTAACACAGCATTCCCAGGCATGGGCTGACACCACAGAGGAAGCTGTTGAACAACCTAAAGTTAAATATGAAAAGATGATATGTCTATTGCCCATGTAGCTTAACAAAAACAGACATGTGTAGTTCATCTTCATCACTTCTCCCAACATCCCAGGGTTTCTGTGTGTGCAGAGGGAATCAATATATGTAATATTTACTAAAATGGAAAATAACAAAACTGGGAGGGAGTTTCCAAATTTTGAATATTACAAGCAGTTCCATTTACAGAGCACCTTTTATTGCAATGTGCTTTACAAACTAGTCAGGGATTATTTTACTCACTCTTAGGCAGAGAACGTTGGCATGCACTGTGCACTTCTGGGATGAAATATGACAGCTGTTAAGCAGGCTGTCATGATAATAGTAACATTATCACTATGTAATTATAAATGGTTTCCCTTGTGCTGTTCAGGTGCATTTTGTTCTACAAACAGAGTAAGAAACATGCTCTGTCCTAAAGAGTTTACATTCTAAAGTGGCTAGACAAACAAAGAGAAGACATAGGAAGGAAGGGGCCACAAGGAGGGATTTAGGTCAGAAGAAAGAGGAAGCAATCCTGAATGTTAAGAGGGACACGGAGTACAGAGTATGGCTTGTCAGTATGTGGGAGACCGTTCCAACCATATGTCACATGCACTGGAGGCTTAGTCTGCATTCTGGTGAATTAATTAGCACAACTTCCCTGTAAGTTAGGTAACTTCCCAATTTTAGAGATGTGGAATCTGAGTCAGAGAGATTAAGTAACTTTCTTAAAACAACAAACGGGATTTGGGTCAGAGTTTTGGTCTGAATCCAGATGTCTTAAAATTCAGCCCTTGTCTAATCCACTAGCCTGTTACAGATGGCTGCAGCTCATGCTATTTGAACTGCCCACTGCTTGGCCAAAGGCCCCATTGATTGCCTCGCAGAGGAGCTGGCGTAGATGCAGGCCTCCAGCTGGTTGGGAGCTTATAGCATTTTAGCACGAGCAACAGCAGCTTGGGTGGCACTGTCTCCTAAAGCCATAAATCGGGCTGGATTTCTTCCAGATGCTGAGGTACGGGTGGTGGTCGATATCACAAATCAATAAACAAACTGACATGCCTAGCTAGTGAACAGCGACCAGAGGAGCTAGTGAACAAACACAGTAAAAGGGGAGTTTTGCAAGGGAATTCTCCAGCTGGAGGAGGAGTGATTACGTGGCCTTGGGATAAGTTGGTTGTCTGAATTCTTTGATGGGGGTCAACAAGCATGAGGACCAAGGGGAGCCAGTGGACATAATGTATTTAGATTTTCAGAAAGCCTTTGACAAGGTCCCTCACCAAAGGCTCTTACGCAAATTAAGCTACCACAGGATAAGAGGGAAGGTCCTCTCATGGGTTGGTAACTGGTTAAAAGATAGGAAACAAAAACTAGTTATAAATGGTCACTTTTCAGGATGGAGAGCAGTAAATAGTACTGTCCCTCAGGGGTATGTTCTGGACCAGTCCTATTCAATATAAATTCATAACATTCATAAATGGTCTGGAAAAAGGGGTAAATAGTGAGGTGGCAAAATTTGCAGATGATACAAAATTACTAAAGATAGTTAAGAGCCATGCAGACTGTGAAGAACTACAAAAGGGGATGGAGAAGTGTGCAAGGTGGGTAGGTCCTAGTGGGACTGGGGAAAGAGGTGAAGCAGGCCGGGGAGAGAGGTAAGGAGCAGGGCCATGGTTCAGCCACCAGTGGCCTCCCATTTCCAGCACTTCTGGCTCCAAAACCTCTTTCACGGAGGACAAAAGCAAGTCTTTTGAGCAGGGCGGAATAGCCAAAAGTGCTAACAAGATTAGTGCAAAATTGTTAATGCGCCTCGTTAGCTTGTTTGAATTAATTCGCTAATTTGAGAAATGTCAGTTCAAGTTCTCAGTAAAAACTTGAAATAGAATAAGAGAGGGGGAACCAAAAGTAAAGGGGAAAACTCTTTTCTTCCGTCTACATATCACTTGTTCCCTTCCAAGGTACAAAGAGAAATCAGATTTCAAGGAAACAGTTCACAGGAGTGTTGTCTTCACAGAAAATATATAGGTATAGGGAGTTCCTAGTTTGATGCACAACTTAGACCGATGGTTTTCAAACTTTTCAGCCTGGCAACCCTTTTTCTCTTTGTCACTGGGGCTGTCACAACCCATGTATGTCCGCCGAAATGCTGCTGAAACCAGAAACATTCACTTCGGCGGCTTTTCGGCAGACACTCTGAAGCACATTGGCCTGCAACCCTCTGGGGGGTCGCGACCCGCAGTTTGAGAACCGCTGACTTAGACTATATCCACATAAAGACTACAAAGGCCAAGTCAATTTCAAATAAAACCACTTCTAATCATACAATATTGTAACTAATCTTGGAATTTATCTTAAATATAGATTCACATTTGAGTGCTTTTTCCATTATTATTAGTCATGGGAAAGAGATTCTCTCCATTATGAGCCGTAAGGAAAATGGGAACTTTTGTGGAATTAATATGTTTTTTATTATTTGTACAGATAGCATTCATTTTACAGGAACCTCTATGTTCTAGCTGGATAGGGCACCAGAGGAGTCATCAGAGGTCCTGGGTTCTGTGCTTGGCTCTGCCACTATCTTGTTGTCTGACCTTGGACAAGTCACTTAACTTCTCTGTGCCATAGGTTTCCCATCTGTAAAATGAGGCCAATGATATGTCCCTTTTTAGAACTAGAGATGCATACACTATGTAACTGCTTTATATTATAATTCTTATATTTTTGAAGCCAGTTACCTTTTTTAATATAAGCATGTATGATTTCTGATATGTTAAAGGATCTAGTTTTCCCTTTTACCATGGAAGATTAGCATTTCTTGAACACATTTGCATGCAATGCACTAGAGGGCCCTCAGGAGTTAGAAACTGCTGGAATGCATTTTAAGAAGGCATACTGTTCACAGGACTTTTCATTGAAGAATTTAAAATAGAAGGGTTTTTTATAACAAGGTTCATGTAAGTTTATAGCAGTTCATGTGCAAACAGCCTTCCTGTACAGCTAGTCCATTTGCAAAGAGCATTAAGCCTGCAATCAAATGTCTAAAATGTGGAACACACTTAAATCTGGGATGTGTGGTAGAGTACATTAAGAAACGCAGCTTTCACTAAGTTCTTGGTATTAGCATAAGAGATTTACCACAGCCAAGCATGGGGAAAGCTGAATAGGTAAGAATATTTCTGTATCTTTGTAGTGCAATAAACTCTGCATTTATGTCTTTTCTTCCTTAAGAGGGGATGACAGTGCTTTTTGTTTTATTTGAAAGTTATAGTCAGTCATTTAGGAAATCCTATTTTACAGCTTCACAGGAGTATAGAATTAACAATATTTTATCTTTAATGTGGGATTATGAAGCATGTGAACTATTACTGGGCCAGGGTGGAATCATTGATAGTGGAAATATTTGAATTAGAACAGTTACTGGACTAGCTAATGTATTATATTTTAAAACTAACATGAGGCAATAAAAGACATGTTTTTACTTTGAGGACCTGCCTCGTAAACATAACGAGAGGAAAGCCTGGCTTTTCCAGGCTTTCCTCCTAGTGCTGGAGTTCAGTTATTCGGGTCTGTAAATTGTAACTCTTGCTCCATGATACTGGTCTTTTATTTATCTTCTCATTTTAATCAGAAATCTCTAATATGGCATGTGTCTAGATTTCTACCTTATCTTTAGATCTATACAGTGAAAAAGAGAGATGCCCCATTCTCTATCTGTGTGGATAATGAAATATCATTTGCAATTTTTTCCCTTTCACAGCTCACAGAGGAGACTCAGACATTTTGGATCCTGACTTGTTTAACTTTGTTTACACAGTTGACTCCCCGTTCATTCTCTGAAACAAGTCACTTCCCCTGTGCTGACTGATAAGAGTTTAGCAGCTTGTTGAGGTGGAGTGTCAGAGGCATTAAACACATTCCCAGCCACACCACTGGCCTCTGAGTACCGCTGCAACTGGAAGCTATTTGGAAAAGAAGAAGTAGAGATCTGTGAAGGGAAATCATGCATCATCCTCCTGGTTGGAAACCACTGAAAACTATAAGCTGCTTTCATCATGTGGATTCATTGGAGAAATGACCTTCCTAGATCAGCCAGGCCAAATCATAAACTGGTTTGTTTGCTCACTGTGCACCCCACGGGTGCTGAGGCTCTGGAGTTGCAGGCGTCCCAGGACCAGGAGGAATCTGCTGCTGGGCATAGCCTGTGTGATATACCTGGGGTTTCTGGTCAGTCAAGTGGGTCACATTTTACCCCAGCACAGAGGGGGACGCCAGAAGGTCAGTTCCAGGAGTCTCCAAGATGCTGGTCAGACACCTTTTCTGGGGATCCCACTGGATGGCACTTTGTCCCCACCTGATCTACAAGGGTCCCAGATGGGTGGCAATGGGACTTCAGTGCCACCCAATGTGGTGTACATCACACTGCGGTCCAAGCGCCGTAAACCCACCAATATCCGAGGCAGTGTGAAACCCAAGCTCAGGAAGAAGCATGCATTCCCCTTGCTCTATGGACAGCACTTTCCAGTAGGTTTCACTGGGCAGGAGGAGGCCTTGTTCCAGCAGCAGGGGCAGACAAGCAACTCCATGGGACTAATGAAGGCTGCAGTAGTTCCAGAGACACCAACGCACCAACTGAAGAAGCACTGGGATGGAGAGAGAGAAGCAGTGGGCAGGGGATACCGGAGGCATGTTGGGGTTTCAGGAGGTGTAAATGTGCAGCCCAAGGCTCGGGAGAGTAATATCAGGATATACAGTGAGAGGTCCCCCTCTTGGCTGAGCAAAGATGACATCCTAAGCATGCGTTTGCTGGCGGATTCCCGGATAGACACTATCCGAGAAGCACCCTCTCAGCATGGAGTCCTGCTGGTGTTTCAGAGAAATCCCAGTGCCACAGGAGCAGCTTGCATTCAAGGGTACTGTGGTTTCATCAAGAGATCCCTTGATATGAGCGAGGTTTTTGCTTTCCATTTAGACAGAATCCTGGGGCTGAACAAGACCTTGCCTTCTGTAAGCAGGAAATCAGAGTTCTTCCAAGGTAACAAATTCATTTAATTTTTAGTTTCCATCTGGGGGACTGCAGTGTTTTGTATCTGGGCAACAGCAGGCTTTAATTTCAGAGCACAATTATAGGGAACTTAACCTGGAATATGGGTGTACTTAATTTCAGGGCTCCTCTCAAGTGTAATCGTTCTGTCTCATATCATTTAATACACCCAGAGTTTATTAATGCTTCTGGCTGCCTCATAGAATAATAGAATTATTGAGAACATACAGACAACTTCTGTTCCATAGAAAACTAATTTGAGGGAGGGGAAAAAAAGGGTGATCCTTTTTTACATATCATTTATAGTGAATATTAAATTATATAGACTGATCAAAATGAAACTGAAGAGGGCACAGACTGGAAGTCTCTCAGCACCACGCTCTGTGCTTCAGAGGTTAGTTTTTACTCTTTCACTTTCCCAGGATTTCACTTTTACAAGATATTGTGGAAAACCTGCACTGGAATTCATTTACCGCGAGTAGCAGATAGGGAGAGATTTCTGTTAGCCCAAGCACCTAATGGGGTCTTAGAGCTCCTTCTTGAACTACTTTGGCAAAATCCCAAAAGCTCAAATGCCTCTGGAAATTAAAACTGAAATTGTGCAGTCATTGACGTCTCAGTGGATTCTTCTGATGGACAACTTAAAGCTCATGACACATCTTTCTATAGCTAAATAAATACACCTGTTATAGATGCTTCATTGTATTGGTAGTATGTACAATGTAAATTGCTTTTTATGGAATATCATATTTTTCTTCATCCTAAAATGCAATTAAAATTAGATTTAATATAAGTTGATAAGTCTATCTTTAACATTACTGTATCATTAAATGTGTCTTCAGCCTAAATGGTATTTTTATACATACACAGATCATAAGCTGAAAGGGCTGTGTTATATTTTACTAAATTATTGCTGTTTGTTTTTGCTACTCATTTCTTAATGCAGAAGATTATTTTCTAGAAAATATTTTGTAAATCAACCTGTATTTTATCAAAGAAAAGGAAAGCAAAAATGTCCTTTCAAAAGCTGATGGCAGGAAAAGAACGTACTGATCTGTGTTTTTTCAACACCGAGTAAGCCTTCCCTCTGGTAGCCTTTGCGACAATATGAATGAATCTCTAGGAATAACAGTTTGGTGGCTTTTGAATATTATTCATAGTAGCAGAGCATGGAAGATGCAGTATGAATACTCTATATTTAGGAACAGGATTTATTGCTATAGAACTGTCATAAGGAATTAAGGTAGTTCAGCTTCAGGAATTCTGTATAGTATGGCTGCACAGATGACAGACTGTAGCCCCCTTGGAAACTGCTATTAGGTTAACTGTAGACTGAATTGCTTAATGTTTTCAGTCTGCAACATCTTCTAGATTGGCTGGGAGAGAGATTCTATTTTCTTCAGCCTCCTTTTCCCTGTAATTGGCTATGTTCCTACAGCAGGAAAAGTGTTGCTAGGTAATGAGGAGAAAAAAGTCATTTTGCCTTTTGGGTCTTGTTTCATGTTTTCTAGCTAAAGGGCAAGTTCAGCTTCTGAAATGGCCACAGCACCTTACCTCTCTCCATTTCATTAATCTTGAAACATGTTGGATTTCAAATGCCTGCCTTGGTTGCCATAGTTACTTGCTTGAGTGTATTTGGCTTGGATTGTTAATTAACTACACAAATTTCAGCAGAGAACACCTCATCTGTTCTCTTCTTGCATAGAAAAGGAATGAAAAATTATCTTAGAAAACAGGATGAACAATTAATAGGCCTGCTTCTGTATCCTTTACTCATTTGAGTAATTTGTATATGGGCCGCCCAAGTGATATCAGCTTGTGTGAGTAATGACTACTCATTGTAGTGTCAATGAGTAATGACTGAGAAAGAAAGCAAATTCTAAGCCGACACATCCATTTAGCTGGCTTCAGTCATGATGTAATCAATGTAACAAGACATGCTTGATGTAGCATTAAAATCTTTTTTTAAAAAAATAGGCTCCTCAAAACCACCATTCATTTTGTCAAAAGCATTTTCAAAGAGGCGTTTTGTAACCCCCCAAACAACTTTAGGTTTATTTTTTGTTTCCACAACTCCTCCCCGATAGGTGACGGAGAAGCTAGCAAAATATTGTACCAGAACGCTCTGCTTGCCACTCCCCTAATGAAAAATGAACCATTTGCCACAGGTTTAAATTATCCTGTGACATTTCTGCCTTGCCAGAATGGAAAGTTGGGTCATGATAATTTTTTTCTCAATAGTCTTTGCCAGTGACTTATCAAAAATAACATAGGCATGGAGGAGACTAAGGGTGAACACAATCTTCCACAATTTTGATTTGAAACCCAAGCAAAAATAATTCTATGTATATGCAAATATATATACCACCTTGTTCCCAGTATTCAAGCAGTAAGTGTTAGCTGGAAGAACTCCTTTGATACTCAGATATAAATGAGCAAAGCAAGGGCTGCAAAGAAGTGTGAAAATGGCATAAATGTGTGATCAGGGCATTGGAGCAAATGGTGGGTGATCCTCCTACATCCAAGCCTTCAGAAGTCCACATGAACATTCTAGGGCTAAAATCTGGGCTTTAGGGTCTTCTAATGTCAGCGTGGAGGTGTGGAACTAGGGAAGAAGAATGAGGAGTACTTGTGGCACCTTAGAGACTAACAAATTTATTTGGGCATAAGCTTCCGTGGTACTTCCGTGCCACAAGTACTCCTCGTTCTTTTTGCGGATACAGACTAACACAGTTACTACTCTGAAACCTGGAACTAGGGAGTATCTCATTTACATCCATCAAACCAAACTGATTTGAAGCAGAAATCTGTATAGGATGTAATGCCTGCCCGTGGCAAGCTCCTACAGGTCCACCAGGATGGATCTGGATTTCCCCAGGAATCCTTGGATTGCATAGCCTCATGGCTACATTTCTAGTCCCTCTGTGCTTCCTCAAAACACTGTCTCCTATACAGGAATGACTTAGATGCTGTAAAATTTAACTCATGGAGTTTTGGGGACACTTCTTCCTCCTATTAATTTTTCAGTGGGAAAGACAAAATGTACAAGAGTTTGTCTTTTTAGCAAGGTACCTTTAATGATTTCTGCAGAGAGGTCAGAAGGGCCCTGGAGAAGGCCACATCACTTCCAGTGCATATGCTATCTACTCAATAGATCAGTAGCTATGCCAAGTGCTGCCCATTCCTTGCCCATATCCTGTCCCCCTTACCTACAAAATAGGCACGATACCTATGGGGGGCGGTTGTTTGGTGTCAGGGCATAGCCCATCCTACTGTGCACTTTGGCCAAGCAAAATGGCCACATAGCATGTCCGTAGTGAGTTTTTTCACCTGTAGACAGTGGATTTGTCTGTACTGGCATATTAAGGACCCAATCTGTAGTGAAGTCGCAGGATACAGGAAGATAGATTATGAGCTAAATTCTCTCCTGCCCTGGAGGAGGCAGCATTAGAGAAATGGTTCTGGGGTCTTCTTGGATTTCAGGACCAACCCCAGCACAACCTTATGGTGCTGCTGAACATCTTTTAGAGTGCAAAAATATTTGATTTTGAGTAGCATTGTTTTTGCTCACTTCAGCACTGGTTGTGTGCAAATGGATGCTGGGAATTTGGCACAGATGTGATAGAAAGTTCCATTGATTACAGTTGTCATGTTTCTTTACTGACCTCTACACAATGAGAAAGATAGCCACAAATTTTCTCTTACACCCAACATATTTAGCATGCTCCTTCCATCACACCAAAAGATATGAACTTTCAGGCACATTAATTATTAATGTCAAGGCAATAAGAACTTACTCTTACTTATCCATTCAGCAGTTTTTAAATGATGTCTCTTTTGTGTGCCCTTTATCACATTGAGTTGTGCTGTGAATTGCTTACTGTCATATAGCTGGATCTGAGTGTGAGACCAGAGGTCATAGTCTCTCAACATTTTGTTACATAAAAATCCAATACTTATGCATCCTTTACAGATTCCTTAAAATCTGCATTCACACATGGAAGATTTTCTTCCCTTCTAAGATTTCTCCAAAGTATATAATGCTTACAGCTCAGATGTGGAAGAACAAGGGGAAATACTTTAGTTAACATTTTTGAGATCTGTTTCAGTGGCTTATACCATTTCCTTGTTGTTCGGAGGGCTGCCTTACATGAAGAAGGTTTTGCCAGGATAGCTCTACTGGTCCCTAGTGGAGATACAGCTTGTACCAGTGAAACGAGGTGGGTTTTTTTTTTTGCCACTGTAGTTAGACCACCTTCCCCAATGATATAAGATAAACTAGCAAAAGTCTCTTTTGCGGATATAAGCCTTGCTGAGGTGTCCCCCACCCCCAAACTTTCATTTTTAAAAAAAATTAACCAAATTAGAACGCTCTTCATCAGATGTGACTTACATCAGTCTGTGCCTCCTTTACTACTTCCTTTCCTCATGTGGGCTTGGGAAGATATGTGTTATATATATATTATATATATAATATAAAATGAGAGATTTATATGTTACAATCATGTGGAACATAGAAGTTTCTGGAGAGGATTGCAAGGAACAGCAGCATCAGTGAAAGCAAGAATGGGATTCTAACTCACCTGTATGTGGCAGGAATGATTGGGAGCAGGAGCCCAGCAGCAGCGGGAGATAATGGGCTTGATCCTGGAGGGTTCTGAGACCTCTTAGCTCCTCCTGTAATCAACTGGATTTGAAAGCACTCAACAGCATGTAGGATTAGGCCTATAACTACCTTCTATTGTTCAAATTGGGCCAGAACCTTGCTTGGTGTAAGTTGGCAGGTTTTAATGGGGCTATGCCAATTTATATCATCTGAGGATGAAGCCTCTTTTCTGTTTTTACTCTCTGCCTTCACATTTTCCCTGCAGCAGCCAACAATCTGGGTTACTGCTCTCTATTCCAGCTACAAAGACATGTTCCAATAATTCCATTTGTGTTATAAAGTTGAAATGTTTTGTTTTGGTTCATCTTTGTTTCCTGTGAATCAAAAACATTTCCTGCCTTTAACCTTTTAAAAAATCTGAATGGAAGTTGGCATGATATTGTCATAACATAAAAATAATAAATAACAGTGAGGTGGTGGTTGTTATGCTGAACCTTTTGAGTGTACAGGGAGGCTTTTGCTTTGTTTGGAGAGTATTGGTATATCTGCTTTGGGGAAAACCCATAAATAATTACATGACCTTTGATTACTGATATAAGGAAAATAGATCAAATTTAGGGCCCATCAATATATAAGATATTTCACTCTGATATAAAGCTTTTTTTCCCTATGGGTTTCAAAGTGCTTTACAAAGGAAGGTAAGTATCACTATCCCCATTGCATATAAATTTATTGCAGATAAAGAGAGAGAATCACCGAGAGGTCATTTGGCTAAGGTCCAGGTAAGTCAGTGAGAGAGTCAGAAGTTAGACCCAGAATGAGAGAGTCAGGGAGACTGGACTGCATGTGGAAGATTTGGACCAAGCTTTTCAAATGTAAACTCCCAAAAGTTATGCTCCTAAATCCTTATTTAGGCAACAAAATAAGGGTCTTGCTTTTTAAAACTGCTGATCACCCATTGACTTCTGGGGAAAAAGAACAGAAGGAAGCTGAATATGACAGCAAATGGTGTAGTAATCAGTGATGATAGTGAAAGGAAGGCGATGGAAGGGTGTAAGAGGAAAAATGAGTTCTGGGTTGGAGATGCCTAGTTTAAGAAAACAGGCAAACGGGAAGACAGGTCCAAAGGTGGTTGGAGCTGTACAATGGATGGAGTGTGATCACCTTGTGTGTGTAAGTACCAGGATTTGGCAAAGTTAGAAATATATCTGGTCTTGGTGGTACAGCCCAGCCTTCTGCTTTCTGAAACAGATTTCCAAATCAAGTTGAGCATGTTTTTATTCAGTTAAGGATTGCTCAAGCTCATTCTGTCCTGGGAGAATTCAGTACTATGAAAAGTGCACTGACCTTGTTGGCAAATGATCCTTTGCTAATGGGCAAATATCAGTTGTCCTTGCTGATATGTTGTTTTTGCTGATTATTTTAGGTCAATCAGCGTCTTCTGACGTTTTACTGACTCAATTGCAGATTTTGGCAGGACCAGATAGACTCATTCTTAAGTAGTTCTATTCTTTGTTCTCAGAGAGATGCCCTCTCTTTTGCCACCTCTCCTGTTCAATATGTACATGAAGGAAATAGTGAGATGATTTGCTCTGCACTATAACACGTTGGGTTGGTAGCAATGGGATCATTTGGATGTAGCATAAAATTCGACCACTTAGCCTGCACATTTTTGCTCACCGATGAGGGCTAACATACAAAAATTCCAAACCTTTGATCATATTCCAGTAACTGTCATCTAATAACTTGCCATATGAATGTTTCCATCTTTACATACAAACATGTAAATTCCCTGCCACCCTCCCACCACACCTCAAAAAAATTACTCTGCTCTGAAGTGCAACACTAGTATTCAGCCCTGGTTCAGTGCCAGGTTTAAGCATCAGGCAGGACATCAGAGTTAGCAACAAGAACTTTTGTACCATTGGAAAGAAAATTATCCCATTTTTTTTCAATAGGATACACATCACTTACAGTTTTTTTAGACCTGGTGCTCTATATTCTGAGATATATGACTCAAATATGGTGACATTATTGTATAGTGAACGGCAATTTGGAGTAGGTTTTAGAGGTTTCTAAAATGTAGTGTGTGGTGTATTGAGGACTGTGTTGGAGTTGCAAGCTACCATTTTAAGAGCAGAGGTAGGGGTTTCCCAGTCCTACCTGTTGGGTAGGGTGTTCTGTAACAATGCATCCTATACGGTGAATCTGGAAAGAGCCGTCTTAAAAACAATATAATGACAATTTTGCCTCACTGGCTTAGGGATGAACTTCTTTTCTCTCTCTCTTGTGTGTTCTCTCTCTGAATTCTAAGAATTAAAGTAGTGTTATCTTAAGCTTTTCAGCAAAAGTATTATATTTTTCATCTAGCTTCTCTGTGTGTATGCAGTAACCATAACATGATGATTATAATTTCTCTCTCTCTCTCTGAGCCCCGTACAGGTAGATTCATCATATCTAAGGCATCTGGTTTTACATCTGGAGGGATAAGACAAATATTATTTATATACATTTTCAAAACTGACTAAAACATTTCTAAATTGATTTTCTATAAAATATATATCGAATATGAAGAATGTATGACACTATGGGGTGGACTAACGTTTTTATCAGTACTACTCTGAGATGACCTGTATGACTCATTGACAAGGACCTATTGTTCATGAATGATAAAGCCAAAGTCATGCCACACTCTCGTATGGTCTATCTATAACCTTTCTATTTACAGCTGTGAAATCTTATATCTGTAGGACTAAAACTCTAAAGATGAGTAAATAAATCCACTTTTTGGTTGGACTCCAGGATTTGCTCTTTTTATATTTGCCTTAGAAAGGGAGAAACACTGGGCTGGATCCTCAGCTGGTGAAAATCAACATTGCTTCAATAATTTACCCTAGCTGTGGATCAGATGACAAACTTTGAAAATTGATTTAATAGCCTCCAAATTAGTCTCCAAGGTGCCACAAGTACTCCTCGTTCTTTTTCCAAAAGTAGAGTGACTTTTAAGCAGACAGCTCTTGTTTCAAACAGAGAGCAGTTCTTCTCAGACATGGAAGAGAACTATAATGTCTAGGGTTTTTCCTTTTCTGTGGTGGCTGTTTTCAGATGTGGAATATGACCACATAAACCAAAGGATGTGAAATTATTGGGGCTTAGTAGCTTTTTTTCTGCCACATCTGAAATGTCCTGTTTTTTAAAAAAGTACTGTAATTAGTGATGCCAGAGACAGTGTTTAAAGAATGATCAAGTTCTTTTAGTTTTCAATATAAAAGAATTATTCATATATGGCAGTGATTCTTTTTTGCCTCTTCTCAGGTGGTCTGCCATGTCCTGTTATTCTCTGGGATTCCTCATTGGCTCCGACAAATAATAGGACCCATTCTTCAGTGAGGCTAAACTGGGGGGCCTATCAGCAGCTATTGAAACAGAAGTGCTGGCAGAATGGCAGAGTCCCCAAACTTGAGTGGGGCTGTACTGAGATCCATCACCATGAGTGGTCCAAGATGGCACTCTTTGATTTCCTTCTGCAGGTAAGAGAGCAATGTAAAATGTTTACTGTATACAAAGAATACCAACCCTTGCAAGATTTATTTGAGCACCGGTCTGATTTAGGATAAATCATTTCCACAGATATGCCTAATGATAAAATTCACCCTGGGTTGCAATTTTGCAGAAGGGGAGTGTTTAAAAAGATGGTTTTAGTTTTTGTCTTTAATGAGAAAGGTATGTGCTTGTGCTTCTTTGGCTTGTTTCTGGTACACTGTGCAACGACAATAGTTCAGATTCTGCACTGCCTTGCACTTTATGTATTCATTTACACTTGTGGAAAGTGAGTGTAAACTGCTGCCATTCTGGTAGCATTTTACATGCACTTTGTACAGGTGTAAATGAATATACAAAGGTGTGAGGCACTGGAAAGTCAGGACCTCTATTATTAAGTCATGGTGACAGATGCTTAGTTAAAGTGTCTCATTTTCATTCCACTTAATAGAATTTATCTGCTGAGGATCTGGTTATTTTGCGGAGCCAGTCTCACATGCTCTTGAAAAAGGCAGAGAATCACCTGCAGTGACAAGAGTTTTTTCATTTCCTCTTCTCCAGCAAAAGGCTGCTGTTACTCAGCCATAGATGTGAGGATCTCATTGGTCTTCTAGCTTCCTTCCTGTTAATGTTTTAAAAAGAATAAATGATGTTCCTTCTTCAGCACTCTTCCTGCCAAGAGGACATCAAGTGATATAGTATGAGCCCCCAGTACGAAGGTGTGGCCAAAATGGCAAATGTGATCTTTGGATGTATAAACAGGGGCATACTGAGTAGAGTAAAGATATTTTACCTCTGTATTTGGCACTGGTGCAACTGCTGCTGAAATACTGTGTCTGTTTCAGGTGTCAACAAGACCCCAAGAAGGATGTTGAAAAATTGTAGGGGTCTCAGAGAAGAGCAACAAGAATTATTTTAAAAATTGAAAACATTCCTTGTATTGATAGACTCAAGGAGCTCAGTCTTTTTAGTTTATCAATAAGAAGGTTAAGGGATGATTTGAACCTGACACATAAATATCTCCTGTGCACAAAACTGAAGTTTGATAATAGAGGGCTCTTCATTGTAGCAGGCAAATATAACAAGATACAATAGCTGGAAGCTGAAGCAAGACAGATTTAGAGTAGTAATAAGACACATTTTTAATAGTGAGAGTAAATAACCACTGGAACAATTTATCAAGGATTGTGGTGGATTCTCCATCAATGAAAAATTTTAAACCAAGATCAGATATTTTTTTCTAAAAGAGATGCTCTAGTTCAAGCAGGAATTAATTTAGGGAAGTCCTGTGGCCAGTATTATAGAGGAGGTCAGACTAGAAGATCCCAGTCATCCTTTCTGGCTTTAAAATCTATGAAGTGTGTACGCACTTTTCACACATCCTTAGGATTTCACAATCAAGCGTGCAAATACAAAATGGGAAACTGGCTATGAAGAAGTACTGCAGAAAAGGATCTGGAGGTTATAGTGGATCACAAACTAAATATGAATCAACAATGTAACATTGTTCTAAAAGAATGAACATCATTCTGGAATGTGTTAGTAGGAGTGTTGTAAACAAGACAAAAGAAACAATTTTTCCTAGACGGATTAGACCTCAACTGGAGCATTATATCTAGTTGTGGGCAGCACGCTTCACAAAAGATTTGGACAAATTAGAGAAAGTCCAAAGAACAGCAACAAAAATGATTAAATGTCTAGAAAACATGACCTACAAGGAAAGATTGAAAAATATTGGGTTTGTTTAGTCTGGAGAAGAGAAGGCTGGGATGGCATGGGACATAAGTCTTCAAATACATAAAAGTTTGTTATAAAAAGGAAAATGATAAATTGTTTTCCTTATCCACTGAGGACAGGACAAGAAGTAATGGGCTTATGTTGCAGCAAGGGAGACTTAGGTTAGACATTGGGAAAAACTTCTTAATTGGAAGGTTAGTTAAGGACTGAAGCAGACTACTTAGGGAGACTGAGGAATCACTGTCATTGAAGGTTTTTAAGAATATGTTAGCCAAACATCTGTCAGGGCTGGTCTAGATTATACTGAGTTCTGCCTCAGTGTAGGGGACTCGACTAGATAAATACCGAGGTCTCTTCTAGTACTACATTTCCATGATTCTGTAATTGTCCCCATTATATTGTTAAGTAAAGTATTGCTATGAGCTAAACCCAGATCTTATTAGATGGTAACCTGAAAAGTGAAAGTCAAGTAATTTCTACTGGCATCCAAAGTATTTATTGCTCCTACTCACTTTCCTTGCAGTGAGCTACTTGTGAAGTAAGTGACTTACTTTCGTGAGTTAGTTTGATTACCACAAACTGCTTTGAAATCAGTAGAAAGACTCCCATTGACTTAATTGGCTTTGGATCAAATCTTCAGTCTCAAAGATTTCAAGCCTATTCTAAGAAGTGACTGAATATTTTCATAATCAGAAATACATGTACTCCCTAGCAGCTCAATCCCTTTCATTAACAGTTTGTTTCCTCTCAGAATTCATTTGAAGTTAAAATAGAAGACTGGGGTAGGTTTCAAACATCTGGCGCTAAATCCTGCTCTTAGCAAAGTAGGCAGTAGCTAAGAGTAGATATGAACCAATTTTACAAACCTGATTGCCAACTCTTCACACACAGCTCAAAGGTAAACTGGAGATAAGGCACCTGATAATAAAAACTTAAGCATTACATAAGCCATAAGTTGTCAATGGAGATCAGGCAAATTACATTACATGACCATGGACTGTACAAACATAACCTTTATCCTTAACACAGACAGGCACACACACAAAAAGGATAGATGATAGAAACACTTCACAGACCAACTCGTGCCTTTACTTAGTCCATTCACAGCAGTCCATGTCTTGACTTAGTCCATTTACTTCATCTTTGTAGCAGGGCTACTATTTTCTCTCCTTAACCTGGTCTCTCTGTCTACATCTATGTTTTTTTCTGCCATGTAACCCGATGGATCAAAAGGAGCTGGCAGTTTGTTCCATACTGACTGAAGTGTGAGTAGTCCACTTAAAACCTTGATGGGTGAATGAAGACTTGGGCTTCTGTGAAGAAACAGGACAGCCACTGGAAATTATAACAGGGGTAGTCTGAAAAATGAGAGTGGCCCATTTAAAACAGGATTTAGGGCAACATCCTAACCCCACAAAAGACTAAAGTTCTGATCCATGCTAGTACACTAATGCAAAAGAGTACTAAAGCTAAGTGTATCCATCACCAGCATAACCATTTTGAAAAGATTTTCTTACATATATACTGTAGGGACCAATCCTTGCATTAAACTACCTAATAAGTGTTTTCCATCTTTGATTTCCATGATTCTTTTTACACTATGCAGAATAGGCTGCTCACCATAATTCTTCTGTCCTCAGTATGCAACCCATGAAATCCAATCAATAGGTGTAATTAAACTAATTTGGCCATATTTTAAATTCATACTTTGACCAAATATAGTCTCATGGACTAGACCATAATTGACCACTGAGCAGGTGTGCAAGGAGTGGGAGGTCTCAAGGAGACTTACCCCTGGTTATATTTCCCCATTTTAGGGTTCGGACTTAATCTCAGCCCTTGCAATCAGTTGAGCACAATGAGAATTAGGGATAACAGCACTAGACACCTCAAAGCTATACTTTCCCACCTCTTCCTTACATTGGTCAACAGAGATGCAGAGGGAACTACATGATACACCCTCTTACGAGGTTGCACATCTTTTATTTCCTCCTACATAATATGGAGATGTGGGTACACTGTTTCTCCAGGAGGTCCTGTTAGAATAGTGCATGTCCGCACATTCCCCACCAGTAGGGTGAGCAGATGTCCCAATTTTTTGGTTCTTTTTCTTATATAGGTTCTTATTACCCTCATCTCCTGTCCCAATTTTTTACACTTGCTCTCTGGGCATGGTAACCACCAGGACCTTGCATCTAGAAGCTGCAATAAACCCCTGTTTCTATGCAGCATTTCATCTCTCGTACAATTCAACATTCTAGAAAGTCATGTTTTTTAAAATGTAGAAAGCATTACATTTGCTTAGACACAGTCTATCTCTGTCCTTCACAAGTTTTTTTTTTTGACCAGGACGAAGGGATGTTTCAGTTTTTGAGTTATATTTATGCAACACTGCTTGTGGTAATTATAGAACGTGAATTTTCTGCCTAAAATAGGTTGTCATTTGTGTAATGACTCCATCCCCAGTCCTACTGCGAGTGAGTAATCCCTGTAATCTGATATAAAGTCATATGTGGATTATTTTGATCCAAAACATAGCAATAACCTATAGGAATAGCACTGTGTGTGTCAGAGCATTTTAAATGGCTTTTGATTTGTTAATCTAAAAGTGTTAATGTGTTCTCATTTAATGTTGTAAAAGATAGCATGGTTCCTGTGCTCATGCACAGAAGTAGCTATTAATTTTTAATTTTAGTATCTTCTAAAATAAAGACTGCAATTTAGCAATGAACATTATGTTATTCTGCAGCTATCCAGAAATAAATGTTAACTATTAGATGAGACTCAGCAAGCTTGAGCTATTCATGAAATAAAAAGGAAGCAAATCATTTTTATAAGGCAGACTATGAATCTGGGGTATCCTACACTTCCAACAAATGCCCTGCCAGTTGTCAGAAGTATATGCCAAGCAGCTGAATGGTTCTGAGAGATCTGTTCATTCTACATGTTTCATACTTTCTTAGGATGTACTTGACCACAACTATCTTTAGCAACTTTTAAACAGGGGAACTCGGATACCTGAAAAATCCATAAAAAAGGACAGATGAACAAGGGTGACATGACCAACATAATGGGTTGTATTCATCACTAGTAAAATTGATCAGTGTTCTAGGGGTATTGCACATAAATGGAACGAGAAGCCTTCAGTTGACTAGTAATTCTCTAACTGCTTTCCAAGTATTGCAACTGAGTATTAACCTCTGAGCTTTTCCAGTACTAGTAAGAAGATTGGTTTGCCTGAATAACTTCAAACATGTTACCAATATAATTACCAATATAATATATGCCATCATGCCAGCAATGCCCCTCTGCTATGTACATCGGTCAAACTGGACAATCCCTACGTAAAAGGATAAATGGACACAAATCAGATATTAGGAATGGCAATATACAAAAGCCTGTAGAAGAACACTTCAACCTCCCTGGACATTCCATAGCAGATTTAAAGACAGCCATACTGCATCAAAAAAACTTCAAGACCAGACTTCAAAGAGAAACTGCTGAGCTCCAGTTCATCTTCAAATTCGATACCATCAAGTCTGGACTCTACATAGACTGTGAATGGCTCGCCAATTACAAAAGCAGTTTCTCATCTCTGGGTGTTCATACCTCCAGATCAGCTGCTGGAAGTGGGCCTCAACACCCTGATTGAATTTACCTTGCTTTCTTGCCTGCATATTCATACCTGTCTCTGGAGACTTCCACAATATTCATCTGCTGAAGTGGGTCTTAGCCCACAAAAGCTCATGATCCCTAAGATCTGTTAGTCTATAAGGTGCTACAAGACTCTTTGTCGCTTTTGCAGATCCAGAATAACATGCTATCCCTCTGATATTCAAACATGTTGATACTCAGGTTGTCTAGCTGTGTGAGAGACAGTGACTGGCTACCCTTTATCCACTTTGAGGTTCTAGCTGATGATAGCCATTGCCTGCTAGCTTGCTCTTGATCCTTCTAAAGTTGGAAATCTTCTTACTTTGGATATAGAAAAAAATATTCTAAGAGCCTGATCCTGCAACCTCTTATTCACCTGAGTACATCATATAAATTACACAAATAGACACATGCACTGTGGAGTATGGCATACCCATGTAAGGACTTCCTGAGCCATACCCATGTACTTTCCTAAGAAAGTAACTAGTAGCACAAGTGGTACTAAAAATCAAAGGAGTAAATTTCTGTTTGTGGAAAGATTTTGTGTAATACTATAAGTTTGAGTTTGAACTGAGATGAAAGATGCAGAGAAATTGGAGGGAATTCAGAGAACAAGGGACAGTAGTTGAAGGGATTAATAAGGAAAGATTAAAATAAGTAAATATGTGTAGCCTAGTTAAATGAAGACTGGAGAGGTATGAGGTATGGTAACAACTTACAAATAGCTGAAATGTGTAAATGTCAAGAAACCAGGAGGATTATTCAGAGTGGTCCTGGTAGATATGCGAAGGATTAATGGGATGACATTGATCAAAGAGAAAAATAGTCTTCATTTCAAGAAAAGTGTGCTAAGAGTGCAATCTTCTAGACCATGGAATAGTTTTTTTTTCAAGTAAAATCTCCACCATGTGAGTTATTTAAAACTAGATAAATATATTAAATACACAAGATATAAAAATACATCAACCACACTTAAAGATGCAGTGTCAAGCACTCAAAAGTTAGAACATGCCAGATTTAAGGTTATCTGAATCTTAATTCAGACCTTTTTGCATATGCATTTTGATACAGTCTGTAATTACATAAACACAAAGTAAATGGACACCTTTTAACCTGTACCTCAGTTCCCCCCTGTAAAATAAGGATGATAATAGTACCACTTCACCTCACTGGCATGATATGAAGATAAATTAATGTTTTGTAAAGCACCATGTCCATGTGGAAATTGATAATTCTGTATTCACAGTTGGGTGTGACTACTGTGCAGTAAATCAGGCCTAGGGCCACAACTTGAACAATGAAGATAAAACTAAATATTGAATAGCTACTCATTTAATTGACCACCATGTGTCCTGTGCACTGAATGAGACAGAGGTTTTGTGGAAAAAATGGTATGTAGAAGATGACTATGTCATAGTGCATTCACAAAACAACACTGAATTAAGGCTGCATAGGCAACCTTCATTCTGGCATATCCTAACTGTTGAGTACTTCACTTTTCCTATAACACATTATTTGATGCAATCTTTTTCTTAGTGTACTTAAGTCTATATCAGTTCTGTTATATTCCAGCTCAGAGAATTAAAGATGCTGCTTTCTGAAATATCTTGGGTTTGATTTCCCCATTGTGTTACTCAGGTTAGACACTGGTGTCACTTCATTGATTGGGTTTTTTTTTAAGTTGAGTTACACTGGTGCAAGACTGGAATAACAGAAGAGTGAATCAGGACCTATGGGTACAACATGGAGCCTAGGAAATGGGTTTTAATAATAGATGAATTGTGGAGGGTCAATACTGAGCTCTTCCCTCTCCCCCACACTGATTTTAATTAAGCTTGCTTTGTATTCATGAACCTGGGACACCGTTTAGTAAGGAATGATATTTTTTTCCAAACTCTGAGAAGTCTAAGTAATAGGTGGCCTGGGTGCACCACAGGAGTTAGGTGTGGTGATGCTGATCATCACAGTGCCTAACTTTGATTTTCTAGATGCCTAAATGTGATTCACAAAGACTGAGTTTGTTACCTAAGCTCCTATACAATGAATGGGGAGAGATAAGTGCCTTTATGTGATTCGTAAAAACCCATCACATTAAGTAGGGAGACACCTAAGCTACCCAGTGGGATATACTGACAAGAGGGGTGTGTGGTAAGCATCCCCTCCCCCAGTAGATAAGTGCCAAAGTCCAGGCTGTAGGAAGGCACCTATTTCTGCTAGCATTTCACATATGGGGACCCTCTCTGGCAGTAGGTGCCTACCTATGTAATTTTTGCAAGAAGCCAGCGGGGTGGGGAAAGGAGGCCAACCACTTCCTTCCTTCATAACTCCTAGCTCAGTGCTTAGGTACTTATCTGGGATGTGGAAGGCCTCTGATTCAAATTCAGTCCCCCTGTTCCAATGACTCTTTATTTAGCCACAGTGGAACAGCTTCAGCGGAGAGACGTACTGAGGGTGCATCACCTAAGCATAGCCCAGTGGTTAGACCACTCACATAACAGGTGACAGATCCCTATTCACATCCCTTCTCCCCTTCAGGTGGCTGGCAGATTCTGATTGGTGGTCTCCCACATCCCAGGTGGGTATCATAACCAGTGCTAAAAATTAGGATGGTGCTCTTGCTTCTCCCTTCTTCCCCCATCTGTATTGTGTGAGCTTGCCTAAATGGACCAATCTGCTAGGTGTGCTCAGAGTCACCTTCATGTGACTCAGTTGATTGAACACCTGGTTTGTGAATTGTTCTGGGGCTAAGGTGGGAGATAGCCACCTGAATGCCTAAAAGAAAGCAGTGGTGTGCATGCTCAGAGGCAGAAATGTGGGCTTCTGAGGACCTTCTATTGCAAAAGCTTAGGTGCTGAATTTAGGTACTACAAGGTTCAGCAAGCATTTTGGTCACCACAGTGGAACCTAAAACTGGGACTTGGGCACCTAGTTCCTTTTGTGCATCCAGGCCAGTATATCTTAGCCGTGTTCACACTATGAGTTTAGGTCGAATATAGCAGCATTAGATCGATTTAACCCTGCACCCATCTGTACAACAGACATTTTTGTCGACTTAAAGGGCTCTTAAAATCAATTTCTGTACTCCTCCCTGACGACGGGATTAGCGCTGAAATCGACATCACTGGTTGAAATTGGGTTAGTGTGGATGCAATTCAATGGTATGGGCTTCTGGGAGCTATCCCAGAATGCTCCATTGTGACAGCTCTGGGCAGCACTTTCAACTTAGATGCACTGGCCAGGTAGACAGGAAAATCCCTAGGAACTTTTGAATTTCATTTCCTGTTTGGCTAGCGTGGTGAGTTCATCAGCCCTTGGAGACTTTGACATATGTATTGGCATTTCGTCTTTTCAAACATCGTTCTGCCAGCACAGATTCGTTGCTCCATACAGCGATCAGATCCAATATCTCACATTCGGTCTGTGCTGGAGCTCTTTTGTGATTCTGGGACTGTATGATCACCGCTCCGAAAGTTGATGCTAGCCTCGGTACTGTGGACACACTCTGCTGACTTACAGTGCTTAGTGGGGACACACGGATTCGACTTTATACAATCTGTTCTGAAAAATCGACTTCTATAAAATCAACCTAATTTCATAGTGTAGACATACCCTAAGAGTCAAATTTGTTGCATCCTGTTGTGTTTCACTTTGCTCCTATGTTCTATTCATTTCCAGGTCTACAATCGACTGGACAGGAATTGCTGTGGGTTCAAACCTCGCAAGGAGGATTCCTGTGTTCAGAAAGGACTGAAGCTGAAATGTGAAGATCAAGACTCTGTTGACCTGACACATATTATTCAGAGAAGGCATGACCCTAGGCACTTGGTCTTTATAGATAATAAAGGTTTCTTTGATAGAAGTGAAGACAATCTCAATTTCAAAATATTACAAGGAATCAAAGAGTAAGTTTTAGGATATCCCTTCAAATTTGCATAGGATTCAATGGGCTTTTCCTAGATCTTCATTTAGGATGAAAGTCTCTCCTCTCCTCCTAAACACACAGCCTGAGTAAAATGGCTATGCACTGAGGATGTCCCCAGAGGTTAGGAGGTTGTGAATGAGATGAGGAAGCTTTCTTTTCTTTCAGCACCCACAAAGAAGACATTGTTGCAGTAGCCCCAGTGTCTCTATGTCTCCTCCATATAGAAATTTGATTAAACTAAGGCATGGGTATAAATACTTTTGTCTCTAGGCAGGTATTATTACTTGGGAGCATCACACATATGCTAGGTGCTTTATAGAACAGATATAGCAAGATCCTTGGCATGACTGACAAAAGGGAAGTGAAGGAGAAAGGAGGATGGGGTCATGAGATCAATAAGCCTATTTAAGGAAAATCTGCACCAGCTAGGAAAATCTGCACCAATCTAACTTCACTGGCATCATTACATAGTGCCTGTAATGTACCTCTAATGTAGACACTGTGCAGATGGGTAAATTACCGCAGTAATCTCCGAGTGCAGAAACACCACATGCTGTCAGTTACTGGAATAAATTGCATCAGTGCAAGCCCTATTTATATAGCTTGCCATGCATTTACACCTGGAGTTCGCACTCCTTAAAAAAATATGGAAAAAAACCATTATAAATAAGGGCCCTAAAATGCCATGATTACTTGGTTAGGGAAAGTATTTATTGTGGTGGAATTATGTTTCTTCTTCGCTTTAAGCAATATAAATAAAAGGTATCTTTGACTGACTCCTGTGGGCATTTCAGAAGAAGTTAATCTTGAAGGGAACCTGAATGAAAAGCAAATGTACAGTGGCTATTAGCATTTTTAACAATAGCTAATGATTTTTTGCCTAGCTGCTCTTGGACCAGTTAATATTTTGCATATAAGTGCAGTATACAGTTATAATTGCTGTTCATATGTGAAATTTTAAACAATATAGACTTTCTTAAAAAAAAAACCAGGAGATTTTAGGATATTTTTGAATAACATGGCCCTGTTTCATTGGCATGTTTGGGTCACTCCTGTGGTTAAAAACTACCTTCAGTGGACACTGAAGGGTCAGAATAGAGGTCTCATTTGACGATGTAGAGTTTCCATAGGAGCTGTTACAGCCCCCTTTGATGGCTGCCAGAATGTTGGGTGTGGCCAGGATATCTCTGTGCCTGATTGATCCCTAGCAGCTCAGATAGTCCCAGAATCAGAGAGAATCAGAGAGTGTGCCAACCTATAAACACCCCATCCTGAGCTGTTCAGCTGGTTGGCTAGAATGGAGAATCAGTGCCAATATCAATGATTATGACCCCAACTCAAAGTGCTGTGGTGTTTAACTTTAAGCATGTCAGTAGAAATAAATGGGACTGTGTACATACAGCTAGGCATGCACTGAAATACCTTGACAACCCGCAACATAAATATTGTAGTTCAGAGTGATGCCAAGGCTGATAAACTCTTTTACACTTTTTCAGGTTCCCCGAATCTGCAATTTCAGTGCTGAAAAGCCAGCGCTTGCGAGAGAAGCTTCTTCAGTCTCTGTTCCTTGACAAAGTATATTGGGAGAGCCAAGGAGGTCGCCGAGGAATTGAAAAACTTATTGATGTGGTAGAAAGGCGAGCTAAAATTCTTCTTACCTATATAAATGCACATGGAGCCAAAGTATTACCCATGAATGAATGAAAGTCTTTTTATTTCTAAGAGTTACAGTTATATAAGGCAAGAACTGAAGGCAAAATTGCTTTTTCTTTTAAAATTCTTTTAATTTCCAAAATATAACAGCAAACTGATAATACTGGGGTTTTTTAGGCATTTGAAAAAAATGTTATATAATATAAAAGTGTCACTTCTCTAACTGTCTCTAAAATCATTCTTAAATGCATCTATTACTGTGTTCTTCTAACAAAGATGTCTAAGCAGTGTAATAAACAATGCAATAATTTAATACAAATATTGGACTCTCAGTCTTTTAAACTTTCTTTTATTCTCTCGGTTAAGGACAGATCTGTCTCCACTGGATTCTTTTACCAGGTATTTCATAATTAAGAGTGGGATTTTCAAACACACACAGCCTTGGACAACTGCTCTTACCGAAGACAATGGAAGTTTTAGCATTGATTTAAATGGGAACAGATTTAAGCCAATGCTGAGCAGTTTTGATTGAAAATCCCAGTCACAAAGTATAACCACGCCTCTAATAGAGAACATTAATTCAGGTAGTTGCATTCTTTCTTGTTTGTTTCTTTAGAACACACAAACTTCCAGTGTCTCTTATGGCTGGTATTTTTTTTATTGCATATGTGATATTGTGAGATTTAGAGACCAAATTCAGCTCTTTGGCAAGTGGGTATAACTTCCATTGAAGACAATGGAAGTATGGTTTTGTTGACACTTAAAACAGGTAAAAGAAAGAATCTAAGTTTTGCTTGGAAACAAGAGTCCCATGACACTTTGCAGTTAAGCTAACTTTAAGGAGTGAAATTTTACTAAGCGGTTACCTTTAGCATATTTTGAAATTGCTGCAACAGATATTTTACTAACATTAAACACAAAAGTGTGCAAGAGGAATAATAAATATCATTACCCCAACAAAGGAAATAAATAATAACTAAACATAAGGTGTTGAGGTAGTTGGAAAGTTACAAGAGAATGGGGAACTTAGAAAATAACCTAAGACTTGGTCTACACTAGTGGGGAGGTGGGTAGGGGGTCAACCTAAGATACGCAACTTGTGCTACATGAATAACACAGCTGAAGTCGACGCATCTTAGGTCAGCTTACCTGGCATCCTCATGGCGGCAATGGGCTGCACCATTGACTACGTTTGCATCTCTTGGCGAGCTGGAGTTCCGGAGTCAACGGGGAGCATCTTTGGGGATCGATTTATCGCGTCTAAATGAGACATGATAAATCAATCCCCAATAGATTGATCGCTACCCGCCAATCTGGTGGGTAGTGAAGACATACCCTAAGATAAGAAGAATGTATCAAAAGGAATAAATAAGGGTTGGAATGGTAAACAATAGAGTAATAAGGATATAATTACCCTAAGAAATCACGTGAATGTAAGACCATCTGGAGATTGAATGCAGGCTGTCAGAAAACTATGAGTCTTCTGCAGTAGTTGGTAACTATGTCTCTCTCTGTGTGTGCTGTCTTTATTAACTGTTAAATGAGTAAACCCAGTCAAAGCTGACTTACCTGAAGTTTGTTAATTATTAAACTAATCCAGATTTGAAAGAACCCCTCTCATTAAACACATAGACATAAACGTATAATCACAGTTAAAATTTTTAATCAATTGCTGGTAATCAATTAATAGTTTATCAATAGTCTGCTTATGCCAGCACTTGGGAAGGACAAATACTTCCTCCCTAATGATTTATTTGGACCAGATTGTCCAAATTGGTCTGCAGATTATGTGTCATTTTTTGGTGTAATAAATATTTGCCATTGGAATTGTTTGGTACTTATGGATCACGTGATAGATTTCTGTTCCCCGTTGGACTGAATCCAACTCTAAGAACCAGATTTCCAGTGCAGCTAATGGTGATTATAAATTCAATATTAACTTTTTGTATGTTCTGCTATATTAGAGTACATATTTTTGTTTCTGCAAATGTTCCTGGCAATAAACTCATTTTCAAGAATTCTGACAGAAAGCAAATATAGAAGGGGAATGAATGTTAAAATTAGAACAGAAAATAAATGTTGTTTCTAGTATTTTCTTAGTTCTGAATGTTGCCTCTGGTGTTTCATTAAGAATGTCCACTGTTCTTCAAGAAGATACTATATCGTTAGAGATGGGACGAATCATAAAACATCAGTGGAGCATATCCTCAACTGGTTTAAATTGTTGTAGCTGTGTTGACTTCAAAAAGCTATGACAACTCACATCAGCTGAAGATCAGTCAGCAGTGTTTCTGAATAGAGGGGGTATTGGGAAAGCAAGACATTGTTCACCATTCATCTCGAATAAAACTTTTCCTAGGTCTTCATGTGCTTCCATGGATAAAACATAAATCAGTGTTGAATACTGTAACAATATCGCTGCCCCCAGTACTCAATAGACATTCAAGAAAGTTTTTTTTTTTCCCTTTGGAAGTGTAAGAAGGTAGTTTCTATACGTACCCATTTCTGACAAAGTATGTGCAATAGTATTTTTCCATTATGAGAAATTTAAATACTGTTGATTGGGTTTTTTATTTAAAAAGTTTTAAATGAGGTGAGTTCTATCACTTACAGCTGATTCTACTCTCATTTAACACAGTGTGAATCAGAAGTAATGTAAATTGGGGTTCTACTGGCAGGAGAGGAAAATCAGACCCTCAATTATGCATTAACTTATGGATCAGATGAGCCAAAACTTAGGGAAAGGTAGTGATCAAGGAGGAGAAATAAATGGAATTCAGACAGGATTTTGATATATTTTAATGGGTGCTGGAACAAGGGGTGCTGAGAGTGCTGCTGCAACCAGGGGTGCTGGAAAAATTTGTATAGGGGTGAACCAGACTGTAAAACCTGTATATAATGGAAACAATTTCAAGCCAGAGATTGTGGCAGTACCACTAGCACCCCTAATTCCAGCACCTGTGGCCACACCCCATTGTTTGCAGTGGTTTCGATCAGATACAGAGTTTACAGTTTGGTTCAATGGCTCTCAGCACCCCCGCAATACAAATTTTCCAAGCATTCCTGAATTAACTGATTTTTTTGCTATTGCTCTTTATATGGAATTCTGTTTCTCTGGATACTGTCTAATGCTTGTGTGTGTATGTTTACACATTTTGTATATTTTGTCAAATGCAATGCCAATACCCTAAGCAGTTTCCACAGAGTGTCAGATTTCTGTCACGCTAATAACACTGCCAGTGTTAACTTCTCCAAACTGGTTGAGGGAGAATAGAGAGTGAGTGGAACCATTGTTAGCCACACAGAGAACTAGACATTACTCTTTTCAAGGGTGATCAACAGGACTGTCTGAGGCCAAGTCTACATTACCCGCCAGATCAGCTTTCAGGGATCGATTTATCATGTCTCATCTAGATGTAATAAATCAATCCCCAAGTACACTCCCCATCAACTCTGGAACTCTACCGCTACGAGAGGCGGAAGCAGAGTCGACAGGGGAGTAGCAGGGATCGACTCGCCACTGTGAGGACCCTCAGGTAAGTTGACCTAAGATATGTCGACTTCAGCTACGCTATTCACATAGCTGAAGTTGCGTATCTTAGGTTGACACCTCAGTCCCCCCTAGTGTAGACCTAGCCTGAGATGCAGGTATTCAAATTCTGTGTCCACTTCAGCAACAATTCTTTCTGGTGTTTGTGTAGGGCCATCCACCTACACATTATTTCCCATCACTGTGCCTTAATGTTTCTATATACAATTCTTCCTTCATCTTAAGGGCCTCATCTTGCACTCCATATTGAAGTGCATACCCCCTATTCATGCAAATACTCCCATTGACTTTAATGAGTACTTATATGAGAATGGGACATAAGATCAGGCCTTGAATTATTACTAATAGTGGTGATAATAAATACAAACCCTGGGAAGCAACAGTCATCTTTGGTATTATTTGTCATATCATTGTTTAATATGGTGAATATTGAATACAGTATTGTTAATAATCCAAAAAATAATGATTGATACAGGGCATAAGAATATGGAATAGCTGAAGTAAGCATAACTGAGTTTATAATTTACAAAAGGTGAAGGATTTCTCAGTAAACAAAAGAATTCTGTACATTTCAAGTGTACTTACGTAACTGCTTATGCAGTGGTTTCAGCCAAACAAACATTCTGCGTAGTTTATTTGCTGCTAATATGCTCAGACAGAAGAGATCTGCTCTCACCTCAACAGCCGAGATAAAGCTTACAGTTAGATTAATTGACTTCATTTTTAAAACAACAACCTGACAATGAAATGACACTTCTGTCTGAAAACCAGAATAAAATGAATCCATTAAAAATAAGCCCTGCCGTGCCTGTGTTAGGGATCCACAGTCAGCAAAGAAACTGTAGACGTTTGCTTCATTCATTCATTCCTACATCATCTGTGCTGGCCTTCCTTCCATTTATGGACATATGGGACCAGACATAGCTTCGTGTTCCACATTAGTTGGAGGGTGTAGCCAATGGCAGGAATCCAACGTCTGTGGGTGGAGGAAGATGATTGTGTCATTCTTGAATCTGTCTGAAAACCAGAACCACATAAAATGGATTTTTTTTTAAAAAAAAGCCAAAGGAGACTATCACAGATTTAATAGTATTGAAAGACTGAGTACAAAACAAGTAGCATGGCCACAGATGTCTTGAATCTCCTCAAAAGTGTGCCAGCATGTTTAATAATCTTTTCAGAAGTACAGAAGATGAGAATTTTTGCTCATCATAGTGGGAGCAATATTCTTCCTTCTTTTTCAAATTATCTAAAATATAGGATATTGCTCAAAAACTGTCCACAAACTGCATGATTTTAAAACAGTTTGTATATAGAGAGAGACTAAATTAAGGGACAAATTTCCACTTGGCCAGTAACTCTGTACCTGTAAATTCTGGGAATGGCTCTTTAAATATATGTAAATACCTTAACTTGTTTCTAAAATGTAGTCAGCTGTGCACACAAATAGTGATTTGTGTGTACAGTTTGGTGTTTACATGTACAATTGCCTGACTTGTGAGTACAAATGCCAATTTGTATATCCAAGTGGGGGTTAACAAAATTAAAAATTTCCCCCTAAAAAGTACAGTATCTCCCTCTGAAAATATTTCTGTATAAGAAATCATTTAGATATTAAATGAAGAAAAAAAATCACAAAATACTTGTTATCTGTGTGTGAATTGACAGAAGCTGGAATGGGCGAGAGGGGATGGATCACTTGATGATTACCTGTTCTGTTCATTCCCTCTGGGGCACCAGGTATTGGCCACTGGGCTAAATGGACTTTGGGTCTGACCCAGTATGGCTGTTTTTATGTTCTTAGTGACAAAGAGTCCTGTGGCACCTTATGTTCTTAGTTAACAATAGAATATTAGTTCTGAGATGGTTGCTTAGCACTGTAAAACTTTATATTTAGTGTTACACCCAGCACTGAATCTCTTTTCTCTTTGACTCTGAGTATTTTAAAAATGTCATTGTGGTGTCTTTTATTAATTAACACTAAAAAAAACTGTCATAAGCAACAAATCATTTAGGCAGTTATTTCTGGAGTGTGTATGTGTCCTGGACTATAATGAAGAAAATGAGTATGTTCACTGGGATTTTTAGTGGGATCCCTGTGATTTGCAATAGTACCAAGATCTGAAGTAATTATGACTCTTACAGTATAGTGTTGATGGGATGATATTTTTAAAAGAGTTTTAGCCTTGAAGATGCTTCTTTCAAGAAACAATCCAGATGAGATTATGAAGCTTTTCTTGTGGAAACATTTTCTAGCCATTTACTCATGAGATTTATCATTCTTTCTTACCAAATAGAGTTGACTAGCAATGAAGCCTGTGAGTTCTGTGGTGTTACTGTAGCTTAGTCTTATGCAAGCATTTTTTGTTTGAATAATGTTTTTAAATTTGAAAAGAAAAACCCACAGCCATTTGTGGTGATGTTCTGATGTCAGAAAGGGATAATTTAGAGTGGTGAATTTTGTAACAGAATGTATGGGCTTGGGAACAAAGAGCTGAAATCCCTGTCTCATGGCAGCTAAGTGGATAAAGTAGCCCAAGAGCTTTTGAAATCTCTGGTGTGTACATTTCTTCAAAAGCAAAAATTATGCTAATAGGCAGCACTAAGATTTGTAGGCATTCTTCCTTCCCCATGCAACAAGTAATCTATATAGTTTTACAATTCGTATTTTTGTATTTGCAACCCCACGCTCTGAGTATCCTTAAGCCTCTGACTTCCAGATGCTTGGACTGGATGACAGAGGTGGATCATTAGATAATTGCTCTGTTCTGTTCATTCCCTCTGAAGCATCTGACATTGGCCATTATCAGAAGAGAGGCTACTGAGCTAGATGGACCCAGTATGATTATTTTTCTGTTCTGAAGTTCTTATGATTAATTATAATTTTGTATTTGATTGCCTTAACATTTTTCTATATTTTAGATCAAATTGTCCCCTTACCTATACTGCTATAAATCCACAGTACTAAATGAATTACATTGTCAATAAGAACAAAATTTTAACCGAACGGGGTTACAGAGGGCCAGATTGTGACCTTAATGCTGTGCATGGAGGGGAACCTCCACTTGCTGATGTTAAATCTTCCATGCAGATGGGTCCTGTCAATTTCCTCTGCAGCACCATCCCATCTCTTCCCAGGACACATTGATGGTTTTCTCTGGATCAGAAAGGGGATTGGGCCTGGGTTGAGTGGGGGCAGGGATGGGGAACACAAATCATGTCATCTGGCACTGCAGGGATTAGATTGCAAAGGTAATATACCCTGGAATCCCAGGGATTCTTCCATGACCAGGGACCTGTTTAAAGGACTGGGGCTGAAGAAGTCCTGGCAGCATGACTCCAATGGAGTGGGCAAGGGAGCTGCCTGAGATATGAGCTGGAGCAGAGGACAGGACATCCAGTCAGGTGACACTCAACTTCTGCTCTTACTCTGAGCTCCAGACAGTCTCCTGGGAGCTACAAGATTTCTGAACAGGCTCCAGAATTAGTTCCACCCCCAAATCTCATAGAAGAATTTGGATGATCCAGTGCAGAATTTGGACATTTGAGATCAGTAATTAAAATGAAATACATAATAACTTGACATCTGCATCACTTGCCATATGTTATGATACAAATTCAGAGTGAGACAAGTACTCAGCGAGACGAAGGAAGCTGTAATTTTTCAAGATGTGCCAACGTTTTGGTTATCTAAAGGAATATGAGAAATTACTTCTGTTCTTCCAAAGATGGATAAGATCCAATTTTGTGGAGCAGTTTGAACTCCAAGCCCACTGTTTCCAACTTATTCATTATCATTTCAGGTTTGTAGGGAGCTTCATAACAATTTTGCAAAGTACTTCCTATGAATTCTATTTCTGGAACATGATGTGATTGATCATGTATTGTACCAATCATATTTTCATTGAAAATCTGAATGAATTTTTTTACAATAAAAATGTAGCTATCCTCTTCTTTCATAATGTATGTGAATAGCATAGGTCAACCGTGTGGGTGTCTCCCAGGGAATGACAAAAACAGTGTCATTAGTCCCCTTAGTGATGTTTCTCTGAAGTTTAGTTCATCCTTCTCTTCCTTGATGATCGCTGTGTGTAATACTAATAGGTATAGACACTTTATGTGAACGCTATAGTTAAATACACAGAGAATGACTAGTGAGCTGGGACCAACTTGATCTGAAGACCTTTCAAGTGATAATATCCTGTTCACTGCATCCAGGTTCTTATAATATGCAACTCTGGTAATTGGCAAATGGTGCTAAATTGATTTACACCATCTGAGGGCCTGGCACAAAATATAGAGCAATATAGCGAAGATAAGAAATCAGTCATAAAAAAGTAAATGAAATAGACTGGGTGATGTTGTGAGATGGATAAGAGATGGAAAAAAACGCCTCCTAATGTGTGGCAGTCTGCCAAAGGATGAGAAATGAACAGTAATTAAATGGATACATAGTATAAAAACCTTCTTTCACTATGTAGCCCTATTCTTGGCAGACATTAGATTGGACTGAATTTAGCATTTGTCATATCAATATGGTCTAATGAACTAAAACTGACCTTGAAACAGGTGAATGAACTTTCTCTAAAAAATTTTTCTCAGATTATCAGGACCTTTTTTTTGTTAGCCCTTTGCACTGTACCTGTCATTTAATTATGTAGACATCCTCTGCTAAGGAATGTTATCTCTGCCTCCTTCCACAAAAACATTAGCCTGGCAGTTCCTGGAGGGCTGCTAAGCAGAATAAGCATGCTTTATCAGTGATATTTTTCAGCTTGCCATGTGAAACACTTCAAGATTTGGATGGAATTTATTAACAAACTGTTACAGAAAATGGTACCAGTGTGAGAGGCAATTTTATGAAGTGTGAGAACTATGTCTGACAGATGATAAAAGCTGGCATTTTGAGAAGCCTTTTTGGTTTGGGAACTTCAAAAAACAACAGGTCATACTTCTTAATTCTCTGCAATACACGACATATCAGAGAGAAAAATGGATGCCATTTTCTGCCGCCAATTTCTCCAGAAAAGGAAATGCACACTCATATCGCTAAAAATGTTAGCAGGCTTAACAACACTAGCAAGGTAGCTGTAATGCAACTGTGGTAAACTTAAACACAGGAAACTGTTGATAACCAAACAGCAGCTAATTTTTTATTATAAAAGCATTGTGCTCAGGGAAGATAAAAGAATTAACTATTTGAAATGCAACAAGCTCTAGTTCTGAAAACCTTCGGGTCTCTCTGACATCTCCTCATAAATGTCTAGCCATCAGCTCCATCATGAAGTGGGTAAAAACAGAGGTCTTAACCTTCCCCCTCAAGCCTTCTTTTCTCAGTCACTGTGGCCAACGCCACCATCCTGATTGTCACTCTGGACTGTATCCTGGGCATCATCTATAACTCATATCTTTCCCTAAGTCCTCACCTCCAGGGTCTGTCTAAATCTTGCCAATTCTTTCTCAAAATTCTGTCTCTAAGACACAACCTTTTCCTATCAGCTAAAACATGCACTCAGGCCCTTATCTTGTGACATGATTTACTGCAACATCCTTTTCTCTGGCCTTTTCAAATGCAGTCTTGCCCTTTTCATATACATTCAGAATGCCGCTGCAATGATCATTTTCCTAGCCTGTCACTAATCCATGTCACCCCTCTCTTTGCAGCCATTGGCTCCTCCTCAATTGTGTTAAAGGTAAGCTACTAGGTTTACTTTCAAGGCTCTTCATGGCCTATCCCCACCGTACCTGTCATCTCTCATTCATCAAGTCCACCCTCTGCATTATCATCTCATCACAAACCAGCCCACAAATTACTGTTAGCTAGATCCTGATTGACCAGTGGTGTAGAAAGACCAAGAAGTGACTGGGCAGAGAGACTGAACTTCCCTCTTATTCCTAGTGAACATTCCATTAGGAGACCTTTCTTGGGCAATCATAAGCTTGCATATTGTTGTCTATGCTATGAAAAAAAACCCCTCAGTTCTGGAGGTCTTAGGCCAGCAGCTGTCAAAGGACTGAATTAGTTATAAAACTAATTTTCCTTTGACTTTCTCAATCTGCCTTTGTCCTCCACAAAGCAGAGATAAAGGAGACATGTGGATTTTGGCAGATCCATGGCGGTATTAGCTGCTGAAGAGTCACTCTGCAGTCTGGGCATGATGCTACCTCTCTCCAGTCCTCCTTTGCAGTGATCGCTAGCATAGCCCAGTGCTTGAGTTGTGTGCTGACTCACAGGCCTTACTGCTTAGTGCTTTGGGATACCTGAAGCTGGAAATAGGGTGAAGAGCCACCAAAATCTATGCGTCTAGCTGTAATTGGATGCATAAATGGCTATATCAGCATCAGCTAATCTGATAAGGTAATTCATGCGACAGAAGTGTTGATATATTCTGAGAGCTACAAAAGGTCAAAGAACAAAAGAGGTTAAACCCCCATTAAAATCACAGCCTTCCTCTTCATTTTGCTTTGTGCGCTTGTATGTCTAAACTTGAACTTGAAATGCTAGTGTGCAAGTAGATATAATGCTCAAATACAGCTTTTGTCATCTTGTTAGTGTTTGTGTTCTGAAGCAAGAGAGCTGAAAGGCAAAGAACAACAGATTAAAGCTCATGTAGTGTCAACACCACACTGGGAAACAATTCTTACCTTCCATCATGATGTGAGTGATAATCTGCATGGCTATGGAGAGCTGACACATTTTTTTTGGTTACACTGTTGCCTTAGTGCTAAGGTTTCTCTGATTTTCTCCTGTCAGCTTTACCACCCATTGGTGATATCCTTCACCTTCACAATAGCTGTTTTGCTACTAAGAAAACAAAACTTACATCTGTTTCAGTGCTTTTTGGCATCCCACCTTCCACTCATAATTTAGAGCCATATTTTCAGCACAAATGCCCCATGTCTCTGTTTTTTAAAGTATAGTTATAGTCAGGAAAAATAAATCCATTTACTTCCTGTGGATGGTAAAATTCTGCCAATGTCTGACTAAAAGAGCTTTGTGTGGATTAGGAGGAATAACAGAATCCCACCCTCCACCCTAAAAACAGGGAGTGGAGAACAAACATAGCTTGATTGTAGCTAGTGGTTCAACCTGGAGGTTGGGTGGATGATGTAAGTCATAATATTAAAAAGTGAGGAATATTATTGCACTAGGGGCTGGCAGGATCTGTTAGCTATTGCTTTCCAAACTTTTTAACATGGTATTTTTGCAAAATATGTGTAATTTTCTCGGGGTTTTATCTGGACTCTATTGAATTACTCTTTCAGCCAGTTTTTTTAATGAAGTTTCTTGTTTAGGAGTCACCAAAGTGAAATATGCTTTCCATTTTCATGTATGGAATTGAATCTGTGATATTCACTCATAAGTATAGTAGATGAGGTCAATGCCATGGTCATATATTTATTTAATACTAGGATGAGTGATTACAAAAAAAAAATAAAAATAAAAGAGTCCCTCTAAATAAACTCTGTTAGAATCTGCTGAACTGCAACATCACAGGTTTAAGTATGACACATGTACCCTTACAATGTGATTGCAGCCTGGAAAAGTCCTGCAGACTGGGAGACTTTCACTGGAGTGCATGGGAAAAGAGAAGCTATGCTTTCCTATAAGGCCAGCTCCGGTCTCTGCTGCCTGCACTCTATCTCTGGAGCATGAACTTTACTGGCATCGGCACCAGATTGTGTCTGTTATGGTGCGGCATCACAATTCAGATTTGATCTGCCAAACCTTGGCTCTGATCCTGACCATAAGTGGCAAAATTCCCATTGACAAAAATGGGAGCCATTCTGTCTCAGTCTAACTCTCTTTATGTTCATTCATCCATTGTACTTTTGCTGGTTAAAAAAATATGGTTCTGAACAATGTTCCTGGTTTGAAGACATTCCCAGGCTTGGTTTTCTCCATTCTTCTGTTTACACAGACATATATCTCTGCTCCATTCAAGCACACTTTCAAGTAATATTTTATTTTGAACTGAAATGAAAATTTTCAAATTTTTCATGAAAAATGTTAAAATGTCAAAGGAAAATATTAAAAATATATCATTTTTTATTCAGAATTTTTGTGTGGGAAAGCTCTAAACTAACTCTTTGGTCTGCATATCAAAGTAATGGCTAAAGTTCAGTGGGAGTGAATGTGTCTTTTTCCTAGTTATGTTATTACAGAGAACCACACTTTCAGAGAACAATTAAGATGTCCTTTAAAACAACATGAGTTCCTAATAGTGTCTAGATTTGGTAGTTTAAGGATTAAGGTATCGTGTGAAATAATGCAATAGCAAGTTTGGTGTCTTTCAGGCTACAAAGCTGTATAACTTTCATGGTTTGCACTAATGGAGTTGACTTCACATCCTTCCATTGGGGAGGGAGCCAAGAATTCCTGAAACCTCACAGAAATAGCTGATCCATGTAGATCTTGTAGGATATGCAAAGGCAAAGGGCCATCTGCCCAGAGCTTCAATGCCACTGCACTAGTTCCCACAGCCCCATCCTGTCCCTTGTTCAGGACTTCTTCACCAGCTGTTGCCCCTCAATCCACCTTAGGAAAAGATGGATTATGGGGTTCTGTATTGCCAAATTGAATAAGTTACTGCTGAATGGATAAACATTTTTGCATCCGCTGAACCTGATTTTTGCTGAATTTCTGTCCTAACCAGAAAAAGTCAGATATCTTACAAGGGAGTCTGCTCCCACAGGCAGATTTCTAAATCAGTTTTGAAGACTTATGATGTACAAGCACGATTTGGAGAACCTTCTGACCTTTTACATGTAGAACTGAACATCTGGGAGAATAAGTCTCTGTATCAGGAGTGCTTTCTTTTCTGCTTGTTGATATAGTGCCTAAGTGTAATGGGCACTGCTCTTTGACTGGTGTTATTGGATGCTACAGTAGTATAAATAATAGTAATGGAATAAGGACAAGTAAAGAAAAATTGTGTGTTATGAGATGACAGAGAATATAGGAGTAAACGAAGAAGGAAAGGAGAAACTAGGAAAATCAGAAGAGAAGAATTCAGTCCATGGCATCTCCAAGCTTGACCAACCCACGAAGGTAAGATTAAGATTAAGATTTAAGGTAATCTTAAAGGTTTAAGAAAATCTTAATCTTAAAGGTTTAAGGTAATCTTAAAGGTAAGATTTAGCTGAGAAAAATACACTCCAGCAGTATTGTTGCTATAGCAAGGAGACCAACTAAAATTTTATTTATTACTTATTATACCAGCTCACCGTACTTAGAACCTTTATCCAAAGCCCTTGAAATCAATGGAAAAACTCCAGTTGACTACAACAGGCTTTGGATCAGACTTATAAGATGCTTCAAGGATTTACTGACACCACATTTAAACTAGATAGCTTTAATTTATTTATGAAAGGATTTGCAGTTCATATTTCAAGTGAAGTGAAATAAATAAATATTCAACACGGAAAGTTAATCTTCAGTCTGATCAGTTTTGATAAATAGTGAGCTATATTCTAGGCTCAGTTACAGCTACACAAACTCATTGTCTTCAGTGGGTTGGAATGTGTAAGGGAAGGCCTAAATTGGCCCAAAATGTTTAAAAGAAAAGCATGTGCAAGAAGTTGGCTCTTGGCAACAAAAATGTCCCTTTCATCTCCTGCTTTTCTGAAGGTTTTCTTTTTCTGTTATATCTCTTTGGGCACTTGCTTCGCATAGTGTTTTTTTCATTGTAGCTAAAAGGATGGAAAAATGTCTCAGCCCAAAGGTCAGAGCTGTGCATGTTTTGCTCCATGTAGCGATACGCACGGAAGAAAACTGAAGACAGTATGTAGCTCTCACATTAGATTAGACAGGTGACTTATTAATTTGGCCACTCAGCAATTAGTGTGTGTCCTTTCTTGGCTAATTTTAAATACTTTCAAGTGAAGGACAGCAATCAACTACAGAGAGAGAAAGGCCATATCTGGAGTATTGCATCCTGTCTTGGGCCCACCACTATAGAAAGGGTGTAGACAAACTGAAGAGAATCCAGCAGAGGGCAACAGAAATGATTAGAGAGCTTGGGGACATGACTTATGAAGAGAGCTGAGGCAACTGGGCTTATTTAGTCTGCAGAAGAGAAGAGTGAGGGGGGATTTGATAGCAGCCTTCAGCTACCTGAAGGGCTATTCCAAAGAGGATGGAGCTATGCTATTCTCAGTGGTGGTAGATAACAGAACAAGGAGCAATGGTCTCAAGTTGCAATGGAGGAGTTCTAGGTTGGATATTAGGAAAAGCTATTTCACTAGGAAGGTGGTGAAGCACTGAAATGGGTTACCTAGGGAGGTGGTAGAATCTCCATCCTTAGAAATATTTAATGCCCAGCTTGTCAAAGACCTGGCTGGGAGTATTTAGTTGCAGTGGACCTCTGAGGTCTCTTCCAACCCTAATCTTCTGTGATTCTAAGAATCTATGAGTGATCAAATTCCTAAAATACATCCAGATCAACCACTAGAAAATACTGGCCAAATTCATCCCTGCAGTACTTGCAGTATATATATAGAGAGAGAGAGTCTGTTTTTTGCTCCCACTAAAGTCAAGGAAAACTTTGCCATTGATTTCAATGAAACAAAGAAATCAGGCCTTACCTGATTCGAATTGTTTGATTTCTTAGTAAAAGGGGAATTATTTTGTTAAGGAAAACTTTAGTGAGCCCCTTATGTCTAGCACAAAAGAAGTGTAACTAAGTCATTCTGCTAAACACATCCATTCCACTTCTTTGGTTCATTTCATGGAGTGGTACAGCTTCAGTTTCACAGGCAATCATAACACTTTTGTGATGCAGTGATGCAAGCTCAGCATCCCCAAAAAGTCTGTTTAAATTGTCCCTCTTGATAGTTCTACTGACATAACATGGGATACTGTTAGGAAAACTTGTGCATATTTGGGGCACTATTCTGCAATTTTTTCACACTGAAAACTCCAATAGACCTCCATACAAATTTTGAATGCAAAATCAAGGGTAAGTAATAGAACAAATTTACAGTGTATATCTGTCTCCTTTGCCTTCCTAAACAATTTTAAATCAGTCTTAGTCTATTGATTTTTTTAGAATTAAATTAAATTAATTAAGTTTTATAACACAATTTATTAAAATCTTTTTTCTGGATCAGTTCATGCAAAGCTCAGCCGATGAACTTTTCTTTTTGTTAAAAAAAGAAAAAGCAATTTTTATGGAGTGAGACAAAATTATACCAGAATCTCTTACAGAAAAAGAGACTTCTTTATGCAAACCCAGCTGTTTGGAGCCGTGCCAATGCATGTCCTGTAGGAATGAACCTATTTGTCTAAATAACTGTAAGACTTCATTTTCCATTTCTCAAGCTTGATTAGGACACAGAGCTCTTGTAATGGTGTATGGCGAGTCAAATTAGCAACTGCAAAATGAATCCCATAAAGAATCTCCTTGCAATCTTTGTTCTTGCTTGATCAGAACTGATCAGCAAAGATTCTATTCAACAAACATTGTGGGCTGGCACCCACAATCAACTAAGATAGTGAGATCTTGTAAAAGCAGTGAGAAAATTGTCCATGCCCCGAGCAAATTTGTATAAATACAGGATACGCATAGTTCTAGTATCAGTTATGTTGCATAACAAAAAATATCTTCAGTATTAACTAAACAAAAGCCTTGTAGAGAAGGAGAAGGATGCTTACACTATCTTTATTATCATCATACCACAGAGGGGACATGGTTATAATAATAATGGAGATCAGGATTTACTAGTTGTACTTTTTACATAGAGGAGGAAGGCCTTATAAGAACTTTGGAGTTCAACAACTAACTAGGGTAAAGTAGAACATCTATATACTACAAACTCTCACTGTTTTTTTTTTTTAAATGGATCAACTGTAGCCATTCCATGGTTAATTTTGAAAATAATGTCAAATATAAGCAAATTTCAACCACCCTAAATTATCCAAAAATACATTAATCCCGCAAATATTTTATATGCTATGTGTCACCATAAGAGTTTTTCTGGGAAGTTTGGAAAAAATCAGAGAGGAAAATATGGGGTTTCAAAATTTTCCTCATTGTTCAGGTTTGTAAAGTATTCCTGCCATTATAAGCTCATCGGGCACTAAATTTACTGTTTGGTTTTGGCTTGCTGAGAAGTGTCTTTTAATTTTAGTTGGGAATACAAGGATATAGAGAGCTGGTTGTATGTATACAGGGCAAAGTTTAAAATATAGATAATATAAATGGGTTCAGATAGATAAAATATTTATAATACAGTACCACTCTACTCCTGATTCCAGGTTTTCCTCCATTTCAGGGGGCTGCTGAGCTGAGCCAATAGGATTTGTGTGTATTTAAGATGTGTGGGGAGTGCAGCTGGTGGAGATTTGAGACTGGGGTGAATTACAGGGACGAAAAGTGGGAATCCTTTGCCGGGAGTGGGGAGTGTTTGGGAGAAATGGAACAGTGGGATGGAAGCTGAGGGGTGGGGGGATGGGATTTGGACTGGGGATAGATGTCTGGGAAGTATATTGATATGTATTCCCCCATCTCAGAATGGAGGGCTTTGAGGAGACTGCAAGAGGGAGTTCATGGAAAGGGACAATAAACTGGTGAGTCAAGAAGCGAAAGATGAAGGGGGTGCAAGAGGCATGTGAATTGGGGACAAAGATCCTGGTTGGGAGCTGAATTAAATGATAAAGAACAATGATGGATTATCTAGAAGTGGGGAACTAAATGGATGCCCCAAGTGTTCCGTTCAAGGCTTTTAATGACATCGGGGTGGTGGGGGAGTTAAATCTGTAGAATTTTTTGTCAAAGAGTGGGGTTTGGGGTTTTGTTTTTGTTTTTCAGGGGAGAAGTGTTAGCTGGACTTCACTGAAATACATCAATTCTTTTTTTTAGTGGAGATATTTTAGTGTGAGTTTAAAATGCCTGTCAGTAGCTAAGTGAGACCTGTGACAAGCAGACTGGAGCAAGACCTGAACTGGTCTGCTAGCAAAGCTGAAAATTCATATTACATGCTGTCATCAAGGCCATTTGGAACAACGAGCATCCCTCCCACACATTTTTTTTTTCCTCAAGCACTGAGATTTCAGTGAAGTTGCACTGTGGTAAAATTGGAGGAACTCAATGATAAATCAACCCCCCATCTCCAGAGTTGGTGCTTCTTGGAAAGTTGAAAAACCATTGTACAAGATATGCAGAAAATTATAAAGCTATGTTCCCTCCTTCCAGCAAAACACCACTTTTAGTGCTATAATAACCCATCACACTAAGTAGAAAGACAAAATATGTATATAAATGATCTTATATTATGCAAATCAAATTTTCATTTCACCACCTGTAAATAAAATATATAAATACACTCACCTATAGGGCTAGCTGAAAAAAATCATTTTGCAAAATATTTAGTGAGTTCAAAATTTATTTTTGTTCTGCACTGGTAGGAAAAGAAGAATGTCCTCTTTTTTAAAGAGAGAGAGAGAGGCTCTCCCTTGGTATGTGGAAGACTTACATTCAAGTTCTTCCTGTGTTTCTTTTCCTCTCAATGATTTTGAACAGAAATTCTACCTTGGACCTGAGGAACCATCCCAAAGAAAGCTTCTGAGAAACGTTTCAGTTTTGACAAACTGGCATTTTCTGATTGAAAAAAACATTTTTCCAAAAAATTGCAAGCAGCTCTACTCATTTCTAATAAGGGCTTATTAAAAAGGTTAACAGGGTAGAAAGAAAATGTATCTTGGTTTGTTTTGCCAATTTATGTAATGGTATGTACAATATTTCCAATAAGTAAGGGACAAGGGTAAAGAGTGCAATCCCCTTAATTCCTAATTGTCTTTAATTTTGGTAATGGTGTTGATGGAAATATACTTTACCATGGTAACCTAGAGCTACCCAAGTGTTATGTTTGGGTATTTCTTCTCCCTCTCCCTCTCCCCATCCCACCTTCTCCCTCCAGTAGGGCAGTCATGCTTTCAAAGACCTTTCCAGAGAGATGCTACTTTGGTACAGACTTTACCATATCACCAGGAGGTTCGGGGTCAGGGTGTGCAGAAGGTGCTGCTGTTGTCTTCCCTCTCAGGTCCCTGGTGATGGGTGGGCTTTCAGGCAAGATAAGGGTGATGGGGACACACTGAGTGCCAGTTGGCTGAAGCCTAATGAGAGGTTGTTACTTAGGGTAAGCTGAGCCAGAGAGAAAGACTGGCTGGGGATCAGGGTTTAGTTTATAGTTCAGGCGGTGAAATGCTATTACTTCACTATATAAGCCAGTTGTTTTAATGACACTAAATCATTTGTTGGCTTCCCTTAGCAAAATAAACAAACCTTTATTATGAATAATGCTAATGTCTCTATTATTATTAAAAGTAGCCTATATCTCAGAGCCTATGTATAAGATTTTTGTCAACCATTTAACTAAAGGGATGGGAGAGTTGCGGGAGTGGGCAAAGCTAGACTTAAGTTTTGAGGGAGTCAGTTTAAACTGAGAAGGCCTAAACTACTGACAAATTTACTTGTATCTTCCAAAAAAGAATTTGGTGATGATAAACATTATTTGTGTTCGTAATAAAAGAGATTTAAATCATCAGAATAGCAAACCACAATATCCCTATTTACCAGGTTCTACATAATATAGTAAATCTCAACAGAACTGACTCTTTTTAGTTAAATATTTTTGTAAGAGGGAATCTATGGGGTGAAATTCAGACTCCACTGAAGTTAAGAGTCACTTTTTTCTATAGACCTCAGTGCGGCCAGAATATCACCCGTGTTAAATAATATAGAAGAGTACTTATAACTGTAATACATTATATAGAAAAGAAAAAAAATTGTTAATTCTATTCAACAGTGCAGTATATTGAAAAAGCGATTAATAAATGGATTCAATGGTAAATAGTCACACTTTGCAATAAAATGAACCTGGTGATATTTTTTCCTCTAAGGATAAGTTAGAAATGTTTTTCCAGTGGAAAAGCGAGCTAACCTTTTTGGTAGTATGTAATTTCCTTGGTACAGCTACACAATTATATATACTGTGAAGAGAGCACAAGTGCCAATTTGTGCTTTGTTTTTTAAGTATAACCATACAAATGGAAGAAGTTAAAACAGAAAATGCTCACAAGGGCACACAGAGTCCATTCTGTGATGTATGTGTACTGTGTATTAAAAGTTGGATGGAATGGAAAAAAGAGAAGTTAAGCAATCTACATGGTTAATCTATATTAATTCTTTAGGAAAAGGTCTTATATGTTCTTGCTAGAAAATTTGTTTGCTGGGGTACTCACAGATAGAGAATGTTGTTGTGGTGCAAACACAATTCATTTTAAAAAAGGGAAAAACACTGTGTCAATTAGCAGTATTCCCTCTGGATTTACACCAGTGTAACTGAGGTCACAGTTTGTGTTTTATTAGCCCAAACTATACAAATGATTGTTTTCCTGACAAATAAAACATCCCGGGAGATGCCTGTTAAACCTGATTGCTGGAAGTGCAATTATGTCAAAAACAAACTATAAAATTTAGATTTGAAGGGTAACAAAGCTGATAAATCATCATTAAAATATCATTTCTATAGAGCAATGTGGTCCGAGAAGAATTTGGCAATAATACAATTGCAACATTGTTTGAAAGTGAGGAGTATTTTTTAAATTAACTTATTCTGACGATGGCTTGATACATCTTACCCTTAATATGTGCGTAGGAGGATTTGAAAATGCAGTCAACAACAGCCATATGGCATAGTCTTGACTAGAGTCAGACAAGTAATAAAAAAATAGTCTTTGGATACATTATTCAGAATATATAATGGCATTCATCAAATCAATTATTGTTGCATTCTTTTGACAGATAATTTACCCAGCGGGATGAAAAAAACAAACAAAAAATTCTACAGATGATAAATAATTTATAAAATATACATTTGTAACATTTGACACATATTAATATATATTTGACACATGTTAACCAGCCAGATCTTGTCTTGACTCTTGATGAAGGCCATGTGTTTTGGCAAGCAACTATAGCACTATATCTTCTGAAAATAAAAGTAATCTTTACCTAATGATGGTATAAATTTTGTTTTCATATGTAATGTGCCAAATTCGTGGGTCATATCCCCTATATATTTTTATCTTTATTAGTGTAAATGCTGGTGTTAGTATTCAGTATGAGTGACTAATCCTTTTTTATTTTTCCGAATAGCATCAAGCTGTTTGCCTCAATTTCATGACTGTGAGTTTCATAGGTTAATTATATGCTGTGTAATGGCCAGTCCTCCACACACTTTAAAATCAAGTTATTCATGTGTTCAAGTTTTTCACCTGCTTAAATATTTTCAGGATCAGGTCTTTTAACCATTTTTAAATGTGTTGTCTATTAATTTAGAGTTTCCTTATTCTTGTATTATGTGAAAGGATGAATAGCAACTGACCTTCATGCCATCACCCATTATCTCGGATATGCTTCTTCAATAATGTCCCTTTGTCTTCTTCACCCTAAACTAAAGTTCTAATGGTTTCAATTCCGCTTTCTATGAAGTCCATTCTTGTTGCCCTTCCCTGGATTTTTTCTATTTCTACTAATTTCCAATCCATGTGTGGATATCGCACCTTATACCTGTTGTGAACCACTGCTGGGGCTACACATTAAAGAAGATGATGCAGTTAGAACTGTGTTTCATCAAAAGCTGAGTCTTTTGAGATGTGAGTACTCTCTTTTCACTTTCTTTCATCCAGAAGAGGAAGATATGGCACACCGATTTTAATGGAAGTTAAGGGCAGCAGGACTTTGCGATATTATGGGATATAGAGCAGGGAGGAGAGGAACCTCCACCAGGTTTCTCCTCCAGTACAAGTGGTCAGGGAGTAGGTGTGCAAGGATGAGAGGTATGTGTAGCCTTGTTTCCACCCATCCAATGCACAGGCCACATGGCTGAGCTGGCAAAGCAAGGGAAGTATTAATATTGTGCATCAAATAAAGTCTGGTGCAGATTACTTCTTCCTTAGAGCAAGCAGGAAACTAGAGACCAAATTGTGAACAAGTAGGCCCTGGACACAACTCCATGCTACCTCTTAATTGCGGATTGTGGTAGTTCCACAATCAAGGCCTGAGGTAGTAATAAAATAAAAGTATTATACAAGATAGCAAAAATCAGGAATGTAAAATATAATTGCATAAGACAGCTGTTATTAGATATGTAACATGTCTACATGCTTCAAATTGTGGCAGATGAAGAGAAACAAAAAATATATCCATCGAGCCTCTACCTCCTTTGCTTTTCCTACAGTTTTCTGTCTTTTGATACAGGGTGAAACGAACAACAATAGTAACCAAAGAAGAAAAGGACAGAAATGTTGATGTCTGGAAGGTACAGCTGGGCTATGGTGGGAAGTATCATTTTGATGCTGCTAATGCTATTTCTCAACTAAGTTCTCCATGAAATTACAGCTGTGAGCAGGCGGCAGTGATCAGCTCTTCTCTGGCTAAGTTTGTACAGCATGGGGACTGGCCTGTCATAGGATCTGCAATGCTTTTTCATGCTCAGATGAAAACCTACTTTTATGATGGCAGATGTACATAAAAAAAAGAACTTTACAATAAGACAGTAAAGTATTTTATTCCAAAGCCTTTGGTGTTTTGGTTTCGTTTCATTTACACAATGTACTGTATGACTGAATACATCTTTAGAAAAGAGGCCAGCAGACATAATTTCATTTTTCTCCTGTGTAAGGAGTTGAGGGGAAGGGCGAAGAGGTTTTATAGTAACTGGAAGAAAGAAAAGTACAAGTCTTTTTCTTGTTCCTACCACTTTTTTTTTTCCATGGAGAATTGATTTGATTCTTCTCCAGACATTATTTCCTGTACTTACAGAAAGGAAATATTTGTTCCTTATTTCTAATGCATAGAAATTCTGTAATGGCTTGCTCACAAGGATGGAAAATGTAAGGAAATAAAGACTAATTAATTCCTTTATGATCAGAATTTATTCATACTAGAAAGTTACCCTGGTATTATATATATAGCACAGTGGAAAATCCCATTGCACCTAGACAAGTTGGGGGGAAAAAAGCTTTTCTAAAAAGGAGACTAATTTTGAGCAAACTGGGAATAAATTAAATTTAAAAATGGACTACAGAGAAGTTAATTTACTAAAGAGTATTGGGAGACTAGTTTATACTGTACTCAGCTCACAGGGAATTATTAGCATACTGATGGCTCTCTCTCATTGGCACAAATTCATTGTTGCCTAAGCAGGTGCTATATTCCTTTGAAGCCCATGAAGTTATAGCTGTCGGTATCAGCAGCATCAGTGATTCCGGCATGTAGAGAGAGGAGTATGCCAATATTAATAATTTAATTGCTTTAATTAACAATATTTATTGTGATTAACGGGTGGCAACCAAATGACAATTTAAGATGTCTCAACAAAAAACTTTAAATGTTATCTGGGCAACTTTTGTCAGCGATTACTTTATTCACTACATTCTTGATGCCATAGCTACTGCATGTATAAAGAACAACCGAGAAAATCTAAGGTCTTGTCTACATGGGAATGTTTTACCAGTTATATCAATACAGTTATACAGGAAAAACCCTTCTCAAGTGACAGAAGCTAACCCCCACAAAAAGTGTGTTTAACCGGAATTAGAGAGGGGGCTATGCTGGTATAACTATATTGGTTATACTGAAAAAACATAAACAGTAACCTCTGGCTTTGTCTAGTTTTACTGTTCTTCCATTTGTCCTGACATTGTTGACATTAAAAAACAAAGACAAGGAGAAACATTGGCATTAGTTGCAACATGATGAAAAAACAGCTGCTGTTGTTTATGTTTAATCTATTAACATGACTTAGAGTTATTGTTTGGGAACTTCTCTATTTAAGTAATGAAAAACTTGGCTTGGGTAGCCGGTTCTCTCCCTGCTTTAATTAAAAGAAAAGCTGTCAAAGATTACCTAAAAGCCTTCATTAAAACAATTTCCAGTACTTTACAATGTGCTCACTACAGCCTTGATTATGGTTTGCCATCCTGTTGCTGGGCTGGAGAGCAACGTCAGCTGTAAATATAACATTCTCTTTTTGCTTCTTTTCCAGCTGCATTTTCCCAGTCTCTTGGTCCACTTTGAGCCAGAAGACACAATAAACAAGAACTCTAATCTGCTCCCTTATTTCCTCCTGCAAACATTCATTTGGAGAGATGATGCCTAACGTAAAATTCTTCCTTTCTGTCTCTCATCCCCATGCTAGCTGCTGACCTTACTGAACATCCAATTTCACTTTATACCATAATGTTAGAGTCACAGTCATGATTCAAACCAACCTAGAAAAAGTTACAATTCCTATTTGTACAAAATTGATCTTAATGGAGGAGCCATTGTGCTCTGAGCATTGGAATTTTGTTCTTTTTTGCATTATTTTAATAGACCAGATACAGCTCCTTTCCCATTTTAATAGGTGCTTATAAGTTGTAGGTAAAATGCAGTAACATTCTTAAGATCATTTTTAATTGATGTAGTTGATGTCTAGCTTGTCACATAACTGATGTCTATCTGGCATGAATTTTACACTTCCATAGATCCTGATGCAAATAAGGAAGATAGCATGTATGAATGCTAATGCCTTTATAGTGCTTTGTTTTTAAATAATTTCATTGTAATCCTTAATATGGCAGTTTTATTTAACTTTGTCATTATTGATGTGGATGAGCATAAAAAAATAACACTAATTAAACTTTAAAAATGACCCTAAATTGGGAGGAAACACAAATACCTGTGGGGACAATGAAGAAATTAGGCTGACTAGAAACATGGCTGGAACATAAAAAAAAATGCTTCAGTGTGGAAAAAATGCAGACCAATGGATTAAGAAAAAATAATCTGAAACACATAGGGTCAAATCCTGGCTCCACGAAAGTCAAAGGGAGTGTTGCCATTGACTTCAATGGAGCCAGGATTTCCTCCATTCATTCAACAGGAGGAAAAATATATCAATCAGTAATACTGAAACAGACCTAATTGTGATGTAGTACACCACATTACACACACATTTGCAATATGATCTGGCTGCTGCAAAAGGCCAACATGAATTTTTTTGGATGTAAATGTAAATGCTTTGTATCATGAAAATGGTAGGTAATTGTCTCGCTCTTTATGAATCTGATTCGTTTGTACCTTGAATATTGCACTGAGTTCTGTACACATTATTAGCATAGACAAACTGAAAAGAATTCAAAGAAAACTAGCAAAACTGATTAATGGGCTGGAGGGATTGGATTATGAAGATAAAAAGAGCTAAATAATATGTATTACTTGGCTAAGCGATGATTAAGTGTGTGGTTAAGAGAGCTATATCTATCTTCAAACATCGGAAGGGTGTAAACATGAAAGAAGAATACAGTATTTCATATGGAACATGGGGATATAAATAGGAGAAAACTAAGAGAACTAGGATGAAAATAAGGGGGGAAATTAATCTGAATACTGAGATACATTTTCTAACAGTGAAATGTAATAGGCTATAGAAAAGTTTCCTAAGGAACGTGGTAGACCCCAGTACTTGGCAAAATAAAACTAGGCTGCACAATACACTAAAACATGAAGGGAACAATCTTTCATTGCTAGGTAGATGGTGTCACATTTCCAGGGCTAACTGCACCTCTGTCCCCTTCCCGGTCTCTCTGAGTGCACAACCCTCCCCCTGCCAGGTGTCAGGCCTTGTGCTTTTTCCTAACCTGGAGTAGAATTTTGCAATGCTCTGAATCTTAGCCCATGCCCTGGGGGATATTACTCTGTATATCCACCATTCTTACCCAGCAGATCTGTCTGAGTTCAGGCATGTGTAGTTCTTCCCTTCAGGAATACAGTGACAAAACAGCTTCCTGAAAACCAAGATGTTCTTTTATTTTGGCATAGGAACAAAGCATTTAGAGAAAAATGATTTTACAGTGAGCATTCTACAGGCATGTCTGTCATACGTAAAGTCTTGCCATCCCCTGATGGTAACTTAAGTTCTTCTGATGCATTCATTCTGGTTCCTGTGCTTCAGTGTGGTTTTCCCCCATTGATACTACCCTCTTTTAATCAGAGTTCTTTTGATCTCCTGTGTTTGCTGGCCTTTTCCTGTCCTGGTTCAAACCAATTTTGTAGGTTGGCTGGAGACAACCTACAGAAAGTGATAGTTCTGGCATTATTCCTTAGCTCTTAAATGTTTGCAGAGAGATGGCTCTCTTGAGCCATTCTTCGCCTTCACGCTTGTTTTTTTCCAGACAGACCTTTGCTGAGTTAAACAAATATAGTCATATGTATAACACACCAATAACAGGGCAACATACAGTGTTCACACATTATCACAGGACAGCTCAAGCTCCATCACTAATGGGCTGAATGATCTATTTAGTATTAGACATCACTAACTGCTAACATTCTAGAACAAAGATACAGTGGCTTTAAAACATCAATTTTACGAGTATATTTGCATGTTGCAGGGTTGCTCCAAGACATACTAACACCAAAAGATAAAACCTGATGATCAGCAAAAGGAAGAAACACACATTATTTTTTCACATATACATTACCCACCAATGGTCAGTGACCTACATTTTATCTTAGTATGCTATGTTGTTTCCTTAAAAAAAAACACGGTATGGGGTATAATGGCAGGTGACAAGAATAGGGGGACTGATAGCTGAAGGAATTAGGTGATTAGTGAATAGAAATTGGGTCTTAAAACAGTACGTATCTCAGTTTGAACTGTGCAGAACTGTTTGGAGTGTTTGACTATATGTCTGCCTTTGATAAAGTGAAAAGGACAGAGCTGAACACAGAAATAGTTATTTTAAATTTTAATACATATTGTTCAAATAAGTGGAAGCTGCTGCCTTCCTTCCCGTGATTGGGCAGGTTTGAAATCCCCGCTAAGCCACAAGAAATTATCAGTTAACTCAGAAACAAGCGTGCTATTGTTCACAGGGCTCCCTTATGTCAGCGGAAAGGTTTAGATTTTTAAACCTGTATGGGGCAGAAAATGAGAATCTCACAACAGGTCACACCATCACTGGTTCATTCACCTGCACATCTACCAATGTAATATACGCCATTATGTGCCAGCAATGTCCCTCTGCTATGTACATCGGCCAAACTAGACAGTCTCTACGAAAAAGGATAAATGGACACAAATCAGATATCAGGAATGGCAATATTCAAAAACCTGTAGGAGAGCACTTCAACCTCACCGGACACACCATAGAAGATTTAAAGGTCAGCATTTTGCAGCAAAAAAACTTCAAGTCCAGACTGCAAAGAGAGACTGCAGAGCTGCAATTCATTTGCAAATTTGACACAATCAATTTGGGACTGAATAGAGATTTTGAATGGCTAGCTAACTACAAAAGCAGCTTCTCTTCTCTCGCTATTCACACCTCCAGTTCAGCTGCTAGAGGAACACCTCACCCTCCCTGATTAGAGATAACAAGCTGGTTCAGCCTCATTGGACTAACCTTGTTATCTCCCACCTGGTTCTTGCCTACCTATTTATACCTGCCCCTGGATACTTCCACTGCATGCATCCGACGAAGTGGGTATTAGCCCACGAAAGCTTATGCTCTAAAAAAATTTTAGTTAGTCTTTAAGGTGCCACAGGACTCTTTGTCACTTCTGCAATTCCAGACTAACACGGCTACCCCTCTGATTCTTGACAACAGGTCACAGCTCTAAAAAGATGAGTGAAGGATGAGCTCTTGGTAATAAAAGTAAGGGGAATAGTTTGTCACTAGCTGGCAGTGGCTGCTACTCCTCCAGAATTTGGTTTACACGGCATCCTGCAAATGTCCTTGTAAATCCAATCTGGCTTGTGTGCAAATCACAAGCTCTACATTCATAAGGGTTTGTACTTTTGTGAACACAAAATCCTGTTTTAGTGTTTCCACGAGCACAGCTTTTGCTTTGTTGCAAGCTAATAGGCCTTGACAACTCCCATTGCTACAGCCTGATGCCATCACTTTCAATAGCTGTGATGTCAAGATGGTAAAAAGCAAAGAAAAAGCCAGTCCTATAAACTTTGAGATAATCAGTAATTGCTTGGGTGGATTCCAATTCCCATATGCACGCAGGCTTCCTCTGACTCAGTCAACCTTTCCACCCACCTTTCTCAACCTAAAACAATCGTTTATACACTCTACCCCCACTTTCTCCTCTGCAGAGACCAAGCGGCCTGGTCAGTCTATTTTGAAGAACATCCAAAACTATCATAACTCCCCCTCCATTCATCATAACCATTGGTTTGTGAATGTAGCAGTGTCACCATAGTTAAAATTGTAACTAGCTTATCATTATTATGATTTTTGGCATACTCTCTACATTCCTTTAAACTGATTCTATGTACTTTGAACTTTGCATGTGTGGTCTATGCCAAAGGGATAATTTTTGGCTTAATCTGAGGTGAATCATAGAACTATTACTGAGTAAACAGTCTTAAGATAATAATGCATTTCAGTTTTTGAAAAGAATTCTAGCACTTATTGATTTTCTATCTAATATAAATGGATTAGCCTAGAAATGTCAAATTTGCTTAACTCAAAAGCCTTTGAAGAACTGTAGTGCAAAGAGTTTTGAGACATTGAGATATTTATTTTTGAAGTTATTCACCTTGGTAATAGCAATGAATAAATCCTCTGACTGCTAGAATTTTATACAGTTGGCATATGTGTATGGATTCTAACATACATACACATTACATATGTCTTGTGATGTCTTCAATATGCTGATGACATCCAGTTGTATGTTTCTCTCTCTTTTGATACAGGCAGTACAACTGAGTACCTTTCCCAGAGTCTGGTGGAGATTGATTCATGAGAGACAGTGAAGTAACTGAGGCTCAACCCAAGAAAGACAGGACTGATACTGGTAGGTAAGGGGAAGCAACTGTGAGCTAAGGCAAAGATTATATCTCTCCACCAATTGATGGTGTATCTCCACCATGTGTAATGCATGTTCAAACCTAGAACTCTGATTAGATGTCCTATTATGACTGGATAATTATCTTCCAGCAGTAAGGGTAAACCCCTACTGTTGGCATAGGCAGTGTTTACACTGAAGAGGTACAGCGCTTAGGGTAGGAATACATTAAATTATAAACGTGCTAGGTCTTCCATAAATCCATTAATTTCAAAGGAATTACTCCATATTTATACAAACTGTACTGAAGCTAGACTGTCCCATCGTCACATTTTGCACTGATGAAATCTGCTATTGCAGTGTGTTAGGTAGCATCAGGTGGCAGTGGTGAGAGGAGGATTTTTTTATGTTAACAAATATTTTTAGAACAACCCATTACTCCAAATCTAATATTATTCTTATCATGTGATTCCTATTCTTTTTATACACTTTACCATCAATCAGCTATTTCAATTCTTGTTGTGAAGCTACTGTTGGTTAGTCTCGAAGAACAAAAGCATGAATACCTTTTGATGGTACTTTGGAGGAAGGATTTGGGAATGCTAATTTCAGTTTGAGAACAAGTCTGGCTGTTGCTCTTGCATTTTGTTCTGAGGACACAAAGTTGGGATCAGTGAGAGAAAAATGTATGATGCTTTTAGAAGGAGATTGGATATTACTGATCATTGACTTTTTCTCACTAAAATAGTAGGAGGTGTATTTGTATAAAAAGTGCACTGGGTGAAATGTATGAAGTGAATGTTTTATACACAAAACAGACATTAGGTTATGCTCTATGTCTCTTCACTTCTGGAAGTTGCAGAAATAAAAAATATGGGTCAAATTTTGCCCTTACACCTGTGTAAACCTCACTAACCTCAATGGGTAGCAATAGATTTGTATGGGTTTAAGTGAAGGTAGAATTTAGCACAATATTAAATAGTCTCTCTCTTTCTTTCCCTCTTTCTTTGATTATCTAGCAAACAATGATTTGTTATATAGAAGGAAATACAGATACTTCACTCATTATGTTAGTTAAAGCCAATAGCATTTTTTTCTTATTTTCTATTTTAACATGTTTCTTTATTTCACTTTGTCACTATCTATGTGTTAATAGGCAATTTTGGGACCTGATTTTCTACCTCCTGGCATTTTTGATAGACATTTTTCTTCTGTAAACATAACTTTGGGGGCTAGAAAAACACAACATTTGAAAAAAATCATTAAATCAGATTGTGAGCACAGGTTTGTGTCAGCCTTCATAAGGGTGAAAATGAAAGTTTTCAAATCTGCAGCATGTGTTGCACCACAATTTAAAAGTAAAGATCAAAGCAACAACATCTGCCAATCAGCTCTGATCTCCATTCTCTGACTTCCTCATTCCTTTGAGTGTGCCCATCAGATTTTGATTTTTTGTTTAACATTTGTCTGTACAAATGCTAAATTCTTTTATCTATTTTTATTGAGTCCATGAGAATCTTTAGAATCTCTATCAAGCTTGGCAAATAAAGTGATTTTTTTCCCCTTCCATGTTTTGTTGCCTGCTTGCAGCTCTCAGCTAAAGGCAGGAGCCCTTATAATATCATTGAAAAGGAACTCAAATGCTGAACTCCATTATTCTAGAAGGCATTGCACAAATGGCTTTGTTTTTAAAATATGATATCACCCTGAAATATGGCTCCTCGTTGTTGCAGCTAGTGTTGTGACTTAAGTGCAGTGGAATGTAAAACCAACCTAGTTTAAATGTTTTTCATTTTTAGCTCCTGAACATGGTTTTGAAGGTATTTTAACTGAAAACATATTTCTTAAATAATTAAATTCTTGAGGCTAAATTCATCTCTGAAGTAGTTCTTTGATTTGATAGTCTGCTCTCCCTACATGTTTGGGTTGTACTTGTTGTTTAATGTGTGCCCTATAAACAGGAAAACCTGTGGATTCAAGGTCATGATGTTCTGAAAATAATTTTGGCCTTCATCTTTCACTTCCTTTTCCTGCTGGACGTAGGGAAAGGAGAATATTGTTTTAGTGTAGTCTTTTGCCACTTCTTCCTTCCTGAAACTAAGCTGGTGATTGCACCCTTTCATGCTCTAGCTGGTCAATTTATGAGGAAAGTCTAACTACCTCTGAAGACATTGACATTGTGAAGGCTCATTGCAAGGTAGGTTGAGGGTACTTGTAGAGAACTAATATTATAGTCAACTTTCAGAGACAGGTAGAGGTAGGCTTCAACTCATGGCATGAGAAAATGAAATTACATGATATTTTTATGAATTGATTCTGCAGATGTGGGTCTCCCTGCAGCCTTGTTCCTAGATTGCAAATCACAACAGATGATTAGTATGACTTGAACCTCCATGGTTATGTTAAAACATGGTATTCAGCATAACTTTCTCTACTGAGTTTTATTGAATCACACTGTTAAGGATTAATGTGGGAAATATTCTGCTTAATGCTGTGAAAAATTCTGCTGCAAGTGCTACATTTAGTAATGACATGTCCTATAATGCAGTTCTGGCAGTCTATTCTAATCAGAATGATATTACAATTACCTGTGATCTTTAGCATCATTCTGTAATACTAATTCATGTACAAACATGAACTAAGTTTAAAGAAAAAGCTGTAGAAATTATTAAGACTTAACTATATAGAGATGACCTGCGTCATCTTCCCTTCCAGTGTCATGTGACATTGTGCTGTGCTGCAGCAGCTATGGTATGTTTAAAGAAAAAAAGTTTAAAAATATCTACTTATAATTACTGTACAAGTATATACCTCCTGACAAATACAGGGCTATATGACTGTTTGAAGCTCTGCCACTGTTTGATAAACGATAAACGAGTTATTCCGTTGTGATTTATGCTAGCAGACTCTTTAAAATAAACCACCACAAATTATTATTACATCGTGTTCAGCTACAAATGATTGTTAATATGGGGGCAAAAATTATGCAACTCTATCAGTAGTTTTGGAGGCTGTAGTAAACCTACTGTTACAATGGGGCTTTTATACTTTGGGGTGACCCCCATTGAGGAAATTTACTGCACTGAGGAAATTCATGACCAGATGCACAATTCAGCTTAAGCAGGTCATGTAACAAAAAAATAGAGTTGTACTTTTGCCATTCAATTTGATCAATTGATTTTTCAGTTAATCATTAGCTGAGGTACGTCGGCATGAAACCTGTGACCTAAAATAGACTCTTTGGCACATTTAGGACACATGCAGTAGAGCTCAATGGTGGGGGTACATTTTTGAAAGGAGCTCATGGGACAGAAATTGAGATAAAAATTGACTTGATTTTTGAAGATGATAACCACTACTTCTGGGGAAACCAGTTTTGGGAGGGTCACATAACCCATTTAACTAAAATATAGCTTCAATAGTAGGCAGCTGAGGCTTTAGCATGAAGACATTTTTAAAATGACTAATAACATTTACACTCTAGAGACTGCAATTGCTCCTCCAGCTGAAAAAGTGATTCACACTGGAAAATAACATTGTCAGCCTTCTGCTGACAATCCGTATAGTTCTGCTACGCAAAGTTGTAGAAAGGGTTTAGGGGCCCAGCTGTGGTCCCCACTGTACAAGTGGGATATGCAGTGGAGCACAGCATTGAGTTTTCTTGCTGCTGTAATGGTAAAAATATGGAGATAAAATTATAACCCCCAAAATGTCAAAGATGTTTTCATTTTAAAGGCTTTGAAAAGGAAAGATTTTTTTCACTGAGTTAACATTTTTCACCAAAAATAGTCAACAATTTTTGGTTTAGAATTTTAAAAATTTTCTTACTTTTTCTCCCTTCGCCTTTTTTCCTTTTCTATTCTTTCCATTCCACTGCTGAAAAGGGAGGGGGGAAAAAGGGTGGGGAAAGGAAAACCAAAAATGGAAACTCAGAAAATGGCAACAATTTTCATTTTCCCATTTCACTAAAAGAATAAAAAATATCAAAAGAATAATAGCAACAATTTCCAATTTTGAAAAAAGACAATGTTTCATTGGGAAATATTTTATTTGAAAAATTGTGACCAGTTCTAGTTGAAGATCCTCATGGAGAGTATTAGGGTCTCAGGACTACAGATCAAAGGAAGAGAATTCCTTTCCACCTCACTCTGACTAGAGATACAGTATTTGGGTTTGATGTACTGGATGAAAGGATTTGGGCCCATATATAAAATATTTCTCCCAGAGTTGATCACACACAGTGCCAATTTCCATGTATACATCAAGAGCAAAATTGGAATCTAAAATAATTCTGCATCACATATTGCTACTGACTATCCAAACAAAAATTAGTAGTTTACTAAAGCCTGCACTTCCTTTATGCTACACTATAGAAATGAGAAACAAAGGTCAAAATCTGGAACCTATTTTTGGCTGTTATTTCAGTGCAACTGAAAAAATGCAGTATTTTTTTTTCCTGCTGGGCAGACATGAAAAACTTCCAAGTTCAAGAAAAATGCCTAAAAAAAAAGTTGAAATTCAGTTCATATCTATACTTTGATTGGTAATCTTGTTAGTGTAATATTGGTGTGCACAATCCCAGAGGGGTTTGCACTTAGTGTCAGATATGGAATACAAACATCATGTATGAACTAAGAAGATAACAAGAGTTAATTCTGAAGTTGCTCTGAAATAACTGAGAGGAAAAATGGGCTCTGTATTTGAAGTATGCACATGTATCAGTGATTCTGTAGTCCTGTAGTAAACGTACAGGCACAGTGGGGCCATTACATCTTTTGGGTGAGGACATTTACATGCATAATACTATGTATCTTGTACTATCATGGTTATTATAAGGGTTACACAGAAATATAAGCCAACATATAGGAGAGCAGGATTGAACCTTTATATAGATATGTACTTTATTTTTAACACTTATTTTAAGGCACAGTTTTTGAATGCCAACAAATAAATGTTCAGATATATGTTCCTGGATTTATGAGGTTTTTAAAGTTTTGATAATCAAGTTGTCTATAAATCATTTAATTTCTACTTTGGAGGAGTCATATTTCCCAAGGGTAGCTCACTCCTTAATAGGACTGAGAGTCTCATGAAAATGGCTATTTGGAATCCTTCCAGAGATTGTGTCAGCTTTGCAACCATTTGCTAAATGTCAGAGGGCAAAAAGCTGCAGTTGGGTCAACAGGGCAGATAGTTGACATGGCAGAACAGAAAATAATGTAGCATTTGTGACTTCACCTCTGATTCCCCTTTTTTAATGAAGGATCTTTTTTTCATTGAACTGTCTATGTGAAATTCAGAAATACTTTTGTTTTCTTGTTTTCTACTGAAAATGTTCATGTTGCTGACAGTTCCAGTCAGAGGGCTGTACTTATAAAAAATATGGGCCATTTTCACACAGAGGTCACATTCCTTGTATGAAAAAAATGTGGAGCACTTAAAAAAATCCATGTAAAAATGCTTTTTTCCCCATAAATTATCCACTTTATTTTCGCTGATGTAACTGGAGACATCTGTTATGTGTAACAAGGGCTCATAAATCTGCAGAAACAGAGAAAAATGACCATTCCTAGATCTCACACAAGATACATATATTCTTTTCATACCCTGAAAAATGTGAATTTCCCAAATGTAGGGTCACAACATGTGCAGTGATCCATGTTGCAGAGAGGCTGAGACCGACAGAGGTACTCTGTTGGGTGCAGTCACTTTCCTATTTCAGGATAGTTACTCACATTTTATTAAAAATCAATCAGAATAATTGACAGCAGAAGTTATATTCGTATGTTATTGGTAAACAGCAGGAAGATCTGAAAATGAGAATGCTGCAGAGTATTTTTTGTTATAGGCAAATTACTGTAATGGTTATCTGCTTCCACTTTTCTTTTTACCAAGAATAATGTCTGGAAGAATATAGCTAGATAGTGCAAACTGTGTGTATTTGACATTTGTTTATTGAAGCAATATTTTGTTGCTCTGCTATGTAGAGAGATGAGGGACAGAGGGATTGTGCGTGTCAAAATTTTGACTAGATGGTTTTGGAGGTAGAGCTACAAAACATCTTTATTTTATTCTTCTACATTCAGAGAGTACTTGTACGACCTTTGTAAAGTGCATTTTTGTAGTTATTTTTGGTGTCTAACTATTCATATTTAAGCTTCAAAGCTTGTCTGTCTCACCAACTGAAGTTGGTGTAATAAAAGATATTAACTCACCTACCTTGTCTCTATAATATCCTGGGATCTGCAAGGCTACAATAATATAAAATATATATTAACGTGGAGCAGACAGTATTAAGTCATTCAGTAAAATTAAGGGTAAACACTACCCCTCCTAGCACGTGTGGTGATTAAAAAAAAAAGGAATAAGAAGTTATTCTGTAGTATGCAAGCAGTGTTACACATGATGTGGCTGGCAAACAGAATCTTGCACGTTGCATATCATGCACTGACAACTACAGCCTTCTAGTGTGACAAAGCAAACTGCATTGTCAAATGGAGCAGGCATTAAATCGAACATCAGCAACAAGCACTAGATGACATCACTTGCTACTCCTTTTGAACTTGATCCAAAGGCCATCAGCCAATGGAGTTAATAGAAAGATGCCCATTGATTTAGTGAGCTTTGGATCAGGGTCTCTAAAAGGAGTGGAAATATGCAGTTTTCCAGCCCATGCACAGAGCTGGTCTGAAGCACAGCATTCTGGTCTATGGAGGTAAGGTTGCCTTTACATAAGACATCTGCCAGTGTATCTGTGCATGTTCTGCTGATAGTGCTGCACAGATTTCATGCTACAGCCAGGATTTGGCATTAGTAATGATAAATCTTTCTCCACAATTTCCTCATAGTTCACTTTCTAAAAATAATTGGGTCTAAAAATGAGCTTCTCATCTTCTAGCTCATTGCATCTTCTCTCCCTGCTTCCTCCATCTTTTTTGACAATTCTGTGAGCCTCCCTGTCATCCAACCTTGCAATCTTGGGTTATTTTTACTTCTGTCTTACTTTCTTCCTTCACATCCCAGGCTTTCATCAAGTCCTATTGCTCTCAAACCCCCCGAAATGTCTTCCTCCACCTGCTTAAACTGCAACTTCTACCTTTATCAAGATACCTAAAACTTGCATTTCTAGTGTTGGGTTCTTTTTAAACAGATCAGCCTCCTCCCCTAAACATCCAATCCTTGTTAAAACATCATAAGAAAGGGCACAAGTCCAACGTATTTTTTTGTTGGACTAGGCTTTCTTAACTCCTGCAAGGTTTGCTTCAGATGGTCTTCATGGACAGCCTCTGCATCATGCATTTCTAGGTGTGGGCATTGGACCAAGCAAATCCTGCATGCACGTAGGTTCTTTCAGTGTTTTTAGTATGTTTTCTCTGTAGTGCTTTTACCTTAAGAATAAAATTGGCTCACATAGAAAGTGCTGTATGTTACCTTATAATGGTGGGCAATCACTCTGTTATTAGTCTCTGAAGAGAAGGCAACACAGGAATAAGACAGTGAAGCCAGGGACCTGTTGAACATGGAAATACCCTGGTCAGAGAGGAGAGAGATGTGCGCCTCAACCTAAGAAAGGCAACAGACAAGGAAACCAGCAGCTTGAGACTTAGTGCCCTTTCTGTACCTTAGAGAGGGAGCACAGGTGTGGTTGCCCTGGATTATGACAATAAATCTCTGCGTTCACAACAGAAGAGCAGGAAATGTGGAGATGGTATGTGGCTTTTGTTTGTAGTTTATATCTTATGTCATGCCTAAAGTGTGCAATATGGTTTACCGACAAGTTTGAAGACTAAGGACTTGAATCACTATAAAGGAACCATGACTACCCTCCTGGGGAATGCCTCTGATGTAGGGGAGTCCTCAGAAGGCATGGAGTTCATACAGAAAATGACAACAAGGTTGTAGGAAAGGGAGGATTGGGGAAGTGCCAATAGTGATAGAGAAGAGATGAAGAAAGGAGGGCTTAAGTGAAAATAAATAGGCTTATAGGTGTCCAAGTCACCTTTTTAAATGGGACTAAAGTGTCTGTTTCACTTAGGTGCCTTCAAAAATTTTACTCTTTGTGTTGGCCTTCAGTTCACATACTTTTTGTGGAATCCTTCAAGCTGAACCCATAGCTTAACCTCTAACAATTTCACTTATTAGGTGTGCTTATGCCAGGCAAGAAAGTAATAGCGACACATGTTGCAGTGTGTGTTGTGTCCTCTTCTAGGAACTAGTTTACATGGAGGATAGTGGCCTATTACTGTTGTCAGCTAACACATTTAGCTCAAGTGATGGAGGGTTCTGCTGTGGCCCTCAAAGCCATAGGCTGAAATCTTGCTGATCAGTTTTGTTATGAGTCTTTACATAATTTACTGTAGTGCAATAAAACTGGGCACTAAAATGAATCTGATAGAGCCTTTAAATTAATATTTATCAGTCACTCCTCATTCTTTATTGACTGAAAAAACCAGAAGCATTTATATTATTAATTGAATGTAAAATTAACTAGAAATTGGGAATCCTGGTTGCACAGAAAAAAAGAGACAGATTAAGTATGTTGTAATATAATGAATAAACATGCAAATAACTATACCTAGAAATCTGTGTAGGGGGGCACTCTCTACCAGCCAACAAATCTGATGAATTGCACTTCTCTTTTTTTCTGTGTGAAAGAACACTATCCTAATTCCCAGCAGCATAGTAGTATTTCTTAATCTTATCTACCCATTAAGGCTCATTAGATGAGGCAGGAAACACAGTCACTTTGTGACTATTACTGATGTCAATATCAAGGCCATTGTGCATGTGACTATTGACTGCTGAGTATAGCGAAAGCCATATGATTATTTGGAAAACTAGACTTTTCCAAGTAGGCCACTACTGCCTATTTTGGATGTACAGAAAGATTACTATTCATTCTACCATGAACTGGGGAAACACTATGAAAGTATTTTCAAAACTTAGATAAAAATAAAGAGACGTAGAATCAGAATTGCTTGGGTCAGAAGTAATTTTGTTGATACCCTGCCTCCTTATAAACCTTCTAAAATATTATAATTTTTTAGATTCTGTAATCAAAGGGAAATTACTTGGAAGCCTTAAAATGAAAAAAAAATGTTATTTTTAGAATCTTTCTACAGTATCTAAAGAATCTAAACTGAGCAAAATGTATTTTTCCTTCCATAGCATGGATGAGCCTCAAGAGATTTCCTTCCTGTAAAAGACTGTCAAGCTCAACATGATATTCTGTGATGCTGAGCAGCTTTGATTTATATTTCATAAGGATGTCTCCTTCAACAACTGGAAGATATACTGATGGATTAGTGACTGAAGGAAAACTTTGCCTGAGGGCAGCATGTAATAAACAGAAAGTGAGCTAGGAGAGTATAATACTAATTATTGTTGAAAAGTCATGTGGAAAAATAACCCTTCCCTGTAGGACATCTTGAAGATCACCAGCCTTTGGAGATTCTCTTTGATTCCTGTCCATCATCTGAGATGATGGGCATGATTTTTTTCCCCACACAAAATTTCACACGAATTTTGGACAAGGTGGAGGTGGAGGATGGGAGGGTGCCATCTCCTCATGCTCCCTCCTCCACTTCTTCTGTTTCTGCAACTGCTTCAGAAGGAGAAATGGTGGTTCTGTAACCTCTTCAGATAACAGCATTAATTAGCACCATTCAAAGCAAATAAAAGATAGGGAGCTATTTCTCCTGATAAAATGGATTGAAAATGAAAAACTGTATCTGACTGTGTTTCAGAACATATGTGCTTTTTTACAAGTTTTATAAAATATGCAAGAAGGTGATACTGACACCGAAAGTGCGAAATTAATTTTTGCACTGATTTTTCACCTGTTTTAATTTTTTTCTAATTAAACTGATAAATTCCAAAATAGAAAGTGAAAACCAAGGGTCTTCTTCCCCAACAATTACCTTAAAATAAACTTTCCCAAAATCTCTTTGGGAGTGGTGGTAGTCTTATGTATTATACTAATCCATTTAACTGAGTAACAATGTAATCAATTATCTAAATATTAAAGGCCAACAGATTAAAAAATCTTCCTTTTGTGAACTCAACACATGAACATTATTGGATAGAGCATGTATCCCCTCTCCTTGGACATAGATAGATTAGGGTGGCTGCCAGCTGCATGGTATTCTTTTCAACCAAATTCAAAGGGGAAGCACAGTGATAACATGGGGCAAAACCTCTGCACCTGTCTAACCCAATTGGCTGAGGAAGCTTCTGAAGGCATGCACAGGTGAGAGAAAATTTAGATAGCAAGGTCTCAAAATTGTCGTTTGCCTGTGTTACTCACTGAATGCCATGTATTGTTGTCATATTTATTTAATTGTTGTACATGGATGAAGGTACTTCCCATGAACAGACAGATCTGGAAATGTTAATTTGCTGTTGAAAATACTGTACTGTCCTTCCAACAATCATATCTCAGTATGGCAACAACATTTTCAGATTCTCATTTTGTGCTATGCTTACACAGTACAATGATAGGTACCATATACAAGTCTAAGATACTGTAGACAGGTGATGGTGTACTTTTGGAACTTCTCACACTGATTTAGGAGTATATGGTAAAAGACTGCTTCAAATTGTTACCCTTTGAGGAGATATCTAGATTACAACTGGAATGTGGAACTGTGAAATACCACATACACATATGGTCTAAAGTAAATATGGTCTGAAGTGTTGGATGGCCACTGAATGACTGTCATAAAACTTTTACTTCTTCTCTAAATTCGTTACCATATTGGGATATGACTTTTGCACATCTGCATGTCCTAGTTGCAGCTGAGATTATAAAATGACATGCATAATGTACCCTAATAAAGAGTATTCTTGTGATACTTATGGCCTAGACAGAAACACTATTTTCTAAGCAGGACTATTCTCACGACCTTTCCAACCCAAGTTTGCTTATTTGGATGGCTAAGAGAGATAGGTATCATTGAAAGTGTAATTTGAAGACAGTGGGGTTGCATAGGTGGATATGAGGGTATAACTTGAACTGCAGAACCTTTATTTCACCTTCTAATACTTGGCTGAGTCTGGAGACCTGTCAGTTACAAAGAAAAGGTCATATTTTACTTGTAAACTAAGCAGATTTACAGTGGAAATAACTGAGAGGAAATAAACAATTTGGAACACATGATGCCTCTTGTAGAGTCATTTTTCACAGTGTAACTGCATTTGAAGGTCTGAACTGAAGGGAAACACCACACTTTTTTAAGGTTCACTCACAAGGTCACAAAATATGAGAATTTACGGTGCAACTAAATGTCGGAGTGAGAATCAAAGGTGAACATCCATGTCCTTTATATTATGCTTTTCTCAAGATAATTATCCTTTGTGGGTTATCTAGTTTTAACATGTATAGGCATGGTTTCCAAAACAAACACTATTTGCTCCTTAATTTGGAAATTCCTGTAGTGCAGTATAAACTGAAATTCTTCCAGCAATTGTTAAATAACAGAAAAAAAAAAAGGCCCAAATTACAGTATTCATTATGGGAATTTTCCAGAGTTAATGAGGAAATGTAAGGCTCTCAGTCTGCAGTTTTGATCTAGTTTGCGGGGGAGGGGGGATGAAGAAGGGGTATAGTGACACAATGACTAGGCACTGCTCCAGGAGGCCATTTCCTAATAAAAAGAGGAGTTGTTATCATGCCATTAACATGATAAACAGCTTGCACTGCACTAGAACGGAACTTGCAAAATCTAAGGAAAAGGAAGCAGCACTCTCTTGAGTCACATCCCTCCTAAGGAAACTTGCCATCAGCATGGGTCATAACAGCGTTATGCCCAAAATAGCTTGGACAATTAAAGTCTGCATCAGTGTCACTTTTTCCCCTTGAGTGTTTGCCACATAAAGTAAGGCATTTAAAATGTAAACTTTGGCACTGGAGTGCTGTGAGCTTTCATCTATTCTTGTTTTCTTTGCCCTTGGCAAAGCTTTCGTCTTGGCTAGCTCACATCTCCACTTGAATGTGGATTAATAGAGAAGAAAATCTCTAGGGACTCTGGCAAAACTAGTAAGAGATAAGTAAAAAAAGACACTTTTCCTATGAAATACTTAGTGTAAAAAAATCTTCCTGTCCATGCTTTAAATTCTTTTTATGGCTAATATGAAATTCCCATTCTAAAAGGATCAGCTATCTATTAAAAGTTCGCATGTTGTGTATACGGATAATGCTGTGGCTCGTTTATAATAACCTGCATTGTATTTTGAGCTTGACAGTTAAATATTCACCATCAACCATATAGAATGTTTAGTTAGGAAAGGATAATTTTGCTTGGCCATATGACATGACATATTAGAAAGCAATGTTATATTCTCAGCTCTGCAGACTTGTTTGTGATTCTAAAATCATCTCACCCCCCATACATAGAACTCTCCTTTGCATCAGTGAGTATTCTTGCCATGTAGAGTGAGTTGGACATTTGAAATTGACATCCTCTATTTTTTGTCTTGAATACACAAAAAGGCACTTTAGAGATGATAGTCACTCTTGAGGGCTGGTCAAGAAATTGAACGATATAGTAGTGATATCCAGGAGCCAGTACAGTTTTGCCATCTGTCCCAACATTATTATACTATGAGCATATGTCAGCTAGATCTCATTGTAAATCAAGAAGGTATAGAGAGGTGACTTGAAATATAAATGACCCCTCTAAATAGGAGACATTAGTATTTTTTTGTCAGGGGAAAAGTATGGAATGAATGTTAAATAGTATTTTTCAGTAAAAATGTTTAGTTTTTAGCTTCCAGTTTTTCATTGGAAAAACTGATATTTTTGACAAATGCAAATTTTCTGTAAAATTTGTTTTGTTTGAAAAATCATTTTCACTAAAAATATTTTAATGAAAAAAGGTAAACCAGCTATAATAAATTGTTTTTACTGGCGAAAAATTATGCTACCCTATAAGAAACTGGAAGGGCATATAAAAGTAGTTCCGTTATTCCATTGAAAACCAATGTCAACCCAATATGACAGAAAGAAAAACTTAAATTGGCCTTACAATTTGCAGGATATGAGTTACTGGAGAGGGGGAATTATGTCATGAGTTGTTTGTCTCCTCTTCTTGTTCTATAGCTGAACAGCTGGAAGGAGGATGAGTTTTAGCAGGAGAAGGACACATGGCCAGCCCATAGCTCTCATGACATGTGGGGAACCTATGGCACAGCCTGTTACTTTCAGGTCATTTGTGACCACATTAAGCCCGCAATTATTTTTTTGGTCACCACTCTAGAGAAAAGTCTAGAGTCCCCTGTGGCCTTTGTCTTATTTTCTCATAAGGGAATAGGGTGAATGTTCTTTTCTATAGTGACAACCAATATTTCCCAATAAACTAAATTCAGATCATGGATTGATTTTAAGATGTATTTATGTAATACATGAAATGAAGTAGGTTAGATTTTTAAAATCTACCAGTGTCCTTATGGCAAAAACCAGTACTGCTAGCTTCTTTGTGAGTTCGGCAATGGTGGCCAGACTGAGTAGGCTGCTCCCATGCAAAGTTCTCTGGTGCAGAGTTCTCTGTTGGCTAAAAAACAAATCCATGGTACAAGGAATCAGTAAAGAAGAAATAATATTTAAAAAAAGTTTTAGGTAAATATTTATTTATTTAATGCCACAGAGAACCAAACTCATCTTAATATAACTTTTTTCCTTAACTCACCCCACTCAAAAAAAAAGCTTAGTGTTGAGTGACAGGAGAAATTATCACTTTGACATTGACGAAGGAAAAAATATACAAGTAATTGATGGTCGTCACTCTAGAAACATGCTGGGCGCCAACGGATTTGAACTGAATTAAAAAAATCTGTCAAACAAAACTCTTACAATTGCTCCTTAAGGTGAGTGAGTCTTCCAGAAATGACTCAACACCACTCCTACCACCTTGGAAAAACAAAAAGATCTGAAAGATTGATAATCATATTGATCAATATCACTTCTGAATCTAGACTGTGAAATAAGTACTTATTTAACAGTTCTAAACCCATTATTCCCTGTAGAAGTCGGTCTGCACAAGGAATAAGCTAGGGAAATGGTACTACCTCGAGATAGTTAACATTATTTGAAACCTCCTTAGCATCTAGTGATGTGGACACAGGTTAACATGTTACAATCATATTAGCTAGTCATATTGTAAGCCAGAAATAAGCCAAATTTAAAAAGCATCCGATTTCCTAGTTTGTTCTTCATGTAGACCAGGCATTTGCAAACTGGGGTTCATGATCCCTCAGGGGGTTGCAAGATTATTATGTGTGGGGTTGCAAGCTGTCAGACTCCACCCACATGCCCTGCTTTACTTCCAGCATTGATAATAGTGTAAAATATAAAACATATAGTAGACTCTTGATTATCCAGGATTGGGCTAACTAGGTTGTGGATTAACCAGGACGTCAAAAAAAATATGCGCAACGCACAGGGCCAGTTCTGGCTTTGTTGCCGCCCCAAGCACAAAAAAAAAACCAACAAACCCCCCCGCACCAGGGTGCAGGGCAGCCAGTGAACCAACACCCACTCCCCACGGCGCAGGGTGGCTGGTGAACCGACCCCGCTCCTTCCCATATTTCCTATGGATGGTGATTATCCAGGATTTTATTAACCAGGATTATTTTTCCCTATCATCCTGGATAATTGAGAGTCTACTGTATGTTTTAATTTATAAATGAGGCCACACTCAGAGACTTGCTATGTGAAAGGGGTTATCAATACAAAAGTTTGAGAACCACTGACAGTAACCCTAGCCACTGACAGTACTCCCAAACCCTCTCTGCCTTCCTTGATGTTCATTGTTGCTGCTTCCCTGTTTTGTGCATGTAAATAGCAGACTCTGAGTCCAGGTCGTGGCAGAGCAATAGGAGAAGGACAGAGGAATTCTGAAGCAGAAAAGGCAAGTACCAAAGTGGAGGGTGGATCCAGGAACAGAGGCTGGGCAATGAAGCAGAATGGTATTGGGAGATCTGATCCTGGATGGCAAAGGATGAGGAAGGCTCCTCTTTGTTCTCTGGGTTGTCACTGTTGTCATTTAAAGGTGTCTCCACTGACGTTTCAGCAACGTCTAAAGCTCACACTATCCTGAAAGATGGAGTATATAGGGGAGGGATGCAGCTCGGCACAAGAAAACTTACAATGATTACTGCCGTTGTACAATGCCTGGATGTCCCATGTTTGGCACTGCTTATCTGGATGTTCTGGAAAAGGCTGCCTTTGTAAAGCCCCACCATACATTTGCTGGAATTACTCTGCTTCTATTTATAGGTGACTAAATGAGTGCTTGTCTGAATGCTGAACCCTGTGGAAGGCAGAGCAAGAGTGCACATTTTGATCTGTCAGTCCCAGCACATACTCTCTGAACCTGGTTTTGGATGCATTAGAGTTGTCAGCAGACAGTGAGCTTTTTCTTGTGCAGAGGGAAAATCAAGTTTGCCATTGTATTTACCTAACCTCCTGGCTCAGTGGCTACTACTCTTGCCACTTTTACTCAGCCATAGTCTGTCACCCTGTTCTGGTTGAGCATCTGAATTGGATTATTTGCACACAAGACCTCAGTTTGCTGCATGTGTGTTGTCCACTCTCCTAAGACCCTTTAAGCCTGAGCTATAAGAGACACTGGGGGTTTTCTTTCCATGAACTGTTCCTAGAGATGGTAGAGATACTGCAGCTGTCCATTTTTCAGGTCATTGCATCTATGCTTGAAGGGATGGGATATAATGTGGATTTAATGAGGATGAGGGCTACCATGAGAGAGATGTCTGCTGACAGCCCAGTTGACAGTTTCCTCTCTTCATTCATGTTCATCAGTGAGATGTGGGCAAGGTGGGCCAGAGCTGTGTCTATAAACATACTTTCACTTAATTTACAGTAGGCTGCAGAAGGTCCACTGGGTCTATGCAGCTCACTCCCCTGTGGTTAATTTGCGTGCACAAAGAACTCAAAAGCTTCCCAAGGAACTTGGCAGCTTGTGTGCATGCATTCTCTGAGCCCAATTTTCAGTACAACTGCTTACACACTAAGCCCCAACTCCCAGTGAAGCAAATGAAAAGGTTCCCATTCATTTCTATGGCTCTTGGATCAGGCCCTGGGCTCATTTGACCATATGCCTTGTGTATACACAGTGACTACCTAATTCACAGCTGTATGTCTCCAAAAGACACCTTTGACAACTGAGCCCAATACTTCTAAACAGTGAAAGAGCAGTCTGTAAGATGAGAGCACAAAACTTGTATTTTCCATTTTATCTAATTAAAGGAAATACAAATCATTAGGAAACATCTGGCTTTCCAGAATTTGTAGAAAGCTCTTGATTAACTCCCTGTGCCTGACTTCAGAAGAATCTATTAGCTTGAAATAAACAATGTGCATTAATAAAGCACTAAACATGATAAGGAAAATTATATTTAAAGATAACATTTTGTCAAGTGAAAAATATGCCAGTTGTTTACTCACACTGCAGCCCCATTAGGAAAAGCAGTTACTACATAATGATACTGAACTGATAACTGTAAAAATCTGATCCTAAAATTATCCAGTCAAATAGCATTAAAAAATGCCTGCATGGACTCACAAGATGTAAAAGCAATAAAAAAACTCCTCACGTTCTGTTCTGTTAAACTGTCTGTTACTAGTGAAGGAACTATCTATGAGTGGGGAAAACTGGATGGGGGGTGTGTGCTGTCATTTTGAGTTATTTAGCTGTGTCAGCAAAACTGAGATTCTAAGCTCTATAGGAGCAGGCTGAAAAAATATTGGCTCTTTTGGCAAAATAGTTCAACAGCTGAACCAAGGAGACTCCACACTTGGAGGATTCTGTAGATTCCCATAACAGATATGGGTCAGACTATGGGCAGAGCTCAATTTTCAGATGTTTGCTGCCATCTAATGTCTAAATGTTTTATTGTTTTTTTTCCCACCTTTATAATGTGAGTTTCATCAGATTGCTGAACTAGATCATTATGAAAGACGATTAGGGACAGATCAGAATGTGGGTGAACAATAAATGGAATGAGAGGCACTTTTTTGGTATAAACAGGATATTTGCTGAAAATAAAATTCAAATGTAATTACTGAAAAAATAGCTGAGTGTAAATAAGATTTGGAAATATCTAAATAGTCCTGTTGCCTAAAATAAAATATGAAATACAGAAAGATTAAAATTCACAAAAATATTTATAATTATGGCCAACTTTAGTGCTAAAAATACAATTGCTGCTCATTCCTCAAGTAAGCACAAGTAAGAACTTATTTGAAAATCACACAGCAGCTATTTTTAACTACTTCTCTAAAAAGCTTAAAATATAAATATAAATACAAATAAATACAGAAGAATATCATCGATTGACTCTGTGTATATTTGTCAGCTTTCATTTCCCTAATTCCAGGTACTTTATATTTTTTAAAGAAATATATTTCAAAATTTCTGTCAATCTCCTTTATAAATCCCATGAATATCAGTGTTCCTGATATCCAATTGTCCTAACCTTGGGCTTTGAAAAAAAATCTAGTTATAAGATTTACACTAACATTTTCAAAAATGCCTAAGTCTCACTTTCATAGATAGACATAGATACTTCAGTAAGGACCCCAAATCTTACTGAAAGCCAAAAATGGGTTCTGTTAGCGAGTGAACTCTCATGGTTATAGACTTAACAGCCCCTGTGCTCTGCCAGACTCTTTGTATCCCCTGCTGCTCCTATCTCCCCCTTCCTATCTCCTGCCCCATTCCCCACCCCTTCCCTCCCAGGTCCTACCCATCCCTCTGCTCATCTTCAGCTCCTGCCCCTCTTGTTCCTATCTCCCATTTTCTGCCCCGCTCCATTCCTGTTTTCAGTTTCCTGGCTCTGTTCCTGCTCCTAACTTTTCCCCCACCTTGGCTTCTAGTCTCCCCAAGCACCTGCCCATCTCCCTGCTCTGCTTCTTTTCCCCTTTCCTCCTTTCTGCATTTATCACCCCTCCAGATTCCACTCACACCCATTTGCTCCTTGTCCTCCATGCTCCATTGGGGCATCACTGAGAGCACAGGAGAGACAATCTCCCCACTCTCAGTTCTGGGGCCACAGTAAATCCTGGGAACCAGGAGTAGGAATTGCAGGGAAAGTGTTGCTCAGCTCCTGCAGCCCCAGGATGGAGTATTCTCCGTCACTCTGTGGGAACATACATACAGTCTGTGAGGGAATGGAGCACATTCAGTGCAGAAGGAATCTTTGGAGAATTTAGCCGCCATACTATAACTTGTCTCCACTGAGCATTTGTGAACTGAAATTTTCTAGACTTATAACTTAGCTAAATTTGGGCAGTTTTTCATCGAAAGAGCAAGAAATATCCTTAACACCAGGGAAAATTCCCTGCCAAATTTCGAGTGCCTGCTCCAAAGCATATAGATGTTAGCACTGCTCAATTACATGGTTGTAGCAATTATTTTAACATGGGCAAAGCAGTATATTTACGGCTAAACAGTTCTTGCTAGAGCTTCTAAAAAAATCAGTGATGCAATATTTCCATCAGCCCCAGAGATGATTTCTATGGTGTAAGATTAGAAAACAAGGCCAAATATTCAAACTCCCACATACTCTACTTTTGAAATGGAAACTATATTCCTTTAACCTTTCCAAGATCTTCAAAGTTCTTCTAACAGAGCAGACCCTTGCAAAAACCTTCTGTTGTATTTGAGTCAATTCTGACTAGGCCCTGAGGACTATCATTTATAAATATACTGGGACAGCACATATGTCACATCACATCAGTGGGTTTAGATCGTAAACAATTTGGGACAAGAACCTTCCTGTGAAGTGTCCCACACTTTTGGGAACTCAGAAATAATTGCTAATTTCAGTGTAAAAGAAGTATCATGGGGAAGGTTTTCTTAAGGGTCTCTATGATGGGTTTGTCTACATTGCAAAGAAAAAAACCCTGTGGCAGTTTCAGAGCCCAGACCCGCGTTTGGGCTATGGCTCTAAAAATAGCAGTGTAAATGTGCCTGCTGGGGATGGAGCTCAGGTTCTGAGACCCATCCTCCTTCCCTGGATTCAGATATTATAATAGCACAGAAACATCTGCGCTATTATTTTTAGTACTGTTGAGTGGGTCCCGTTAGCCATGGGTGGCTTGTTTTTTGTTTTTGTTTTTTTTTGCAGTGCAGACATACTCTAAAGTCAGATAGTTCCCAGAAAAAGGACACAACTCCCCACCCTTGTACCTGTGCAAACAGCTAGGCACACTTGTAATCCCTTTGCTCCTAAGAAAGCTGGACAGATCCCTCAAAGGGCACCCTGGGCCCCTTGGATAAAGTGGCTATCTGGTCCCCATGCAGCCTATGCACCAGCTAGCAGAAGATGCTGCACCCTGGAAGATTCATAGCCCTAGCATGTTCCAACTTCCTACTAGGGCAGCTCTGCACTGCTGTTAAGTCTTCAAGGAGTCCATAATATGAAACAACTTTGCAGGATGGAGAAATTTGTATAATAATGTTGTAATTTATGTCCTAGATGGAGGAAAAATAATGTGAATCATGAAAAATGATGATTATGCAGCTAGGGCAGAGTGGCTGCCGCTAAAGTAACTAATCTCACTAAGTAAAAAGTAATTTAAGTAAAATCCAATGTATCCCTATTACATTGTGGCATTAATGCAATTAACCCATTTTTCAAGGTTATAGTACACTAATGTCTGTTTATGGTTGGACATTAATTGCTGTTAATATGGATCTTCATTTCTGCAAGTCAGATAAAGCTTTTGTAGATTAATAACATATAATAATACACCATTTAAATACAAAATAGGGATCATACAAGTTTGCATTCATTTGTGAATACCAGTGAAGTTCTCCTTTGTAACATCCAAGGACTATTAACTTCAATTAGTTTAAATTATTATAAAAGTGTGAAGATAAACATAGCATGTATAAACATGGCTAATCACATAAACAGGCATGATATTTTTACCTGCAAATATATCTGTAATATAATTTTGAATGAAGAAATTGGGATCATGCAAATTCTGAAGCTGAATCCAGTGCATAATTGAGAAGTGTTTTTGAGTGTTGTGTTTTGATTCTATACTGGATCCTGGCTTCCAGCTGAGCTAGAACATACTGAGAGGAAGTAGAACTTACTTATATTTATTTTATAGGAATCTAAGCACATTAAAGCAACCCTGCATTCCTGTTTGACACATGTATATTATGTTTCTGTTCCATTTGTTTACTCCAAAGAGTTAGCCATGTGTTTATTTTATATATTTGCTTTTGATTTATAAACAGTAAAAAATGCAACATGTTTTGAGGACCTTGTGAGTTGCTCAAAATTGCAAACAAAATACAGTTTAATCAGCTCAACCCATTTCCTTAGCAGCTGCCTATAATGAAATTTTAATGCCCAGACCCCTCCCCACCATCTTCAAATTTCCCCTAGTCTTCTTCAAAGGTCAGGTGAAACAAATGGGCCCTGCAGCATGTCCTGAAAGTTAATGAAGCTGGGTTACCTGGATGGAGAATGCACTTCTAGCAATTCCCTCCGTCATCCAGAGAAGACTCTAGCATCAGTACTTCCGCTGATTGAACTGTCCACCCTGAGGAGAGAGGTCAGTTCTCCCCAGGTCATGTTGGACTTTATAAATGCATGCCAATGCCTTAAAATCCATCTGCAAACTCACAGGGATCCAGTGCAGTGTCTGATGCTCTTTACAGATGCTCTGCTAACCAAGGCAGATGCTTTCTCCACCACTTGCAGCTTCTGCATTTAGTTATGATTGAGCCACTTGTAGAGCACATTGTAGTGTCTAACCATGAAATGCCAATGGCACAGCTGATGGAAGTAAGATCCATCTCCTAAGGGTAAGGCTGCACTGCATCTGTCTGGGGGGATAATAATATTCCTTCCTGACTACTGCTTCTACCTGATCTAAATGCAGTGTTTGGTTTAGCCAGACCCCCAACACTTGAGTTGCCAATAAACACTGAATTCCCTCAATCGTGGGAGTAGAGATAAGTTCTGCCATTTCTTCTGCTTGTTTCTTCCAACCTACTAGCAGCAGTGGTCATACCTAGCTCTATGTTAACGTCTTCCAATTCCCCAGCCACGATTTAGGGATCATGTTCCCTAGTGGGCAGAGAGAAGAAAAGTCATAGTTAAATCTGTTCCTGTGTTTTTTACAATGTAATCCATTGGGCCACTGCTAGACCTACCATAAGTCTGGCAGTGGTATACAGAGAAATACTGAACGTTAAAATTTTACAACAGATAATTGACTGGCAGCTAGACCCTTCTTTCTATTTCTCTTCCTGTCTCCCTTCACACCTCAGGTGTCGTATTTCTTCTTTTTATAGCTATATTTATATCTATATATAGATCTCTCTCTCTCTCTCTCTCTCTTTATTTATATCTGTCATAAGTATAAAGTAGCCTAGAATTAGTGTTTACCTGTAAGGGGTTAAGCTAAAGGTAACCTGAGAGGTGGACAACTGACCAATGAGAAATTCCTCAGGAGACAAAGGATTTTGAGTTTCAGTTTCTCTCTGGGTCTCTCTCTGTTCAACTCAGCTATGGGATGAATCACAGCTATTTCTTTCACTGTAACTCTAAGCTTTCTATCAAGTAAGGTAGTCAGTAAGTTTACCTTCTTTTTATCACTTGGAAAATTCTCCAGTGGGTGGAAATTTATCTCTGTGTTTCTCTAATACTATAAAGCTTCAGCAGGAGGAGAAATTCTGAGAGGGGGTTGTCTTTAATTCTTTATTGATTATTGAAGTGCTGTTCTGCTGATTTTCTATAACAGATTTATTCCTTTCTTTTTTATTAAATTAATATCTTTCTTTTAAGAATTTGACTGCTTGTTTTCCATTGTGTAAGATCCTGGGTTTGGATCGGGCATGTCTCGCAGGATCAGGCGAGATTTGTTTTTTTCTCTCAAGCTTCCCAAGGAAGGAAGAAGTTTGAGGGGCTTAGTGGAAAGGGAAAGAAGGGTCCCAAACTCCCCTTTATCCTAGTTTTTGGATAACTGAGTTTGGTGGTGGCAGCATACCAGGTCCAGACACAGGAGAAGTCTGGGGGGAAAAGTTTTAACCTAAGCTGGTAAAATAAGCTTGGGGCGTTATTTCTTTTTTCATGTGGGTCCCCACATCTGTACCCTAGAGTTAAGAGTGGGGAGCAATCCTGACAATATCTCTCATGTTTTTCTCTTTTTTTTCCCCTGTCCCCCTTTTTCTTGTTTTTGCTGCCCTGGGTTGTTCTCTTACACCCCAGAATGAGACCTGCTGCTCAGGCTGTGTGTGCAGGGGAACATCCATTGTCAGCTCCATGGGGCTGGACTGTTTGCTGTTAGGGCAGAGATATGAAGCTTTGACCAGGGAGCTGCTTCCTGAGCTTGTAACCTTCTGCACATGAACTGTTTCTGTGGTCACTCACATTAGGGGCCACCACAGAAGAACGGAGGCAAAGTGGGTTTCAGGAAACTGCCCAACACTTTAATTACAGCAGCATGTTTGCAGTGTGACATTGCAGTGAATCCAGGCTCAGCAGCTTTCTCTATTTCCTCTGCTCTTCTGTCTTTCCCTGGCTCTTCTCTCCACCCGTGAACTTGTCTGGCACTTTCCCCAGGGGGGAAACATTCAGGATACCATAAAGAGTGAAAGTGGTGCGTTATTGTTTTATATATTAATTTGCTGTAATATCCTAAGGCGGTCAGGTGCACAATTACTATTGAATTTTAATGGCAGTTGGGCACCTAATTCCCTTAGTCTCCTTTGAAAATACTACTCATAACATTTGAACCTAATTATAGTTGATTGGCAAGTGCTCATGGAACTCCTTTGAGGGTGGAATAAAAGCTGGTTGCTGGTGTCCAGTGCTGGAAATACAGTGGAGACAGGAATTCAGGAAGCTTGAAGTACAAGGGGGACCTGAGCTTGGAGAAGATGACAGTGAGGCAGGCCCGTAATCACAATTTCTCCTTTAAATCATCCGGAATCGCATGACAAACTGTTCTTCCTGGCCATAGTGTCTGTGCAACCATTTGCAATAGGATACATGTTTTTTCACTTGTTTTTGCAAGTATGAGCGTGACTGAGGAATGACTCTACTACCTTTTTTTGTATCTTATGGGAAGTATGTACAAGGAGATGGTGTGTGTCTGTGATAAGAGGCTGTTACAAGCAGAGGTTACATCGGCATGCTACAGTGATGTTATCCCATGTTAGTGGGGAAGCTGTTAAATCAAAATGATGACAGTCAGTGAGGTACAGAACTGTGAACTTTATCGATCATGTCTGTGGGGCATGAGGATTCACACTGCAATTACTAATCTTCCAGAGTCCTGTCCCAGAGTCACTGGGCTAAATCTCCAACCAGGATTAGTCTCTCAGGACTGTCTCTCTGGTTGCGACAATGTCCCGTGCGGGAATCGGTAAGGGATTTCCTACATCTAGCTAAGATACTCATTTGAATGCTCTGAAACATGAGCAGGGGGAGGAGGGCTTTTGTGTAAAAGAGAGAGAAGTGCTATGAAAATTTCAGACACCATTGTCTTACTGTGCAGTGTAAAATGGAGTCTTTCTCTTTTGATTACAGTACAGATGATGGAAGCCAGAACTTCTCCTTTGGCGCACTAGAGGGCATTGGAGTATTGAAGAAGGAAGGTGCTTTGTAACAGACATTCCAGAAAATAATGAATGTTTCCTAGTATGAAAAGGGGATAGGGGAGCAGAAGATGGCAGAACAATGACAATTTATTATTGTGCTTCTGAATCCTCCTTTATCTTGAGCATTAAAGTTTATATAGCCCTGACAGCATCTGAATAAACATATGTTTAGACATGCTCTTTAGTCCCCAAACTGAACCTATCTGATTTTTCCTTGTCAGATGTTTGCATTGTCCTTGAATACTTTTCATTACAAGTATTAATAGGTTAGGCTTGAGATACTATTGAACAAAACATCCACTGAGTCCCACCCACTCCTAATACTGGAATCCTGTGCAACTTGGTTCTTCAACCTCAGCACATCACTTAGCCTCTGCATCCACAAGGTGATCCTAATTTAGGTTATTCTTTGTTTAGCACACAGAATTTTTTGTAAAAGCACAAACAAGTTTCATTGTCTTTATGCCTTCCCCACTCTGTATTCCCACCCATCTCTTTCTGAGTTTATATGGAAATGATATCCAGCTCGCTGCAGTTACAGAAAGAAAATAACCGCCCTCGTTAGATGTCGTGACACTTCCCTGTTTCTAAAGGAATTACTCCTCTGCAGAGCAAACAGCTCTTAAGGAGGCTGGTTTTAAGGAGGATGCTCAGTGGATTTTAGAAGATACAGCTCCCCCGTGACTTCAGGGCCGTGAACATATTCAGTGTTTGGAATTGGAAAGACTGATTTTAAAAGGAGAGGGCAACAGATATAATTGCAGTTCCCTGCATTTGCAGAGACTGAACAAGTAATTGGCTATGTTATTACATTCATCTCATCCTGTTTTCCTTCCCCTACCCCACACCGTTCATTACATTTTAATGTCTTTATACTTCCATTTCCTCCCCACCCCTGCTTTTCTTCCTCTTTTTAATATATTTTTACTCTGTTGACCTATAGGCATGGACGATGGGTATCATAGCCCGGGGGAGGCTATGCCTCCCCAAACAGCCAGGCATGGCCCTGCCCATGATCTGTCCCCAGCCCCGCTCCTGCCAGTTCCCCTGTCCTTGTGTTGCGGTCCTAGCAAGGGATCAGGCTGAGACTGGTGCTGGGGCCATGCTATCCACCCAACCTGTGCTCCTGGGCTGGATGTGCTATCCTGGGGCGGGGACCAGTGGCCACAGTAGGAGAGGGGAAGCCATGGGCTTCAGCCACATGTGTGTGTATGTGTGTGTGTGTGTGTGTGTGTGTGTGTATGTGTACAGAAGGGGCAGGTTTGGGGGATAGCCTCCCCCAGCCAGCAGTTCACATGCCGCCCATGCCTATAGGCTCCATTTTTGTGCTTTCTCTCTCCATTTCCCTCTCTTGCCTAGCTGCAAGTTCTACCTTATTTCTTGTTCCTCTCTTTCTGTTTGTGTTCTCTGTCTCTGCCTGCTTATATTTCCAGTCCTTTTGTCTGTCTTTGCTTCCTAAGGTCTACTCTCCTGTGCTTTACTTCCACTAGAGACCTTCTCCCATCCCAATTCCTTGCCAGGTCTTGTATTCTCCCCACATTGACCCGCTCTAGGCTTCAGCATTCATCCTATTCCACCTCTCCACTATGTCTTACCTTGCCATGAAGCTTTTCACAGGCCCCCAAACCCCTTCCCATTGGGCAAGGAGAAACCATTTCTATAGCCCTCCTATCATAGCTCTCATCTTAGCTTCTCTCAGTTGTAGCTGGAAGCAGGCATGACTTCCAGTTACCAGCTGGATGGTGGCTGACACCATGAAAACTAGCTGCTGGGAGGAGAGATGACCAGTGGTAATAATGCTTTGCAAAACTGAGGGAGGAAAGAAGTGGGTGGCTTCTTGGAGGGGTGGGGGCAGATATCCTATGGTTTCACTGAAACTGGATCAAAACCTTGATATCCACAAAACCAGGAAGGAGACCACAGTGACTCAAAATTAGACGAAGTTTTCTAACCATCAGAGGAGTGAAATTCTGGAGCAGCCTTCCAGGGGAAGCAGTGGGGGCAAAAGACCTATCTGGCTTCAAGTCTAAGCTTGATAAGTTTATGGAGGAGATGGTGTGATGGGATAACATACTTTTGGCAATTGATCTTTGATTATGGTAATAGATGGGCCTGGTGTTACACGATGGAAAGTTGGAGGAGGTGGGATCTAAGTTACTACAGAGAATTCTTTCCTGCGTGTCTGGCTGGTGAGTCTTGCCCACATGCTCAGGGTTCAGCTGATCACCATATTTGGGGTTGGGAAGGAATTTTCCTCCAGGACAGATTGGCAGAGGCCATGGAGGTTTTTTGCCTTCCTCTGCAGCAGGGGCCATGGGTCACTTGCTGAAGGATTCTCTGTACCTTGAAGTCCTAAAACCAAGATTTGTGGACTTCAGTAGCTCAGATATAGGTGAGAGGTATATCGCAGGAATGGGTGGGTAAAATTCTGTGGCCTGCGTTGTGCAGGAGGTCAGACTAGATGATCATAATGGTCCCTTCTGACCTTAAAGTCTATGAGACTCCAGATGGGGCATCCCTGTTTACTGGGATTGATCCAGTCATTCAGTTGCTCAGGTCTTTGTTCCAATATGGCAAGCAATGATTTTACTGAACAGAAAGCTTTGCTAGCTTTGGGCAGCAAAGACTGACAAACAAATACAATTATTTATGGCACAAATATTTTTAGTTCCCAAAACCTGAAATTAGAACCTAGAGAATGAAAACATTTGTCTTTCATTTCTATAATCTATGGTCCCAATTCCCATCCACACGGTCTATGCACCAGGTTAAGGAAGCTGACTAAGTGTTTTAAACAGTGCAGACAAGGATAAACAACGGTATTGTTGGAATTATAAATCATTCTCTGTCCTAGGTCTGACCTATCCAAATTGGCCAGCTAGAACTGAGTATACAATGAGTTTAAACACAGGTCATGGCTCAGTATTTCTAGCGGTGAAAACTGAGAATAGAATTTGGGCATTCTTAAAATTGTGTGAAAAAAGTTATATTAATATACAACTAAAATATAGCTGTTTCAAAATGTCTGTAGTCAGCTTCTCCATTCATTTAAATCTTTCTGGATACTGAGTGGGTTTTCCCAGGTTCACTCTCCTGACTAATCTCTTATTTTTGTTGCTGCATTAATCTGAAAAAAAACTCATTCCACTTCCCCAAATAAAATGTGCTTAGGCTTGCAAAGACTAAACAAAGGCTGATTTCTTAGTGCCTACCGACTAATCGGTGAGAGGGGAGAAAGGTGCCAGAGCTATTTTTGCATTTGGAATCACAGACTATCTTGTGAGATTATGCTGGAATAACTGATTCATCACCCAATCAAACTTGTTCAATCTAAAATAGGTTAATTAAAAATGCAGGACAAAGAGTTCCTTTTGTGAGGTGCAGTGATTCAGCAGCTGGCAAGTTTAGTAAAGTTTCTGTTCCCACATGAAAAAAATCCATTCAAAGGATGGCAATCCAATAGACTGCATATAGTATGGTACAGATGGAGAACTGTGTTTAGATATCATTCTGGTATGAAAGAGGTAGTCTGCAAAGAAAGCATCTATGGCTTAGTTTGCACTGCTGCACAGAGGAATGAATAGACACAAGGCACCTGGGATGAGGTGTATAAACCCCCACAATGGAGAGAAAGGAGCTAAGGAACCTTGGTTTTGGTAGCTCCACCCCATTACAGTTGAAATGCACTCACAAGCTGGAGGAGAAGCTTAAAAGGTGACCAGAGCAGCTCACTTGCAAGTAGCTAGTGGAGGTGAATGGATCTATATTATGAAGTGCTGTAAAAAAGAGTATATGAGAGGCCTAATTGCTCAGACTTCTTCTTGATGGTCTACCCACCCCACTGAGGGTAAAGGATGCTGGGCATTTGAAAGGTTGGAGACTTCTTATCTGATTTATTTTATGTCTTCGCTGTTTCCTGTTGTGTGGAGAGGCTGGTAGGAAGTGATCCAGGGCTCAAGACTCAACTGTATACCTTTAGGAGGTGGATTAGAATCTGCTGGAGAGGGTATGCTTGATATCCTCTACCCACCCTTGACAGGGCTGGTAGTGAAAAATCCATACCTGTTACCAGACAGCCAGGAGTAACAAGACCCTGATCAGCGAGTCCTGATTCTGGGACTTCGGCTTGGTGAAGTTTAACTAGCCTTTGGATATGTCTATGCAATATTTTGACTTGAGTCTCCCAGCCTGGATCAACAGACTCAGGCTAGCAGGGCTCATGCCAGTGCTCCAAAAATTGCTGTGTAGGTAGCTCTTTGAAGTTGTGGCTTGAGCTGGAGCTTAGGTTCTGAAGCTAAAGGAAGACAAGTATAAGCCCTGCTAGCCTAAATCTGCTCGTTTGGGCTGGGAGGCTTGCTCCCAAATTCCAGATAGGGTGGAAACAACTTGTGACCCATCTGAAGGGCTGAGTCACCAAAGAGGGCAGACCACTGTAGAGCAGGGACAATCTGTCAACAGGTGGTGCAAAGATAGAAGTGTGCCTTCTGCTCCCTTGCCTGACCACTGTATGGCAGAGGTGGGAGTGGATCCTTTTCCATACCCCCTTGCATCCCTGCATAGATTACCTAATAATGTGGGTGGCAACGTGGGGGAGATATAGTCTCCTCAGAGCTGCAAAACCTTCTTCATGCCTCTGGGTGGGATGGGGCAGGGAATGGGTGGGGCCTTGTCTGGAGCCAAATGCACTGGCTACATAGTTCGATCAATGTTCCAGGGCACTTATGCTACACTAGGTACAGAGATGGCTCCATGTACTTCCCCTTGGAGCAAGGGGAACCCAGGAGTAAAAATTTGCATCCTGGGCTACTCTTTACATCTTTGCTCTGAGCTTGTGGGAAAGCCCTACTTCACCCCCCAAGGAGCTAAAAGAGTCTGTGAAAGTGTTTCAAATTGAGAGTGACATTAACATATGTGAAATATGCGCACCTGTACCTGGAAGACAGTGTTTAAAGCTTCACAGAATAAAACAAGCTGATCTGATTGTGCCCAGTGTAATTCAGCAGAGCAAATATGTTCACTTGATGTTGCTAGGTTACCAGCCTTATGTAAAGATAGTTAGAAGTTTCCAGAGCAGAGACATCTGAGAAGCTTTGCGAGCAGAAGTAAGAAGGGAGAGGGGAACATCCCAAGATAGATGTTTTTTTTCAACTACATTACACAGTGAGGCCTAGTGTGACAGTATAGTGAAGACAGTGAGAAACAGTGTAACACAGAAGTGTCACACTCCAAGCAGTTCAGTCTTCAGAAGACATTGTTAGATGAGGAGAGAGAAAGGGAGTGGGAGTGAGGCAAACATAGTGTAAATAATGTATATCACTTTAATTGAATAGTAAAAGATTAAAACATGTAACCAGCTTTAGCAAGATTCAGCAGCCAGAAAAAGAGAATTGTAGAGATGAAGCACAAGAACACTACACAAATATGCCTGCTAAAGGCAGTGTGTAAATTGGTGTAGCTCCATTATAATCAATGAAGTTAAGCTAATTTACTTCAGTTGAAGATTGGGTCCTTTGTCTTTTGCCTGGCATGTGAAAGAGGGAAGTGAAATCTGCAGAGAATGAGGGATAGAGACTAAGGGCATGTCTACACTTACCTCAGGAGAGATCGATCCAGCGGGGAATCCAGCTGAGCACTCTCCCGTCAACTCTGGTACTCCACCAGAGTGAGAGGCGCAGGTGGAGTCAATGTGGGAGTGTGAGCAGTTGACCTACTGCAACAAAGATGCTGTGGTAAGTAGCTCTAAGTAAGTCTACTTCAGCTACGCAATTTTTGCAGATGAAGTTGTGTAACTTAGACCAACTTAGCTCACCACCTGTCCATCCTCCCTTCCCTGCCCCAAGGTAGACCAGGCCTAAGATGAGACTTTTCCCCAGAGTGATGATGTAGGATCAGAAAATATGAGCAAAAGCCTCATTTAGAAAGGGGCCAAGAGAACTGACAAAGTTGACCCAGAGAGGATTGAAGAAGTGAATTACCACAACCATTTGCTCTTATCACAGAGAAAGTAGCAGGTAGACTAGAAGGATCCACATTTGGGATGTGTGTGTTATGAGAGACTGGGATGAACTTCTCAATGAGGCTTGTTGGCTGACACTTCTCTTGCCTGGTCTCAACCTTAAAGCTGAATGTAATGTTTACGTGGAAGATGTGAACAAAATCTATCTGGCCATATTGGAGTTATGCCAGCTTCATACATCTTTGTTTTGTGATTAAAAATGGCTTCCAGATTTATTTTTCTCTTGATTCATCTTAAGCAACTTGTTTTTCAGATGAAGAAGTTATATCTTTATCTGCTCATATTTGGGCCTGATTGTTCCAGGGGGCACAGTGGACTGACTCCTCTCCCCACATAACTTTGTGAGGTGCCACTTATAACCTCTAGTCAAGCCAGCTGACTCTACAGGACAGGCAGTAGGCTGCTTTGTAAAAAGTGTGACCTAGGCTAGTGAAACAGCTTGGCTGAAAAGAAATGTCTCAGTTTATGGAATATGACTCCACCAAACACAGATCAGAAAATGTAGTTCTACCAGAACAACACTGATGATTAAAGCTCCTAGAATCACATTTTCAAATCCACATCCAAGACTTGGACACCTCATTCTTCTTTAATCCTTTAGGCAGTTTTGAAAATGGCAGCCTTAATACCTAAAATATGTAAGAAATAGGATTTGCTTTGCTTTTATTCATATGTTTTCCAAATACATATGTAAACATACCTCGAGAAAAGAGCAATAGTATAATCTTTTACAATACAGTAGTTCCATACAGTCAGTCTCAATTACTCCGTCAGACCTACCATAACTGATTCTAAAATGTTTGTTCAAACTGAGGGCTAAACTGAAGCAATTTGGAAGAACGCAAATGCTGAAAATGGAGTGCTAAAACCAATCAGCGTGTAGGAATCTGAAAACTGCCTGGTTACTAAAACTTCCCACACATTGTGAGTCAGATATTAGACTGTGCCTCTGCAATCTGATAGGCTGGGACCATTCAATTTCAGTGTGATACAATGCTGGAGAATGAGAGAGAGCAAATAAAAAAAAGAAAGAAACAAATGTGTGAATAGCCTATTCTGCTGATTTGTAGCTAGCATGAACTAACATTGGTCATGTAAATATTTTAGACTCTGTTGCTCAAGAAGCTTGAGCTGTGCTGGAAGGTGGTGGTAGCTATAGGAATTGAACCATATTCTGATCTGTTAACTCTGCAATCCCATCTGAAATAACTTTCTGACGTCACTAGAGTTTGCATGGTGCGTGACGGTATAACTGAGAACAGAGTTTGGCTTAGTTCATTCAGAGGCACAGAGGAGTAGGAGCAATCTTTAACAGGCAGAACTAGTGCTGCATCTTAAGGCCAGCTGGTGTGCAGTTTGAGCATGGCCCATCACCTGACTGAGCTTAGTGAAGGAATCATACGGTGAAATTGTATGACCTGTGATATGCCTCAGGTCTGACTAGATGATTGTAATGGCCTCTTCTGGCCTGCAAGTCTGAGCTTTCATCTTAAACCCCCCCTTTGGGATGTCTAGAATAGTAAAAGCACCAGCATTCTGGGGACTCAACCCACCAGCTAAACTCTGTTAATACTGAGGTGTCATTTCTCTAGTTTTTAGTTTGTTGTGAGTAATCACACAAATCTTGGCTGTAGAAGTGTACTGGGGCTTGATCTTGCAAGTAGCTCAGCACTCTAGTCATGAACCATGTAGTTAACTTGAAGCATCTGTCTCATCCCACTGCAGTGGAAACATTCAAGTGCTTAAAGTTGAGTGTGTGCTTCTGTGCTTTACTGGTCTGGAGATAGCACACCTTGCAAGATGAAGCCCTACCTGGTGAAGGCACCTCTTGTGGCCTCTCCCCACAGAGCATCCCCTGCAGGGAAGTTGGAATAGATTTTTACGGTTTAGTCAGATTTGTAATTAAAGAAGCATAATTGTACATGGGAACCAGAAAAGGATGCTACATTTTCAAAACTCATTAGGTAAAGATGCAAACAGGTTTCTAGTGGGACTTTGAAAAGCACCTAGGTACCTAACCTTTAAAAGTTTCCTAGGTACCTTTAAAAAAATCTGGCCCTAAATGACATGGTCAGCGTTTTCAGTAACAGTGGAGACTAATTTGGCTAAACTGTGTTAATACTGAGGTGTCATTTCTCTAGTTTTTAGTTTGTTGTGAGTAATCACACAGCAGTGACTGAATATGGATGTTTGTATCAGATATTTGGTCTCTTCTCTAAAGTCTAATGCTTGCTATATGGTAGTTTTCTTTGGACAAAAGCTCTTGTTCCTGTGCACTGGTCTATGGTGTTTGTTATATCCTATTTATTATAGGTGCTCTGTCAAACACTACAATTTAGCCAGGTCTATACTCACTGCAGCCAATTACCTAACAAGAATACACCTTGCTTTTATCAGTCAACAACGACAAAATCCCATTAGGAATACTAATATCGAGTCCTTTCTTTGTTTCTTTATTCTTTCTTTGAAAAGCCTGGATACATCATACCATTATACATTAGCACTCTGATTCTGATCTCATATGTAAATCAGGATACCACCATGGAGGAATTACACTGGTATAAATGAGATTAGATTTGGGCCCAGTTACTCTGGGTTGACACTTTACTAAATGGGGACCAAATCTGGCCTCCTATGTAGTTTGAAACAGAAATAGACCACTGTAATTTTATTAATTTATCATCCGCTTTGTAAGACATTTTGGGAATATGGGTTTTTCCTGGACTCATAAGAAATAGAAAGGCACTTTTAATGGCTACAAGTACTGATAGGAAATCTATCTAAAAGTCTTCTATAGCAATCATCATAGTGGTATCAAAGTTTTGGGGGGATTTTTTACAGGTAAATTAAATCTTCATGATGAGGTCCTAGAAGACTTCACAGAATGTCCTCCCCTTCTCTCCCATCCTTGGTTATAAGAGACTGCTTGTGGAATAAATCTATTTTTTTAAAAAAAACCCCACCATTCTATTATAGTGGAAATGCTTTGTAAAAGAGATGGAACTTCCAGATTATTTTGAAGGTGGTCAGATTCTGGCTTAGTCTGTTGGTCTCTGGAAGTACCTCTGAAAGCCTTATCCAGAAATGTTTTCCATCATAGGCTTTGCCAGCTGTGTTAATTAGGCTGATAGAATTTTTTTCATTAAAACTAAGCGAACATAAAAATGTTCATGTTAAATATCTGCTTTCTTAAGGAAACAACTGCTTTTTGTTAGAAAACAAAATTTTGGTGGGTTGGTTGGTTTTGTGTGGTAAATAAAATACTGAACTCTCTGTTTTGGCTTTGAGCTGACAAGTTTGAGGTTATTTGGTTTAACTCAGCCCCCAGTATTTTCTTACTTTGCTGGGTCATGGTTGGAGCTCTGGTCATTGATTTTGCTTGGTCCTGATCCATTGATAGCTTAGATGACGAGGACTCAGGCTTTGAACTGATAATGGAAGTGGGCTGGGAGCCAATGGAGAGATTGGAGCATATGTATGACATGTTCATGGCTTGTCCCATTGAGAATGCAAACTTCACGCTGCACAAGCTGGAGCCTCTACACTGTGTCCAGCTTAGTCCTAAGTGCAGTGAATTACAGTAATGTAGTGTGGCGGTGACAAATGAGTAAATCGCTGTGGACAAATCTTCATTCAGGAGGAAGGGGCAAAATTTCATTAGCTGCAGCTGTTAATGCTACCTGATCATTATGAGGTTAGTGATGAGTTGCATAGGACCCTGAGTCTTTGCACCAATCTGCAGAATGTGGAGGCCTCCTAATTGTACTTTCACTAGCCTAGAAAGTACAAATCTCTTTTACAGGAAATTATTTCGATATTTTTAAGGACTTTTTGAGCTGCAATGGCTTTGATAGGTCAAACCTCATCAGGGTGATGTGTTTCATAAAGTATGAGCTAACTTTTAGAGTTTGTCTGTCAGGGTTCTTTCCGCACTCTGAACTCTGGGGTACAGATATGGAAACCTACATGAAAGACCCCCTAAGCTTATTTCTACCGGCTTAGGTTAAAACTTCCCCCAGGCATTATCCTTGGACAGATAGTATTGATGCCACCACTAAGTGATTTAGACAAGATTCAGGGAAAGGACCACTTGGAGTTCCTACTCCCACAAAATTATCCCCCCAAGTGCTACACACCTTTCCTTGGAAGGCTTTAGGACAATGAAAGTCAATCAGGTTCTTAAAAGAATAATTTAATTTTAAAGAAAAGATAAAAGAATCAGGATGAAAGATAACTTTACAGGGTAACAAAAGATTCAAAACCACAGAGGAACCCCCTCTAGCCTTAGTTTCAAAGTTACAAAAAACAAACAAAAAACAGTAATAAACCTCCCTTTAGCAAAGGGAAAAAGGGAAAACTCACAAGGCTTGCCTGGCTTTTACTTACAGTTTTTGTAATATTAGAGACTTGCTTGGGATTGTGTGGAGGAGATGGCCTTTTTTGTCTGGTCCCTCTCAGTCCCTCTCAGCGAACCCTCATACAAGCAAAAAGCACAACAAACCCTCCCCCATCCTTCCAGATTTGAAAATATCTTCTTTCCTCATTGGTTCTTTCAGTCAGGTGCCAACCAGATTATTTGAGCTTCTTAACCCCTTACAAGTAAGGGGGAATTTTAGGCTACCCTTAGCTGTATGGTTATGACACTGTCTCTGCAACTTTCTTTGTTCAGTACACCTTTGCTATGATGAACCTGCTGGGATCCAAGTCTTTTTCCTTTTATTGCCAGGGGTATATTATAGCAAAAGGGCAATCAAAATGGACCATAAACTGCTGGAGTAAGTTAATGAAGTGGCTTAATTAATAATAATTAATAACTAAGGCTATAAGTTGGCCATGGAGGGTGATTTTAGGTGACCTGCACGCTGTCAGCCCCTGCAGCGGCAGTGTTCCAGATTTAGTGGATAAAAATTGTGCACACGTGCAACATCCTTTTTTTCCCATAACTGTTATTGGGATCCAGGGTCTGGGTTCATTATACGCAAAAGTTTGTAATTATGAAGTGTGTTCTAGCGAGAGTTACTCTATCTAGTTGAGCTTTCCTAAATTCCAATTTACACTGACTAGGGATTTAGATCTTCATGTTTCTCTTTTCTCCAGGAACCCAGCACAGTTAAATTGCAGTAATGGGAGAGAAGAAAAGAGAGCTGCTTCTCTCCAAAAATCCACATAAAGTCCCTTAAATACACATATAATATAGCAATGAAGGCTTTTACTCTCATTTTGCATTCAATGTCAAATGGTAAAATTGCTGCCCTAATACTGTGCAAGCCACGGGAATAATTTTCCAAGCAAGAGAATCGTTTTCTCATTCAGTGCTTTTTCCTTTAAGATTCTTCTTTTGTGTGTGCTAGTTTGGAGAAGTAATCAGATGCAAGTAGGCTACCCTTATGTGAAGTGTGTTTAAGTAGGGCAACTTCTGAAACTTGGCTTTCAACAAATCTCAGTAAAAAGAAAGGATCCTTAAATGTCATGCAAAATAATCCTGATGTTTTATATTATATTATACATGGTATACTGCTAAGTTTAACCACAATTCTAAAGAAGAGGCATGTTTTCAAGTGTTTTTTTATAACCTGATTTTAAATTAATAAACTTCAAAAGATTCCATGATTTGATTATTTTCTATTCAGCACCCAGTTGTTTGTCTGAACCTTTTGATTTTGTAGATTTGTGCATGCATACACATAGGGAGTGGGGAAACTACTTAAACTTTTCAAATCTCAGAAATAACTTGTTTACAGTTTTGGGTGAAAAATTGGGTCTTTTCATGTAAATGAGTTCAGCCAAATGTAATTTAAAACATCTCCTGTTTGATTTCCTCTTCAGAGGAAAGTCAAACAGCAAAATATAATACAAGGAGGATGCTGTCCTATTAGGCATAGTAAAACCAAGGTGTGAGCATACAAATTACTGAATGGCAACATGACGGAGAAAAACTGTACCCTGCTTTTTCCCTCCCTCCCCAAAGCAGTGAAGCACAGAATAGTCCGACCAAATGCCTGGATGACTTTTACAGCTGATGTCTATAATAAACTGAATTCTGACTCTTGAAGTCCCTTTGAGCAGGGAGTTGGACTAGATGACCTCCTGAGGTCCCTTCCAACCTTGATATTCTTTGATTCTAAGTCTAGGCCCAGATCTAGATCTGAACTTTGCAGCTCAGATCTATTACATATGCAGAAGTTGTCCTTTAGAATCTCTCCAGCAGTTATCCTGCCATGCCCCTTACTCTTGATATCTAGAGAGGAAGGTGGCATATCTCTGACGATGTGATTCTCAGGGTATATCTACATTGTAATTAAAAACCCACAGCTTGTCCCTATCAGCTGATATGGGCTAAGGAGCTGTTTAATTGCTGTGCAGATGTTTGAGTTCTGGGTGGAGTCTGAGATCTGGGACCCTCTCTTTGTGTGGTCTCAGAGTGTGGGGTCTAGCCTGAGCCTGAACATCTACATTGCAATTAAAGAGCTCCAGAGCCCAAATCAGCTGATATGGATCAGCCATGGGGTTTTAATTGCAGCGTAGACACCTATCCTAGAAATGAGCCAACTGTTTTTTGCAATGACTGGTATTGTGGGACTTTTTTGCTCCATAGTGGGTGTTAGAAAGGACATTAAGGTTATGCCTACACTTGGAGCTAGGGATGGAAATTCCCACTTCTCATAGATATGCTCATGCTAGCTGTCATGGAGCTAGCCTGCTAAAAAGAATAGTGTAGACACAGTGGCATGGGCAGCAGTTAGTGGCACAGGCTAGCTGCCCTAAGAACATACTCATGGGGCCCCGACTGTTTGTACTTGGGGTGACTAGCCTGTGCCACCACTGCCCAAATGACTACAGCTTCACTACCATTATTAGTGTGCTAACTAAATGAGAGCGACTCAGAGTATGTGTATGTAGCTTTTCCCATGCTGCCAAGTGGGTGACCTGAAAGCAGGCTATTTTTCCTACATATGAAAGTAATTCCATCTCTTTACTTGTCTTACCCCTCCCTCAAGCCAAAACTTCCACCTGAGCTGTTTGGGTGTGGTGCATGCTCATTAACTCCAGTTGCCGTTGTACTTTCACACAGCTCAGCAATCTACACTGCCATTTCACAATATGCCCTGCAGAGCCATCACTATAACACTATAGGGAACAATATAAATAATGAACATTTATCCATTTTATCCCATGGAAACATTGGTAGAAAGTAGCTGGATTTTTAACCCAGAAGGAAAGCAGAAAAAATATTGCAAGCTTTCATTTAGCTGAGACACTTGTTAATTCTCCAGCAAAGTCTGAAGTAATATTTGTCACAACCTGGCCCCATCTACCCTCTGGATAGAATCCTGTGAGTGGACCTCATCTCTGGATCATGTGCTTCTAATAGGTAGCAGGTTTAAAATAAACAGAAGGAAGTATTTCTTCACACAACACACAGTGTGTGGAATTCGTTGCCAGGGAATGTTGTGAAGGCCAAAACTATAATGTGTCTCAAGAAAAAAAGAGAGGTCCATTATTGGCTATTAGCCAAGATGGTCAGGATGCAACCCCATGCTCTGGGTGTCTCTCACCTCTGACTGTCAGAAGCTGAGAGCGGATGACAGGGGAGGCTTCCTGGATGATTTTCTGTTCGTTCCCTCTGAAGCACCTGGCATTGGCCACTGTCAGAGGATAGGATACTGGGCTAGATAGACCATTGGTCTGACCAGGATGGCTGTTCTTATGTTCTTAATGGCCCTCCCCACAGAAAACTCACTTTCCGGAAGAGGAGTCATTCAACTCTGATGGCTCTGTCAGCTTCCCAGACAGTGTTTCTATTAGGAGGCAAGCCTCTGCTACAAAATGGGTGCTCTAAAGAATCCACAAAGAAGGTTGCAATATAACTCACAGACAAACTCCAAAATTAAGACTGTAGTACAAAGTAGAGCTGGAACAAAATGAGAATCAGCAAACATGGAGTTCACTGTTTGACACAGGTATATTTCCACAGTCTCAGTACCATTTTCCCTGTTGTGGAGGTACATTTATCTGAAATATGAATGTTCAAAGAACTAAAATCATTGACTTCTTTTTATTTCAGCAGGTCTCTAAATTGGGGATGAAAGTAACTTAAAGGACTTACTGGTACGCTGGAGTTCTGAGCAGGGGGTGGGGCCTCAACTGGAAGAGGTGTGGCCTCAATGTTGAATTGCTCCAGAGCCTTTAAATCCCTCGACCCTTTAAATCAAGGCAGGACTCCAGCAGTGGATCTCTGGCAGCAATTTAGAGGTCCTGGGACTCCAGTTGCTGCTGGGAGCCCCAGGCCCTTTAAATGCCTGGGGCAGCCAATACAGTCCAGTGCACCGGTTCTTGCTGGTACACTGTACCAGGGCATACTGGCTTACTTTCATCTCTGCTCTAAACATTAGTTTTATTAATCTAACTCTCAGCAATGATTACTCTGTTTGAAATGCACCTAGCTGAGAATGTACCATATAAGCAGCACATGCCATTGCATTTATGGGAGATGCAAACTAGCCGATGTGACAAGACTAGTATTTAGTTCTGAAGACATGTAAAGTTGCTTCTAATGAGATGCACAATCCATCTTGCACATGCCTCACTAACAATACATACTGCAGGCATGTTTGCCCTAGGATATTATAGAGAGAAGGTGGGTAAGGTAATATCTCTTACTGGACCAACTTTTGCTGGTGAAAGAGACGAGCTTTCAAGCTAAACAGAGCTCTTCTTCAGGTCTGTCTCTCTCATCAACAGAAGCTGGTCCAATAAAAGATATTTCCCCACCCACCATGTCTCAGCTGCAGACATGAGTGAGTTTCAAAAGACAATAGAATACATGGCTCGTGTTTATCTTAGTAGGCTTTTTGACAACATTCTACACAGCTAAACAAATGCAATATCTAAAATATATTAAATGTCTTCCTATGCAATTTTTTTAGCAGACCATTATCTTGCTAGAGTTGTCTTATACTCCCCTTAAGATAAAATGACTTATGAGAAGCTAATGAGCCATATAGGCTCCTAGCAGGACTTGCAAGATTTTCTAGCACTAATGTGCCTCATGTTTATTAATGAGGAGAGACTGACCTATTTTTTTAAACAGACCTGAATCTTGATCTAAAAGTAAATTTTTTGAATGTCCTGCTATTGTGATTGTTGTCTTTAATATTTTTAATGGTAGCTAACTGTATCTGGCAAATATGGGCTAATGTCTGGAGATTATTTCTCTGAAATAAGATTTTCTTTTAAAAAGTAATACCCTCTGTTAAAATCCTAGAGACAACCAAAAAACCTTAATACACAATTATTGTATGCACTATGCAGATTTTAGCGACAAGACTGCGTCGACAGCCTTGTCGCTAAAAGTCAGCACATGTGAACGCTGTCAGTATTTTGTTGACACTTTTGCGTTCACACTGCCACTTGTGTCAGCAAAACTTTTGTCTTTCACGGGGGGGAAGGGGCTTTAAGTACCCATGAGACACACAAGTTTTGTCAACAACATCATATGATATTATAACTAATATTGAAAATGAGATTTCTAAGTGAATACATGAGCTTTCATTCTAAGGAAAACTTAATACACTGATGCTTACAGATCATTCTAATAAGAATTTGGAGTAGACTGCATTTTTGCATCACCGCACCCAAAATCCAGCTCTAAACCTAAAGAACCAGGCAGCCTTTCAGTTCAGTCCTTATGTTTCATAAATTTTTGAGTCTAATGGAAGCAACTTACTGTAATGAATTTGTTATGATCTTTCTTCCTGTAGTCTAAGAAAGAGAAATTGAAATAACAGCTTAATAATTGCATGAGCTTTGTATTGTCCTTTAAATACAATCAGTGCTGATGAAACACCACTCTACAGTAGGGAAGATGTTGGCATTTCTTTTAGAAAACCACATTTTAAGCAATTGACAGTTATAAATAGCAATAAAAGCCTTCTGGATAGAAAGGGAAGCTGTTGCTCCTTCATGATGAACTGTGTCCCAGCAGTAAAATCTGTTTGAGATGCACTGTAATTCTGAGTAGCATCACTTACTGACTTTCGGCTTAAATAGGTAGACTTCGAAAAATGAATACAGGTTTCTGGTGTTCTTTTACAGTTATACCATATCACATGGTGTTTACACTTTGCCTGCCAAATGTGTCTCCAAACATCAAAGATGAAAGGCAAACTGAAATACTTCCCATAAGAACTTTTATTTACTCTTCTGTTGCTGAAGTGGAATTTTATGTCTGTGTGACAGATGCAATGTTTTAGACACATGGAGTATTTGGACACAAGGAATATTTCAAGACTATTATATCAATTTCATAAGTGTTTTATATATCTTTATGGGCTGGCTAGTGATTGTATTACTGACTAAGTCTGCTAAGGACTAATTAATGAAAATCACTAATGGAGGTAACAAGTCTGAGGAACAAGTGACCCCCTGAGGAAAATAGTATATAGGGGTTTCACTCAGTTTAGGATGCTTAGAAAACAAAGAACAGCAACGTGTATAAAGCTATCACCTTGATCTGAGGAAAGGGCCACACACTTTCCAAGAAACGACAGATATGAACTTGTGACCAAGAGTGACAGACCTTGTGGACTAAAGTCAGACCTGAGACAGTCACAGTGAACTTTAGGAGTCTGTAGCATAAATTCCCTCCCCTCCTCTTTGATTCCTCCCTGAGAGAGGTCTCAGGCCTCTCACCATCACCTAAGCGGAGTCAAAGATGCAGTTACCTTGGTAACTCTGACACTCATTAATTGCTTTATTTTTCTTCACAAACATTTACAACTCAAAGATGGATACAATATCTCTATCCTTTTGCTACGTTCTGACTGATCTTATGACTCTCCCTCTCCATATCCACGGAAGACAGTGGGTTGAAGATGAAAAGCAAAATTCCATTCAGTGAAGAATTCTCATGGTGAGTGTTTTTTGCTCAGACAAAAATTGTGCCCTATAGTTGATGAAGGTTTTCCCCTTGTGGGAAGCAGCACACATATTCTCCTAGAAATGAGAACACTGTTTGAGAGGCTACCCATTGATTAAACTCTTTCAGTTACAGAACTTGAAACTGAGTATGTGTCAATTTGGAGAAAGAAGGAAATGAACTAAACTGTCTATCCCAAGACTTCAGGATGCTCTATAGCAGTTACATCACTCTGATGTGCATTGTAATGCTTTTATGTTATATTGTAGTCAGATGTGGTTAAATGTGGCATTAATTTGATTCAGATGTTCAAAGCCCATGTAATAGTCAGACCTGGCTTTAACTAGGTACCAATCTGCAATTCAGTTAGGTTTTTTTTTAAAAGGCATGTGGTAAGTAGACATCAAAGTGCATAATGTGGTGCAGAGAGAGAGTTTTCAAAAATGATCATATCCAGGTCATAGAAAGTCAACATCAAGGTCATTATAATTGAGAGGCAAGAACTAGCGTAAGTTTATAGTACAGCGTACAGGGGATTCTGCAGGCAGTTCCCATTAAAGTTAATGAGACTTACACGGCTAAATCCCTTGTACCCATTGTTTAGGATGACCAGATAGCAAGTGTGAAAAATTGGGACAGAGGGGGGTGGTGGTGGTGGGGGGGGGTTAATAGGTGTCTATATATGACAAAGCCCCAAATATTCAGACTGTCCCTATAAAATCAGGACATCCGATCACTCTACCACTGTTCGTGAGGTATGTTTTTTATAACCAGTGTCTGGTGCAAATACCAAGAAATTGTTAAATGCCATGTTATCATCATATTCTGTGTAGATATATGAGAAATGAGAGAACTGAAATAAACGCTGTGTTTTCACACACAGAAAATGACACATTACAAAACTGGGCTAGGAATTTTATGGGTTTACTCACCTTCACTTTGTGGCATAGACAGGAGCAACATGTACCACTGAAAGTCTAAGGATACATTTTTCAAAAGCTCCAATGACTTAGGAGTCAAAATCTCATTGCTTTTGAAAATGGGTCAGATGCTTTTGAAAATTTTACCCTGAAACGACTGCTAATATATTGCACATAAAAATGTTTTGTTTTGTTCTGATTTTGGGGGTTTTTTTTTGGAAAAAACATTAGCAATGTCCCTCCGCTCTTTCTTCACCAGCCCCTCTCAGTTTTCCCTGTTTTCTTTCATAAGAACATCTTTTGTCATCCTGAATAGCTTTTAAAAACCAGTTGGATAGTTGCCTGTTTGCTGGTTTGCATTTTTCATTACCTGAAAAGCATCTTGCACATTATAAATGCTAATGCTGAGCATGCCACTAAATAGCAAGGTTGATAGTCAATCTTGGTGGTATATTGGAGTTCAGGTTCTCATAGCTCATAATATCAACAGTCTCCCAGATATACTGTTGCCTGATGTGGAAGATCCATCAACTAGTAATCGCTTGGCCCATACAATTCCTTATTTTTCAGGTTAAATATGTGGTCAGACATTTTGTTTAATAAAAAAATACTGTTCAGTATAGAAAGCTTAGAATGGGAGGTTAGGATATAAAAGGTGATTGAATGTTACCTTGCCTAGGGTATGTAATATGGTAATTGTGTCAATGGATGACTTTTAGGACCCAATATACTTGCAAAATAAGTAATTTTGTAACTTTGTATTCACATTTCATTCAGTTTGCACAGCAGTCCGACTAAACTACTGAAGGCTTAACTAAAGTCCTCCATCCAGTTTTTAAAAATATATCTATTAAAATGGAGACAGGATAGGAGGTGCAATGTGCATATGATATGGATGAAAGCAAAAGTTCTGTAGGGCAACAAAGCTATTTAATGTATACCATAATGTAACACTTGTGAAGGCATAGTTATATTCCTTGTAATGGGATTGAGAAAAGCAGAATATTGTCAGGATATTATAAGTATATTAAAGGCTAAATGATGGCATTCATCCCTTGTTCATATAGAGGGGCAGCACACCCTGTGATCTTCTGGCATGATTCCTTCCTGAGTGGCCTGGGGAGCAATGGGACTGCACAGTTGGTGTAGCCTGCTCCCAGCAGTAAGAACTACCCATTCTTCCTTGCCTGCTTTGGATTCTACTGCTCCCTTAAGCAAAGGACATTGCAATTGTGACAGGCTCTTACGAAGGCTGCCCAAAGGAGATGCTTTTTGGGGTAGTTTCACAAGTGTGCCTTAGGTTCCTAAGTCCAACATTTAGGTGCTAGTGGTCTGCACCAATCATCTTTCAGCTGCCATCTAGCCTGTGGATGCCCAAAATCCCTAGGTATCTATGTTTCTGCCACTAAAGTCCCCTGCATTTCCACTAGCAGGAATGCACAAAGCCACCTAAGTCATGACACTGCCAAGGAGCATGATGCTTAAATCCTGCCTAAGCCCCAGCAGGATACAGAAACTAGGCATTCCCCTGCCTGTCCTGCTTGTGGGGCCTGATCCAGAAAATATGCTTGAAGCACCCCTAAACCTGCACAAGAGACAGCCAGGAGAAATGGGTGACAATATTCCCAATAGCTTAAGGGTTAGCATACCTTACCCATGAGGTAGAAGACTGAGGTTCAAATCTTCATGCTGCCTCATTTGGAGTATGGACTTGAACCCTACTCTCCTGAGTGAGTGCTGTAAGCCTTGGGCTATGGATCTGGTCTCTCTACTTCAATGGTTTAAGCATTTTGTACAGACTGAATAGCTTCAACAGGAGATATTGAAAGACCCACCACGGAATGCCTTCTGGTCCAGTGGTTAGGGGACTTCACCTGGGAAATGTGGGTTTAATATTCCTACTCTGAATCACATGTGAACCTGCATTCCTCATATACTGGGTGAGTTTTCTAACCACTGGGCTATTAATCAGAGGGGCAGCACCCCATCCCCCACAACCTTTTTACTTGAGAAAGTGAAGCCTGGCTTAGGTATCTAACAGCAGAAGAGGGTTCTCAGCTGTAAATCCCAAGTGGAGATAGGCATCTCCCTCCAACTTGGAATTAGGTGCCTAACTGGCTCAGAAGGGTGGACGTTAGGCCACACTGCTCCCATAGTCAATTCATACTGTCTAACTTAGCAAGGAGCTGTCTCAGCTTGCTGGCTTTTGTGATTCTCCATGTTAGGTGCTTAACTTCCCCATCCATTGTATAGGAAGCCTGGGTGCCTAACCTGGGCTTCTGAATTCTACTAGGCAGCAGTATGCCTAAAAGTTAGGCTCTGCAATGTCTAGTGGTACTACAATGATTAAGTAAGTCCTCCTTGTGAATCTAGGCCTTTGTTTGCAGCTTCCACCAGTCACAGGTAACAGCTTTTCACAGTCTGTCGCTAAGTGCATATCCCCATAGCTCATAATGTTGGAATTTTTTTCCATACAGTTTTCACTAGGCTATAACAATTGACAATAACATCCTGCAGGTGAAAACTCAAGGCCTTTTTGTTTTGGTGTCTCTCTTTTCCCTCCCTCCTCCACTGTTTATTGGATTGCTTATTTGTGCTTATACATTTGATTTGGCTCTTGGAATTGTTTGGATAAATCAAACTAGTTGTGATAAACTGTGTTTACTTTTCTAGTGCTGTGGCCCAGACTGTTTAGAAAAGTGTGTGAACATACAGTTGCTGTTATCATATGTGTAGTCATCTTATTGCACACACAAATGCTCCATGTAGCTGGGCATATGTTTATATAGTTATCAGATAGTGTGGAAAACCTGACACAGTTTTACAGCAATCTGGCCATATATGTGAAGGTGTTTGGTGTCCTAACTGAAAATAGGGAACTACAAATGAAGGATCTTATTATGCAGTATTATGGACAAAATAACTAGTGAAATTGGGGAGAGGGTATTGGGTGGTAAAGAATTCAGAACTGATGCCTAAAATTAATTAATCTTCTTATAACACTGTAAGCTGCCTACGGTAGCAATGGAAACATGAAGACACAGTTTAGGTCACTATTATGACCTGAATTATGCTCTATTTAGAAGCAGCACTATGATCCACTTTTTAATATAGTAATTAGATCATGAGATGACAGTTGTTTTATGTTGTTGAACGGATTAATTATTTTTCACCTCATGTAAACTTTTCCCCAGTAAAGAGATTGTTAAAACATTATCAGAATGGAAGTCAGAGAGCTAGGATTCTCTGGTTCTGTTCCTGGTTCTGCTATTGACTCTGTGGAGCAGCCTTAGGCAAGTCACTTAACCTCTGTGTTTATCCTTCAGCAGAGGTGAAAGTAAGTCAGTACAACCTGGTACAGAGTACCAGCAAGAGCTTCCCCAGGTGGCAATTTAAAGGGCCTGGGGCTCCCAGCAGCAGCGGTAGAGGCAAGGGAGCTCTGGGCCCTTTAAATAGCCCCCAGAGTTCTGGGGTAGTGGTGGGGCTCTGGGGGCTAATTAAAGGGCCTGGTCCCCTGCTGCCTCTACGGCCCTGGCCCCAGTTGGTGGCCCCTTAAATAGCCCCCAGAGGTCTGGGGTAGAGGCAGAGCTCCAGGGCTAATTAAAGGGCCCGAGCCCAGGTGGTGGCAGCAGGGCTCCAGTGGTTATTTAAAGAGCAAGGTAGTAGAAGCAGGGGAGCCCCAGGCCCTCTAATTAGCCCCCAGAGTCTGCCGGAGCCCTGGGGTAGCAGCGGCAGCCAGGGCTCTGGCAGCAGTTTAAAGGGCCCTTTAAACTGCTGCCGGAGCCCCTACTGCCAGTGCTACCCTGGTCGGGGCAAGGGGGAGGCTCTGACCCTCAGCCCCACCCCTTCCACCCAAGGCCCAGCCCCTTCCGGGGACCAGAGCCAGCCCCAACCCAGCCCCATATCGGTAAGTCTCCATTTCTACTTTCACCCCTGTCCTTCAGTAGAAGGAAAAATAATGCTTCATTTTCTCACAGGATGTAATGAAGATTGACTAATTAATTCATGTTTAAAAATGAAGAGACAGGGTTGTTTAGAGAGGAGAAGAGTAAAGATGACAATGATAGTAATTGTAATAAGTAATGAATAGGATAGAGAAGACAGAGCATTTTTATTCACGATGGCTCATAATTCAAGAACAAATTGGACACTAAATAAAATTGCAAGGTAACACATTTAAAATGGACACTTTTTCACATATTGTACAGTTATTTTCTTTTAGCTTGGGGCAGTGGGTTCCAGAGAATATCACCGAGTCTAAGTGTTGATCTGTATTTAAAAAAGAACTGAACACATAATAAGGAAAACACCCCCAACTGTAGTAATAAGGTTTAAAAATAAATTAAACCTACAAAACCCAAAATTTGGATGCAACTCTAAATGCTCTTCCAAAACCTCTTATGCCTCATGATTTAACCAATGGGAGGGTGTGGGAAAAATGGCAGGCACCAGGAAAAAACTTTGATGTTTGGATAGGTTGTTCCATAACTGCCCAGTGCTGAATATTATTTATTTTTGCATCTTCCCTGAAGCATCCACTACTGGCCATTGGTGGAGAGAGAAAATACTGTCACCCTTACATTTCCTGGAGCTCCTTCCTTGTTCAGCACTGTACAAGCAATTAGAGTATAACAGGAGAGGCAGGGGGTATGTCTACACAGCAAGCCTCCCAGTCCAGGCTGACAGACTTGGGCTAGCAGGACTTGTACTAGTACTCTAATTATGCAAGGGATCAACCTTGCACACAGCAACCCAAGGATCAGGGAAGGGAGAGCAAAGGAAAGCTCTGAAGTGCACTACCCTTGTATCCCCCTCCGGCACCTTATTTACAGGTAAACCTTTGTGGTAGCGAAGCTTCTGGCCCTGCAGTTCACAACAACTTTACTGTGGTGCTTGGGATGATTACTTTTGAATACCGTCACATTTTCTCTAATGGCAAACTAAATTGAGTGCTGCCATGTTGTGTGATACCAACAATAATTTACCTGTATGTACTATGGTCTAGTCAGTGACTGACCGTCTCTCTTTAGTGGAAGCTGGAAGTGTATATTTATTGCCTTTACAGGACTATACTGAATAATGAAAAATATTGTGTTTAAACTGAAATGATACTTTTACTGTAATGATGCACTCAAGTGGGTAATCTAATTTAGCAGTTACTTATTGAAAATACCCTTGGGCTAACAAGGATACTTTAAAGTGAAGGAAAATGACAGTCTCTGATCTGGCAACTTTTCTTTATTTCTGTGAGTTATTTGTGGTTTGAGTCTACAGCTAACAATGACAAGAAAGCATTTGACCGTTTAACTTTCTGTAATGCTATAAATAGTGCTGACTAATCCTGGGAAACTGCCTAAAACAAAAATGGCTTGAGATGGAGCAGCCTGTCGGGTGGAGGTGCGGTTGCACGAGTACGTAAAACCACTGGTTATTCCCTTTTCCAATCAGGAATAGCTAATACCAGTATCAGGCACCTCTATACTGATATAACTGCATCCATGCTAGGGAGTGGACTGAGCTGCTTAAACTATACCTGTAACGCAAAAATTATATCTAATGTGTAGACAAGGCCAGATCTGTCTTTAGCATGGTTATCCCAATGAAGCCATAATCCAGGTTAGAGCTTTGAAGTACTACTGTAATACTACTACTAAGTATAATTAGCTGTCTGCCTTAATTAAAGTTAATTAAATACTAATCATGGCCCAATCCCACTCAGCAGCTCCTCCCATTAAGGTCACTGGACAAGAAAAAAATAGAATAACATTGTGAAACTAACTTCACTAGTGGTTAAGGACACTCACTACCTCGCAGGAGGTGATCACCACCTTACAATTTTGGGCCTTTGTTTCTTGGATTTCCAGGGTAAGGAACTTCCCAGTAGAGCTGAACAACACTTTTCATGAGAATACTTCTTTTGCTGAAAAGTGCATATTTGGATTGATTTCAATGAATCTTTCAGTTGCTGAGAAGAGAAAGGAAAAGGAACACTTTACTTTTTCATTACTGAAAAATGCTTTGTTTTGGAACTTCCTACAAACAATTTTTTTAAATACACTTCTGAACTGAAAGAAAACATTTCATTTAACCCAAATGTGTGTGTGTTGGGGAGGGGGATTGGTGTGTGTGTGGTGTCTTTTTTTTTAAAAAAAGATTTTTTTGTAGTTGTTTTAAAAAAATCTCCTTTTGGGTAAATCTGGAATAACTTTTTTGTTTCAACCACCAAACTGAATAAAATCAGCAACTTGCACAGCTCTACACCCCAATGTCTCAGCAGAAGCTAGCATGATATTGTTTTGGTATGCAGAATATATTGCCTTGATTCACAAGACAGCCTGCATCAGTGAGAAGGTGCTAATTGCAAACTACTTTCTATCATTTTGTGTCTTTTCACTTAATCTGATTTGATTTAAATCTAGTCCCAATTATATTTTAGATTACTATAATCTAAAATATGGAATTGGCTACCCTGAATCAAATAGGGTTTGTTTATAAATATTTTTCTAAAGATGGTTTATATAATCAAATGTTATTTAGAGTGTCTAGGGATTAAATCAATTTTTTTAAAAAAAATCGTAAATATTAAAACCAGGACATAAAAAAATCATGGTAAGGTTTGAATTTAGAAATCTACCTACTTCCTAATTTTTGTATGGCCCCTATTTTAGGACCCAGTCTTACAAATATTTTGCCCTTTACTTTCAATAAGACAGAGCTTTTCCCATAATAGTAGCACCAGTGATAATATTCTGCAAGCTCTTGGAAAGACAACTTCCCTTTTGAAACATATGTTTGTATCCATCAGTGTCTTCTTTTGAGCCCATTTGAATAAAATTGTTCTAAGAAAATTCTCAGACCAGCATACCATGAAAAGGAAAAGGCAGTTTGGTGTCTTCAGGTTTACACTGGAAATCTCCACTGCAAGTTACTGTGTGGGCTATGTACTCAGATTGTGTCTATGGTACTCTGGGGTGAAAGTAATTTAAAGCACTTACTGGTACTCTAGAGTCCTGAGCAGGGATTTTGAGGATCTCAGTGGCATTTAAGTGCCTAAAGTTTCTGTGACAAGCCTGAACCGTTTTGTGGATTAGACCTATGGCCTAGAGAGTAGAGAGCTTTCTATAGTGACCTGCAGGTGCATAGGGACAAGAGTAGCTCAAAGCTGCTTGATAATTCCAGCTGGCAGAGGCTGTCTGGGGGTGGGGGCGGGAGAGCTTCTTGCCAGCATGTATTAGTGAGCAAAGGAAAATAACCAAATAGGTCTTATTTGCATTTCAGTTATGAGACTTAGGGCATTTTGGTTTGTTGAATTTGGTGTAATCAAATGCTATTACCCTGACTGATAACAAATGTCAAGAAAACCGCTTCAAATATGCCTGAGGGAAGGGGTCACTGACCAAAATTGTAGTCTAGCATGGTCGCTTAGCAGCCTGGACAAAGCTAAAAAAAGGAAAGGGGTTTCTATATTTTGAAGAGAACGTGTCCCTAGTGGTGATTTTGTTCTGGGTCTAACATCACTTGTCTTTGCAAACAAGTGATGCAAAGGCAGCTTCTGCAAACAAGAGTTGGTGTTGCACATGGCCCAGAGATGGGCCATGGCACTTCAGTGGCTTTGACGAATATGGACGGTGCAGAGGTGATGCTGAGGCAGTTTGTGCTGAAGCAACAGGGCAGCAGTTTATTTCAGGAACTCCAGTCAGAGTCTCCCTCGCCAGCAATCAGAGCTATAATCACTTCTGCTGTGCTAGGTAGAGGAGCCTCCAGAGCTGATCAGGCAGCACATCCCTCATGGGCTGGAGATAGACATGTCTGAAACCTGGACGACAAACAAACCGTGAGTGTGGGGCACAGTGGAGGAGGGAAGCAGCTAGTGTAGGTATAGATTGCTTTGTTGTATGCTTACAACTGTGAATGCAGGACTCAGTTTAAGGCTGTTGCACAGACATTGGCGAGGAGGGGCTGTTTGTTGGTTGATTACTGGCTTTCCCAAGTTTTATTTGTTTGTACAACAGACTTAGTGTGTGTGAGGGGGGAAGTATTACCTCTGAAGGGTAATTAGGTTGGCAGAGTTTCTGGGTAGGGGCTTGAGCCATGGTGTTTGTAAATTTTCCTGAATGAACCTCTGGATAATTGAACCTGGACCCTCCTTGCTTCTGATGATACCTGACAAAAAGATTACAGCAACAGTGGGAATGAGAATGTTCTTCACTAGACCTTTACAATGGGACAAGATAACACTCTTGTGTTAACATGGATAACCACTAGTGTTTTGTCAGCAATGGCGTTCCCATCTGGGGCCTTGCCTAGTGCGAGGGTACAGGTGGCCACAACAGTGGGGAAACTTGAGAAGAAAATTCTAACAGACAAAATGTTTTCCATCTCCAGAAACAAATCTCCATTCAAAACTGCCCTGCTATATTGCTCAATTCTCCTTTGCTTTTTGGTGTTGTATTGTATTTTATCCACTTGTGACTTTTTAGAGACTACACACAACTTGGTTGTGGACTTCATTATCTTTTTTCCACAATTATGTGTAAGTGACTAATGGGGTCTTTAGCCTGTGCTGGCTCTGTAGCAGGGATTCTCAAATGCTTAACTAGCATAGCACAAAGCTTGGTTTGTTTTTGAAGAGGCTTCCCTGTCCATTTATGGTCACATAACATCCCTGAAGGAACTTTCAGCAATTGCTTCTTTCCCTCCTGCTCCTTTTTTTCTATATGATAGCTCATGCATTAAGAGAAGCTAAGTATACCTTTTAGCTTGGAAATAAGGAGAAAGTGTTTGTATAATGCCTAGCACAATGGGGGCCTAATCTATGACAAGGGCTACTAAGTGCTACTATAGTATAAATAATAATATTGTGACCAACAGCTGTTCATTTATTCCCCAGAAAGTGCTTTGAGAATCCCTGATTTAGAGAATATCCTTACTTTAAAGGAAATGCAAGGCTTCAAGGATACCCCTTTATTGGAAAATTTGTCATAATATGGTTTGGGGGCATCTGTGTGCTAAATGATGATCCAGTCCTGCTCCCATTGACTTGAAAGGAGCAGTGGTGGGCCTTGCTCATTGTTGCTGCACAGGCTTTTGAAAAGCATCCCATACAAGTGGTCTGCTGCAGGCTCCCATGGGGGCTTGGTGCCTCTTTAAGGACTTTCAGACAAGCTTGTGAGTTGCACCCAATTACAGTAGACTCCCGATTATCCGGGCTCGGGTTAACCAGGCTGCGGATTAACTGGGACGTCCAAAACAGGGGTCGGCAGGGGAAGCCCCAACGCGGAGGCAGGCTGAGTGCTCAGGCTGCCGCTGCTTTGGGGTTTCCCTCGCTGGCCCTTTGCCAGCTGGGGTCTCAGCCCAGCCAGCCTGGGTTTAGGAAACCCCGGCTGGCAGCGGGCTGAGACCTCGGTTGGCAGAAGCCTGGGGGGGAAAGCCCAAAGCGGCGGCAGACTAAGTGCTCAGCCCATGGCCGCTTTGGGCTCTCCCCCCAGGCTCCTGCCAGCTGGGGTCCCGCCGCCTGCCCCACTCAACTCCCGCAGCCAGCCTGGGCTTCCTACACCCAGGCTAGCAGCGGGAGCTGACTGGGGCAGGC
>ML677326.1:62442798-62505654 GCA_007922305.1 Dermatemys mawii
GCTAATACCCACTTGCATCCGACGAAGTGGGTATTAGCCCACGAAAGCTTATGCTCTAAAACTCTAGTTAGTCTTTAAGGTGCCACAGGACTCTTTGTCACTGCTGCAATTCCAGACTAACACGGCTACCCCTCTGATTTTTGTAACAATAACCCTACAGTGGGGAGCTCTTTCCCTTGTAATGTTAGCTCTAGCCTAGGGAGCCCTACTGGTCCCATCCTTAACAATAGCCTGGAAGCTTTACCTGTTGCAGTGCTAGCGCTAGGATGGAGAAGCTTAAACAGCCCAAGCTGTTACTTTGTGACAGTAACCCTAGCCTGGGGAAGCTGACGAGCTCCCACCCCAATCACAGCCCAGGGAGCTCTCCCCTTTATAAATCAAACACTTGCCTGTAGAGCTTAACCAGCCCCAGACTTAACGCTAACTGGGGGAGACCAACAGACCCTGGTTCCAACTCTAGCTTAGGGAGCTCTCCCCCTTGTAGCCTTTTCCCTAACCCACGGAGCCCAGCCAGCTCCAGTTCTAACCTGAGCCCAAGGAGACCAACTATTCCCATCTCTATCTCTAGCCTGAGTTCTCCTTTTTATAATTCTAGACCTAACCTGGAGAGTTATCCCCTTTTAACCCTAATCTAGGGAGCCTATCTGGACCAAGTCCTAATCTTAGCCCAAGTAGCCACACAGGCCTCCAGCCTTAAGCCAACCTACTGACCTTTGCATTTGTAACTCTAACACTCACAAGGGGAACCTCAGCCTTTGCAACTCTAGTGCTAGTCATAAGAGCCCGCCTGCTCCCATCTCTAACTCAGGAAGCCCTATCCTTTTGAACCCAAAACATAGCTTGGGAAGCTCAGCTGGTGCCAGCACTAACCCTAGACTGAAGAAAACTACACTTTTTGTAATCCTAACCTGTGTAGCCATATTGGCCCCAGCCCAAACCCAACCTTAGGGAGCACTACCTTTTTAACACTAGTCTGGGGAGCCCTACCAGTCCTAACTCCCTGCCAACAAACTGAACAATGTCTAGCCCAGGGAGTCGTAGAATATCAGGGTTGGAAGGGACTTCAGGAGGTCATCTAGTCCAACCCCCTGCTCAAAGCAGGACCAGTCCCCAACTAAATCATCCCAACCAGGGCTTTGTCAAGCCTGGCCTTAAAAATATCTAAGGAAGGAGATTCCACCACTTCCCTAGGTAACCCATTCCAAGGCTTCACCACCCTCCTAGTGAAAAAGTTTTTCCTAATATTCAATCTAAACCTTCCCCACTGCAATTTGAGACCATTATTCCTTGTTCTGTCATCTGGTACCACTGAGAACAGTCTAGATCCATCTTCTTTGGAACCCCCTTTCAGGTAGTTGAAAGCAGCTATCAAATCTCCCCTCAGTCTTCTTTTCTGTAGACTAAACAATGCCAGTTCTCTCAACTTTTCCTCATAAGCCATGTGCTCCAGGCCCCTAATCATTTTTGTTGCCCTTCTCTGAACTCTTTCCAATTTTTCCACATCCTTCTTGTAGTGTGGGCCCCAACACTGGACACAGTATTCCAGATGAGGCCTTACCAATGTTGAATAGAGAGGAACAATAACGTCCTTCAATCTGCTCACAATGCCTCTATTATACAGCCCAAAATGCTGTTAGCTTTCTTGGCAATAAGGGCACAATGGTGACTCATATCCAGCTTCACATGCACTGTAACTCCTGGTTCCTTTTCTGCAGAACTGCTGCCTAGCCATTTGGTCCCTAGTCTGTAGCAGTGCATGGGATTCTTCCTTCCTAAGTGCAGGACTCTGCACTTGTCCTTGTTGAACCTCATCAAATTTCTTTTGGCCCAATCCTCTAATTTGTCTAGGTCCCTCTGTATCCTATCCCTACCCTCCAGCATATCTACCACTCCTCCCAGTTTAGTGTCATCTGCAAACTTGCTGAGGGTGCAGTCCACACCATCCTCCAGCTCATTGAATAAAACTGGTCCAGGACTGACCCTTGGGGCACTCCGCTTGATACTGGCTGCCAACTAGACATGGAGCCATTGATCACGACCCGTTGAGCCCAACGATCCAGCCAGCTTTCTGTCGACCTTATAGTCCATTTATCCAGCTCATACTACTTTAACTTGGTGGCAAGAATACTGTGGGAGACCGTATCAAAAGCTTTGCTAAAGTCAAGGAATAGCACATCCACTGCTTTCCCCTCATCCACGGAACCAGTTATCTCATCGTAGAGTCCTACCCTTTGTAACTCTAACCCTAGATCAGAGAATCTGAATGACCCCAGCCATAACCGTAGTATGGGCAACGTTACTTTTTATAACACTGACCATAAGAGGGGAACCTTACTGACCCCAGACCCAACCAAGTCCTGAAATTAACAACACTTTACAACTGTAAGCCTAGCCCGGTGAGCAGTACCAACCACAGCCTGAACCCTAGCCTGAGGAACACAACTGGCTACAAATCAGTAAAGATACACTGGACTATTATGGCAATATAATTAGCAAAAGCAGACACAAGTGAAGAATATAGGCTACATCTGTGCTTCAAACCATGGATAATAATGATTTCCCTTCTTTTTGATAATTTGAATGCCACCATTTCTCCTTTTTGCAGCCTTATCAAAATAGTACCTTGGATTTTTTTTAAAGTAAGTTTTAAAAGTAGCCTTGAAGAGCATCTTAACTCAAAATATTCCCAAAGTCAAGGTTTGTTATCAAAGATAAATGGTCAAATCAACCATTCAGGCTGCCTTTTCATATCTTATCTCCTGCTATCTTGCAGATGACAATGTGAGATTATGCACATTGTTGAATGCAATAGATTAATTTAGCTGCTAAGGGGATTTAGTAAATGGTCTTTGCATTATCTGAACAGAAGAGTTAGATCAATCATTTTGTTAGCCAAAGATGCTGTGTTAAGAATTATGAATTATCCTAAATTTCAGAATGAGAGAGAGATGTGGATGTTTGAAAAGTATTTTTCAATATTCTGAACAGCAGGAGAGTTTTCTGGCAATGGAAGATTTATGTAAGAAATCAATGTAATCTGTAAACAATTAGTCAAACGTTTTACGTAAGGAAGTGACTGAGTAGCCATTCTCAAGTTAAAGGGGTAGAGGATACAGTATGATTCTCCAGTGGCTGCATGATTCCGTTGAGACAGGTGTTTAGTATATGTCCCCTGTCACTTCTAAGTGAAGGGTTGGGCAGATTGACAAGGCTGATTCCTTTGTGGAAAGGTTTATCCTGCCCTATAACCAGGAGAATGTTATAAAAGCATCAGGTGGGAATCCCATGTTACATAATTCCAGATTGCAAAAGTGAATTAGTTGATGCAGCTAGTTTTCAGCCTTGAGCCCATGGTGTCCTAAGAATGCATAGGCTGAGAAAAAATTATATTTAGGGACTGAGTCAGTGCTCATTAAAGTCAACTGAGATGCTCTTGGTGAGGGCTTCTGCACCTTGTATCTCCAACAAATGTGATAGGCCTTTTGGAGCATTTGATCCTGTGTCTTTTTCCAGTAGGGGTGAGAGAGAAGTTTTGAAGACCTGAGTTCCTGGGACAGTTGTTGGCATTATGGACATTTTGTGTATGGTTTCACCAAGCAACCGACACATCCTAGGCGGTATAAACTACCATAGCTTTATTGCCTTCATTAGGGCTGTACTAACTTATATGAGCCGGGGATCTGGACCTTGGTCTCTAACTGTTTTAGTAGTTCCCTGTGCTGGCAAAATCCTGCTTCAGGGATTGGCAACCTTGGCACACGTCTTCCCTCCCTCCCTCCCCCCACGGTAAGCAACCTTGGCGGGCCCGGCCAGTTCGTTTACCTGCCGCGTCCGCAGGTTTGGCTGATCGTGGCTCCCACTGGTCGCGGTTCGCTGCTCCAGTCCAATGGGGGCTGCGGGAAGCGGCGCGGTACTGGCCGCCACTTCCCGCAGCCCCCATTGGACTGGAGTGGCGACTCATGGTAGAGACCAAGCTATTTAGGCATATTAGGAGCCAAGTGATTTGTTTAGTTAATTCAGACGTTTGAGTAATCACTATTTTTATCTAATGCAACACATTGGGGTTGGTGTGTCATACAAAACACTAAAAACAGATTAAGGTCCTAATTCTTATGGCATAAGTACCATATACTGTAAATAAATAACATATGATTAAAAGCCCTGTCTGGTCATTTTGTTGCCCCCAAAGCATTTTATTGTCTCATACGTACTGCTTTGTGAACATTACCAATCTGCTAGAACTGCTAGTTATTCAAATATTTTCATGATTTCTGATACTTACTGTAAGCTCTGCGATATTGATGTCTGCAAGACAACTCTGCCACTGCCAGAACGGTATCCTCTTAGAGCGGGAATGGTGTCTCTAGCCTCTGTTTGCCAGAAGCTGGGAATGAGTGGTAGGGAATGGATCGCTTGATCATTACCTGTTCTATTCATTCCCTCTGGGGCACTTGGCACTGGCCACTGTCAGAAGACAAGATACTGGGCTAGATGGACCTTTGGTGTGACCCAGTAGGGCCACTCTTGTGTTCCTTATAAACTTCACTTTTGTGTTTGTTTTCCATTAATTCCCTTTTCCCTTCCCCAAAAAACAATTATAAAAACAAATATATTGTAATCAAATCTCCATGATGGGAAGTACCGTGAGCTAAAGCCATGGAGCTTTACCATGAGCTAAAGTCATGGAGTTGTGAATTCAAAAGAAAATAGCTCATCTAATCAGGGCTGGATTAACTAACCTGTGAGACTGGAGCAATTAGATTTTGTGGGGCCCCTGTATACAAGTCTTTTTCCTGGGATGGAGTTTGGTGCAGGAGGGGGCTGGGGCAAGGGATTCGGATAGAGGAGGGGGTGCGGGTTCTGAGAGGGAGTTTTGGGGAAACTCAGGACTGGAAGGATTTTTGGGGATCACCCTGCAAGGAGTAACTGGACTGGTGGAAGCCAAGCTGAGGCTGCTGTGTTGTGAGCATGGTTCTGGACTCTGTCAGGGCTCTGATCCAAAGCTACATAGCACAGAGGCACCCAGGGTTATAAGGAGGCAATTAAGAACCCTTTACTGGTCTGGGAGAACCCCCAAGGCATTACACGCTGCATGTTTATTTCTCAATTTACCAACATGTATTCAATTTATAAGTACAGATCTCTTCCCCCTCCTCCCGCAGAAAATGCAGCTTAGCAAGTTCAGCCTGGACTCCAAGTCTTTCCATCTTGCACATTTACACTAGTAATAAAAACCTCTGCAAGGCAAATGATACCCTTTTATTAGACCTGTGGAGCTCTGTTGTCTTCAGTAGGTTTGGCATAGGCATGATTAAACTAACTGCAAAATTCTCTTAATGTAGGAGATGGAACAGAATTTGCAGCTCATTCAGCTGTGTTGATTTTGAAAGGCTAGCAGACAGTATAAAACTGTGCACTGAATTGAGCAGATATGGCTCTCAATGCACAGCAGCAAGGGCATCTGGTGCCACTGACAATCACTTTTTAGAGTGGAACTGCATTTTAATGTTCTTGTATCCATAAACCGTTTTCTTAAATTACATATAAAAATATTATATATATTCACATCTCCTTATTTAGGATCTCTGCTGACTATGAATACTAGATGTTGGACTGACTGGCCAGGTCTTTCTCTTTGGTCTCAGTTTGTATAGTTGCAGACTACAGGACTTTTGCTTTGTCCATATGGAATATTATTGGCCTAAATTAAGCCATGTAAAATGCAACCAGATGTCATGGTGGTAGTGCTTCTGATTTGAGGAGTAGCGTGATTTTTTGTTCATGCATGACCTATATCTGCTTGTGTCCAACGTCAGCCAACTGGATATTTTCTTAACATTTGCCATCCTATTTTCATTGAGGTTAATGCAAAATGCAGTGATATATCGTTTGGGTACAATCAACAAATGATCTGAATAGCCACAGGCTTGCTAATATTTAATTTTATGCTTTGAATACAACAAAATTCAAGAAGGGGATAATCTATAATATAATGTCTATCTCCCAAGGACTCAAGTTGTTCTGCATGAGACATAAAGTCAGTCATTGATTTTTTTCAGGTAGAAATAACTTTTTGATTATAGAGTGAATTAACTCATTTTTTCTTTTAATCCCCAAAACACAAAATATTCTGTTCGTATGATTTGTGTGTGCATCAAATTAAATGACCCTTTAAATAGAGATCTCTCTGTCCTTCTCCCAGAATAGCACCTTCAAGATTCCAGAAAGTTGATTAGTCCAGGCTGGACTCAGACCTGGGAGTTATGCAGATAAATTCACCATACACATAAACACGGCGAACCTTATTGACAAGCTTCAGGAGCTGAAGAGGGCCCCAAGATACTACCCCAGGATACTTCAACTCCTATATTTTTTGCAGGGTTTTTACTAGTGTCTAATCCTACCCCTTGCCTACACACTCTTGGTACTTTAAAAATAGCAGTTATTACTGGCTGTAGCCCCAAGCCATTCCAATTTCCAGTCCAGCAATGAGACCCCAAGCCTGGTGGCTTGTTTTGTTTCAGTTGAGCTATCTGTAAGCACATGGATCTCATTGCAGGGCTGATGTGCACATCCCTCAATTAGGAAGGGCTGAGGCCAGAAGGATGTACACCTTCTTTCAAAGGGCTCTCTTCTCCTCAGTGATTGTTAGTAATACCCCTCCCTCCAACCATTACAAACATTGTACTGAATTCACAGTGAGAGGTTTTGGTACAAATGTAAACGGCTTATTTTTAAAATTCTTTGGCTTGCCATACAAGAAAATAAATCTAAGCTAGTGAAAGGAGAAGCAGATCCTAATGAGCGATCCAGCTTACCTCTTCCATTCCCAATGCCACTTCTCACAGCCCCAGGCAGCGAATCAGCTCCATGAGGTTTATCTGGTGATTTAGTGTGATTGGGAAAATGTAAAACAAGTTGCACTTCCCAGTTGCTGTCCCAGTATTACGATAATACCTGTCTCCAAACCTTTGATGTAGATGTTTCTATCATTTTATCTTGAGAGAAAAGAAAGAGATGCTTGATGTCTTAGGACACAGAATAGGTGAGATACAGTCACACACAGAATGTCAGCAAATTCTTTTATGTATCTTGGTTTATTCTCATATTGCCTTTTTGATGCTGCCACACTGCCAATGCAGAATTGCTCTCTATAGTATATTCTCAAATACTCTCTCCATTTTAATGTTAAATGACTCAAGTGATGGGTTTTCTTTGCTCCCCAGGGAGGCTTAACAGACTTAATCATAAGAAATTTCCAGCCCTTGCCTCCTCAATATTCAGCCTGAAATTTCCTTTGCTCACAACAAAATTATGCATACTCTAATGATCATCAAGCAGAGAAAATGAAATGCTGCAACTAATTATAGCAACCCAGTCCTGCCAAAAAGCTGCAATAACAATAAGTAGTAGTAATATATGTAAAGTATACTCCTACATCCTGGAGAAAGACTGGCAGTGTAGCATAAAAGGCAGAGAAGGAGCACAGTTAAAATGAGTCCTTATTAGGACTCACAATTACATATTGTATTATATACACAATGTATTTTTTCTACTTACTCTGTACCTTCAGTGTGACTGCAAAGTAGTTGTCATGGAGAAATATACTTCAATTTTTAAAGTGTGCCTCAGGTCTAGATGAAGAAGGGTTGAAATGTTCATTTCTGGAAGCACTTATCAAACTAACAGAAAACAAGGAGAGAAGGAGGAAAATAATTATTTGAACTAATTTCCTAAACAAGAGCAGCAACATTACTGGACAGAATAACATATGAACTAGAATATCAGGGTTGGAAGGGACCTCAGGACATTATCTAGTTCAACCTGTTGCTCAAAGGAGGACTAATCCCCAATTAAATTATCTAACAGATTTTTGCCCTATATGCCTAAATGGCTCCCTCAGGGATTAAGCTCACAACCCTGGATTTAGCCGGCCACTAAACTGACTATATCCTTCCCTTCTATAGTCAGTTAAGGAGGTAGTTTACCAAGGGTGATGATTTCAAGAGGTATATGCATGTGAAAATGAATTCTATATTATGTGTAGACAAATTGACTAAGCTTTCGAAAAGTTTGCAGGTCTTTTATGCTTGAATCCCCATCTGCCTCTACTTGTAATTACAGCTGTAGTCTTCTCTCTTGAGTAACCTAGAAGCACTTTGACCCATTCATTCTAGGATGTGTCTCCACAAGATCTAGTGACAAATGATTTGAGATAGAAGCAACTGGAGACTTTGCAGCAAAGGATACCACTGAGCAATACAGATGTTAGTTGTCTGCACTTCAAGCAGAAAGAAAGCTTGACACCATGATAATCGTCAGGATCTTGCACTGTCACTCAAGTCTTGCTGTGGAATGAAGGCTATAGAATTTCTTTTGATGATCTTAGGGAGACAAGGTGAGTGAAGTAATATATTTCATTAGACCAATTTCTGTGGGTAAAGCAGACAAGCTTTTGAGATTACACAGATCTTGATTTTTTTTCAAAATATAAAGTGCTGTCATACTACAGTACATTCTGACGTAGAAAAATGTTTTTCTCTGAGGCACAACATTAATTATATTATACCATCTTCATCAAAGGTAAAAGAGATGTCACTTATACATGACTAGAGATGTGATCAGATAGACTATATCTCCTATTGTAATTCCACTATAATCCATCATTAATTAATACACTATTGTAGTGCTATCTGTATTACTGTCAAATTAATTTAGTTCTGATTAATATTATAGAAACAGAATAAGAAAAGGAATCTGGGGATATTTAGGCCAGAAACTACAGATTACAAAACTGATTTTGATAAATGGTTTAATATGAGGCTGAGAAACTAGGTTAGGTTAATTAGGTTGAGGTCAATGTTTTTGCTTGAAATTAAGCATATACGTGTTTGTGGCTGGTAACTGTAGATTCTTTGGTGCATAATCTGTTGTCCTCGTCTTCTGTTTGTGCACAGCTCATCACAAAGTGATCCTGATTCTGTTTTGGGTCACTATGTGCTGTTGTATAATAACTAAATAACAATAATAAATGCTTTGCCAATTACCTTGTTCCTCTGCCCCCGTGCGAGAACTTACTTTCTGTATTTTTATGTTCATTAACTTCCTAGTCTTATGCCATCTATTTGTGCTTTTCAAACTGTACCTTTACAAGGCAGGATTTTTTAAAAAAATCTCCCCCCCACCCAAAAAAAAAATATATATGTATATATAAAAAAATAAAAGCTTATGTGCAAAGACCAAGGGCCTAGTCATGCAAAGATGCACATGAGGCAACTTATTTGAATAAAGTTACTCATGGGCAAAGTATTTGCAAGATTGAAACAAGATCTGATTAAACTGGCATGTCATCCTCGTAGCTGGAGCAACAGCTTGATTATTTATGTCTTGTTTTGAAGGAAGCTTAGCTTATTTATCTTGATTATTTGTGTCTTGTTTTGAAGGAAGCTTAGAGTCCAGTAAAGGGCAAATGTCTGGTCTGGTCTGCTCAACTCAACATCCTGCCAATGCCGACTGTAGCAGATACTTCAGAATTCTAAACCACAGGATTTCATTCGTTCTGTTTGTCACAGTTCAGGGCAACTGTATCCGTGTTTCCTTTCAATATCCACCAAGGATACGCACTGTCAGGCTCCCAGTTGCCCAGCCATTGCTTTTCTGGGTGGATACTTGCATTTCTCTCCTTGCTGATTTTCCAGGCTGTACAGGTTCCTGTCTTCAGTTTAATTCCCAGCACGGACAGGCTGCTCAAGGCCACCTGCTTGCTTTTTCTTCAGAGCTTGTGAACAGATGTAATTACTGGTTATACGGTACCACACAACACTTCCTATGCAAGCCTGCTTTATTCTTAAAGTAAAAAAGCATTACCGGAAAAACATATTAAAAACATTAAAAGAACCTAGACAGTTTACTAGATACCACCACAACCCTAACATGGATTCTGGCAGGAGAAGTTCTTCAATGCCCCACCCAAGGAGAAGTCCTTATGACTACAAGCTAATCACGGGTTCAGCTTAGAACAAGCATCCAGTCTTATGAGACTTCGGAAGGCCTAGTCCTTCCAACCCTTCTCTAAGGATTGGGGCCCTCCATGCCCCAAGGATCCTGTCCATTTACTAGATCAGGAGAAGGCCTTGAGCCAATTATAACCAAGCCATTTATCCCAAAACTCTTTTTTTTTTTTAGTTTGTTTTTGTGTTTTTATCAGTGATCCTTCGAGAATCCCATTGGAACCAGTATATGCATACCTTTCCAGGGGGTTGGCTTCCCTGGAGATGTCACAATCATATAATCACTTCCTGCTGCTCTCTGATTTAATATTCCCATGAAGATACATATAATAACACATACACAATTGCACATTTAATACAATGGACACCAAAGGTATCAATGCTAATTCAATAAAGTTTAACTTAATTCAATAACCTTTATCTTAATTCCTTAAGGTTTGTTCAGGAAATTGTCAGTCTGTCATACAAATTCCAAAAGGAGATCACAAAATAACCTTATTATATTATACATTTATAAGAATCTTTCATTTTCAATACTTCCATTTAAGCATTTTCACATTATTTTATGGTTACTACATCTATGTCTATTATATACATCCATCATTTTCATATATGATTTTGCATTAGCAATAGTATTTTGTCTCCTGTAGAAAGAATCTTGCTGTCTGTACCCATATCTTTTGTGTCTCTTATAAAAACAAGTCGATCTTAAACAATGCAGAAATGTGTCTTTTCTATAACAAGTTGCTTTGTATTGTGTATATATAAAAATTGTAATAATCTAACCTAATTGGATCCATTTTAAATGCAATACAGAATGCTAGAATTAAACAGCTGACAAACTGTTCAAAACTGAGGGAAACAAGAATCACTTTCATTTTATATGGAATCAAATTGCCTTTGAAAATCCTTTACATGTACTATAAGATATTCTAATTATATCAGTATCATAGTTATAGTTGAACTGGCACTTTTTTTCATGTCCTGACTTCAGGCACTTAAACAAATTACACTTTGGGTTGAAATGAGTTCTGCTTGTTAAGTTTAAGGTAAATGTCTTGGTAAAATTAAGTTTAATTTATGAAGTTTTGAGTGCTTCAAATAATACAATGCAGCAGGAGCGGCTGAAAGATGTACTCTTTGTAAACCACAGTTTAAAACTTCTGTAACGCAGGATAGTGCATGGAGATGTAGTGTCTGTGACTCTACTACATTCTTAACTGCAGGGCTCTGGATATATGTGCACATATTTGGAATGGTAAATATGGAAATAAATGCAACAATGTTTATTTAATTTCTTAGATATCAGACTGTCCATATGAAGATTGCATTTGAATTTTTTATATCAAAACTCTGGACGTAAATGCTGCTTCTATTCTTTGTGTGTGTGTGTGTGTGTGTGTGTGTATGTGTGGCTTGTCTTGCCTAGGGCCTGTTCCTTCTCCTATTAAAACCAACAGCAAACTTCCTATTGATTTTGATGGAAGCAGGATTGGGCTTTTATGGTTTTCCCGCAAGCTGGAGCCATCCCAGGGAGATCAGTTGTACACTTTGAGTAACACTGTTGTAAATCATTTTAGATATATTTCAAAAGAAATCAGTGGCAAAAGGCACTTGAAACGTTTTAGTAATGCCAGGCTGAATGTCAAAAAAGCTAATAAAACAACCAGCTTTAAATCTGCAAGATAGGAAAAACGTCAAAATATAATTGAAAGCCCAGTAACGTCAAACATCATTAATGATCTGGTCATGTTGGAGGTGTTTAAGTCTTTGCACTTCATTTATAGAACATTATTTATGGAGACCTAGTGAAAGTGCTTTGCATGGAAATATCTGAGGTCCAGATCCTTTTATCCAGAAAGGTAGGGTATTCCTTGCATTGCTTGAGGGAAAAACATCTATGGCTAACAAACAGCATTAATAGTTTTTAAAGAGAGTCCTACTTATTCTTCTTAAGCCAGAGGTTAGGGGGCCACAGCATAGTTCCCCAGTGTGGTGGAAGGAAAATAAGGGCTGCTTTGCACTCCAGTAGTATAGGTCCAAAAGTTCTTGTGTCTAATATAATGAGTAAAATGCAACTGGGAGTGTAAACAGTCTCACTCTAGCTGTACTCGAGCCAGTGCGTTAAAGTGGTTCTCAACCAGGGGTACACAGACCAACTCCTCTAAATATTTGGTTAATTTTACAACAAGCTACACAAATAGCACTAGCAAAGTCAGTAGAAACTACAATTTCATACAGACAAAATAAGAAAGTAAGCAATTTTTCAGTAAGAGTATGCTGTAACACTTCTGTATTTCTATGTCTGATTTGTAAGCACGTAGTTTTTAACTGAGGTGAAACTTGGGGTACACAAGAAAAAACAGACTCCTGAAAGAGCTACAGTCTGTCTAACTGGGTTGGGAGGCATGCTCCCAGCTGCAGCATAGACATCTCTTAGTGACTTTGGAGTCTCAAACCTGGTCTGTGTTGCTCAGGGCTATGTACAGTTCACACCCTGAACACCACAGTTGGTTGCCCTAATTCCAGTATAGGTGCAGCTAGGTTGATGGAAGAAATAGCTAGCAATCACCTCTCAGAGTGATGGATTAACTACGCTGAAAGAAAAAAACCCTTCAATATATGTAGGACATGTCTACACTATGGTGGTGCAGCACTGTAGCTATGCTATTTGTTGTGTAGACATGTCCCAAAACCCAGTGACATGACTTTCAGTTGAGTAGTGCTATATTTTAAAAGTTATAGATTTTAAGGTCAGAAGGGACCATTTGGATCATCTAGTCCGATCTCCTGCACAACGCAATAAACCTCTCACCTATGTCTGAGCTATTGAAGTCCTCAAATCGTGGTTTATAGATGGGCACCAGGTTGGCTTTTCAAAAGTACATAGGTCTCTCCCTCCTATCAATTTCAGGGCCTTTTGAAAATTCCACCTGTTGCTTCGATGCATCTTTAGGTCCTAAATAACTTTAAAATTGTTCCCTTAAGACTTAGCAACCAAGTGACTTACACTCCTTTTGAAAATGTTATCCACTATCTCTTTGTGTTATCAACATAATTTTTATCATTTGTACTCTTAAAATACTGTATTGTAGCTTATTAAGATCATTTTAAAAATGTAGGTCTATAGCTCGTTAGCAATCCATTTCATTCTCTCTGGTTATTTCTGAAAGAATAGTCTGACAAATGTGTTTGGATTCTGGAGCTAATAACAGATAATATCTGAGGACTATCTGATTGCTGGTATTTCTCAAAAGGTAGGGAATGTTATTTTAAAATAGAGACTTGACAGGGACTCCTTCAGACTGCCATAGAATTGCTTCAAAAGCTGATATTATCTTCTACCAGCCATTAAGTGTTGTCAGCTCTGAATCTGAAAGCATATTGATCTGTTGTCTGTATGCTACACATGCTGGACAGACCTGTTTTGTCTTGAGAATACAGAATCTGATTTCACTTCATTTTCTTGAGACTGGCAGTGCTTCCAAAAAGGGGCAAAACCTGCCAAGTAATTGGGCTTTCCTGGAACATTTGGCATATAAATAATATATTAAAGAATAGGAATAATTAATCTGCTTTTAATAGTAACAGTATTTCAGTTGGTGGCCTGGCTTAAATAATGCTGTTTTTTTCTACTCATACACACACTTTGTTCATTCACGCTACTAATGCTCTACAATCATTGTTCCCAGCCAGACCAGTTCATTAACCATAACCAATGATTAGGGTAGGCCAAATCTTCTCTTCAGGTTTTGGGTGACTTTATTGTCCAATTTTTGGTTATCCACAGTGTACACACACACACACACACACACTACATGTAGAAACAGTTATAGCTACAGTAACAAACTCTGTACCTGATTCTGATCTCACCAGTTCTTTTCCGAATCAAGCCATCATCTATTTACTCTTCAGAAATTTTCAATACAATTGCAATAGGGTAAAGTGCATACTGTGGGTGAGATTCTCACCTTGATACAGCCCACATATAGGAGCTGTAAAAACAATGCAAGTTCCTCTGGACACAGGCATTGTGTAAGGCCACTTTAAGTAGCCCAACACAGATCCCCTTTCAAGTCCTGGTGCCCCCCAGGGATGGTTAGGAGGGGGCATGTCAGAGGTGAGCCCAGAGAGATGCAGACATTCTGGGCAGCACTGCCACACCCTAGGAAATTCAAGGTGGAAGTAGTAACTATAACAGCCTCCTAAACTTGTTATGCTGGAATTGGAAAGCTGTAAGGGTAGCTTATAGCAACCTTTGTCCTTCTTGTCCCAAGGCAGTAAATTCTATTGGAGCACAAAACCACCTCCTGTCTTTGTCTTTACTTTTTAGCTCAGAAGATACAGGCTTCTTTTTCTTCTTTGAAGTTTGCAAGGGAGAATTTAGAAAGATCCCAGGTGGTGATAGTTGGCAGAATAGGCTGTATATCATTATAATGAGAGCTAGTAGCCATGAAGAGCTACAGTCTGTCTGAAACCAGCAGCCTGAGTGAAGACCCTTTACTGTATATTCATTACTAACAAATCCTGAGTCATCTCTGCTGAAGAGGACACTGCAGTGTCTAAAACGCTCTTGTTTTTTCTGCTCTTACATAACCTTTACAACACATGACCAGTGTGTTCATGTTCTGGACATTGTCTTATTAAAACAGGTATTTCTAACAACAGTAAAAATAAGAAAATGTACATGCGGAGAAATGAACATCAGAATTTCTACATAGATTTGCTTTAAATCTGTAGAACTGACATTTCTTAGATTGTATGTAGTGCTGTAGCCAGGATGGTCTCAGGATATCAGAGACACAAGGTGGGTGAGCTAATATCTTTTATTGCCCCAACTTCTGTCAGGGAGAGAGACAAGCTTTTGAGCTACGCAGAACTCTTCTTAGGTCTGGGAAATGTATTCCATGTCACAGCTAAATACAAAGTGCAGCAGATTGTTTAGTGTAAGTAGTTAACACATTTCAAGAGATCATTCAGGGAGAAAGGCCCCTTAACAAATCTCCTGTTTATATGGGGAGTGTGTGTGTGGGGGGGAGATGAGAAAAATCTGGGGGTGGGGTGGGGGGGTTTAGTGAATTATAGATTGTTGTATTAAGCAACAAACTAGCATCTCTGGTCAGTCCAAGGCTTTCAGTGTCTAGCATAGTTATGAATTTAAGTTCATAGTTATGAATTAAAGATATGTTCAGGTTTTCTTTGAGGATGAGGACAAATATAGAGTGATCACTTAGTTAAAAGTGTTCACCCACAGGTGATATGGTGTTTTTGTCTTGTCTTATTTTCCTGTGTGAGCTCATTCCACAGTATAGAGATTGTCTGGTTTCACCCACATAGTTGCTATTGGTGCATTTAGTGCACTGGATGATGCAGTAGGCATATATAAGATCCATGGATCTTGAAAGGAGTGTTATGGGGGATGTTGATGATCACTCCCCCCAGAGGTACTTGTTATACCTTTGGGGTGATTGATCATTTTCTGGTTATACAGAAATGAAATTAAAACATTATTTTAAAAGTGAAAAATTAACTGTAGGCAAAAGATAAGAACTTTGAATTACTGCTTGCATGTTAATTTCTAGTTTCTATCTGGGTTGCTTTTGAAGTATGCAATATGCTCCCTGTATGGTGATTATTGTATTGACTATTAAAAGGAAGCTAAAATATATGTTTAAAGGATAATCTCTCGACTCCAGTGGGACTCCTCACTACTCAGCATTGGTAGCATCATTTGGACCATGTGCCAGCAAAATTGTTGGGAATTGATGCCCTTTTGCAAGGGAGGGGCTTTTTCCCTATGCCGATATTAGTGTCCTGTCTGTGGACTCAAATTGTAAGAGCTGTAATCTTGTACCACTTGATGAACAGGGAGTACAGAGTAAATAAACGGAATTATTACTAAGTGGTTTTTAATCCTAGATACATTGACTTTGTATTATTGTATCAGGCTGTTACTGTTCTCTGTTTCTATTCAAGAACCTCCACAACGTGTTCTACTGTCATTTCAGCTCACGCATGTCTGGGAAAAAAACCTTCCATTTTGATAAAGGCATTGCTTTCATAATAAAAAAAAATAATATTTAATGCTAATATGTCCAGACTGATTCAATAGCCTAATGAATAGTAAAAAGTGAGATACATTGAGCTAGGTACAGAAGTGACATCAGATCTTTGGAACTTGCAGCCTCTTGTTAGATAAAGACCTTGTGGAGGCGAAGCTCTGTTTCCAAGGAGATAAGGAGAAATGAAACCAACATAATGGGTAAGTGACAGCATTTTACTGATGGAGATTAGCAAGGAGGTGAAAGGTGGTCTAGTAGGAAGTGGATTTTGCAGCATGACTTTGGGCGGAGTATGAGGGGGGAGAGAGGGTAGGTTCTTGTCACACTGGGAGGGAGAGAGAATTCCAGGACTAGGAGTAGTATAGGAAAATGCATAATGACAAAAGAAGCTCAAGAGAGGAAGATAAAGAAGGGACAAGTGAGGCCTACTCATTTCCCAGGGCAGGGCTGGCCTTGCCATGAGGCAAACTGAGGCGGCCACCTCAGGTACCAGACTGTGTGTGTATGGAGGGGGTGCCACTAGGACCCAGAGTGCAGAAAATTGTGTCTGCTGCTGGTGCATGTGTATTCTCTCTGCTCTAGATGCACAGAGATGGGGGAGTGCTGTGCTGGAGCAAGGAGGGCACAAGAGACATAACAGACAGGCAGGAGAAAAGGTGAGAGGGAATAGCAGAAAGCAGCAGGAGCTGCAGGGAGAGAGAGGAGGAGGAGGAGGAGCTTCTGATGTACCTCTCTAGAACCCCCAGGTGCCTGGACTGATTAACACCAGCTTCTCGGGGAGCTTCCTGTTTCCTGCTGCTTCCCTGAACCCACTTGAGGAGAACAGGCAGTTAACTGAAGTAGTAGGAGCCAGTTAGGCCCTTAAGACACTGATATCTTCCCTCACTCAGGCCCTGCTACCAGCCTGCTTATTTGTCTATAGCTGGCACAGAACAGCAGTCATGAGTGAAAGACGAAAACGCCCCTCTGGAGCAGCATTCAGAAAACGAAAGAAAGCAAAGGAAATTTTTCTAGCTAAGCAGGAAGGAGCTCTCCTGAGATACATAGACACAAATGTTCACGGTGAGCCTTCCGGCTGTGGTGAGGAGATGCCTGTCTTCTAGTTAGTCAGAGTGCAGGTGACCTGGCAGCTACTGCAGTATCCATATCTCCATCTCAAATGGATGTAACTATACACATTCCTGAAGAAAAGGGTAGATCAGAGAAGTGTGGTGGAGGCGCAAGAAACAGCTGCTGCTGAGTTTAGTTCCTTAAGTCTTAGATGAATCAGAACTGTGGATCCACTTGAGCAGTAGCCTGAAGGACTTCCTTGTACTGCATGGGACATAGCAAGTGAAAACTTCATGTTCCTCAAAGACAATGAAAATAGAAATTTCCATCCAACACATTACTGGTGTGAAATCCCCAATGGGGACAAAGCGGAGAGGCCATGGTTTATATACTCAAAACCCCAGAATGTTGCATACTATGTTTGTTGCAAACTTTTCCAGTCTAATGTTCCAGCCACACTGGGTTCCACAGGAACAAAGGACTGGAAAAATCTTGCTAGAAACCTGGCATGTCATGAGAAGGCAGCAAATCACCAGAGAGCATTCCGTAGGTGGAAAGAGCTTGAGATGAGACTAAGGTTAAAGGCCACCATAGATGATTAGCATGAAGAGAAGATTGTATCAGAGTCTCTTTACTGGCAAAATGTTCTGAAAATGCTCATTGCCACTGTGAGAATGCTTTCTAACCAAAACATAACACTGCGTGGCACTTCAGATCAGCTGTATGTGCCAAACAATGGCAACTTTCTTAAAATTGTGAAGCTGATGACTGAGTTTGATGTTGTACTCCAGGAGCATCTATGAAGAGTCACCACCCAAGAAATGTAAACACACCACTACCTTGGAAAAACAATTCCAAATAAGACCATGCAGTTACTGGCAACAAAAGTCAAACAGAAGATTATGGCAGATCTGAAGTCAGCCAGATATTACTCAGTTATTCTGGACTGCATGCCTGACATCAGCCATATAGAACAAATGACTTTAATGGTGTGTTTTGTAACAACAACAGAACCTAGTGAAAATGTTCCTGCATTGGTGACTGTCAGAGAACATTTTCTAGAATTTATTGACATTGATGATACTATAGGAGCTGGTATGACAAATGTGCTTCTTAAAAAGCTGGAAGATCTGGGAATTGCAATAACTGAAATGAGAGGTCAGGGCTAGGATAATATTGCTAACATGAGAGGAAAGAACAGAGGACTGCAGACATGCCTCCGAGAGTTAAAACCTCAAGCTTTTTTTTGTCCCATTGGTTCTCATTCATTGAACTTGGTGGTCAGTGATGCAGCATCAGCTTCTAGTGAGGCTGCTGAATGTTTTAATGTAATTCAAAGCATCTACAGTAGACTCTCAATTATCTGGGATCAGGTTAACCGGGTTGCGGGTTAACCGGGATGCCGCCCCAAGCAAAAATGAAAACAAACAAACAAACAAACAAAACCAACCACCAAGGTGCAGGGCGGCTGGGGAACAGGGCTGCTGGGGGGGGTGGGGTGGGGTTGGCAAGTTGGGCAATTTGCCCTGGGCCCCGCAGGGCCCCCATAGTACCCAGCTGCGCTTTTAGGGACGAGGCGGCACTCCGGGTGTTCGGTGGCACTGGGTGGAGGGTGGGGGGTGCGCTGGCTGCCCTGTGCCTGGGGATGGGGGGCTTCGGAGTGAGCGAAGGGTCTTCGATGGCATTTCGGCAGCGAATCCTTCAGTGCTGCCAAACACACCCGGTGCGAGTGAAGGACCCACCGCCGAAGACCTGGAGCACCGCCAGGTGAGTAAAAATTAAAAAGGCGGCCAGCGCACCACCCCCTACTCTCCCAGGGCGCTGGGCAGCCAGCGCCCGCCCCCCCCCGCACCTGTCCTGGGCGCAGGGCGGTCAGCATACTACCCCTTCCCCCCACCAGGGTGCAGGGCAGCCAGCGCTCCCTCCTGGCTCCCCCAGGGCGCAGGGAGGCCAGTGCACCCCCGCCACGCCCCCATATTTCCTATGGCTGGTGATTATCCGGGATTTTATTAACCAGGATTAATTTTTTCACTATCATCCCGGATAATCGAGAGTCTACTGTATGTATTTTTCTCTGCATCAACTCGTCAATGGCAAATTGTGAAGCAACATCTGGGTGTGAATAGCGAGAGAAGAGAAGCTGCTTCTGTAGTTAGCTAGCCGTTCAAAATCTCTGTTCAGTCCCAAATTGATTGTGTCAAATTTGCAATTGAATTGCAGCTCTGCAGTCTCTCTTTGCAGTCTGGACTTGAAGTTTTTTTGCTGCAAAATGCTGACCTTTAAATCTTTTATGGTGTGTCCAGCGAGGTTGAAGTGTTCTCCTACAGGTTTTTGTATATTGCCATTCCTGATATCTGATTTGTGTCCATTTATCCTTTTTCATAGGGACTGTCCAGTTTGGCCGATGTACATAGCAGAGGGACATTGCTGGCACATAATGGCATTTATTACATTGGTAGATGTGCAGGTGAATGAACCAGTGATGGTGTGGCTGATCTGGTTTGGTCCTGTGATGGTGTTGCTGGTGTAGATGTGTGGGCAGAGTTGGCATCGAGGTTTGTTGCATGGATTGGTTCCTGAATTAGAGTTATTATGATGCAGTGTCCTGTTGCTGGTGAGAATATGCTTGAGGTTGGCAGGTTGTCTGTAGGCCAGGACTGGCCTGCCTCCCAAGGCCTGTGAAAGTGAGGGATTGTTGTACAGGATGGGCTGTAGATCACTGATGATGCGTTGGAGAGGCTTTAACTGAGGACTGTAGGTGATGGCCAGTGGTGTTCTGTTGTTTTCTTTCTTGGGCTTGTCTTGCAGCAGCAGGCTTCTGGGTACACGTCTGGCTCTGTGGATCTGTGTCCTTATTTCCTTGTGCGGGTATTGTAGTTTTGAGAAAGCTTGGTGGAGATCTCGTAGGTGTTGGTCTCTGTCTGAGGAGTTGGAGGAAATACGATTGTACCTCAGTGCTTGGCTGTAGATAATGGATCGTGTGGTGTGCCCAGGATGGAAGCTGGTGGCATGAAGGTAGGTATAGCTATCGGTAGGTTTTTGGTATAGGGTGGTGTTGATGTGGCTGTCATTAATTTGCACCATGGTGTCCAGGAAGTGGACCTTCCGTGTAGACTGGTCCAGGCTGAGGTGGATGGTGGGGTGGAAGCTGTTGAAATTGTGGTGGAATTCTTCCAGAGTTTCTTTCCCATGGGTCCAGATGATGAAGATGTCATCAATGTAGCATAGATAGAGAAGGGGTGTGAGTGAACAAGAGTTGAGGAAGCATTGTTCCAGGTCAGCCATACAGATGTTGGCATACTGTGGGGCCATGCGGGTGCCCAGAGCGGTGCCACTGGTCTGAAGGTATATATTGTCACCAAATTTGAAATAATTGTATGTGAGGATAAAGTCACAGAGCTCAGCAACCACTTGTGCTGTGGCATTATCAGGGATACTATTCCTGACAGCTTGTATTCCATCTTTGTGTGGGATGTTTGTGTAGAGAGCCTCTACATCCATGGTGCCTAGGATGGTGTTCAAGGATTGAACAGAGATTACGAGTGGCTAGCTAACTACAAAAGCAGCTTTTCTTCTCTCGCTATTCACACCTCCAGTTCATCTGCTAGAGGAATAACTCACCCTCCCTGATTAGAGATAACAAGCTGGTTCAGCCTCATTGGACTAACCCTGTTATCTCCCACCTGGTTCTTGCCTACCTATTTATACCTGCCCCTGGATACTTCCACTGCATGCATCCGACAAAGTGGGTATTAGCCCACAAAAGCTTATGCTCTAAAACTTTAGTTAGTCTTTAAGGTGCCACAGGACTCTGTCACTTCTGTAATAGCAATAGTACAAATACGTCAAATATTACGAAAGCTTGTAATGTTATAAACATAATGGTCAGTAGGATATATGTATATAGATTATGATTATGAAGGTATGTATGGGTATGTATAGAAAATTTGTAACTATAGTGCAACTATAGCATCCCTCACAACACTGGGTGAAGTAATCAGGCAGAAAGGAGCATTGAATCCTGTCTTGTCCTGGGGTACCAATGTGCTTATTGCTGAACCATGCTCAGTGCCACTAGATAATCCATCTGTTTCACAGTATATTTGAGCAGACAGGCTGATGTACGTTTGTTGTGCCAAGGAATTCTGCATTACACGTAGGTGATGCTGCTGAGCTTCAATGTAATTCAAGGTAGCTCCAGTTTGATTTACTTTGCTTGCTCTATCCCATATATTATTTGGTGGTTCCAATATCTCCTGGTTTAATATCCTCTCTTAAGACTCAGCAGTGTGCTTAATCAATGTATGAAATGTAGTCTGATCATGAATATTAATCAAAGTTGAGCTCTTGTTTCATTGTTTGCTACCAATGAATTGCCACTGGAGCATGGTACATTTGCAGTAACAGTAATAACTGCACTCAGTGACACAGAAACCTAATAGTTATATAATTTTGACAGTTTTGCTTTTCCATGCTCATAGATTGAATTGCAAAAGTGAGATTGGAGACAGAGTTCCTGCTGTGTCCCTTTTTAGCTTTCACAGATTATTTTATTTTCTTATGAAATGTTGTAAAATACTTTTAAATGATTCCTCAATAAAAGCAACTGCAAAGTATTGCCAAGGCAGTGTGATGATATGCACAGCAGTAAACTATCAAATCTGAGCATCAAAGGAGGTAATGAGAACAAGCTGAATGACTATGCTGGCCTGAGTAGGAAGAATCCTGAAAAAATTCTAAATGGCATTTCAATTTGCTGTAACTTTACATCATACTCACCAACATCTGAACCATTTTTCTTCTTTTGAATTGGATTTTATTCAGTGTAATTGCTATGGGATATCCAGCCCTACCAGAGAGATTAGTGCTGTCACAAATGCTTGAAAATGTGATAATGATCAGCTATAAATGGAAACTTGGACATCAATTATGGATAGCTTAAAAGCCAAGCATATGTAAAAATAAGACACGAGTTCTCATCGTTTTCTTCCTTTAAAGAAAGCCTTTACCACCTCATTTTGTTTGAGAGTATAGAACAGTTACTATTGGAACCCAAAATGCATTGAAAAATTTAATTTTGAAAATACATAGTCTAGGAGATGTTTCACACATCTTACGATCTTGTACCCAACTTGATACACATTTGGTTTGGTAAAGACTGTGCTTGAATTTGGCTAGTAGAGATGTACTGCTTCTTGAACCAGTGTGTCAGATATGATTCCATCTCCAATAACTTGTTGATCTTTCTGTATTCTCTGACTTAATGTCACTTTAGCAAGCTGCAGTGAAGGATGTTAAGCTGCTAAATTCCTACATTTGTTGCTGAAAAAATGCAAGGGACACCAAGGAAAGAGCAGCACAAAGGATGGGCAGGTAGATCAGGAAAAGAAAAGGGGAGCTGAAAGCACAGGAATCAAAAGGAAAGTGAAAAAGCAGTGATAACTGTTATGAGTGGTCATGACCATGCATGCCTACCTCAGGGTAGACTGACAAATGCACAGTGGTGGCATGTTTTATAATTAGATTTCCCCAGCCCAGTAATGAATGTGAACTCCTTGACTACTGTAACAGTCTTTCCATGCACTCCATGCAACCACAGACAATACGCTTAGACTTTCCAGTCTATCTTGCCAGCCAGGCGAGCTGGACTTAGTGATAAATGATTACTTACACCAAAAATCACAAAATATTCAGGTTGCTCCCAGTCCCAAGAGACCAGTCATTTATCCCAGATCGATTTGTACCTTAGATCTCACACCAAAGACAATGCTGGTAGCCAATCCTATAGTAAACTAATTAAAGATTTATTAACTAGGAAAGAATGAGTTATATACTGGTTAAAGCAAGCAGCATATATGCACAAATTAGTTAAATCTATGATTCCAAAAAGTGACAGATGTAGTAATCAGCCAGTGCTGAATGTCTTTTAAGGGCTACGCCAGGTTGACCCTGGGGACTATGCTTTTGGATTCTTTAGTTTTATCCTTGCTGGCCTGTTCATCCCTCCTGAGACCATGTATAAGTGATTTTGTGAATATTAACATGGAGAAGACTAAAATATAAATTTAGGATTCTAAAAATAGCTAGTGCATCTACATTTCCTTTCCAGTCTGACGTATTTCAGAAATCAAGACTGATGGTTCTCCATTGCTCAACATAAAACTAGTTAGAATTTTCATCTGTGTGGTAATAATTCTTAGATTTAAGGATTAATGTGAATTGCTTCCTCTATTACCATAAGTTTTGCTCCCCCCCAATTGCTTATTCATTAATGTTTTTCTTCATAGTTCTAGAAAACCTGGATTAAATATGGAAACTTCATCTATTAGAAAGCAAATTTATCTTTTGCCTTTTGAATGGAATCAAAATCAGTGTTTCATTCTTGTTTCATCATGAACTTGGGTTCTGACATCTGTCTCAATCAAGTTTTATTCGCTGAATGTAATGATAAACTCTAGATGATACACACATCAAGAAATTCAAGAATTTCTGATTTCCAGACACATGTACCTGTATCATATTGTACATTGTTCGGCAAGGAACAGGGTAATATAAAACCCTTTAAATATGCAAGGGTCTGAGTTACAGTTGTTGAGGAAACCATAATTTTGAGTTATCTGACTGACTATGTACATCCATTGCATGATACTGATACTGATAGAGTGTATTGCATTTAAGAAATAAAACAATAATGGAATTGTGATATTGGGTAGGGACTAAACTTGCACTGGAAAGGTGATGGAATAGATGGCCTAACAGGCTTTCCCAGCTCTAATTTTTGAGAGTCAATAACATACTGTATCCTGCTTAGTTTTTGTTCTTGAACTAATTTTAATTTTTTCTTATCTTATATTTTTCTTTTTTAGGGGAAAAATGCTGATGTTCCAAATTGACATAACAGGGTACACTCTTTAAAACAAGCTAAGCTGTGTGTCAAAGTAAAACTGTTTCCATAGTAACCAGCTGCATATTATATGTGAAGCAGCCTAGTTTAATCAGTCAAATTGCCCCTTGTCAAAAAACAACAATAACAAAAAATAGCTATGTAGCCATTTTTGTGTTTAAAAAGAGCAAGAGAAAAGAAGAAAAGAAAAATAAAAACCAGACACAACTCTATTAAATTCTCTTTCCCAAACTGTGAGCTTCTGGTTCGCAAAGGACACTTCCTATTCTATTTTCTCATGTAGTGTGTCCAAAAATATGGAAACTAGGTTTTGTTTTGCTCACTGCCTTAAACAATCCTTTTGGGCTGGCTATGCGCCAGAAATAAAAAGGCTTATGATATGCTTCCTCCCAAACAGATCTTAATAAGATATGAAAGTCGAGGCATGTAGTTACTACTTGCCACGGTTCATGAAAATGTTAGTCTCAGCAGTGCATGTTATAACTTCCCCATTTTAGGGTGACTTCTAACAAAAATGGCATGTTTCTTGGTTGCAGATGAACTCAACCCCCAGTTAAATCAATACCTGCCACCTCCTCTCATTTGAGAAGCTCAGCAATTAGTTGTGGCAAGAGAGAGTACTGTCTAATTAAAAGTGAATGTGAGGGAAGGAAAAGCCCTTTTATTATTTAAGGAACATATTTATTTACTTTTACTTATAAATTGATCGTGTTTTGCAGCTTAATTTATTTTCTGTAGCATCCAAACCAGGTGAGAGTCATGTCAAATTACTATCCATTTTGTACTGAAAGTCTGTGAGAAATCAAGAAACATTACATCCTCCAAACAATCCAAGGAAAGGAGAAAGAACTATACATATGACTGACAATCATTATAAAGTCATTTCTATACATGATGATAATTTATAGTACTTAATATTTATATGGCACTATACATGTACTACTCCTGAGGGCATTCTGCTCCAAAAAATTAAAAATTCTGTGCATGGTATTTAAAATTTCTGTACATTTTATTTGTTAATAAATGCAGAGGCTCCAGCATGGCACTGGGGAGCAGAGGCCACTGGCTGCATGAAGGTGAGAGATCACCCTGCAGTTCCCCCCACCTCTAGGATACAGACTTAGCAGTGAGGCTGGGTTTGGGTATGGAGGGTTGGGGGGTTCTGGGTATACAGGGTGAGGCTTGGAAGGGGTGTTCGGGTTTGGGAGGTCCAGATTCATGGTGGTTGGGAAGACGGGGGATTGCTCCCCTGTACAGTGTCTCCTCCCTGTGCATTGTCTCTTCCCGCTGCATTTAGGGTGACCAGATGTCCCGATTTTTATAGGGACAGTCCCGATTTTTGGGTCTTTTTCTTATATAGACTCCTATTACCCCCCGCACCCCCTGTCCCGATTTTTCACACTTGCTGTCTGGTCACCCTACCTGCATCTGAAGAGCAATGTGGGCAGGAAGCAGAGGAGGATGATGAGTTTTCTGCAGCAGATGGAGGTTTCTGGGGGTGGATATGACAGCCACAGACACTCCTTGCAGGGGAAGAGGAAGTCCCATCCTCTCCTGTCTCCAGACCAGCTGAGACTAGCAGCTGATTCCGGCTCAGAGTAGGAGCCACTGGCTGGTGTCTCCCCAGCCCTGCAGTGATTTACCTCTCCACCAGCTTCTCTGATTGCCTTAAACAATGTACCTATGTTGTTAGGCAGTAGTGTGTGACTGCTCTTGCAGCTTTCCTGTCAGAAAGTCACTTTTCTGTAGGGAAGCAAAAAAATCTAAAGGAGACATGAATTCTGTGCACATGTAGTGATGCAGTATTCCCCCAGGAGTTATGTACAAGCACTGTACAAACATGACCTAATTAATTCCCACCGCTCTCTTAAAAGCTATGTAAATATTACTAGCTTAGCTTTACTAATATGGGTATTGAGAAAGTGGCTTTCCTCCTGGCTCACAGTCAGTGTTTGAGTCAATTTTCTTGTTCCATTGGTGCCTCAAGAGCACAGTGACTGCCAGATTAAAAATAGATAAGTTCCTCCAGCCATAGGGCCTCCTTTTTGTTTGAGTGTTCTTATCACTTAACCATTAGAAATAGATAAAATTTTCAATCAAAATTATTATGATGAAGATGGCCTTTTATAGCAGAAAAGTATTTTATTGGCAATTTTCTCTTCCTTTTTGGACAAAGCATTTTTTACTTATCTTTTCTGGTGGGGGGTGAAGAAAAGAAAATGTCTGTAAACTTGAAAAGTTTCACAGTAATGGATTTAGAATGGTCCAGATAAGGATGGTACATATCCTGAGTAAACAATGGGGAAAATATTTGTGTATGGAAAAAAAACCCCACTCCCTTCTTCAGTCTGCTACATTTTTAAAGACCTGTTTTTCTGCTGATGAAGTTATTAGTTTTGTAATTCTAACCCCGCCCTGCAGCACAAGATTAATGTGTACTTTTTGCTGCCACCATGATTTCATCAGTTGCCTCAACTGAAATTCTCAAAAGCAAACCTAACTATCCACTCCTTCTCTCCACGTGGCAGCCTTACTATTTATTTTTTTCCATTGTTTGTTTTTTGATCAGTTTGTGTTGTCATATGTCTCTTTAGTTTTTAAATATTGAGAAACTATTTCTGTATTCACTAATATAGGACCTGTTACTACACTCTACTCAAAACTCATACTGACTTCATAGGGTGGGGTATAGGGGTTAGTGAGAGAGTGAGCTGTACAAGAGGGCTGAACCCTCTCTGATATCTTTGCAGAACTGTAATTTGCATTATCAGGGAAAAATAAATCCTTCTGTCAGGAATTTAGAAAATACAAAAATGACCTGATTATTTTCCCCGTCAGATCTCATTCAATAGCTGACATTTATGCTCATGGATAGCCGTAGTTCAGAGTGGTAGAATGAAGTTTTAAAGATATATGGACCCAAAATTAGAGCTCTGCTTGGTGCCATTGAAGAAGGGGACAAAAGTATCTCTAAGATGCTTTATGCTCCTTTGCTTCTCTGGGGTGCCTTTACTGAGGCCAGGGGCGCTGGAACACAGGATGTTCTAGATATGACCCCTTTGTCCCCAACAAGCCTGGTCCCTGGGGGGCCCGGGAAGAATGGAATACAGATGGGAGAATAATTTTGAATTTAGAGGTTCATCCTTTTTATTTAAATCTCTATCCCACATTTGTTCTTCTAGCTTTTGTATGTAATCTCTAGCTCCAAATTTTATATTGGTTGGGAACACAGAAGATTACCAGCATCAACATAAAGTTATCCAATATGGTTTCTCCCTGGGAATGATGCAACAAGCCTCTCCTTGGAATCAGATGCATTCAGGGGTGAAAGTAACTTAAAGGACCTACCGGTGCTCCAGAGTCCTGAGGAGGGGAGGTGGGGCTCGGCCGGAAGAGGTGTGGGCTCGACTGGAAGAGGCGTGGCCAGCTTGGGTGGCGATTTAAAGGGCCCTGGGCTCTGGCTGCTGCTATGCTTCGTCCCCAGAGCACTGCCGCCAAAGCCATGGGGTAGCAGTGGCAGCGCTCCTGGGGCTATTTAAAGGGCCTGGAGTGGTAGAGGCAGCGGTATCCTGAACCCTTTAAATAGGACCTGAGCCCTGCTCCCAGAACCCTGGGGAGGTGGTGGTGGGGCTCCAGCTGCCGCTACCGCCCCAAGCCTGCTAAATAGCCCCTGGAGCTCCCCTACTGCTACCCCAGGGCTCCAGCAGGCTCCAGGGGCTATTTAAAGAGCTTGGGGCTCCCCTGCCTCTACCACCGTGGGCCCTTTAAATAGCTGCCAGAGCCCTGCTATTGCTGCTGCTGCTTAAGGGCTCCAGCAGCAGGGCTCTGGCAGCAATTTAAAGGGTCTGGGGCTCCAGCCTCTGCAGGGAGCCCTTTAAATTGCTGCCTGGGGAAGCTGGTAAACCCTGGTTTGGCACACTGTCTTTTGCCGGTATGCTGTACTGGGGCGTACCGCCTTACTTTCACCTCTGGATGCACTACTACTGTGGGAAAAGGCCACTATATAGTAGAAAGATTATCTAAATATTCAAAGGGGCTAAGATATTATGGTCATAGGCAAAGCATAATACAATAGAACTGAACAGAATTCTGTCGGAGTATCTCAGTTTCTTCCAGATCCCACGTCTTCTCTGTGCACCATTATTGCCGGGTCACAGATTCTGCTGGCTAGAAGAATATGTATAATTAGATCTTTCAGTATTTAAATCAGCACAATTGCAAAGTGAATTCAATTGCAGTATTCTTCTCTTCTTACATTGTTCCCCTTGAGCATTAATTAAATACAGTATTCACAAACATGATGTTTATCCATATATTACTGTTCTTAGGCTGTGAATGCATAAATAGTAATATTAATTTCTAATCAACATATTTGACATTGAAAAGGTGGGCTGTACCAACCAGTAAGATAGCAATGAAAATTGAAAAACTGATGTCCATTAGTATGGAAATGTGGACTCAAATATAACCTTGTTGTTAGAATATTCAAATTAATTTTTTTTTTTTGCAAATGAGTAATCGTAAACAAGTCAAAATAGTCCCCAGAGAGAATATTTTATTTGATCATAAAATTAAATGTTTTAGAGATGCTGATGAAATTGCCTTCTAGAACTTGATATGATATAGGAAGATGAATTAAAATTTCTTTGTAAAATATAACCGGTGGTCAATCCATCAAGAATGGAGGAAATCCATTTGAGTATATGACTCGGCTACAATTCCCAATAGATGTTTTACTTTCAGAACATCAGACAATTTATGTATATACAATAGTTTTCCTATTTGTATAATTTTATTTTCAAATATAATTACATTATTTAGCTTTTATTCCACAGTCAGACTTGACTGAGGCTTGTATTCATATTATTTATTATTTCATAAAGAGCATGTTCCGCATATAAGAAAATTCTGTTACAATCAGCCCTTGACCTAGATTTCCTGCAGTTCTCAGAAATGATGTTCGTGAAGTTGTTCAGAGATTTCAGTGTATAAAGCTGATCTGCTGTGAGGGGCAAGTGAATTCCTGGAATATGAAATGTAGTCAAAGCTCAGCCTGTGAATTGAAAATGGACAAAACTCATCATTCTGCTCTCAAAAGCCATTTTTAGCATTTTCAATAATTACCTCACAGCTGATTTTAATAAAATGTGCATTGGAAAGGAGCCAGGCTCATGAAATATTTAAATATGCTTAGCTGGGAAATAGTGTCTTATTGCAATCTCACTTTGAAACTGGCAGTAGAAAACAGACAAGTTATGGTTTTAGTGCAATAGTGGAAAGATCAGTGATATGTGTTTTTACCATAGGTAGTAAAATAATGTCATCATACAGACTGAATACCTAAGAAAAACACAAAAGCAGATATAAAATGTCAATGCTAATTTGAAGTAGCAGTTGTCTTCAGGACCTTTAGTAGAAGAGCACATAACATTATCAAGAGAGTAGATGAAGAAGTCAGATAGAAATAGAGCCTTCTAGAATCCAAAGATTTAATGGAAAAACAGTCACCTAATCCTAGGCAATTGTGTTCCCTGATCATTGCTTCAGAGGAAGGCAAGTCTCTAGCTCTCAAAAATATTGAAAAGCTGTTAGCAATTCAAGTCCACTCATGTCCGTTCTTTCTTTAGCACAATGCCCAGCAATTATAAATCTCTTTATACCCAATGTCTGGGTATTAACTCTGGTATTGACCCATAGGCACAACCACCCATGTCTTTGTCACTGACAGTTGGAGGCTTCTTTGCCCTATTTGAGCAGTCTATATACCTACCTTCCTAAGATTTCTCTAAGGGGATGGACTGGCTGATAGAGGTAGTGGGTTGGTTAGGTAGAATCGCTATTAAGTGGCCTGCAGTTAATTTATGAATTAGCAATTTTTTTAAACGTGGACTGGATGTTTATCATTTACTATTTGTTTTCTGTTGTTTTGGTTGTCCAATAAGTAAGCAGAAACTACATCATGCGATTTTTAAGTGACCAGTCAGATACCATAAAAGGCAGATAGTCCAAAGGAATAGTTTGGGATCCACCCAGAGAATGCAATGTTACATCCTCTATTTGGCAAATATTTACATACACATAATATACTCTCAGAAAGCAAGATCCATTTCTGAACTGGAAAAAAGGCTACATTCACCAAGAATCTTATTTACCAACTCTGCTCAGGTGATTGACTCAAGACATTTTCATAATGAATGGATTAATAGCAAAAAATAAAATAAAAATTGTGACAGTCCTTGAAAGGTTCAGTTGTGTGGATAAAATCAATATGGAGACAGACTTGGGCTTTAAACATGATGGACAGGAGTAGTTTCAGAGGGGACTCTGCCTATAGTAGAAGGAGAATGACTGTTCATAGCATGACATTAAATGAAGTATGACATTTGTATTATATATTTCAGAATCTGCAATTGTTTTTTTTCTACAGTGGAGGCCTTTCAACTGTCCTAGGTTACCTTGCAATATATTAATAAAATCTAGATTATAGGCACTTCAGCCCCAATCCTGCTTCCAATAAGGATAAGAGAGTCTTCTTTACGTACAGTATGTTACCATATGTTGTTTGCAACATGTCCGGCAGGTTAACAAACATGGGAAAGGAAGTGAGTTCCAAATGCAAGAAACTTTCACAAGGAATACCTTGTAATACTAGAGCAATTAGAGTCATGGTTATTTTCTTGACCAATAACTCTGGGTATATATCGAGTATTTCTTGTGCATACTTAAATAACAGAAAATTATTGGCCTTATGGAAGCTATTTTATTTTTCAGTAATGGAGGATAGGATTTAGGTGCACATGTGTATATGTCAGTAACTAATTCTAAAATAAGAAATATCTTAACGGTAGTTCAAAGTGGCTTTAAAAATGCAAATCATAAAGCTAGCTCTGCTTCTCTGCCAGAAGTGTTACCTGTGTTTAAAATATTAATAGGAACTTTGGCTTAGCCCAATTATCTATCTAAATAGAACCCGTGAAGCATTTTCATGGTGCATTTCAGGTTGTTGGGACTTTGTCAACACTATTTAAACTTTATCGTTCACCTTCCATTTATATGTCAGCTTTTTCATAATTGGGTTTAGGGTTTTCTTATTGATTGCATTTCTTGCCAAGTGAATAGTCTCTATGAATGTATTATTTGTGTTATTCAGCAAACCAAGCAGCAAAAAGTTATTGAGACAAATTCATTCCTGTTGTTACGCCACAGAAGTCAGTTATATGAGGGATGAATCTGGCCCATAGACAAGTAAGACTTGCTAATCATTTTTAGTATAGTAGTGCCTCAGAACCAACCAAAAATGAGGCCCGGTTATGCAAAGCACTGGGCAGACACGGAATAACAGACAGAGATCACAACTGAAAAATGTACACAGGGTGGTGGAAGGGGTAGAACACACAAGCAGAGTGAACAATGTGATGGCAGCAAATGTCATATTAGTTCCATGGCTTTACTTACTTAGGTGTGGGTTTAATTAAGAGAGGAACAGCTAGATGGGAAGAGAAGAGGGTTGAGGGTGAGGGACATGATGTAGGTGTGGAATGAATCTGAGGTGAAGAGACTGAAGGCAGAGAGGGTTTGAGCAAACAGCCAATCAGCGGAGGGCAGAGAAAGTCTGGGCAAAACTAGGAAATTCTCTTAATAACTGAAGGAATTAACCGAAGAGATTGTGGAGCCCCCGCAATAAAATTTATAAACTCATGGATGATATGAGAGGTCCTGGAAGACTGGAGAAGGGCTAACATAGTGCCCATCTATAAAAGGGGAGTGGAGAGCAGCTGGGGAACTATAGACCAATCAGCCTGACTTTGATACCTGTGAAGCTACTAGAGCAATATATAAAACATTCAATTTGCAAATACCTAGAGGATGAAGGAATAATCTCTAGCAGCCAACATGGATTTTCTAAGAACAAATCATTCTAAACCAACTTGATTTCCTGCTATAATGTGGTAACTAATTTGGTGGATAGGGGAAATACGGTGGACATACTATACCTGGACTTCAGCCAGGTTTTTGACATAGTCCCCCACATGACATTCTGATAAGTAAGTTGGAGAAATGCTGCTCAACAAAGCTACCATTAAGTAGATACATAATTAGTTAAACTACTGCAAACAGAGTAGCTATTAATGGAATGATGTCAAATTGGAGGGAGGTCTCAAGCGGGGTTCCACAGGGATCTGTTCTAGGTCCAGTGGTGTTAAACATATTTATTAATGACCTGGATTTAGGTACAGAGATCATAATGATCAAGTTTGCAGATGGCATAAAGCTGGGATGGGGTTGCCAACACTTTAGAGGATAGAGCAGAAGGGTTTTGATAAATTTTATAGACAACAAAAGGAAATTCAACAAAGACAAATGTAAGGTGTTACACTTAGGGAAGAAAAACCAAATGCACAAATAATGGGGGAAAACTGGCTTGGCAGCAGCACTGCTGAGAAGGATGTGGGAGTTGTGGTGGATCACAACCTCAACATGCACTAACAATGCGATGCTATTGCAAAAAAAAGCAAATGCAATTTTAGGTTGCATTAACAGAGGCATAAAATGCAAGTCACAAGGAGGTGACAATACCACTCTACTTGGTACTGATTAGGCAGGCCTCAGCTGGAGTACTGTGTCCAATTTTGGTCATCAATGTATGGAAAGGATGTAGAAAAACTGGACAGGATCCAGAGGTGAGCAATAAAGATGATAAAAGGGATGGAATGCAAGTCATATAGGCAAAGGCTAAAGGAACTGCATATGTTTAGTTTTGGAAAAAAGGAGTTTAAAGGGGGAGGAGGCATGATAGCAGTCTTCAAATACTTGAAAGGCTGAAATAAAAAAGATGGAGAAAAATTGTTCTCTCTTCACAGAGGGCAGGACAAGAGGCAATGAGTTCAAATTATATCCTGTCAGATTAAGATTAAATCTCAGGAAAAACTTCCTAACTGTAAGAGCAGTAGGACAATGGAACAAACTGCCTAGAGAGGTTGTGGAAGCTTCTTCACTAGAGGTTTTCAAAGGGAGGCTGGATAACAATCTGTCTTGGATAGTTTAGATAAATTTAGTTGGGGGGGTTAGACTGGAGGACACGTGCAGTCCCTTCTAGCCCTGTGATTCTATGACTGAAGAAGCCTGCTTTGGAGGTTTCTGCAGCTGCTCCTACAGGCTGAACCCTCTGGCTGGCTCCTTTCTGCAGTTTTTTCCACAAGGCCACATGGCGTGGGGAGAGGGTTTTAATGCCCCCAGGGAACAGGACATCTCCCCTGCACATTTTGGAATGCAGGGTACTGTTTAGGGGAGAGGGGTTGCTCAAGCTGAGTTCCTCACCCCCAGTACAGGAATCCCTTCAATAAACGTTTGACCCTTACTTTGTCTTCACAATGGTACACATCAAAGTTTTCTAGCCATTCCAGCTGAGCCACTTCATGCTCAACAGTAAATATTTTCCTTTGAAGTTCAGAAGGAAAATGTTTTACTATGCAATCAGGCATCTCTCAGTACGTGCTGTTTACATATGCTAGCTGCATAGCTTTAAAAGGGAGACCGTCGTCATCTCTGCGGAAACCCAGTGACTTCAGTGTTTGTCAGGTGTGAGCAAAGTAGTTTGGTTTGACTTGAGGATAGGTGTCAGACAGGCCTGCATGCCATTGCTGACTCTTTTCAGCTGTTACCCTGAAGAAGTCTTAAGAGGAGCCACTGAGGGAAATGTACAAGATGATATACTGGTTGGCGGATAGAAAAAATAGTTATCTGTGCTTTGCCGATGATATTAACCTGATTGGATCATCATAAGAAGATGTGCAAAACTGGTAGGAAGAGTAGTGGTGGAAGCCGACAAGTTAGGTCTAAAGCAAAAAACTAAGGTGACTTCTAAGTCTGTTGAAAAGACAAAGATATTCTTACCCAAATCTGAGGATGCACTGAACACTTCAATGACCTGGGTAGCATGGCTACAAGGGCTGCAACTTGTCATTTTGAGAGTCTACATAGAACTGGATTTGTGACTGCCTGTATAGAGATACTAAGCCCTCGTTGAAGAGGCAAAAATACTTCTATGAACTGAAAAAAGAAATTGCTGCAGTGTCTTGTGTGAGTTTTTTTTTTTGCAATATACATGTGAGACGTGTGCTAAGGACACCAGACATTGAGGCGTTTCCAATTGCAATGTTAGAAGCAATAGCTACATATTAGGTATACCTTTCACACTCACATGTAACCAGAGTGAGACCTGGTTTGAGTGATCAGATTGGGAAAAAAACCCTTGAATTTGCAGGATATGTGGGTCAGATGAGTGGAGGGAGATTGGTGAAGCAAGTTTTGCAGGGAGAGCTGCCAAGGGTTGGTGTGCCCATGGTGAGTGTGGTTTGAAGACATTGTTGACTGGATGGGATTCAGTATTGTACGCCTGAGACCTAAACAAACCTCCCACTCCCCGCCCTCCCCACCATTAAACCAGCCTTGGGTGAAACTCTGGGAGTTTGCCAATAAAATTGGGGAAAAAAATAATGTTTGTTGCCGATAAAGCACCTCCCACCTCAGGAATGTCCTTAACGAGAGTTACAACCACTAAGATTGTAAAGACATTATAAATTAGGGAGGATACACAAAGAGATTCAATAAATGGTAAGATAATCTCTGACCAGTGTTTTATGCTGACCATCAGCACAAATAGAGAAAGTTACAGATTGGGCATGAAAGATAGAATGTAAAGAACTTGGGCAGGAAGGAGGACACATAGCTGCCAGTGCATAATTGGTTAATTTTTTTGTTATTGAGGTGTGTGGGATAATGTGATAGGTTTTGTAAATTTGAAGGAGGGAGCTTCTTTTACCGATATAATGTAAATGGAAAAAAAATGCTTTTGGGGAACCACTTCTGGGCTGCAGTGTAACATCAAGCTGCTAGAACTCTGACCCCTCTGCACGACTGTGATGTGCAGAGGCATGGCCAGGAACCAGATGAATGAATCCTGATTGACCATTGGGTGAAATTTGTCTGTATGTTGGGAATGATGAGCACAAGATACTTGCTTTCCATATGTATTCTGTGTGTGTTGCTAATAAATAGATATTTAGAGCCCAAGTGTGTAAGGGTCTTTCACTAGGAAAAGGTTCTGCAGACTCATAGAACCCTGAGCCCTGAGGAAAATGGTGGGTACTTAAATTGATCAGGTATCTGCCTGTGCTCCATGGGTAAGGATAGGTGCCTTATACCCTGTGTGCTTGGAAGGGAAAGGGTGGTGGTGTCTAAATTCATTCGGTAATGCCTTGAGTCCTCGGTAGGGTATAGGTGGGGTGCCCTAAATTGCCTGGGTCACACCTTGAGCCCTCAGTAGGGTGTAGAAAGGGTGCCCTAAAGTGAGTGCATGTGCTTAAGATGTGAAGGAAGATTGCTGGCCAGTGACTCCAATGTGTTGTGTTTACTCTTTATTGTGATGTGATTTTTTTATGGTGCTTTGCACTATGAGAATAGTATCTAGTTTACAGTGTTGTTGAGGGGTTTGTTTTATTTCTGTTTGCTTTCCAACTGGGCATCATGGAGAACTTATTCTGTCTTACCAACTGAAATGTGTTGTTATAAAACTAGAAATCAGACATCACATAAAAAGTCAAGACAGGATGTGAGCACTGAGCCTGTTAGTTAACTTGATATATGTGTACAGACTCTCTTCTTCATTACTCCCTCCATGCTAATTTGTGTGGGTACTAACTATTCAGCTGGGTTGTTGTGGCTAGATGCTACATAAGAAATAACTACTCTGCTGTCTTTTCAAAGGTGCAAAAATTAGCAACTGAAACACAAACTCACCCCATTTATCTGATAATGGATCATAATGGCTGTGGCAGACTTACCAATGCATATCGAGCCAGTTTGGTAAATGTATATTATGAAAAGCATGTTTGTTTTGTGGTAGATGTAAATCAATGCTTTAGAACCATTATGGTTTATTATGTAAATATGCTTTTAAGGACTTTAAAAATAATAATTATGATGGAGAGACAGGCTGGGTGAGGGAATATCTTTTATTGGACCAACTTCTGTTGGTGAAAGAAACAAGGATTCAGCTTGCTTTTCTGAATCCTATACTCTTCCCCCCACTTCCATGAAGGGACAGAAGACCTTGTCCAACAAATGCCACAAGGTCATCTCCTATTCTGTATGCCCAAGGCCTATCAGTACAATCCCAGGTCTCTTGCTTCTGGAACTGTTCCTTTTAATCACAATGGAAACAGGCCACTGAGGAGGCACCAGTGACTAGCTTGGCTGCTTTGTCCCCCACCACCATCACCACACCTGCTATCAGATCTCCTGCCCATTACATTCTCTCACATTTCTGAGCCAGAGGTCAGCCCCTGCATCCAACAAACTTATTTAATCATCCCTGGAAAACTCAGACTGGTTATAACAGATGTCCCTATGCTAGACCACAAAATCACCCTTCTCCAAGAATATTTTAGTAAACTCACAGCTCACCACCTTCGGAGACTTATCTACATAGGCAACTCTCAGACAAACCTGCATTGTGACCATTTCTGGCCACAGTTGCTTAATCAGTCCAACATATCCCTGAGTTTTATACCTCAACTTGACTCCCATGCAGGTCTCGAGATCATTCTTCCCAGGATGAATAACCAGGACATCAGCTGGGAATGAGCAGCTCATCAATGAGCGCAGGAGTGGTAGAGCTGATCCCACAGCATGCCTCCTCTGCCAAGCCACTGAAGACATATAGCTTCGGCCTTGAAGCTAAGCTGCGATCCATCTGCAGACTGGCCGCCTTCTTGTGAGCCCAATGCACTATGAAGCACCTGCTAATCCAAACATTGTGTATGCTTTGGATATCCCCTGGAATCAGAAACAGACTGGATTAGTTGCACTTATTTTAATTTCCAGTAACCTTTCCCTTTAGATGGGCATAAGTCCTGTAACACTTAAATTGCCAGTGGCTTATTTCCTAAACCTTTCAAAAATCAAAACCCTCCACTGCTGCCAATGTCACTGTCTCAGTCTTGAAAGGATGTTTACCAAAATTAGCTTGGCTGAGACTGCAGTAGGCCAGAGACTCCTCCACTGGAATGCACCCCATACACATGGGAGAAGGAGTCCCAGAGCTCCTGTGTATTCTCCTAGAGGCAGAGTGCATCCCAACTTCTTTGTCCTGATATCCTTGATCTTGGAACCTGAAAGCAATCCAACCAGAGCCAAATTTTGCTGTTGCTGTAATGGAGGGGAAAAAAAGCCTCCACGTGGCCTGGACTAGGATTTAAGTTAATGAAGGCAGAGAGCAAGGGACCAATCAACTACTTTCCTCTTCAAGCTTGCCAATGAGTTGCTAGAGATTCTGAAGGGGTGGGGTACCCAGCATGTGTTCAACTGGGGTTGTCCCAAATGCCATGAGCCCCATTGAGTTTTCCACCTGTGTTGAGGCAGGTGAGTGGTACTGACTGAATTGCACGAGGGCTAAGCAGTGGGTTGGGAAACTTTAGCTTAAAAATCTTAGGCAAAAAGATTATTTTTCCCCAAGAATCAGGCAGGCACAGACAATGCTAAAGGGCGTTTATTCACGGTACTGGGAAGACTGATAAACAGCTTCAAAAATATGATGCCATAGTGGCCAGTTACATATACATTCTCTTATCAATTCATTTGCATTTATCTGTACATACAGAGACAGACATTGTTACAAGTCGAGAGAGAACTCAGAACAAAGATAAAATAGGAACAGTACATACTTCTAGAAATCGTCTTGATTACATCAAGTATCTATGGCTACCTTTCAAGAGAAAGACGTGGGATGGGAAGAGGTAGGGATGAGTGCTTACAGATATCCGGTGGGCTGTGAAGTGAAGGTTTGTTCTGTTCTAAGCGCTGAGTTACTGGAAAAATATTTGACCATATAATTTTATCAAGTGTTTCCAGTTGTCAGTGTCCTTGGGCTACTGAAGCATTTCTGCTTGATCTGCAGTTTCTGTCTTAGCTGTTAGCTAAATTTTAACTCTTGTCTAACAAATGCTTTTGTGGACAGTGGGCTTTACTCTCATCTATGCAGAAGTCCTTTGTGCACTATTTTGGCAGCATGAAAGGGTCTAAAGGCAGATGGAAGTGGCTCTCTGTGAACACTCCTCACATACAGCCTCCCTAACTACTATAAAGCCAGTGAAAGGTCTCTTGTGTGGAGTGTATTTTGGGTGTGATCACAGTATACTTCACTATGTCTAGTCTCTACTTCCTAAGGGCCATAGGAAGTGTAGGGGGTCCTGGAATATGAAGAACTGGAAGAGGGCTTAAATATTTGGTCCCTAAGTACAGGGGTAGAATAACAGAATCGGGCTGAAGGTCTGGTTCTTAGACTGGTAAAAGAGAATGATGAATTAAATTGTTGCCTCTAAAATATGATGGAGCTGTTCAGAAAATGTTCATCCATGTCATTTAATGATTGTTTTAATTTTTTTTGAACCAACTCAGTCATACGACTGTTAATTCTTTATGGTATTTTCTTACTTAAATGTGAGAACATATATACTTAAAACTGAGTCTTAAATTTGCTAAGTGACAGCTTTGACAAAGATGCTAGCCTAAGAGATTAAGATATGTGCATTTTAATTAGTAAAATATGCAGAGAACCAGTAGCAATCAGAGGAATGAAAATTCATATTCTCAATATTACCAGTAACCATGGTGGTAAAACAGTGGGATTCATCTTCATTTACATCAAGAAGGGATAATTAGGAAGAATATTAAGAAAACCATGTCAGCTCAAGCCTATCAAATTATTGCAAGAAATTTAATATCATAGCTACACTTTTTATCAAATGAAATGAGGTATTTTTTTCATTTCCATCAGTAAGAAATAATAAACTATTGTAAATTGGTATTACTAATTAAAAATGTATTTAGGTAGACAGTCATTGTAGAGTTTGAGTTCAAAAATGTTTAAACAAACGGATTAAATGATCATATCTGTGAATGAAAATGTAGTAAAAGATTAAATTTAATAGGCATATTCAAAGCAAAACAGTTGCAGAATTTCAAAGGTACAGTTGGCACTTAGGTGAGCTAAGTGCCAGTTGTACCTCTGAAATCAATCCTCTCATGTATATTTGTTTTATGAATTTGTGCAGTTTATAGCAGGGACAAAATTGATGAACTTACACGATTGATAAGGAAATGACATTTCCTTATGAAACCAGTGTGAGTAGCTTATGGTTTTTGAAAAAATATTGACTAGATAATTATTGCTACATTCTGCACTATTAACCCCACCCTGGTCCAAAATCCATTCAAAATTCCCATCAGAGTCCTTAGGAGTTATGGATACACAACAGTATATCAAGTTAAAGGCAAGAAGATAAGTATGTGGATATTAATTTTGCCTCTAATTATCCTGCGAGTTTGTACTGAGGAAAAGGATCATTAGTAATTTCAGAATATAATATACCATGAGTGCAAATTATACACCGAGGCATTAATTTCTGTAGGTAAAATACTTTTCTCTGGATTCTTAACTTGAGATCAAGTCACTCAAAGCCTGCTGTCATATTTTACATCTATATAACATCTTTTATCTGAGAAATCTCAAAGCATTTCACAAATGCTTAGTTAAGCTTTGAGATAAGCAGTAGTATTCTCATTGTAGATAGGTAAACTGAAACACAGGGATTTACTTAAAATAATACAGCATGTTAAATGTAGAGCCAAGAATCAAACCCAAGAGTCCTAGATCTCAGTCCTCTGCTTTTAGCCATTAGATTGTGCTTGCTTTTTTTCTCTATTTGTCTGATTCATTCTAAGAGAACCCTTGGAAAATCAGTTTGAGAGAAAAAGGAAACAAATTTTTAAACAGAGGATTAATGGAGCTCTTAAAACAAAACTTGCATATGTAAACCATTGCAAGATAGGGATTTTGTTTCGTTGTGTGTTAGGTGAGCCTCAGGCAGCAGTGATGGCTGTGGATATGTCTATACTGCAATGTAAGCCCAGGGAGTCAGCTGGCTTGTGTTAGGGAACCTTGGGCTTGAGTCTACATTGTTTCTTAACCCTATGTTAAGACTTTTCTAATGTGTGCTAAAACCTAGAGCTCTGGTCTCCACACTGCAGTGCACAGACCTGAGTCAAAGTAAACATATCCCAGAGTCCCTCATGGCCCCTCATGAATGGTGGCCACTTTAGCTGTAGGACCATGGTGTATTGTGGGAAAACTTTACTGCCCACTCTGCACATTATGGGAAATTTGAGCAGCCCACCAACACAGCCTGCTGAGCAGTCACTTTGGTTTGTGCTCTCCCAATGACTGGAGCCAGCAACATGGAGGAGGTGCCTTTTGACAAACTCTTGCTTTCGCTTTCACTCCTGTGTCAGGAAACTGGCAGAGCATTTGCAAGGATCTGGTGGATATTTTTGGTGGCTTTTCTGTCCCACCAAAGGTACCTGATGGATTTCATGATGGAGCAGCAGCAGCAGGAGGAACTAGAGGAGAAGGAAAAGTACCCTGGCATCACAGACTCTCACTGGGAGATGTTTCAGAGTATAACTGGCATAGCCACTGATGCCCCTTATGTATAGTCCTACTTCTGGCACTGGGCCACAAGCACAGATTGGTGGGACCACATCATCATGGACACCTGGGATGACCAGCAGTGGGTCCAGAACTTCTGCTTGAAGAAAGCCAAATTTCTAGAGCTTTGTGAGCAGCTTGCTCTCACCACCAGTGAAAAGAGACTCATCTGAGGTCACATTTGCCAGTCCAGAAGCAGATTGCTATAACTGTCTGGAGCTGCCTACCCCAGATTGTCACAAGTCTGTGGCTAACCAGTTTGAAGTTGAAAAATCGACAATGAATAAAGCGGTGGCGGAGGTTTCTGGGGCAACCAGTCATATGGTTTAACCCAAGGTGGTGGGCATTAGAGATACTCTTGAGGTAATTACTGTTTTTGAGAGAATGAGGTTTCCTAATTGTTCCAGGGCCATTGATGAGACTCATTTTTCCTCAAGGAGCACATGAGTACATAAACCACAAATGTTATAACTCCATTTTTATGCAGGCACTCATGGACCACAGAGGCATTTTTATAAATGTCAGTGTGGGTTGTATAGGAAAAGTTCACAATGCCAAAGTTTTTTGCCACTATGGCCCCTACATTCATGGACAGGTTAGGACACTATTGCCACCAGATTACATTGACATAAATGGGGTTACGGCCCCCACAGTTATTCTGGGGGACCCTGAGTAACCCACTTTTGCCTTGGCTTGTGAAACCCTACCCTGTTTTCAGAGGCCCTAGCCAAATTTTTTAAAACAGTTTTAATTATACTCTCAGCAGCTATCGAATGGCTATCAAATGTGCTTTTGGAAGATTAAATTCACATTGGAGGCATCTACAAACCCATCTGGATGCCAGTGTTATCAATGCTGCCCCTGTTAATGGGGCTTGAGGTGCTCTTCACAACCTTAGTGAAGCCAGAGAGGAATCGTTTCCCTGAACAGGACCTATGTTCCCTCAGTCAAAAAGTGCGGGGTGGGCAGAAGTCAGGGATGCTTTGAACTCTCTCATTTTGGACTTGCATAGCCCAACGGAAGAAGAGGAATAGTACCTGTGCGAATGTGCTTGTGGGGGAAGGGGGGAGTGGCTCATTTTGGGAGGGAGGCAGTGCTTGGTAGGGGTGTGGGCTTGATTGCTATGGAATGTAAATCTGAATGACATGATGAATAATGAATTTGATTGTGGGAGGAAAAGGGGGCAGAGGCATATACAGATGGAATTTATTGAAAAGTTAATTGCCGTACCTAGCTAAATAGAGGAATACTGCTTGCTTAATAATAATTGCTCTTGAACATGTTTTTAGCTTTATTAACTCATGATTATAGGATGTGATGCAGTGATAGCAATAAACTTTCTTGAAAACATAACATGCTTTATTTGAAAATACATCTTAAAAGACTAAACCACTCAGACTTGGGAAGGCCAGCTGCCATTATAAAACCACATGCAAGGAATAGTTAATACCCAACACAATCCTCCTTCCACTGCATGTCCTCTGCCCCCATGTTCCTTGCACTTTTTCCCATCAATTGAAAGTGGCAGGAGTGGGTAGAGGTTTCCACTGAAGAAGGAAGCCTGCATGGGGTGTAGTTGCCCTGCCCAGTTTCTCATGAGTCCTGAATGCTTGGGCCACCCCAACATGGATATGTCCAAGCTACTGCTGGAGTGAGGATACATTGCAGGGTGGTCATGCATGGTGGTGGGGAGGCAGCAGAAGCCTGGTTCTAAATACACCCTTCCCCACAATACGACTAACTATCTGGAGTTCCTGCTTCAGGAGAACTTTGCAGCCATGAGAGAATTAACATGATGCTGTGTTAGCTCACACATGACTTAACTCTGCAGCTTTACTCCACCCGGCACAGTTCTGGGGAAAAACTGGCCCGACATTTATACTCTGGAGAAATGATTTTGTGACCTGCAGACTGCATAGATAACCCCTAACTGAAATGCACTAGATTTGAAGTAGAAGTGGCTCGATAAACCCAGTAAAAGTGATTGCAAAGTGTCAAATTTCTTATAACTAAAAAGGAAAACAACTGACCTTAGCAAGCACTGCCATTTAACTATAAAAATAACCTTTACAGTTTATGAATATTTTGAATTCTAAGTCACCATTCTGAACTCTTCGTAGTGGAGGACACCTAGGCTGTGTGATACAATACACCTTTATTGGCCAAATACTGGTAGCCAGGGTTTATCATCTCTGCACTGTTTCTTACAGCAGAAATCCCTCACATTACTGTAATAATAAACTTTCTAAATTTGAGCCATACACTTGCTGGGCTCTGAGGCAGCTTCTGTCTCCACTGGGTTCTCTGCAGACTCATCAGCCGGCTGTTCCTTGCCTGGGGGCAGGGAGTGTGAGGGAGGGGAATCAAACAGCTCTTCCAAATAGGGACCAAGTATTTGCTGTTCATCCTGATCCACAGCCTCCTCTGGGACTAGTTACATTAAGAGTCACTTTCTGCTCCTCACTGCTCTCATCAGTCCTCATAGTGCATTCAGGGCCCAGCAGGACACCATTACTGCTGATCAGATTCTCATGAAGCACGGTTGGCTCCATCCTGGGTGCAGTGCTCAAAATCTGGTCAAAGTCATCATCTAATGGACATTTCATAGGCAAGTTGCTTGAGGTGCAATTCTTGTTCCTAGTATTCCTGTACTCCCCCTTTAGCCAAGCACTTAATACACTCCCTGCACTGATCACCTGTTTGGAAAATTCGTAGACGGGCCAGCTTTTTAGCTATTTCCTGGTACATGTTGTTGTTCCTGGTGCTTTTGCTGAAGTTCACAGTTTTACTGGCTTCATACCAGAGATTCCACCAAAATCTGGCTGTACTTCAGTGACCATCAGGCAGCTCGCTTAGCAAAAAGTCTTGATCGGTTTGCTCTATCCTGAGCTTCTGCCATTCGCCAAATGGGAGTGGGGAGGGCAGCTTCCATTTTCAGTAGCGTGGATTGCAGACTGTTGGACTAGAGAGGACTAAGGAAGTTGTCCTATGGCATTGGGGGTACTTCCCGCTGACTCCTGGGACCTGAGTCAAGCAAAGCTGTGCCTACAGTGCAAAACCATAGGGCTCAGACCCTGGGTTTCAGCTTGACTTGAGCTTGGACCCTCTGCCCTGAAAGGTCCTGGGATACTGGTTCAGAGTCCTGGATTAGAGTAATTGCAGCGTAGATGCAAGGAGTGCTAGGTTTGAGCTTGGGTTCAAGCAAGGGCTTACGTTGCCCTGTAGACATACTCTGTGTCAGCGAGGTCCAAAGAGAAATGGAAGGAGAGAGGGGAAAAGTGTGTGCTGAAAATAATACTTGAGTGCTCACATTGTGCCATTGTATGTTTGTTTCTCTTTTCTTTTTTTCCTTTCTGACTTGAGGAGCAGGTTGAACTGTACAATGTGTACTGCTGTCTTTTCTAGCACCTTATTCATTACTCCTCACAAACATTTTTCCCCCGTCTGGCTTGCTGTTCATTCTGCTACTGGTGAATCCATGCTGACTGACTGCTTTCTCCAATTATATACCTGTTAGCCTTGAAGTGATCAGAACCTAATGGGTGATAATCTGCCACTTGCAGCAATATGAGTTTTTTACCCTTTCAATTTATTATTCCTCAGCAATTTAATTTGTCATGTCGTGCTCATGACTATCGTCCCATTGATGATTTTTAAGACGGCTTTAACTTCATCTCCATCAGGGTGGCCAGTGGTAGTTTTGTGTATATATTATTGAATAGATATGGTCCAGGAAACAATATGAGGTTTAGGCTTCTAATTATTTAATAATAAATATCCTCCCTCCAGTTCAGCTGCTGATGAATAATATTATACAAAATTAGTAGCATTAAATATAATATTCTATTTAATATTGTGTGTAGAATAAATTGAAGGGAGAGGCATGTTCTGAAACAACTCCTCCTCTCACAACTTTCTTTAAATTTTCTCATGTGGCTTGATTTTTCTTTCTTCTGCTACCCACTACCAAACCCATTTTTCTCAGCTTTTGCTTCTCAGTTTAAATCTATTTTTATCTATTGATGAGTCAGTCACTGGTGCCTAGTTTAACACATCCTGTGTTGCTCAGAATGGCCTCAAATCCTTCTCATATGAAGAGGAATAAAAGGACTAGCTAACTGCATTATGACTTTTTTATTCTATTCCACACCAAAAGCAAAGCTGGGTGCCATATATTTATTTTTCAAGTTCTTCTTGAGTCAGTGATTCTCGAATAGATTTTTTCCCCCTCCTAACACAATTTCTGTCAGGTTTTATACGTGCATGCATATTGGTTTGCTACTAGTTTTTCTTACCTATTGCTTGTATAAATGCTGCAGTTTTTGTGTTTTTGCACTACTTGTTGAGTTCTGCTGCAGCTGAGTGGTACCACTCAGATGACCAGAGTTAATGTTGTGCCAGCATTTACATTATAAATCCTTAATACCAAGGGTTTATAACAACTCAACAAGTGTTTTGAGCTAAACCTTGGTTTGTAAGGTCTCAAGCCAGCATTGAATTCTTTTTAAAGCATACAATTTGAAAATAACTTAGTTTAATTATTTCAAAAATGAATTTAATGCCTGTGAATGTGCTGGGTTTACTGCTCTGTGGACTACAGCCCTCTTTTTAATCACTTAACAGGTAAAGCAGGGGGAAAGTGCATTGTAAGTTTCTCCATGATGCTTGCAACTGGCCTTATCTCTGACTTGGAAGAAACAATTTCATAAAATGAGGATAGTTCAATCTGCATGTAAATTGGCCTTTACTGCCAATTAGTGGCCATTAGGGTGGTGGCTTACAGGACCAATTAATGGACAGCCATTACAACTAACACTCAGGGACTAGACTAAGACCAGTAAATCATATTTCACACGCTCTCAGCCATCAAGGAACTATTAGATGCTGATGGAGGCTTCCATTACCAGTCTCATAAGCCCAGCCTCCTAATCATTTTTTAATTTGCAGAATATGTTCAGAAGAGGGAGGAGGGCAGGTAAGGGACAGGAGGCAAAGCAGCCTACAGAAATGGATAGATCCAGGTGTTCTTAGGACCTTTGCCTATAATTAAAAAAATACTTTTCCTGGATTTTTTTCCAGCTGCATCTGAGATTCTAGCTAAGGTGGAGCCTCAGTTTCTCAAGGAAAGAGATGGAAATAACCTCACTGAAATAGATTTTTCAGGTAAGCTAAAACTCTTGATCTCATCATACCCCTCCAATCACATGGGGGTAGGCTTCCCACCATGTATCTTACCAGCTGACCTTGAAAAATCTTGTTGCAATCCAGTTAGAACAAAACATAAGTCAGTTTGGGGTATGTACAATTTCATTATTAAACATGGTTGGCTGCAGTTCAGGCTCTTAAGAGATTGAGCATATCTTTCAGACAGACATGACCTTCATGCAGAAGTCAGTTGGTATAATTCTTTGGCCTGTGTGATGCAGGAAGTCAGACTAACTGACTAGTGGTCCCTATGGATTTTAAGATCAAAAGGGTGAAATCCTGCTCAGTTGAAGTCAGTGACAGAAATCCTGTTGATAATGGGCCAGAATTTCACCCTGTGAATATATTTATCAAACCAGGGAGATGTCCTCCCTCCTCCTCCTCCTCCTCTCCCCAATATTTGTATTATATGCATTGTGACAAAGCTCCAAGTTTGTACTTGTGGGTCCTGCGCTTCCTGGCAGATTTAGGGGCCTCAGAGACTCATCTAGGCCCCAGAGTGACCTCCCTTTCTCAGTATAATTGGCAAGAGTCACCACCTAGTGAGTTACCTTCATCACAGGCCAGTGTGGAAGATGGAAAAAAGAGGGGGAGCCCAGGCCCACCCTCTACTCTGGGCTCCAGCCCAGGGACCCTAATAGTATCAGCTAAGATGGCTGACCTTTTATCCACAAAACTCAATACAATTCCCTGGGCTACTTCCCCACAGCAGTCCCTGCTTCTTCAAACTCCACTTCACCCTTACCTCAGGGCCTCCTTCCTTCTGGATGATATGTTGTCCACCACTCAGTCTCACCAACAGCACAACCTCCTTCCACAGCTCCTGACACCCACAGCCCACCTAACTGGGAGGTTTTTATCTGGTTTCAGCCAGTCCCTGATTGGCTTCAGGTGTCCCAAATAGGCTAGCTGTTTTTGCTCCTTTCTAGAAGGTTCTTAATTGGCCCCAGGTGTCTTTATTGGCCTGGAGTAGCCTTTGTTTGGCTATCCAGGGAACAGGGACCTGCACATCCTGAAACTAATATACCTGCCTTCCAGCACTCTCCTATATCCTTCTGGTCTGACTCCATCACAGTGTCTAGGGGGAAAGTCTGTAATTATGATGTTATTCTTGAACTTTATGAATTGGCATCAGTGAAAATTCCTTGGAAGCTTTCTATTCATGAGGTCCTCTTGCATTAGACATAGCAATTTTCTATCCCTTGCCCATCAAACAGTTTCACCAGATCAGATGCTTAAACACCAAAGCTCCTCTCCTTGGCACCTCACTCACTCCTGGTTTGCTTAGGTGGCTTCTTGCTCAGCTGGCCAGTTTCTGAAAATCTTTCGTAGGTGATTAATTCTCCCCATGTATTCTATAGGGAGCTGAGGGGTCATAGAGCTGCCTAATTTAGGACTGAAAATTCCACTATGCAGTGGGTAGCCAATGGGTTAGGCACTGCTGCATTCAGCTGCACACGACCTAAATCCTTCTAAAAGGTTGGGTCCCCATGGCTAAGGTGATGCAAGGTTTGGCAAAGATTGAATATTGTTTGTAAGATCCTTTTGTTTTTTTATGCATTTCTTATAATACACCATGATTATTATTCAGTTAGAAGCTTTGCAAAAATGGTGCACTTGCTCTCTAGAGAAAAGAGTCAAGGTTACACTTCCTTTGCCGCTTTGGTGTTCATATTAATGATCTACAGCGTGATAATTTACAGCCAGCTGATATTGACAGCTACTGAGAGTGACAGCTTCTCATATTAGAGCTCCTCTCCAGATCTTAGGGTCAATGCTGCTGATAAGAGACTGTAGAATCATAAGCGGGGAGAAACAGCACCACATTATGACATGGGGAATCAATGTGCCATAATTTCTGCATCGAGAAACTGACAATCTTGACTCAATGCCTCGGGGAACAAATTTCTCAGAAGACATGGATGAAAGTAAACCAGTTACTCTGGGTCCCTATTTCTCCTTGTAAAAAACAAAACAAAAGGGAAAGTAATAGCTTTTGAAAACAAACAGGTGTAACTTGTTCAGTTCAGATCAACCTGTGATACCTAGCAGTTGAACTAATTGTTTATCTCAGCCATCTACAAACACTTGTAAGGTCTCCATTATGTAATTAGCTAGAAGACATCGGGTACACATTTTGTGGGAAAGTGACTGTTTCAGCTTTCTAATTGTCAGGCAGCACTATTCATACAGGGTTATGTTCTTCATAGCATATATGAACAAAGTCAAGGCACAAACAATTTTATTTTATCTTGATCCCAAACATCTGGCTAACTAGATAGATTTTTCAATTCTGTGTTTGCTTTTTTAAAAATTTTTTTTAATCAGACACTTTGAAAAAAACAGTATGATTCAAGGAATTTTAGAACATATATTTTCCCCTCCGCACCCAAGCCTATCAAGACAATAAAGAACTCCATCCAAATAAATGCATCTCAAGTCTGAAACTGGTTGACTTATCTCCTTGTGACCTTCTGAGTCCTTTCTTTTTTCTTTTTATAAAAAAATCTTCTTTTGAGTTTGACCCTGTTTATACATCCTACCCAAGTTCCACTTTGCTCCTTTTAAGAAGGTCTTATTTTAATCTAAAATTCACAGGCAACTCTCTTGCTCTATATTTTCCACTTTGTTAAAAAAAAATCACTAGGGAACAGATTTTACTGCTAACTTGATGCGTTAAGAGGGAGCTGAAAGTTACTTTCTGCCCTAGATGTCTACCAGTCTCTATCATTAGCATCTGAGTCACTGCCAGTAATTACCCATTTCTTCATCATTGGTTTATTTTGTTCACTTCTGGAATTTTTTAAACCTGTTTTACTTTGTTTCTTTCCTTCATGCCCATTTAATCATTGACACATTTCTTTTTACTTAATAAAAGGCAGAAACAATTTTGTCACTAAATTACCTCACACAAGACTATTTCTTGCATTGCATTTTAGCTCTAAGAGCTCTTTCATAGAAGTTCAGGGTCAATAGGAGGGCTTAAATAAGCAAACTAACATTAGGCCTAGTCCAGCTTTCAGTGAAGTCAGTGAGAACTTGCACTGAAATGTGTGGAAGCAAGTTTGAGATTATTGGGGATATCATAATATAACACAACACTTTGGACTTCAGCAATGTCAAATCTGATATCACAGTACTTTAATATAATTCTCTAACAGCATTATACATAGAGCTTGGTGAATGAGTTTCAGTTCACTGGCAATTCCAAAAAGCAAAATAATTCATTTCAGGTACAACAAAACATTTGTTTTTGATAAAATTGAAATATTCAGTTTTGATTTGGACAAGTTTAAACAATCCTTTTATTGTTTGTTAATAAAATGAAAAGGAAACTTTGACACAACCAAAACCACATCAGATAAAAAAATTCAAAACATTTCATTTTGAATATGTGAAATTGAAAGACATTGATGTTTTTAGAACAGTTTGGTGAAATAGATACAAACTTACAAATGTTTTGGTGTTGCTGAATCTCCATTTTTATCTGAGAGAGAAAAAATTTGCACAAAATCTTTTGCCCAGCTCTAATTATAAATTCTTGCAATCGCAGCATAGCAGGGTAGGTAAGTATTTGAGGAGGTTGCCTGCATTTGGGTTGCTTATTTCCTTCTTCCCTGGCTTATTTTATAGGTTTGGATCACTATAACAAACTATCCACACCTAGGAACCAGGTATTGTTAGCAGGGGCCATTAATTACTACTGATGCAGCAGCTTAGCAATATGAACTCAGCTATGTTGTATGTATTCAGTGTTTAATTTCCTGGTTAGCTAGTTATATATTTAATTGGTGTGCTATATAAATACAAAGGATTAGAGATACACTGGGCTTGATCTCTCATTTAACCTGTTTTACACATTTGACTTGCTTAAAACATAGACCAGAGAAAGTGGGAAGAGAATCTAGCTCACTGTGTGCACTGTGACTGAACTAATACTGCTTTCTTAGTACTGGAACATTTTGCTTTTCTATATTAGCAACACAGACTTGCATAATTCTGAGAAGACTTTTGATTCTACAAGATGTAAACTAACTAACAGTGGGTTTAAATTCACCAGGGCCTTGGAAGGCCTTAAATGGGATTTCTGGTGCATTTAAACCATGCAGTGATCTTGCACTGGGTTGTGCAGTAATAGTGGAAGTGCAGACATGGGGAGAATGTTCTGCACTTTCTGTACACTGCAGAGGACATCTACCTGCTGGCCTCAAACAGGGATAAGGGGGATATGAGAGGAGACTTGAAGGGTAGAGGGTGAGGCTGCAGACATCCTGCAGAAAACAGGGATGCAGAATGGCAGCTGCTGTTATTCTGCTCAATGGACTGCAGAGGACAGGACTGGAGGGAATTAACTTTTCCCATAGCTAATATCCAAACTATTCCACTGGATCTGCATATACAGCTGAATATAGGTTTTATATACTATTTAAAAACTATTGTACTTCTATTAATTTGTTGTGAGTCTTTCAGGATTGTCACCTTTATTCTAATTAGGTTACTTTGTGTTGCTTTGGGCTTCTGAAACGGACTCTTGGGTTGTGTGCAGGTGCCAACATGCTCGTATGAAGGAGGGTGCTGTCTGTCTGTACCTTCATTACATTCTTTCAAAGAGACATTTCTCAGCTTCCTTTCCATTCTGTTATCATCAGTGTCAGTTATACGCCTTTGTATGCTCTTGTTCCAACAAGTGTTCTTCATTCCACTCCACCTTCCCACAAACAGTATTAAAGTTCCTCCTTTGGAATTTCACCTCAGGGAAAAGCAATCATATTACTAATATCCCTCATGTGTTTTAGAAGCCCATACCCCTTGAAAGAAAGGATCTTAGTTAGAAACAGATCATTGTCAGTTATTTTTATAACTCCTAATCTGATGGAGGAAAGAGGGTATGATTTTTAAACTATCATTAGTGAACATTTCAAAGTCACTTAAGACGCATTCCTGTCAGATCCCTGTACAATTTTATCCTCATTCCAAATATGATTTTAATTGGCCACCTCAACACTATTATATACAAACTCTATGATATGGGTCTAATTCACACTTACACCAAGGGTTATTTACACCACCCTGGTATCATAAAAGGGTCCTAAAGTGGCTATGCATTACATCTATTTGACATTGTTAGAATGGTTTAAAGAGATCTTACTGTAAATGGAAATTGGGTCCTATAACTTGAAAATGTCTCAAAGTATTTTGATAAAGTCATTGTATTCTATGGGAAATTAAAGTAGAAGCATAAAAGTGAGATTTCCTGCTTCCCCTGATGAGGCCTTAATTTTTACACTTTAGATCGGGCTGTATCACCTCATATTGCACTATGACATACTTACATAAAATATGACCAATTATGGCTTTGTTAAAACCAAATATGAACAATAAGTTTATCATGGAGGAATTTCAGTTTAAGGGGGGAGGTAGGAAGTCCCCTCTTGAGATAGGTGATGGACTCCAGCTAGCCCACAGCAGCAGTAATCCTATAGCGATAATCCTATTTTAGAATGTATTGAATGTGGTGCAGCCTGTTTGATCCATGTTTTGAGTCAGCATAGGATGAATTTACTTAAGATGCCATTCCACTCTATAATTTTCACTAGTTCCATTAGTGGCATCCAAATCCACTCTTACTTTGATCTGAACTTCTGTGTATTTGTCTAAAAAACAGGAGAGAACAGACTTTATAAGATCCCTTGGGATTTTCTTATTAAAACAAAAAATAGAACTGAAATGCAATATTGATCATGCTTGGAATCTTTTCACTTCTCATGGGGTTGAATCATTAGAATTTGTTGAATTGAAGAACCCAAAGCTGTGAATTTCCCAGCCAAAAGCAATGTATTTGTAACTTCAAAAACTTGTAGTAAAAATTATAGCCACAATTATTTTTCCTGAATACTACTATTATCCATGATAGTGCCATGTTGAAAGAATAGTAGTGATTTAAGTGCAGGGATGGGAGCCAAGAATTCCGCGGTCTGCTTCTGGATCTTCAAGAGCTTTGCTATGTGAGCTAGACAAGCCACTTAAACTTATGTCTCAGTTTTCCCATCCGTAAAATGGAAATACAACTTGTCTACTTCACATGAGTCTTGTGAAGTTTCATTCATTAATGTTTGACGTGGTTTTGGATCCTTTGATGAAAAACATTAAAAAAAGAACACCCAGCAAAGTGCACAAAAGTAACTCAAGTAACCCCAACCTTGCCCACAGTGGTTCCCAAATGAGTCATCAAAGACCTCATGGCCAACAGTATTGAAGGTAGAAATAAGAGCTAATAATATCCGCTTGGATATTTGATCATCATCAGTCACAAAGAGATCACTGTGTTTCTTCATTTTGTTGTTGTTGTTTTTTAAAATGATGGCTTTGGGCCATAAAGCTCTCAATAGCCTGAGACATACCTGTCTCAGAGACAATTTCACTCTTCATGAGATGCTGCCACATTTGTGGTCAGTAGAGGCTCCTGAGATGAAGTTCCAGCTGTGTGAAGGAGAGAAGGTATCTAATAGGGTATTCCCCATTAGGAATCTAAGCTTTTGGAACTTCCTTCTGGATCTGGAGCAGCATGAGTTTTTTCAGGGCACATTAAAAATCCAATCTTTTCTTCTTAGACTATCAGGAATTAGGAGCTGGGTGAAGTAGGCGATGCTGGTGGTGGTTTGGTTGGTAGTGTTTGTTACATCCATGTTGCTGATAGGGTAGCCCTCTCAGTGGGGCCATTGTTAAGATCCGTTATAAATGAATTGTATTTGTGTGGTTGTCAAGGGTGTCTGGAGCCTGGGATGGATGCCGTGTTATGTAGTTAACATAAATGTCAAACAACTTAATTGTTTTTGTTATAAAGTTGCGCTTGTGAGTCTCTTCTAAAACTTGAATGTTGTGTCTTGATGTTCGGCTACTGTTCATAGTCTCTTTAAAAGAAGTGTTTTTTTTCCCAATCCCCCTGCTTAGTTTTCTTCCCATCTTTCATCTCTGCCCAGTGCTATTCATTCCTCCTACCTCACCCTTTCCTATTTGCTGCTCTTTCTTTCCTTCTCCTCTCACATTGCTCTTGTTCTGTAATATCACCACAGAGGTACCCATCCTGCTTTCCCAGGCCTGATTTGGCTCTTCACAAAGCTTTATTTTTGAAAAGCATTTTCCAAGAGGGCTCTTAAGATTGGGGAGAGAAGGAGCTTAGCATGGTGCCAGCTCTGACAGTTTTTTTTTATTGCTAATGCTGAACTAACTAAAGACTTAGCAAAGCAGCAGAGCACATTTAAAATTTTACATTAAATTTGAAACACTTTGCATAATGTGGAAAGCTTAACAACTACGGTATGGTCTTGTGGTTTATTCAGAAACCAATGATGTTGCCAAGTGGTTGTCAGAAATGTCTCTTGTGATCTATTCTAGGATATGGAGAAGAATTAAATAGTGAGAGTAGGATTTTTTTTCCCTATGCTTCTTAATTCAACAATTACCAGGGAACCCTGAAAAGGTAGAACTACACTAATTGCTCCCTTTATTCTCCTCAAAGCTCAGTGCTCTGTTTTGCATTATAGTATAGTTTTGGTGTTGTTGGATCAATCAGTGCTGACAGCACTGTTCCCTCTAAGCTGGGTGAGTGTGCGCATGCACACAGATCCTAAACCCTGCCCACACAGCAAAACACTGCGTGCAAAAAAATTTGCACAGAAGCACAAAAATTTGCACAGAAGAAATTTTTTGCGCACACAACCTGTCAAAAATTAGAGGGAACATTGGCTGACAGTTTAGAGTAATGGATAATTCCAGTTTGTAATCTTGAAAGAATGCATTGCATTAGGTTAAATAAATACATAGCACAAGGCTTTCCATACAGGAGTCCAATTGACTATGCAAATTCCAGGAGGGTCTGTGCTGGTCCATTTACTTAAGCACTTGTTCCATCTTTCTATTTCATGGATACATCCCATTCCCTTGTAACTTAGTTGAAAATTCTAAGTGTGCTTTGCTTCTCTGAGTGGATAAAGGGAATGTCAGAGCACTTCAAAGGTGGTGGATTCATGGAAAACTGAATTTTATGATTCAAGTTTTCACGGTTAGATTCAAGACCATTTGGGCCAAATTGTGGCAACTCTAACATAGATGCACTGTGAGGAGAGAGGATACAGAGTTTCTTTCCCTGTTTAATGAACCCATGCAGGATGGAACCATAACTTGGGTGCTAGGGCTCTAGAACACAGGTGCAGCTGTCCAATGCTGCTGAAGGCACACACTGCCCCACAGTGGCAAGCCTGGGCCAGGGCTTTGCCATTGCCCTACATACCATTTAGCAGATGTAGAGCTCTACAGAGGAGTATGTGCTACTCCTGAGAAGAGGAATACTAGTCCACATGCTCCTTCCAGTGTGCTAACTGACTTCCTCAGATTAGATCACTTCCTCGGAGGAGAGAAAGGTGATCAGGAACAGTCAGCACTGATTCACCAAGGGCAAGTCATGCATGACTAACTTATTTGCCTTCTATGATGAGATAACTGGTTCCATGGATGAGGGGAAAGCAGTAGTCGTGTTATTCCTTGATTTTAGCAAAGCTTTTGATATGGTCTCCCACAGTATTCTCGACAGCAAGTTAAAGTAATATGGGATGGATGGATGGACTATAAGGTGGATAGAAAGCTGGCTAGATCATTGGGGTCAACAGGTAGTGATCAATGGCTCCACGTCTAGTTGGCAGCTGGTATTAAGTGGAGTGCCCCAAGGGTCGGTCCTGGGGCCAGTTTTGTTCAATATCTTTATCAATGATCTGGAAGACGGTGTGGACTGCACTCTCAGCAAGTTTGCAGATGACACTAAACTGGAAAGAGTGATAGATATGCTGGAGGGTAGGGATAGGACACAGAGGGACCTAGACAAATTAGAGGTTTGAGCCAAAATAAATCTGATGAAGTTCAACAAGGACAAGTTCTTCTGTCCTAAGTCTTGCACTTAGGACAGAAGAAACCCATTCACTGCTACAGACTAGAGACCAAATAGCTAGGCAGCTGTTCTGCAGAAAAGGACCAAGGGGTTACAGTGGACGGGAAGCTGTACATAAGTCAAAAGTGTGCCCTTGTTGCCAAGAAGGCTAATAGCATTTTGGGCTGTATAAGTAGGGGCATTGCCAGCAGATAGAGGGACGTGATCATTCCCCTCTGTTCGACGTTGGTGAGGCCTCAGCTGGAGTACTGTGTCCAGTTTTGGGTCCCACTCTTCAAGAAAGATGTGGAAAAACTGGAAAGAGCCCAACGGAGGGCAACAAAAATGATTAGGGGGATGGAGCACATGACTTATGAGAAGAGGTTGAGGGAAGTGGGATTGTTGAGTCTACAGAAGAGAAGAATGACGGGGGGATTTGATAGCTTCTTTCAACTGCCTGAAAGGGGGTTACAAAGAAGATGGATCTAGACTGTTCTCAGTGGTAGCAGATGACAGGAAGTAATGGTCTCAAGTTGCAGTGGGGAAGGTTTAGTTTGGATATTAGGAAAAACTTTTTCACTAAGAGGGTGGTGAAGCACTGGAATGGGTTACCTAGGGAGGTGGTGGTGGAATCTCCTTCCTTAGAGGTTTTTAAGGTCAGACTTGAGAAAGCCCTGGCTGGGATGATATAGTTGGGGTTGGTCCTGCTTTGAGCAGGGGGTTGGACTAGATGACCTCCTGAGGTCCCTTCCAACCCTGATATTCTATGATTCTAATGTTTCCATAGGTCCTGGACGCACTTCATTTCTTTCTTTCATTTTGGTTCCCTTTTGGTCTTTGAGAGATTCTGTACAAGAACACATCTGCCAAACTAGCAAGATACTTCTAATGGGAGTTCTCTTTCAAGCAGCGAAATCAAGTGTTCCAAGGAGATTTTTGTATATGAAGTTGTCTTGTTTTTTTTTTGTTTTTTTTTTGTAGAAAAACAAAAAAAAACCCCACTTATATTTATGGTTGTTGGTGGATGGTTTTGAGGGTAGTCAGGGTAGCTGTTTCTCCACCTTGTATTACATGTAAGGTGAAAAAAAATGAGATATAGTTTTATCCCTGTGGTTTATAAAACTACTGGGTAAAAGCTTGTACTGTAAGAACTGTGGCAGTTGGATCATATCATATGTGCAGTCTTTCTCATACAATTAACAAAATTATTGCATGAAGATTAGCTGGAGAGTAACGCTGGAAGCTGGTTGAGTTACTGCTAAAATCTCACTTGTGTAGGTCTCTTGCATGGCATGCGTACATGCCTTACTGTAGCTGGAAGCCTGTGCTGCCACTCAGCTGTAATTTGTAAAGTCAAAATTTCTGAGCACTTAAAAATTGGACAATAACAGACAACAGATCCCAAGTAATGACTGAACCTGGTGCTATTCTAAACAAAAAGAACTCACAGCCATGCTTGTTGCTTCTTCCCATCACTTAATAATGACTCAACCAACATTCTAGGTTTCAGAGTGACAAACCTGGAATCTTCTTATGTACTTAATTTTACACTACTCACTTCCTGCAATGAGATTCTAGCCTAAAAGATGCATCAAACAGAGGGAGAATTCTTTCAGCTCATGCCGGGCCTCACAAACTGTATCTTAGGAGACCTGCTGAGGTGGGGTGGGGTGTGGCCTGTAGCTAGTTGCACTTGAGGCATTCTTGGTAAAGTTGTAGTTATAACACAGGCTGGTATAAATACACAAACCAGAGTAATAAACAAAATCCAATAGGATCTGCTAATATTGCACATAAATTATGTACAGTATGATATACTTTTGGTTTTGGATTCAGAAGTGCCTTGATCCGTGTATTCTGTATTTCCCCACTCTCTATTTCAAAGGTTCATTTACTATATAACTTCTTGTTGCCTGTTAGATTGTGAAATGTGAAAGACAGCTGAGAACTTCTAAAATGCATTTTAGCTGAAGAGTTTGATTAAATTCAGAGTTGAATGAATAATTTGTAATGAATTGACTGAGTTTATCCTCTTTTGCATGTGGATTATCTCTAAGCTGATTACAGTTTCTTCAGATTTATTCAATATTTGAGTTAACTTCTCTAATTTTTGTAGGAGATTTTCAATGAATACATTGCCAAAAGTTCACTGTGAGCATTCAGTAATTAATGTTTGAAATCTGTTGAGTGTTGTCTAGTCTCACAAATCACATGATATAGTTTTTCTAATTACAACTTAATGGAATTTTTATCATCAAAAAGGAAGGCACATAAATACATGTGCCTTCCTTAGAAGGTATTGAGATCAGAAAAGATAAAGTAATTTGAAAACAAGAAGAAAATGAAACAGTAGGAAGAAAGAAGGGGGAGAAAGAGAAACTTTCTAATTTTTTTAATAAGTGGTTTTTTTTTCAAATTCTTTCCCAACATGAAAGATGGATTTTTATAGGCTGTGGTTAATTAAGAATGCTAAAAATAAATCTGAAAATGAGCATCCATTGCCTCAGCTTGTTCTTCATGACTTATTTATACTGAACAAAATTATAGTCAAACCTGACCTTAAGTCTGCTGATTTTGCATGACAAAAATGATATTGCAGAAATAGTATTCAGAAATAGGCCGTGTCTTTCTGAATGTCTCTCAAGCTTAAAAAATGCTGATTATTTTTAAGAATTTAAGGCATGATGTATTCATACTTAATTTGATGAGTGCATGTGAAAACAGCATACAGTAAAACAGTCAAAGAACAATAGTGAGTATTGCAGCATCACCTAACGTTAGGGCCATTTTTAAAAACATGGGTGCTTAACATTAGATTCCTATGGCTAGACATTTAAAGTTATGTAGGCATTTAAGGATACTGGTGGCACCTAGTGGGATTGTCAAAAGTACTTGGAGGTCTAAATCCCATTGATTTAAAATCGGACCATTTAAAGTCAAGCATGGTTATAAATATTTTCCTGAACTGGGGGAATAAATGAGTAGTCTGATTTCCCAAAGTTCAGAGCACCCATTAGCTCCCATTCAGGTCCATTTGAGATGTTTCAAGTGAGATAGATATGGCATGTTTTTGAAATATCCTTGAAAAACTTTATTTTATATATTATTGTGAACCGTGATTGTATGCAACCTCTCTGGGGGAAGATGGATGCAGTGTAGCTGTGTTGGTACCAGGATAGTAGAGAGACTAGATGGATGAGGTAATATCTTTTATTGGATCAATTTCTGTTGGGGCATGGATCAGTTTTCACATTGTGCTCTCTGTCAGTACTCAGCCCAATCCTATCCGCTGACCAAATTTGGTGATGAATCCTGGTCACGTGCCAACTGAGGCGCATTGAACGTATGCTAAGAAGAAAGTGAGAGACGAGCTTTTGGGCCACAGAGAGCTCTTCTTCAGGTCTGGGAAGGGTGCCCCCAGCCTCACAGCAAAACAACCTGTTCCACCTTGCATTTTGCTGTGGGGGTGGGAGTACCTTTCCCAGCCCTGAAGAAGAGTTCTGTGTGGCTTGAACACTTCTCTATCACCAAATAAAAGATATTACCTCACCTACCTTATTTCTCTAGGGAAGGGACAGAAGATCTGACAGATGTAAGGCCTGGGAGTTCAAAAGACTATACTGAAAATGTGCTAGGCAACTATGGACATGGAGACAATACATGTTAAGTGGATTTCCTGGGGAACTCTAAGGTAGAAAATGCAAATTCCCTTTCTTCAATTATGCAAAACACTAGCCTTTTGAAGCCTCACCTTTTTTAACAGGCAGTCAGTAGATAAAAGTCCAAGCTGTATAAAGGAATAGCTGATCTGTCCAACCTTTGTTCTAGTTTTGGATCTAAGATGGATGAACTTGTAACTATGGGGAAAACCAAGTTGGGGGTTTTGAGGGACTAAAACCTACCAAAGCCCTAGGTTGGAAACTTTTTAGTACGTGTATAGGTTCTTTTATTTTAATGTTTTCTCTCCCAAATCCCCCTCCTCACCTCCTCTGAGTCTCTTTATAGCCCCCTGATGGGGTAACCTGCTTCTATTGTTCTACCTTTTGGTATATTTTCTACTGTTCTCAAACCTCCTTCCCTTCAGACAAGTAAGTAGAAGTGGTGTCTTCTCCCAGCTACAACAAAGCCATTGTCCCAAGGTGTTTTACTTTGAATAGATAATTGAGTGTTGATCACTTCCCATTGTTTTTAACCTGACAGAGATATGACATAGCCCAGCTAATTCTAGGAGGATCCATTCCTCTATACAGGTTTTTCATTATATAATAATTTCATGACACAATTGCATAATTAACTACAATTCAGAAGTGGTACAGACACATTGTGGCCAATTTGTAACAAACAGCATTTTGAAAATCAGGTCACTTATATATGTGCCTAAATAGGGATTATCATAGGGTCCTGTTTTTCAAAAACTTGTCTTAGAATCTACATCCTTTGTGTAGAATAAAAAGTAGCAGTCTTTATGCTAAGTAAAAGCATGTGCGGGTAAGAAAAGGATAATTTCTGATCTTGAAGTGTTTGACAAATCCTGAAGTGTATGTCTGCAGATCTTGCTTCCCCTGAGTGGGGAAGACCCATTGAAATGTGCTCGTGCTTTACTTCACTGAAGTAAATGGAACAACTCGTGCTCAAAGTCAAGTACATGCTTGTGTGCTTTGCTGGATCAGGGCATCAGAGGGCTTGCAGGATCCAGACCTCTATGTATAAGGTGAAGGCTATCAAAAAAAGGTTTGATTTACAAAGAACTAAATACACAGATGCCTTCTTGCTATTTCTAAGCTATTATAGGTTTGTGGCTGCTTTAGCTCAAATTGCAATAATGGTATCTAATAGGCACTTGAAAGTCTAAGAGCACCTTAAAAGGACACAAGTAGAACATATCCACCTTGATTTTGTCTTTTTTCGGGACAACTTGACACAGGCCTTCCACTTAATATAAATATAGATGCATCAACAGAAGTGATTGTGCTGTAGTGACTCAGATAGAAATTTATAGTAAATAGCAAGTTGCAGTTGAGTCTGGAAGGTAGATTTTGGCTGAATAAAATAATACAATGTATAGGAGAGAATTGCTGTTAATGTCTGTTGAAAAGTGGAGGAAGATATATTTACAAAATCAAAGGGTCCTGTAGTTCAGTAACTTCAGAACTACTTGCTATACCGTCTTCACAAGCACAGCATCTTTTGTTGCTGAGAAGTTTCAGCAGAGGTTTTACAAACCTATCATTTTGAAATAAACTACCAGGAGGGCCATACTTACTTATTACACCACCCAAGCCATTTTTAATTGTATACATACTATATAGCGAGTAGGCTAGGAAAGCTAGCAAGAAGTGCTAGGGCAGCTCTTGTAAGTTGATTTAAAGAAATATAGTTTTCAGAACAATGAAAGCCAAAGAGTCTCTGGTTAACTATGGGGGATGATATTAAAAGGTATTGCATGTGTGCACCTTCTTCAGGAAGAGGTGAAAGCTGTGGCTGAATATTTGGATTAAAATTTATATAAAAAAAATGTTTATTGTGCCACAAGGGGGAATTTTTCCAGCCAACAAAGACTTGGTTCTAAGTTTTGGGTTGTAGCCCGAAGCTTCTCAACTCCTTATAGGCAAAATAAGCTGAAAAATCAAGCAGAGGACAATCTGAATTTTTTAGAGACAGCTCTGTTGCCCTAAGAGCTGTCAGTCCAGGCTGAATCCTAGTAATATTATGCTCTAAGTAGATAGAGGAATAAATACTAAACTCTGTGGGGAGACAGCCTCAATTCACCAGGCTGTTCACCAACTGAAATATTTCCACTGGCTGGGTTATGGCTTACTCTGTGGAGAAAGAGAACGCCTTTGCCTCTAGCACAAACACAGCATAAGACTTCTGTGCATTTTAGATGAAATTCACCGCACCATAAAGGGCATGCACAAGACTAGGATGAACCTCTTATATTCCACTTAATCCCAAAACAGGGCTGAAATGGGCTTAAGTAATGTACAGAAGATGTGAGGATCCTTTGCGCCAAAATGGATTTCACCCATAGTCACTACAATAACCACATAATTTTGGATTACTAACTATATTTTGTCAAGAACCAAGAGTATTTTAGCTGACCTATGATCTCAAGAAAAATCTGTTCTGGAATTTAAATTTGCTCTTATATTTTAAGATATCAGAAGACAAACCAATGAGCTATCTTGTATGCAGGGCTTACATAAAAATCAAATCTATCTGATATGTACGAACTGTTAAGACCCCCACTGAAAATGGACTTCAAAACTTGGTTGATCCTAAATGTAAAAATTGAGTTTAGTCACAGGCAAAGTATATATATTCAAGTTCAGTATTGGGAGCTATTGCTGATAGTAAAGACTTCCAAATGGTTGAGAAACAGAATGGAACTAGCAATCCTACTTTCTTCAGATACTTCTGCTGCAATTTCCATACATTTTTGTTTCAACTGTACTCTAATAAAGGGCATCCAGTCTTACTCTAGAACAGTTTTGATAAATCATTGTCATTGAGCAATGCAATAATAGCCGTCCTAAACTCTAGGGAGTCTGAACAATTTAGACCTAATCTTGCACTATTGATACTAATAGTTCCTTTTGCCATTGACTTCAAGTGTAAGAAGATAATGGATAGTTCTCTAAAATCATCTGCTCAGTATGCAGCAGCAGTCAAAAAGCTAACAGTGTTCGGAACTAGTAGGAAAGGGTACATCACCTTGATCGATTGGTCCATCAGCCTTCACAGAGCGAGCGTTGACCACATCATGTCAGACACAACATGTGAGCATCGATCACGACTTGTTCTAGCCAGTCCTTCAGCTACCCACTGGCCAGGCTGTCAGTAGCATCGGACACTTGACTGGCACAGCGCACAGCAGCCTAGAACTCCTGAGCGATCTGCCAACAGCAATCAACAAGTCAAGGGGTACGTAATAGAAAAATATCATAATGCCACTATATAAATCTCTTTTACACCCACATTTTGAATACTGCATGCAGTTCTGGTCTCCCCATCTCAAAATAGACATATTATAATTGGGAGAAGTATGGAGAAGGGCAACAAAAATGATTAGGGGTATGGAACAGCTTCCAAAGGAGGAGAGATTTAAAATGAACAATCTAAGTCTTTTTAAAGAGAGACAACTAAGCGGGGGTATAAGATAGCAGTCTATAAAATCACGAATGGTATGCAGAAAGTGTGTAGAGAAGTGTTATTTATCCCTTCACATAACACATGAACCAAGGGTTGCCCAATGAATTGAGTAGGCAGCAGGTTTAAAACAAACATAAGGATGTACTTCACACAACTTAAAGTCAACTTGTGGAACTTTGTTTCCATGGGAAGTTATGAAGTATAACAGGATTCAGAAGAGAATAAGATAATTTCATGGAGGATAGTTCCATCCAGGGTTATTAACCAAGATGGTCAGGGACACAACCCCATGGTTTGGGTGTCTCTAAATCTCCAATTGCCAGAAACTAGTATTGGACAACCAGGGATAGATCACTTAATTGCCTTGTTCTGATCATTCCCTCTGAAGCACTTGGCATTGGCCATTGTTGGAAGATCGCATACTAGGCTAAATGGACCATTGGTCAGACACAGTAGGGCCATTCCTATGTTCTGATCAAGACCCTTGTTGTGATACCTTATCCTAGTCTGAACTAAAAGGACATAGGATCAACTACACTCAGATATTGAGGTATGAAGATTCTCTTGACTATAACCAAGGAGCAGGGTAGCAGTTCTCAATAATACTATTATATATATTGTGACAAAGCTCTAAGTTTGTACTTGTGGGTCCTGCGCTTCCTGGCAGATTTAGGGGCCTCAGAAACTCATCTAGGCCCCAGAGTGACCTCCCTTTCTCAGTATAATTGGCAAGAGTCACCGCCTAGTGAGTTAACTTCATCACAGGCCAGTATGGAAGATGGAAAAGTGTGGGGGAGCCCGGGCCCACCCTCTACTCCGGACTCCAGCCCAGGGACCCTAATAGTATCAGCTAAGATGGCTGACCTTTTATCCACAAAACACAATACAATTCCCTGGGCTACTTCCCCACAGCAGTCTCCGCTTCTTCAAACTCCACTTCACCCTTACCTCAGGGCCTCCTTCCTTCTGGATGATATGTTGTCCACCACTCAGTCTCACCAACAGCA
>ML677326.1:62520654-62660654 GCA_007922305.1 Dermatemys mawii
GAAAGCTTATGCTCCAATACTTTAGTTAGTCTTTAAGGTGCCACAGGACTCTTTGTCACTTCTGCAATTCCAGACTAACATGGCTATCTCTCTGATTCCTGAAGATACAGAAAGAAACTTGGAAAGCTTGTGTTACTAGGTTCTGTTTCAGGACCGCATCCCTATCTAGGAAGATCATTTTAGTAATGCTTCACTTTAACTATGTTCTTAAGTCTCTTTGACAGGTTGACTTTAATAGGACTTAAGCATGCGCTTAAATGCTTTCTTGAATTAGGGCTTTATACATTATCTTTTGGATGTTCTATTTACTGTTGGGAGTGAAGGTATATTCAAATCAGACAGAGCCTGCTCTAAGTCTAACATCTTAGCACAAGTAAAATTGCACATGTGCAAGAAAGATGCAGAGTAATCATGTACGTGAGGAAAACAGAAGATAAAGTAACTACAAAACTAGGAAAAAAAGCTTGAGCTAACACAAAACCTATACTGACAAGGCAGGAGAACTAACAGGGAAAGGAGGAACTAATACATATGTATAAGAAAAGGTAATAAAAAGTTAAATTTAGTCAGCCTAACAAAAGACCAGGGATGCTGGGAACTGACTGGTCAGGAGAGCATGTGTGATGTCTCAAAGAGGTTCCTGTGTGTTTGTGTCTAATCATTGCTTGCTAGTGTTTTCCCTCACTAATAAGGGTTTGTTAATCCAATCTGCTGAGTGGTGAATTTCAATCCAGCATTCATTATCATTCTTCTCACCAGGGCCGGCTCCAGGCACTGGCATAGCAAGCAGGTGCCTGGGGCGGCACTCTGTAAGTGGTGGCATTCTCCCCCCCACCCCCGCTCCCCTTTGCTCCTTCAGCCGCATTGTGGCTTCACCGCTCCCTCTTTTGCTCCTCTGCTTCCCCCCCACACTTTTTTTTTTGCTTGGGGCAGCAAAAAACTTAGACCCGCGTCTGCTTCTCACTCATGTTCTCCCTACCCCTCAAAAAAGTCTTCCTCTCCTAATCAGTGTCAATCACTCCTAACCAGCCCTAACCAAACCCCCTTGGATCCATTTCCCTAATCTACGTGACTACAAATGAATGGCTCCAATCATTCTGTATGTGGGCTGATTAGCAATATATTTGTCATTCTGAATATTTTTAGGAGTGGGCATACTGTTTCTGCCTACAGGTAGAAGCAGGTAATGGTTGTTGGTTATCTGATGCATTTTCAGTTGTAAAGCTTTTTGTTTAGCAAAGGATTTATATCAATTATATGTCAGTAGTTTGATTAAAAGTTCATTTTTCTTTGAAAATGAAGCTTGTGACCCCAGTATTAGATTTCTGGGGCCTTGCAAATCAGTTGCCTTGAAGGCAACAATGATCAGACACTTATAAGTAGTTCACTGGACTAGGACTCAGAAGAACTGGTTCTATTCCTGGCTCTGCTACTAATCTGCTGAGTGACCTCCGGCAAATCACGTCCCTCCCTGTCTTTTTCCCCATCTCTAAAATGGATGTGGTGATACTGATCTCCTTTGTAAAGTGCTATGAGATCTAAAGAGGAACAGTCCTATCTAAGAGCTGGGTATTATTATTTGGAGAAGAAACTGGTGATGCCAAATCAAGTATTTTCCTAGTGTAACTTTTTTATTATAAAATGTATATAGTTCTGTATTCTGAAGCAGGCTTAGTACTAAACATCACATAGGAAACTCCCTTTGGCAGAAACCTTTACGAAAGCACCTCTGCCATATCCCGAAATAGTAACTCTCTTACTTCTGCCTTCCTCCAAGGACTTGCACATGACTGACAGCCAAAGGTGATACCTTAACAAAACAGTTTCCCTTGTCCTGACCCAGTCCTTGAGTTTTACAGCAGAATAACCTCTCTAGCCCAACGCTCCCTTCAGAGCACATAGTCTGGAACAATGCACCTGAAGTCAGCCCTCCTTTTGTGCATCTGTTTTTCTCCATGCAAAGGAATCTCAAAGCTTTAAGTGCGCAAGCACAAGAAAATGAGTTAACTTACTCAGCCTCCTAATGACTCTCTGGCTGAGGTTCCTATGTGGCGCTGATACACAGACCTCAGTGGTCAGGAGCTAAATTAGTGATCAACATTACCCAAAAAAGCCACAGTAGTATGAATTCATTGTTTCATTTACACACTCTCTCTCTCTCTCTCTCTCTCTCTCATTTTCTCACAACAAAATGACAGGCCAAGTATTATTTTATCAAGTACAGCTGATTAATAACATAGTGAAAGCATCCTCATTGGTTAATAATTAAATGACAGTGTTTTGATACTATGTGCTGCAAGGAGTTACAGGAGACACATTAAAGAGCCACTTGGGTCTGGTGAGCCTCAGTCTGAGTATCACTGCTGTATGGCATTTCAGCTCTTTCTATTCGGACTTTCATCCCAGATCAGAGCATCAGTGCCCCCCACAGTGACAATCCTTTTACAATACCCATAAAATCATCCAAAAGTTAAGTTTTTTGCTTTGGAACTGAAATTTGTTTCTTAAAGTTCTCATTGAAATTCAGATATGAAAGAAAACAAAAAAAAGAGATGTTAAAATCAGGATGTTACTCAGATATATTGATCTTTCTTGGCTCAAAATAAGGGAACCATGTGCCAAAACCCATCATCTGAATATTGCTGGGATAATGTTAGGCCATATTGTATGGCTGATTTTTTTTAATCATAACTCCCTAGTGAAATCAACATACTCAGCATGTCTTACGTAGTTTGCTCTCTCAAATGTTATGAAAGTATACGTTTTTCTTATTAGATGAAAATCTTAATTTAAAATGTAGCTTGGGAATGGTTATAATTTAAGCTGTCAGAGCTCTGGCTTTAAAGAAATTGTGTAAGAAAAATTAATCAATGACATTTTTATATGACAGATGCCTCTGTTATACACAACTGAAGTTTTTTACAGCAGTAAAATGGCAATTGTTTTAGCTTATTCAATTTTAGATTCATGAAACACAGTTATGATTGTGGGAAATGTAAAATAATGGTTAGGGTGTACTCCACCATGAACTTTTGTCTATTATTAATTAATATGATGGTCTTAAAAAAGATCTACTGTTTATATTGAATTAAAAGTCAAAACTCAAAGCCTGCATCTGAACAGTGAGATGATCTTAAAAAAAGAGATTTCTTAACGCATCAGTTTGCTAATTTTATTTAAAATGCTGTTTTGAAAAATGGAATTGTGGAAATAGTTTTGGGGGGTGTGGAGAGGGGCTCCATGTTTTTTTTCCCTTTCTGAATGATTTGGATATCAAATATGCATTGTTTGATTCCCAGCATGCAGTGACTGGGGTTTCTTATATGCTTAAAAGTAAGCATGCATTTAATCACTTTGCTGGATCTGGGCCTTTAGAAGCCCATCTTCTAATCTGTTTCCTTACTAATACATCAGGGCTCAGAGTCAAGCTGGATCCCCTCAACCTTGTGATTTTGCTCCTCCGTAGCAGGTGTGCAGTTCTCCCAGTTATGCTCTCAATGACAGAGGTAACTGGTTGGAACTTTGCAAACAACTCCTTTCAGGTACAAGAAAGAACAAAAATGCAGGTCAGTCTCTCTTCACTGCATTGCCTCTTCAGAGCTAATAGGTGTAAAAAGCAACAAAGCTTTTTTTCCCCCTCTGAGTTCAGCAGACTGACTAAGGGGGTGCCATTTTGACAAAACCACTTTTCAAAGTAGAACACCACTTTAAAAATTCTCCAAAGATTGCTCTGAGGCTTTTCTCTCCTTTCTGAATTCATGTGGCAAACATGTCCAAGTTGCTGCATTAATAACATGGAACTATTTCAGAGTTGTCAACCTGGGCTATGCAGACTAAGCCACAGTCCAATTTAATTTCCCTGGCTGTCAGTCAGTTGGGGAAGAAACCAGTACACTCACGTGGAGGCTGGAGAAACATTGATCTTTTTATTTTCAGTGCCTGATTGCCATATATGGCAGTCAACCTGGGCAGTCACAGTGCTTCAGCCAAAATGTTGAATACCCACCACTCAACTAGGACAATTTCTAGCCATGTATTACACCCATTGTTAGGAGAACATGAAGTAAATAGGGAAGAGACTAAATAATAATCTTGCTTCTGGCCTTGCTTTTAAACAGGCTGAATAAGCAAACAAGAGAATGTAAGTGAAAGCGCAAGACTGCATCCCCCTCCTCCCTACTCCTCCAGCTGGTAGCCTTGCCTTTCAGTAACAAGAGAAGATAAGGGGCTAATCGAGCAGTGGTTGGTGTAAGGAGGAGACACGCAGTCTGCAAGCTACAAGTAACCTGGCTCCCTATCCCTCCCATCAGGTACAAAAGAAGTCATGTAATTGACCCCAGACTCAAGACCCCACCCCTGGAACATGCCCATATATTGGAAGGGGTGGTACTAGGGGAGGGGCACTACAAGTATAATTACATTTTTCAAGATGAGAGAGGGGGAAGGAGGTGCTCCGTCGGCGTGCAGAGCTAGGGGTCAGGAGAAGAAGCGGGTTCTATTGGCATAGATAGAGTCCAACTGGAATATGCTTGCTTGTTTAGCCCCAATAAACCCCTCGAATTGCCTGCAGGCTGCTATTTTTGTGGCAAACTGTGTCTGGGAACTGAGAGGGAGGAGGGAACTGGACCCCTGCCAACACCTATCATTGGTATTACTGGCTCTAATACCATCTCTTCAATAATTATTTAAACAGTTTAGTCTGTCTGCAGTATCTGTAAGGAACAGTTTATTATTTTAAGAAAACACTTATAGTGGATTTACCTATGTTTTACTGGCCTACTATAGTGTCTTCTTCTTTACACTGGCTGCATAAACTACATTTAGAATCACAGCTGTCCCTTGATTAGGGCGAATAGGGGTGACCACCCCAGTCCCCGCACTTTGGGGGGGCACTGCACGTCAATAAAATTGGGTCTGTCCCAATAGTTAGTCGTTTCTCCCGCGTCCTGACAATGTACAATCTAGACACCATTTGTCCCGATATTCAGGTGAGAAGGCGGGTAGGCAAGTGAGGCAGGTTGGAAGACACGGTGAGGAGGCAAACAGGGAGGCAAGGGGCAGGCAAAGAGGCAGCCAGCGGGCAGATGGTGAGAAGGAGAGCAGCCGGGGGATGAGCATGCCGGATGGATGGCGAGGATACTGGCTGGGCAGATGGCAAGGAGGAGAGCAGGGAGGCTGATTTGTCCGAGACCCTGCACCCCACTAGGGATGTCCCTGTATATAATGGCATCCATATGTAATCTAAAAGAGCAAACTATGATCATTGAAATGGTATATGATTTCTTCCAGTCTGTCCTAATTAAAATATTTAAAAACTATAAAAATATAATGTTCTTTACTGATTTAGTCAGTTAAATTAAGTGCTATGTAATCAATGATGTGTGTAAATAAGAAACTAATGAAATATTTTGTAAATATCAGCAGGTATAAAATAAACATTTTACTCCAGTTGAAGGAACTTGCTTTTAGGTCAAATACCTTGATAGAGAGTGTGCATTTTTCTTATTGGAGTCAGTTTTTCTATTCATCTAACTCGCAACTGCATATGCATGTGTTTAATTTTGTGCATCTGAATTGTTCTGTTTACTTCCCAGGTTCTGCTCATGTACATACAGCTAAACACATGCATAAGATTTTTGTAGCAATGGGATAACTGGAAGTCTTGAATTGAGTCTTGCCTCAATCATCCTTGGTGTCAGGAACTAAAACATTGATTGAGACAGGAACCTACAAATTGCAGAATAGAAAGCTCGATGAAAACACTTTGTAACTAAAAATCTAAATAAAAGCAACAAGATTTTTGTAAGTGGTGAGCCCACTTAGCTTCAAAAGGTTTGATATGTATGTAAAAACATATGTTTGTAAAAAACATAAAAAACATATGTATGTAAAAACATAACATTCCTGCCCTACCCAGTGGGACATGGAAACCTCTGCTTATCTTGCCTGTGAAGCCTGATCTGTTAAGCATGCTCAGAGGTCATTTTAGAGCAAGTCTGGATAACAGGGTGGTGAGCATGGGTTAAGACTCCATGTAAAAACAGAAAACCCAGTATTTTCAGCCATTTCTCTTAAGTTCTTCTTTAGATGCATCTAGCTTGTTAAAGCCAGAAGTAAAAATAGCTTTCTGTTAGTCTTACATGTCAAGTTTTGCAGAGATGACTACCTTCTCCCATTGGGGGCTTAAGAGCCCATATATACATACACACACTAATTGGGTGAACTAATATTTTGACAAAAGCATAGTTTTCTGCTGGATATTAATAACATATTCAGCTGACATTATGATGAATGCACATTCTTTTGTGCACAGATAGAATGGAATAAGACAATAGGCTTTGAAACATGAAAGTGGTTTTAGTGGGCACTTAATCTAGCAATATACTATACAGTGTGAAATGAGGAGAGGGTGGAACTAGGATTAAAGAACTCACTCGATACTTATTCTTGATGCATGTAGCTACCTGCCTCCTTCTCATAGCTCTTTCCCTCATCCCATCGGTGTTATGTTATGAAGGGAAAATAAAAGAGACAAAATGAATTAGAGATGAGATGTTTTATTACTAGTACCTGACAACTTGCCATTATTCCCAAAGTTATTGTGGGTATATTTACAGTAGAAACACAACAGTACACAGCTCCAATATGGCAGCTCTGTCACTGCAATGCAGACACTTGCTACAGACAGAAGTGGGTTTTTTCCCATCCCGGTAGTAAATCCCCCTCTCCAAGAAAGATTATTCTTCTGTTGACCTAGTGTTGTCTGTTCCAGGGTTTAGGTCTGCTTGCTTACCTCATACAAGGCATCAAACTTTTCACAGGCCTGAGTGATGTAGTTAAGTTAACCTAACTTTGTAGTGCAGAACAGCCCTGTGTAAATCCTGCACTTGGCTTTCTTTCTGAGAATGACAATACAGCAACCAGAACTTCTGGATAGTTCAAGGAACAAGAGAGAAAGAGGAAACAATTTTAGAAGTGACCAACAGCTCCCAAAATTAAAAACCATTATTGGTGAAATCCTACATCCAATGACAACAGTACGAGTTTTTTCCATAGGAGTGAGATTTCACCCATTGAATTTAAAAATAATGGTGATAAAGCAGCATGCTACCTAGAGGTTGAGGAAATAAGCATGCTTGGAGCTACATTGTGTCCTTCTATCTTTAAGCAGAATACCCATTTGGCCTCTGAAAAAGGTTTTCTACAGTTTGAAAGATGAGAAGGAAGACTTGGCTGGGATCAGTTTTTTTTCTGAATCATTGAGACTGATTAAGACATACTTTTGTATGTCCTACTGTACAACCCTGCTTGTATATACAATTATTTCCCATGTTTTCCCTCATCCAGATAGGATAAAAATCCATTTCTAAGAGTGGCCCCCCTACTGAGAACTACTATAAGGCTGCAAAACAATTTCTGTAATCAGCTCCTGAGGAAAAGCTCTGCGTAGCTTGAAAGCTTGTCTCTCTCACCAATAAAAGTTGGTCCAATAAAAGCTATTACCTCACCCACCTTGTCTCTCCAGCGTTCAGATATTCAGACCTTTTGAGATGAATTTTTTCCAGGCTCAGCATCAGTCTCATGGTGACTTATTTGAGAAGTTCAGGAAAAATATTGTCACTCCATTTTCATTGAGAAGACAATGGAAACAAATACTGTTGTTTGAATGCAGGTGTGTTGAATGCACACATACCTTATTGGCTGTTCAGTGTATAATACTGTAGCTGGGATGAAGATAAAATGATTGTGTTACAGGCGGAGACTCTTAAAATGTACATGGTCTGTGTACTAAATCAAAACTATACCTGAGTAGGGCATATATGTACTTATTAAAAAGATACTGTTCAAAAAATGTTACTGTGTGCTTAGACTATATATTAACCAAGTTTCAGTTGCACCAGCTTTCAGATTGATGACCTGCAATTATTCAGGTCAAGTATTTAAGTGAGAGCAGGCAAAAGACTATTTTCATATTCATTGACATGCTGAATATGGTCAGATCATATTACCTCTTCTTGAATGGAACAGGTCCAAGGAGACAAGTTACTATGGTTTTCCCTACTTCCTGGCTATAATTCTGATCCAAGTGGCAGATGGACTAGAGAGGGGTAGCATTAGCTCATCCACATGAGACCTGTTTAGCTGGATCCTCTTTGAGGCGGGGATTATACAATGTCTAGGACAGTGGGACCTTGATCCCTGGGTAGGGACTCTACCTCTACTCTAATACAAAATAATATTAATAGTTAGGAGGGCTGGGGTGGTAATTTATAACATCAGTGGGTGTTAATTATTGTGGTTTTGTGAGGACCAGGGTTGTAGGAAAAGTTTGTAGAAAGGAATTTGGTAGTCCTTTGGAGAATAGGATTTTTTTTTTGAGGTGGTCTCTGGCTTGATCTAGGGTATGTTCTTATTTGGGAAGCTACCTTCCTTATTTTATTACCTTAGGATATGCAAAAAGGTTGAAAATGCTGCTGGCTGTATAATGAAGATACAGAGGACTTTCAAAGGATTAGTTATTGCGGCTTGGGTGCTCAGTCCTTGAGGCAGTGGGCAGGAGGAGACGGAGCAAAGCAAAAGTGCACATTATTTGGCATAAACTAAAACTGAGATGTTTAGTCTCATTTGCATTGTTTTTTTTACTTTTGAAAATGTCTATGTTCAGTTCTTTTCTTCATATTGTTTAACGCAAGATTAGTGACTAAGAAATTTATCATTATCTTCTTAAGGATGAGACCCTGATTCTGCATGCATTATTGAGGTTGATTTGATGACAAGGCAGGAACAATGCTGGCACATTTATCTCCATCTGGGTATTTTACTATAGATTCCATATGTGAGTATGTGGTAATTGCCTACTTGCATCTCATACAAGAGCTAAAGTCTACTGTTGAGCAGATTAATGAAGAGAACTTTGGATTGATTTGCACTGATTTAGAGATCTCCAATCTATTTCCCCATTATCTAATTACTGTATCTAATGTTAATCCAATAGATCAGTTTAAAGTGTAAATATCAGTATATGATTTGGGCACAAGAGATTATAAAGAGAGAAGAACAGTGAGAAAAGAAGGGAGTAAAATGGCTATTGTCACTGTTAAGTATGTTTCCAATCCTTCTTCCTGCTTGCTTAACTGATTCAGAATAGAATATACCTTTCTGTACAAGGGTGACTATGGCCAAATTCTCCAGCTCTTGAAATACAAAGAGAGGCACATTTTACCCTAGAAATGGCTGTGTACGTCCTGGTAGCTGCCTCTCCACATTACAGGAAAGATTATTGTGGCATGAGACAATTCAGGTAAGAGACTAGTGAGTTGGGTCAGGATTATAAAATATCACATTGTAGGGGAGTTGATTCCAGTGGCACAGTTACATCCTAATGGGTTCTAGGAAAGCAGCAGAGGATGTTGGAAAATCTGGCCACCAGACCTAAAAATGTACAGGTGGCTTAAAGTCCAGTTCCCACGCCCCATTAGTGTCCTTAGCTTAGTGACACAAACATCTGTGTCCATTCTGCTCCTCTTTCTACACTGCCTTTTCCCCCTGTATGTCTCTTGGCTAATCAGGATGGGAAAGGAGTCCTTGAGGCATTCAGAGGCTGCCTCGAATCCAGTTACTCTTGCAACAATCAGAAACTTATTCAGCCCTGATACACTGTCTGAGAACATCAGGCAAACTAGGTACACTTTGGCAGGTGTATAGCTCTAAAGCAAATGGTTAGTTTTCAACCAAGCCTGTATGGGGAGCTAGAGTTAAGTGCGTATTATTGATAAAGCCTCTTGTTCAGAATGCCAAACAGTCTCTTTAGTTATTCTCTAACATGTCTAGCTTAATCTAATACATATTTATGCTAGAGGTACAAGACTTTGGTCACAAAAAATAAACCAGAAAATTATTCCAGGAAGTCAGTTTGTTTTCTGCAGCAGTTCTGCATTTATTCATGCTGGGAAAGTAACTCTCAACGCTTCTGAGGAATACCGGTACATTTTCTTGTGTTTTGGAAGACAGATGGAGGCAGGATTTTCAGTCAAGCTGCCAGACATATCCCACAGGGAGCATCCAAAGCCATGTTTCTGAATGCTAATGTTTTCTTTGTGACCTTTTACATTGGGAGACATGGGTGGGATATATATCCATCCCACAATGTTATGTCTCAGAAGAGTGATATGTTTCTTTCATTCTATCACAATGGTAGACTAACCTTTAAGCTTGAATGTATTGATTTTAGCTAGTGTAAAAACAGCAGAATCTGAAATAGGGGTATGTAGACCTAAATTGGAATATTTAAGGTCAAGATGTAGCCCTACTTAAAAATAAATTTTTAGCTCCAAAATACATAACTGCAGTAGTTACTATTTGTTAACTCTACAGTGACATCAATTGCTTTCAAGACGTAAATGTCAATATTTTAATGGTAATTATATTGGAAATACCTGAAGCATGAGGGTTATGCTAATTACTTTAAAATAATTTCAATATGTCAATGGCAATAGTAAAGGGACTTATACTACAATATGACTACATCACTTTCAAATGGTGACTGTCAGTAATTAGTGGCAATCACTGTATGTTCAAAGGAATGGCTGAAGTTTTAAGCCAGTTTGTCTCCTTTTCACTTATAAAAGGATAATCTGCAGCTTTATCTAAAGTCCAAGTTGCAGTGATTAAAGTTACAGGTTACACATACAGGGCCAGATCATGCCTCACTCTTATGTGGGGATGTGGACAGGAGGCAAGTTATAAAATGGTGCAAAAATCCTTCCCTCCCTCCTCTTTGTACAGGCCATGCCACTGTCAGGTACAGTAGCAGTCTCTGTATTCCTTCTATTTGGCCAGTGGGGAGCAAGATGTCAAAGGAAGAACAAGGGGACATAATGTTGCCTCTCCATGTACTATCCATTGGAATGAAAGAATGCAGTTTCCCCTATTCTCCATGCACTGTGGAACTGTGGTATACTAGGCTTTCTTGAGCATGTTCCCTGCTGGAGCATACCTGAGTGCAGTTCATAGTTAAACTAGTGCCTATTGAGCTCAGGCTGGCCCCAAGTTTGTAAAGCCTGATTTCACAAATTCCACTGTAGTATCCAAATTGAATATTTACAAGAACAGAATGCTATATTTCTTTAGGTTCTGTTTTTCCTAACAAAATGTGCTGCACCTCTGTTAGAATGCTCTTTGCAATAAAACAATGATGCTATCAACCTATCTGTGACGTTGGAGGAGGCTTCTGATTTGCAGAGAAGAAGAATATTTAATTCCCTATAACCCACTCTTTGTTATGCCATAATTCATATGGTCTTTGGCTTTCTTAGAGCAGGAGTGTGCCATTTTAGTCATGAGTTTAGTGTTCTACATTTGCTGCCATTAATGAACAAGAGCTTTTTTGGTGCAGAAAGGCAGTAATAAATCACTGTAGCGTGTTAACATGGAATGGTAGTGATGATTGAGGAGATAATACACCACACATTTGATCTGTCATCCTAAAAGGAAAGCAGTGTTTGTTCAGTCATTCAACAGCAGTTTAGAATGGAATGGGGAAGGAGAGGGTCACTGGAAGCATAAAAATTTATCAAGCATTGCCAAACATTTAATGCTGAGCCCTGTTGACCTGAGCAAAGCAGAACACTGCCTTCTTAGTAAAATCAATGTCCAGGTTATTTTATGTATGGAACTTTGCATTATTAAAACAGAACACATCTGTCTGGCACCAGTCTCTACAAAAGACTAAGTAGGTCTTGTACAGGATTTTTGGGCCAATATAAAAATAGCTTAGGTACAACAGTCTCATTGACTACCCTTTGGCCAAAATGATACTGATAGCCCAGATTTAATACAATATAACATCTCACCCTGATGTAAATCAGGAGTAATTCTACTGAAGTTAATACAAATAAACTCATTTTCTACTGGTGGGTGATCTAGCTTGTTTACATTTGCACACCCATCTGCAGTTCCCAGTGGCCGTGATTCGCCATTCCCAGTGAATGGGAGCTGCGCAGCAAACTGTGGCCCCTGGAAGCTGTGGACGGCTGTGCAAATTTAAACAAGTGGTCTGATGGCCCATCAGCAGATTGCCCACCACTGCCTTATTGTGTGCAGAGATGCCTCTGGAGTACTGTTCCATATTATTGCCTTTCTTCTCCTTGGGATCAGAATAGACCCCCTAGGATCTCTAGCTTCATTATACTGATTAAATGCAAAATTGTGTAGGAGAGAGAAACTACCACCTTACAAAACCAATGTACTCTGGCTCACTAGCCCATGGGAGTAGGATTTTCAAAAGCACTCACTCTTAGCCTAGCTCGTCTCCCCCTCAGCAATGGTAGAACTCTCACTGACATCGGAGGTAGGTAACCTGTGAGTGCTTTTGAAAATCCTACCCTAGAGATATAATCATTTATGTAATTCTTAAATTTATCTCCATAGTCTATCATTTGACCAGTTACCTAGAGTTATTTTCTCCAGTGTGAAAGATGATCAAGTGCAGTGTAGTCATCCCATCAGAAGGTGGGCTGCAAGTAAATCAAAGCATCACAATCCAATGTTTTAACATTTTTCTTTAAACTGCTTATATAGTGTTTCAAATATTTACTTAAGATGACAGTATACAATCTGAACCACATCATTAAATAACTTTCATCTGAGGTCTGAACATAGGGCTGGAGCATGGATTCCTGAGTTTTAGTCCGGATTTAAATACTATCACTCACACATTAACCTGACCCCAAAATCCTGGGTCCAACTTTAACATTCTCTGAACTTTAAAGTTAGATTGAGATCTGAACTTTGCTGGTCAGGCCTATCTCAATTATAAACCAGTCTATAGGAGTCGTATATCATTAATTGTAAATAGGGACATAATTGAAATACTCCTATACAACAACATGGACAAAATACCTCAAATAAAATAGTGCAGGTCCTCAACATGAGTATAATGAAACACACACTGGTATAATTCATGAACAAGTGTGATATACAAAAAAGAGACTCTTTAAAGCTGGTTGTAATATGATTATGTTGCATATTGGCACAAATTCATTCTAATTTGTACACATTATGGCTTGTCAGCTTGCATAGGCTCATTGGCCCTGAACTGAACCAAGGCTGTATATGATCTATTATAATGCAGGACACTACAGGCAAGAGCATATATGATGAAGTTCTGTCACATCTGGCATCAGTGATAAATATGAAATGAAAGAAATTTTACTAATTTTACAGCCAGTCTTATGTTATGCTTGTTTGGCTTATATTACTATATTGCCATACAATAAGTGGCAGCACAATTAATCATGAGCATCACAGGGTAATTTGTTATGACAGAACTCCATGTGTGCTCATTGAAGGCAACTTCTCTTTGATCTCCTCAATATTACTTTCCTCCCTTTGTAATTCTTGTCAAGAAATGGCAGATTGCACAATGGTATGCAATACTGCAATTAATTCTTGAATAAGCAGTCACTGTTGGTATAGGGGAACTTTGGAGCACATAAGCCTTAATGACCTTCTCTATTAGATCATGGCGCAGAAATTCTGTAAAGTGAGGATTATTAAAGGACAGTTGCAGAGTATAATTAAATTCAAAATGTTTATCACTTTATTACCCAGATATTGCAGATACTATAGACTCAATCATAACATTTGACAGTAAGTGTCAAACATAGGAAATTACTTATTATTGAAACTGAGTGCAAACATGGCTACAACTTTTTTCCTTTACTTTTTTCCCACTTACATTCAATAGCAGCTTTCACCCAAGGATCTCCAATAGAACATTAGTACATTGCAACTCTAGGAGGTAAGCAAGCATTTTCCTATGTATTTTAGAGGTATAAAAGGTATAGAAAGACACAGAAAGGTTAAATGATTTGTATGCAAATGTATGACAAAGTGAGGAACAGAGCACAGTTCTGTGTTCTCGTTCCATACTCTAAGCATTGTACACCTTTTAAAAACTGCCCTGTACCAATATTTGTGCTAATGCCTCACTTTAACTATAGAAAATTGATATTACCATGAATATCAGTAACATGGTAAAAGGAAAATTTTAAAGAACACAACTGTCATGATGGACAGACCTAAAAATCACTACCACATTGAAAGAGTTTACTGTTTCCAGCATTCTTCCTTCTCTCTTTAATGGAGAATGCAGTTAGAAACAGAGGAGACTTCAAAATAGCACATTTTTAAAAGGCACCTTTTCCTATCTATTTATCTGTCAGCTTGTATGTGATAAATTAGAGCCATGTGATTGCACTCCTCCGGCATCTTTGATTGCTTCACCTGCTTTCTGTCTGCCAATCCATCACCCCTCGATTAGTTTTAACATTCAAAATCTCTGATGGAGCAACTTCATACAGCCACAATTTACATGGATTAAAATATATCAATAAAACATTTTTCCACCAATTGTGAAATCCCATCCCCTCAAAAAAACATACACTGATCTGAGGCCAGTCGTGTGCCATGACATTTGTGGTAAGTTATGCAATTCTAGATATTTGTGCAAGATCATGCCTTGCATACATAGTGTGTAAAGGATATATTTTTTTAAAAAATGCCTCCTTTGGGTGTTTAAGGGCTGGACAAAAATCATCTGATAGGCAAAGCCAGATAGGAAGTCCTATTCAGGGCTTTCAGGGCCTGTGTTGCACACATTGGAGGTGTGCAAATATCTGAGGCTCGGAATGGGAGAGATCCAGCCCATTTCTAATATTAGGTTTAATTAAAAAAAAAGTCACGTTCCTTCAGGGCTACCCCTGCAAGATATTGGGACACACAACTTGCTTGTCTAGGCCTGGAAGATGGTGGGATATTCAACTTTTCAAGGTACAACATGTTGATGTGGAAAAAAAGAATTTTAAAGTGTAATACTTTAATTATAATGGTCCTCTACCTCCTAGTCCAGTAGGAATTTGGATTCTCATTAAATAAGAGATCTTAGCCTGGTCAATACTTAAGTTAGAGCGACTACATACTTATGTGGGTCAGGGCTGTGAAAAAGCCCTAATCTTTGAAATTATTTTTTAAAAAAATATTCACAAATCCAGGAAATCTGTTGTTTTTCAAAAGAACTTTTTTTTTTTTTTTTTTAAAAAAGTCAGAATGTATTTTTTGGGTACCTAACCTTCTTATGGAAAATTAGTTTTTAGATTATCACTTTGAAATTTTAGTCTCCATATTTCAGATATATTACATTTGCTTTAAAGTATTTGAAAATATTTTTGAGACAGTCTCATAGTTCAAAATATACTGCTGACAAATTCACCTAGCAACACCAATAGATAAATGTATTCCAGAATATAAATAGCAGTTACTGAACAAGTGTATGTAAATCTGTTACCCTGTCATTTCTTATACGAATATCTTAAGCAAGGTGAGAAATAGAGGGCTAGATTCACAAAGGAACTTAGACATGGCCATGCTGAGTGTCACTACACCTTTCTTTTAGAGTCCTAGAAAATCACTGGCATTCACAAAGCTTGAGTTAGTCACATATGCTCCCAGTGCAATGAATGGGGTGGGAGAGAGGAGGGAAGAGTGGTATCTCAGAATGGGATTCAGAAAACCCAGTATGCTAGGCAGCTCCCTGCCTAAGCTACCTGCTGGGATATGCCAAGATAATAAGTGTAACCAAAGCCCCACTTCTGTTAGGGAATTCAGCGTTTAAGTTTGTGCTGCAGTGAGATGAATCCTCAGCTTGTGATTCTCAGCTGCAAGCCCCCACCCCACCTCTTTGGCCTCTTGTAAAATGGTGTAGGCACCTAATGAGGACAAACACAACAACCCTCTGTCCTCAAACTTCTAACCCAGATACTTACCTGGGATGTGAGACCCCCTGGTTTCAATTCCTCTTCCACCTGAGGAAGAGAGGGGAGTTGACCAGTGATCTAGCACCTCTCAGCTGAGTGCCCTATCCACAGGGCTATTCTGATGTGTTGCACCCTCAGTCTGTCCTACTGAAACAGTTCCACTGTGGATAAATAATTTTAAAGTTATTGGAGCAGAAGCAGTCAATCCTGGGTTGCCTACCTCCCAGACAAGTGCTCTATTCACCAGGCTGCAGTCTCTTCATCATGCTTACATGCATTCTCTCTCTCTCTCACACACACACACACTGACCAGGGTTTTGATATCCCAGGTGAGTGCTCTAACCACTAAATGTCATGCTCTCTCTTTCCCTTCCCCATTCCCACTAGGCTAAAAGTTATAAGGGAAGTCCTCTTCCTGCCTTCCAGTGGCCCAATCTGCATGGTAAGGTCTGAGCATGTTTATTAGATTGGCACTCATAGGCAATTTGGGTGGAGGACTGAGCGGAGCTGAGTATCCAGATACTTTGAGTGAGGCTGCAGTGCACATGCTCATAGACATGTGTAGGCACCTAGGGAACTTTTACTTCAAAAATTTAAGTGTGGAGCACCTATAGAACTTGAGGGCAGATGAGCAGGGGGTTTGTTGGGGTCTGGGATTCAGGCACCTACGTCCATTTGTGAATCTAATCTGGAGCCTAGTCTTGCTCCACATGAACAGTGGTTCATAATGAAGACCCAAAGGAATTTATCATTGACTTTATGGGAGCAGGATTGAGCCCTTAATGTAAACTGCTGATTATAAGAAATTAGATAAGCTTTCACAAATCATACTAATGAAGCTGCACTGAAATTTCAAGCTGCTCCAAATACAGGAGCATATTGCAGCTGAGGGAACAACATCACAGGAGTAATGACAATGAGATCGCTCGGTCAGAATAACTTATTGCAGTTTGAAAATAGGGGTTTGGATCTCAGTCCTTGAAATGCTTCTAATGGGAATACTCAGAGATATAAAGTAAAGCATAGGCATGTTTCCAGGATTAGGACAAGAAAATGGAAGTCCTCTCTCCCATCCATAATTATAACACTTACCTCAACCTATTGTTGATATGTGAACCAAAGGCATGACCATCACCTCTCTGGGCCATGCACCTGATTCATGTGAGGGGAACCAGCTACTGGATCTGAGATGTTTTAAGCCTCCAGAGGCTGAACAGTGCACAGATACTCTTCCTACTTTTAGGGCCTCTAAGCACACTCGTCTATCTAGCTATCTTCCCCCTCCTGAGATTTTCAGCCAGGTAGTCCAACTGCCCAGTCCCTAGTACCAATACTGATTCCTTTGTCTCCACTCCACCCACTCTTAGAAGTCAACCCAAAGGCATGAGCCTTTTGGGTTACCTCTGCAAGGGGCATTTGATGAGGTGTAACACAAAGTTTACATAAGACTCGCACACTATTGCTTATTACTTAGTCACAGGAGAAATACACACCTACTACAAATTTTAAACCCTACATGCATTTCCCTGCTTCTTTCCTCACCTCGTCATGGTTGTCTGCAACTATCCAACATCCTTCAGGTGCAGTGGTGTTATGCACTAACATGTGAATCCTTTTCCCCCGATTTGGCTGGTCTGTCCCCTTCTCCACTCCTGCCCGAAACTTCTTGTATCTCCCTCCCCTGTCCCGGCATCTTTCCCAGGAGTCCTTCGATAATCTCCTGTCTCTCCATCCCAGTCAGGGAATATTCACTCTTTCCACTGAATTTTCCTAGACAAAAGAAGGAAGTTGTTCCAGCATGGAGAAGCAAACACTCTTAGCACATAGAATCTAGATGTGTAGGACTGGAAGGCACCTCAAGAGGTCATCTAGTCCAGTCCACTTCACTCATAGCAGGACTAAACAATAAAGTAGACACTTCCTGACTAGGGTTTGTATAACCTGTTTTTAAACCTCCAGAGATTGAGATTCCACAACTTCCCTTGACAATTTGTGCCAGTGCTTAACTACCCTGACAAGAACTTTTTTCCTAATGTCCAACTTAAACCTCTCTTGCTGCAATTTAAGCCCGTTGGTTCTTGTACTATCCACTGAGGTTAAGGAGAACAATTTTTCACCCGCCAAATATATTTACAGTCCAGTCAAAGCACAGCCATTGTAGTTAAGTATTACCCGTTGTCCTTAGTGTAGTGCAATCTTGTTGTAGGTCTTGCCAGCAATGGTAGATTCCACATTTACATAGGGCCATTCAGTGATATAGCAGTAACTCATAATATGGACCAGAATTCATAAATTGTACAGACACACTATCCACATTGTCACACCAGTTTTCCCTTCTCTTAATGAAGAAGTGAACATCTAAATCCCAAAGATAAAAAAGCAAACAAAGGGTAATACAACAATGAGGGTGTGTATGTGTGGGCTGCTGGCCAGCCCCCTTTACTCCTTATTCAGGTAGATCTCATTGATTTCACTGGCTGGTCATAGAATGCACAAGTAATAGACTAAGAAGAAGAAAAATCAGTAATGGCCAAAAAAGTTTAGGGACAGGAGAGGGGATTCTGACATGAAGAGATGAAAGAAGACCAGCTAAAGATGATCAAGAAGTTATGAGTGGGGAAACAAAATCAAAACTGCAGTTTAAACCTGGCTTTTATATTAACAAATTTCCACTCACCTATAGAGTACAGAGGGGAACTTGTTACAATGGGCACAAGAGAATGAATTTCTCAACTTTCTGCCATTAGTGTTTTACGTTAGATTTTGCCACCTTTGGAAGGTGACATGCAATTTCAGGGGACAGAGAACAGGTATGGACCAAATATTTCACTCCTATGTCTCCTGAGAAACACACTTAAGATATTTAGGCAACATTTTGAAACTGATGACGCTACTTCTGCTGCCAAGTGCCAAAGGCAACACTGACCTGAGGATTCCCAGCACAAGTGTTGTGTTGCTTGGTACATATTACCTATCATATGTGATTGAAGGTTTTATAAACACCCATGCCTCACTTTCTAAAGGTGCCAGAGTGAGGAAAATTAAAGTGGCGCTGAAAAGTATTATTGGGATGCTCCAAACAGTGTGATTATGAAACAGAGTTACCACCCAGCATGATACCACTTTCCTACTGTTTCCTGCTTTTCTAACAGCTTCCAGCAGCTCTTCTGTTAAACAGTGGCTCTGAGCACATTAATCAATATAGATGTTGGATAGACATCTAGGGAAAAGGTCTACTATCACAGTGCTATCAACAACTGGTTCTTTGTTCTTGTGGGGTGAAAGCCTAAATGAGGAGATTAAAACAGTTGTATCTTGGGAAAATATCCTGGCTTTGTTTGCTGAGGTGTTGCCATGTATTTCAGATCTAAGACTAGCTGTTTACATTTTTTAAAATAAAAATAGACTATTTTTTCAGTAGCTCAACAAAACTCTGCATAACTAACTTTTGAGAAAATAAGGTTTTGCTGAAGTGAACATAAAAAGTATTATAACATGTTGAAAATCTACACTCAATTAAAACAGCAAAATAATGTTTGAGGGTCAGATTTTTCCCCCTGTGGAAGCATAAGTCTGCCCATGGGGTTATCTCTGTTGGATCAGGGCCAAAGTGAATAAGGGTGGCAGAATCTGGCCTTTGGGAAAAGGAGGAGAGAGGGGAGAAGGACCATCCTTATCCTCTAAGGACCTATATTGCATGTATAGGTTCAGAGCTCATTGACAGTAAGTCCTTTAACATCCTTCTTGCAAGTTGACCTATCTAAGCCAACTGCAGTAGAGCAATGTACTGCAAGTACCACAAGTGACCAGCATTACTTGAAGTCTCAGTAGACTGTTCAATCAAATGAACCAACCAAGAAGTTGAAATACTGTGAACGTGGGATGATTACAGTTTAAAGGGTTTTTTTTAAAAAAAAAAAAAGAGAAGACTTGCATCCAGAGATGATGTACTGCCACAGGTGCCAGAATAAAACTGAGACTGGCGGCTCTGGGTAACATGCTAACACACAATAAAATCTCCTCAGAACGCATTCTAAGGGTTAAGTGCAGCATTTAAAAATCCTGACTTTCCTGTAAGATGAATAAATGCTTGTATTCTGCAACCTGCTCTGTGTGAGTACATACCTGCCCTACACAATCCCATGTCTTGGGGCCTAAGATCACAGGCATTGTGCTAATTATCATCAAGGTAGTGATGAAAAAAAGGTCTTTATTTTTCTCTATTTTTCGTTAGTATTAGCTATGTATTTTTGGAAAGGCTAGAAATTCTACATTTCACTAGGGCAGCATATGGTAAGGGGCAGAAGGAGTACACTCATGAAGCGTTGCAGGGATGCCAGCTTCATTAATTTTCTTGCCAATATTATCAAACTGTAACTAACAGCCTCTGCTGAGAAATGGATAGTTGTATATGCTGCAGACCAAATTCTTTCCACCTCATAACACTAAGAAAGCCCTAAAGGTAACAGAACTACCAGCACTGAGCTGCACATGGAGGCAGATCAGAGGGGCTATGCAGAGGGCTGTATAGACTTTGCAAGCCATCAAGCATGCTTTACCCTGGCTTTCTCCATGACAATGCACAGGGAAGGATTGGGGATGAGGTCAAGTCAGCAGATGAGGGGAATGGGGCCAGTGTATCTGTGTAATTGAACTATGAAAAACCCACCCAAGGGAGGATAATGCAACCACTACTGAAGCCTGTGGAATACCAAGAACTGGCCTCACCTAGGAGGAAGTTTCCTGGCCCTGCTTACAAGCTAGGAGGTTCTGTAGTGAAGTGTGCAGCTGGGATCCATAGCCAGAATGCAGAAAGCCAGCCCCGTAAGAGATGGGGTAAGCTGTATCTCTGTTTTAGAGGAGAGAAACAAAGCAGGATGTTCCTTGTTTAGGGGTTCTTGTAGATTATCATTCTGAGTAATAAAGTAGTGTTATGTTGCAGTCTGCTATCAACAGCATTTTATGTTTTTGTCTAACGTCTCCATTTGCATACCTTATAACATAACAGAGTTTAGAAGAGGCTGTGAAGGCTTATGTATATGGCCCTAAAAGGAGGATTCTGTTGCTCTTGGTTTTCACAGAGCTTCTCAGGGTGTAATAAATTTAAGTGGTACTAGAATTTGATTGTATGTTTGGGTTTTGCTTGACTTTTTTCTCCCACCTAAAATGTATCATTGCCTTTAATCAAACTTTTCTAGGAGTCACAAACTTGGAAACAGGATGGGATCTTTCCAGTGACACCTTAAAAATATGGATAATAAAGATTGCATAGCATAAGGCTGAAGTGTAACTTGTTGAACACCAGTCTCCTACTTTGCTGCTATTCTCCATCCAACAGGTGGCTACATCTTACAGCTGAAGTTGTGTGTACAGTTAGAGAAGGGCTTCGGTGTTCTCAGAGAGTAATGGTGCTGTATAGCTGTAAAGTATCATGCTGTCTGTTATGTCTCCTTGGGCTCCCTTTGATAGCTTTACCCAAAGGATAATGGAACACAAAAATATTCAAGTGGTAAGTTGTATTCATTAATTTTGCACAACTGTTCAATGCACAATTATTCTGGACAGCTATGCTATACTTTAAGCAGTGGGGTAAATTTATATGTGCATTGTTGATATAAATGGTTTATGGGGGCTTCATATTTAACTTGGTAGGATACATTACTATACCTGAACATGAGTGAAAGCCACATTTAGTACTTAAGAAATCTTATCAGATTCCCTGCTATACATAACCTGCTTCATTAGTCCATAAAGACTATCATTTTTATGAGAAGATTAAAGGTTACCTATATTTTTAAAAAAATTATTTTCTTTTTATTGGCTACTGTTCAGAGACGATAGGCAACTAAAAGTATGCCATGGAGGTTTTGCTTCCTTCCTTTGCAAGAAGTACAATCTTTTACATGATGTTCAGGCTATTAAAATATTTTGATTTACCAGTGTGATGTACTGGTTCAACATCATAATAATGTTCCACTAGCACTATGTGAAGTTTGTAGTTGTAATGGGAATACTCTTCTTTTTATGCAGAAAAATAGTTTTGCTTTTCTAGTCATGAACTTAAAACATTTTGAACTTTTAAAAGAGCAGATAGTAAAATGACCAGAGTCACAGAATGACTACTTAAGTGTAGCAATAATAAGATAATGGGGAGATTTCTACTTCTCTATGGGGATTCACTAATAATACCTTCCTAATGCTTTTTTTATTTTAATGATTCACTAATAGTGGATTATGATTAGTAATGGGCATTGATGAAGGTGCACGAGTGAGCTCTCTCATAGTGAAGGGGTCTGATAGGTGTAGAGTCTCTGATTTACTGCAGAGCCTATTAGGTCTTGTCAGGCCTCTATGGCTAGCGCACTGATCAGACAGTGGTATTGAGCCATAGCGGCTCACCAGGTTATGGAGTGATATCTGCTAGCTGTTTTCCAGAGTCATGTGATGAGGACAGGGATGAAACTACCTTAAAGGACTTATGGGTACTCTGGAGTCCTGGGCAGGGGGTGGGACCTCAACCGGAAGAGGCATGGTCTTAGCCGGAAGAGGTGGGGCTCCGGCAGCAGGGCTTGGGCATCTATTTAAAGGTCCTAGGGGGTCACAGTGGATGAGAAGCTGGATATGAGTCAGCAGTGTGCCCTTGCTGACAAGAAGGCTAACGGTATTTGGGGTTGTATAAGTAGGTGCTTAGCCAGCAGATCAAGGGATGTAATCATTCCCCTATTTGGCAAGGGTGAGGCCTCATCTAGAGTACCTTGTCCAGTTTTGGACCCCACACTACAAGAAGGATGTGGAAAAATTGGAAAGAGTCCAGCAGAGGGCAACAAAAATGATTAGGTTGCAGTGGGGGAGGTTTAGGTTGGATATTAGGAAAAACTTTTCCACTAGGAGGGTGGTGAAGCACTGGAAGCACTAGGGAGGTGTTGGAATCTCCTTCCTTAGAGGTTTTTAAGGTCAGGCTTGATAAAGCCCTGGCTGGGATGACTTAATTGGGGATTGGTCCTGCTTTGAGCAGGGGGTTGGACTAGATGAGCTCCTGAGGTCCCTTCCAACTGTGATATTCTATGAAATTGCCGCCTGGGGAAGCTGGTCCCCGGTATGGTGCACCAGCTCTTGATGGTACGCAGTACTGAGGCATAGCGGCTTACTTGCACCTCCAGATGAGAGGCATAAGCTACTTCATGCTAGCTGAGAGCTCCATGGTGACAAATTTGAGCCTCTGGAGAATCAGGAACTCATCCATTTTATTGCCTTTCCTTCTGGCATATCTCACAGATTCCCCTTTCCTGTTTAATAGGGGAACTCCATTCACTATTGTAAATGTGTTTTCACGTATGTACATGCCAGTTATTTATGTATTGTTTTCTGCTGTACCTTCACCTTGACATGGCTAGGGAGTTTGGATAACACCAACACTATCTTTCTCCCAATCTAATGGTTTCACTGGAGGCCCAAGATTCCATTGACTTAGCCTTCACTGGACATTAAAGAGCCCATGGCACTGTTTGCAAAAGTAAGTTTGCTGTGCTGCCCAGGCCTAAATTATTTTACCTTCTGCACTTATACAGTGTGTTCTCAAAGAAAGTGACAGAAGTTTTCCTGCAGGCTTAGCTCACACTGAATTTTAAATCCATTCTGTGAAAAGGTTTGTGGTTTCAGCATTTCATCCTGATTTGAGCTTACTTAAAAAAATCCCATGGAAAAGGATTCCCTTTCTCCAGCCAGCTCTCATTTCTATCCCCACACCAGCCAATACTACTGCCAATAGCAAGTCTTTTGAACTCTGCCAAATGGCATATACCAGACCTTATACATGAAGAAAGCACAGAGTCCCCACAGTTTAGGGTGACCAGCTGTCCCAATTTTTTAGGGACAGTCATGATATATAGGGCTTTGTCTTATATAAGCACCTATCACCCCCCACCCCATCTTGATTTTTCACACTTGTTAGCTGGTCACCCTATCACAGTTCTTGTAGATCCATACCTCTGTTGCAGTTTGTTGGCAGAGTCAGTGCAAGGGATAGTAATCTGGGATAACAAAAGTGTAGTGGTAATAAGGGTAATGGTCAAAGATTGCTCTTTGTATTCTGTCATATGAGACGGTGAGCTTCACAAACTTGTATCTCTGTCATACAGCAGTAGTTACTGATCTCTATCTCCAGTGGCTACTTTATAGTAAAAGCTGGTTTTTTTTAAAAAAAAAAAGCAGTGCAACTGTCCAGGTTGTTCAGTCAACATTATTTACTGAATACCATTGCCTGACATTTGGGGAGGGGTGGGGGGAACATGGGTGTTAGACAATTTGACCAAAAGAATCATATTTAAAAGTTAAAAAACTTCAATTTTATAGCTGCTGAAACACATTTTGGTGCCTTTCCAGTCAAAAATCTTCAAAATTTTAAAATTTGGCAGATTCTTAAACATTCTAGTTATATCATAAACTGACTATTCCTCTAATACTGCACAGTAGCCATGGTTGATGGTGAGCTCAGTGTAAATTGTGTGCAGATAGCACAATGCCCAGTAAATGGATGGTAAATTTGAATTCAATAGAGTGGGGAAGGGCCCTGTCTTCTCTTTGTTAAACTTGTTTGTCAAATGAGTAATAATATCAAAAGAAAACTAATGAATGCAATAGCAGAAAAGGATTTGTAAAAAGCTGATTTTGGCAGCATTGAGAAGCAACAGCTACTCAAAGTGTAAGGAAAAAAATTAGTCTGGAAGAAAAGGAGAAGGCACTGGAAGGAGAGGCAGTGCTGAGAAAGGACACAGTCCTTCCCTCAGATGTGTGCTACTCCAGTTTAAGTCAGCAGCAGCTATGTGGGCATACTGGAGGACAGGTCTAGGTCCAAACTGTATATACTGTAAAAGCAGCATAGGCAAGTGCAAAAAATTAAGTGGCAGTAATAATAGCATCTCATTCACCCACTCTGGACCCCTGGCCAAAAGACTTATGGGTCTGGCTCTGAGCCTATAGCCTCAGGGTTCCAATTACAATGATATCATCACTAGCTATTACTTTTTGTAGGTTTGTCCCTGGAATAAATGGTACCAGCACTACTGAATCAGAGCACATTGCTGAAATGGGCTAGACCAGGCAACGTGTTGAACAGGATAAAAATTGAAATTGTTTTGGAAATTGATGGCAATCTCTTAACCAAGATGGAAATGAAGCTAGTCTGTTTTCTTTAGGGATGAGTTAGGGGAAATTTGTTTATAATCTACATAAAACAAATCATAACTAACCAAGTTTGCCTCCATAAGTTATGAGACAATGGAGGCAACTTTAATTGAACTGTAAGGCTCTGATCCAACTCACATTGAAATCAGTGGAAAAATTTTGATTCAATTTAATGAAAATTGGATCAAGTCTTAAAAGGACAAAATTCTACTGAATTCAATGGACTTGTACCTCTTTACATGGGTCTATTTTAGGCCCACAATTTATATACTTTCTTTAACGTCTTCTGTAGAAGGACAATGGGTTTGATATTTCCTTTGTTTCTATCTAGTTCAGTATCCTGACTGATTGCACTTGTGTCAGTACCCAATGCTCCAGAGAAAGGTGCATGAAATCCTGGAATGTAGTGTACAATTATGGAAGGGGGAGGTTTATTCCTAAACCTGGCAACTAGGGCCCAATGCATTTCCTATGGGGAAAGAAAACTTTTGTAGGAGTTGGACTGGGCCCTAAGTGGTTGGCTTATGCTTTGATATCCATTTAATATAAACAGTAGATGTTCTCATTATCTATATAAGTGTTTGAATCCTTTCTGATACCTCTTGGGATCAATAAAATAAATAGATTGTTCACAGACTTGTATACTAACTAAACCATTGTGTTTTGTAACTGAGCAGCAACACCTGCTTCTCCTATTTCTTCTTACTCTTAATCAATCAAGTGAAGGTAAGTTGTAGATGGTAATCTATGTTGGACATGGACCTTATCCAAACTGGTAGAACTGATTGAAAAGTTTGTACCAAAAAAAAAATATAAAAAGAAGAGGTAGAAAGCATTTAATGAAAAAAAACCTCTTGTATTTTCAGTCAGCTTTACTATTCGAGCATGCCTGTGGGCACAAAATTAATTGAATGACATGACTTGATACAAGCACACTGCTTATTTAATTAGGATAAAATTGTCAAAAACACCTAAGTCTCATTCTCAAAAGTGACTCAGGCACTTCATCTAAGTCCCATTGAAAACAGTGGATGCTACTACGGGTAGATAAATCCCCTTTGTAGATCTCAGGAACGCAGTTGGGCCCGTTCATAATAACCTTAATGTTTTCTTTATTAGTTTCATAAAATATTGGACTAATTAAAATAAAAATCAGTATTTTTCACCTGAAGTGTGAGAAGCTGGAGGCTATTGCAACTTCTTACTTGTGTGTTTGAATGTTAAAAGATACAACAAAGCCTATCAATAGATCACACAATATGTCCAACTTTCTCCACAGGTTATTGTATAGTGCAGTGGATTGTATATCAAAGTCTAACACTGATAGATAAATACATTCCAAAAATCACATCTTAGCTTGACTATTCTCCTTCAGAAAAAAAACTTTGGATGTTACATACTTCTAACATGAAAAGAAATTCCAAAGAGTTTAAGGTATGTTGCAGAAAACATTTTAAAACTTGCATTTATAGCTTCATGAAGTACTTAAATTCAACAAGATTTACGCTCTTTTTGGAATGGTTTTCTGATATTTCCAAATGCCACGTCTCAGTAATAGTAAAACATTCAACTCCTAAGTTGGTTAGAAAGGTGGTAGTGGATGTTCTGAAAAAAGCAATCATGGTTGAACAGAATTATCATTGCAATGTTCCTATTTTTCCACAGTTGTTTTCCTTAAGGAACCAAAGGGCACTGTATCCACAAGTATCCCCAGGGAAGGGGAGTGCAGCCTTATCTCTGACACTACCCTTTTCCTTAAGATGCCACAAACAGCTCTCTCTAATGTCAAGAGCTGTCTTGGGCCAGAGAACAGGGTCACACTGCTGTGGAGCTTACCTGAAAAAGCTAATACATGGAAGGGGCTCCTTAAGGAGATTTCTAGAGTAAATGTGTCCACGAGAAATCCCTTGTAATGCAGCTCCATTACCAGGAAACAGGTCTGACCAGTGGGTCACACAGCTTTGGGTCCTCTGTGGATCATAGTGGCTTCCTGCAGATCTTCCAAGAGCCACATGCATTTCTGATGATCTTTCAAGTTTGGGACTGGACTCTGCCCCTTTTTTTGCACGGGAGTGGGGCAGCGGGAAACACATAGGGATCATAAAACTGCTCCTCAACAGATTAATCAGGGAGGAACCCTCTGAGGGAGTTCTTGTGGCAATTGCCTTCCACTTAAATTCCCTTGCTTGAGTTTTACCATGGAAGGGTAGTGATCCAGCCCAATACTACTAAAGGGAAAGTAATAAAATAGCTGAAAGCTGTTCAAGCAAAGATTGCTCATTGTAGCAGGACTTCAGCTGCAATCTTTAGTACCAGTAAGAGGATGGGAAAAAATAAGGCGGAAATTAAAAGCAAAAAATCAATCTGTGCAAGAGCAAAACTCAGCACTCTGAAAATACATCTATCGATATTGTTTAGGATCAGAAACAGGGCATGGATCCCTCATGTCCTGAATAGTTTCTACCTGCATCTATAAATATCTAGAGAGCTTGCTTCTGCTCTAATCCACTGCTGCACTTTCAAAACCTCTTATAATTTTATTCTAGACAGGTCTCAGGTTTTAATTAAAATGCACATAGTAGAAAGTAAATTGCAGTGCTTTAATTAGATACTAAGAGATGCTCATTTATAATAATCTCTGGGGTAAAGAGTAGCAGTATTCTGGCACACAGCACACTGAACAATACTTTGTGGGAAGGGAAGTTTTGGGCAAGAAAACTGGGGAAAATCCCTATTACAGAAATGCTATGAGTTTTCAGTTTAAATTTTTACAGGACCTCAGATGAACTGTCTTTTGTGACTGCATGTAAATTACTTCAGCACATATGTTTGACACATCATCATCACTTGAGCACAAATGAGAATGTATAGGTTTATTGTTGCCCTGCCCTGCCTGTGTGTGAGAGGGAGAAGCCGGCTGTGGGCAGAGTGGGCAACACATACAAACATCAAACTTGGGCAATACTGGGTAAGACTTGCTGGAAAAAATTATAAACTTTTTTTTAAAATTAAAAACTGAATTCCTTTCAGTGTTCACTTTCTGCATGCATTCATGCCACTGTTCATGGTAGTATACTATATATTCCTGTGAAATAGATTTCTAGTATAAATACTGTGTGTCAATCTTGGGAGCAGAAGAATTCTGTGAAAGTTAGGCTACCAGTCACATACCAAAATATGAATAGCAAATGCTCAAAACAATAGTGGCTATTGAAGCAATCCATACAGTGAAATATTTCCACAAACAATTAGTTCATTTTTAAAAGCAAATAAGTAAATATGAAAAAATCTTGTTCCTAGATACCTTGAATTTTTTAAAAAAAAAGCTGAATGTGCTGGTAAAAGTATTTGTTGTAAGTGGTTTACCTAGTACTAATTTGGATTAATTTGAACTAAATAGCAGAAAGTGAACCTGTTGAAAGTTTTTTAAATCTATTGGGACATATATGAAGAGCTACTTCCACAGAGACCGATTAAAGTATGGATTTGGGGTTCCTCCCTCCATTGGAGGTGGCATATATTAGATACAAAGCACATGTCACATTGGTTGTATTGACTTGGCATGATACTAAACACCATCTTGTTTTCAAGTGAAGCAGATCATCTGCTTCCATATCTGATGAAGAACCAAATTCCGCTCTCATATGTGGATGCAAATCTAGCTGAAATCCACTAAAGTCTAGGAAGACTTGTTTACATCTGTGAAAAACTAAGATCAGTCATTAGTATAGTATCTAATGGTACAATTATTCCTTTAAAGATGTGTTTTGAATAAAAAAATGGTTGAGTTTCTCTAACAGACTCTTTTCCTGGTATAGATGCAGGATAACACCTTTAGCTTGTGTTTTTTGACAGAGTTATATTTTAGCCTAGCTTCCTGAAACATGAGTATAGATGGTGAGAGGGTTGGTGATTGGATATGAAATTATAAAATATGGAAATCAAGCTAGAGATCTTACCTGACTCAACACTAGAGAAAGGGACTGATTTTCTCAGTAAGACAAACTGAACTAGTGGCCCAAATTTAGTAGGAAGATGTATCACCTCAAAGTGTTATTCCTTAATAAGATATCAAGTTTAGAGCCAAACTTGTATCTTGCCACCTGAGTTTCTTTTACTCTTCACCCACTCACTGCACAATGTTCATGTTTAGTAACAGATAAAGTTATGCACAAAGACAGAATGCTCTGGCTCAATTACGTTACAATGCATGACTATATTATCAACAAGTAGGAATACTGACCTGCTTACACTTGGCTAAAATGCTTTCTTATACTGTTTATGCATCTGTATTTAGGTTACTACCACATATCTATATTTAACAAGTGAAGTAGGTTTTAAAGATGCTACTGATAAGATTATAGCAGTAAGCAGAAAAATATCCTGCTTATGTAAACAATGCACCTGGCAGGATGTGTCAATGCATTTTCAGCTATTTATTTTTCTCTTCATTATTTCCATAATCCTGAAAAAAAGTAGCCATGGCCAATAATTGGGTTCTCTGCCAAGAACAGAGCACTGAACACACCTAAAGTAGTTCAGTGACTAAAGTCCTCTCCAGAATAAGGCTAAATTCACCTAGGGAGAAGGCACACCAGGATTGTGGGCCCTGGTGGCAAAAACAGCCATTGGTGGGGGGTGAATATAGTCCTTCCTCTCATGACACATTTGCCGGTGTAACTGCTACAGAGCAGTTTTTCACAACCTGCCAATCTATTAAACCCTTGTTTGCACTTATTAGAGTTTTCCTTTGTGGGAGCAAAATGAGCTCTCAGCCCTTTGAATGCCTCTGTCTGCACCTGCACATTGAATGATGCAGATAAGACCAAACACCTCCAGGTGCAGTCACAGAAACTAAAAATAATTACTGAAACTCAGAGCTAAATATAAACAGCATGTAACAGGTGCAGAGAGTCAAGACACATAGCCTTTTGGATATTGCTAGCTACATATCCTACCATTCCCCGAGAGTCATGGAAACACCTACATCCATGCTTGCTTGGAATAAGCACAAAATCAATCACACTATGGTGAAACTGCCAAGCAATAATGGGTTCAGATGGGCAGCTGCGAAACACAGAGCCACGGTCACCACTCAAAACTCAGTATCACACCCCCACCCATCCACCAAAAAGGTCACTTAGAGGAGGAGATCATTGCACAGCAATTTTATTCTGATTTACATGACTATTTGAATAATCACTTTCTTCAAGTCTACACTTCACTGAGGGCCAAATAGTTGAATTCAGCTCAAGATGAACAACAAATGTCCTGGAGAGCTCTCATGCTGAATTCTTCGACACAAGCTCTCTGAGAGAAGTGTGTGTTTTGGAGAGCTCACCAACCAGGGAATTCATAAAGGTTCTTCGATCAGAGATTCCTAGTCTCTTCTAACAGAGCATCTTTGTTTCCCTAAAGTGTCACCATGGGCTCCAATTATTAAGATGTCCTCAGTTGGATATATTTTCAGTTGAATTTAGCACTTGAAAAAGGTGTAGGATTGGCATGCAACTGCAGTGGCCCTGAAGCATGACAGAAGCCAAAGAGTGAAACTACATATAAAAAGAATACGAACATGACTAGTGTCATAACCCAAGATAATTGACATGAAAAAAAATGAAGCCAGTATAAATGATGGAAAAGTATATCAAGTTTATAAGGATTCTTAGGAAAAAAAAGAGAATGTCAGCTACCTATATGACAGTTCTCAGGATACCCAGGGCTGTGAGCCACCTTGTTACCCCTGCCTCCAGCATGAGAGAATCTTGCTTGTGTTTAGCTGGATGTCAGTTTCCTAACGCCACCAGCCTGCTAGCCATTCAAGCACTCTCCTCTTGGCTCTACTAGCCCTTCCCTTGTAGATTATCAATATGTTCACCCCAGTCCCTTTGAAACATTCCCCTGTGAATCTGACACTAGCTACTCACAGAAACACCAGGTCTGTGGTCCCCAAAGGAATAGTGTGAACACCAGATTGTCAGAGTCAGCTCAGGACCAGAACTTGGCTTAACACAAGAGCACAGATTTCCCCCACCACCACCACCACTATAAATGAGTTTATTATCAAGACTAGAGATTTGGAGATAATGAGTAAGAATACTGGAAACATAAGTTTAGTCTCCAAAAAGCATGTTACCATTTTGTTTTATATGTAACCTTAACCTCGTGTCTAAATTTTCTCACCCAAAGTCTTCTACAGCATTTTCAGCCAAGGTTGGCTGAGATCCTGTTTTCATGAAGGTAAGTACATGGTTTACTGCTTAGGTGCAGGGTGCGTGGGGGCGTTATCTTTACCTTCTATGTATACCCTAATATTTTATTGTCAGTCCTCAGAGACAGGATTACTATCTGTGGCTTGTTTTTCCCTATATGCTGTTTCTGTATTGACTTCACATTTTTGTTAATGTTTGGACTTCATATGTAAATAAGCATGCACTATGTTAGCTTACAATGCTTAATTTGAGTCTCCAATAGTGAGATACACATTTCATAACTCCTGTCTGGAAGAAAACCTGTTTTTCACCTCTGCTGGTGAATATCTCGATTCAGACTTTAAAAACATTTTAGTATGTTTAGTAGCTCTTTATACAGTATCTGTGCATACATTTCACAGAGCTTTTGATGATCCCCTCAGCTTTCATTTAAAACCTCATAGGACATTCTTTGGTGAACCAGAATGTACATACCAGAAACAGTATATTACTGGAGTCCCCTTGCCAGTGGGCATTGAGTGGTTCTTGAGTAACAACATAGCTCTGTACAATGCAATGATTAATAATCCACTAACAGTAACCTTGGGGATTCTCCATGTTTGGGGGCAGTCCATGGAAAAAGTAGGTGTGGGGGCAAATCTTGCATCTGGCAGAATGATCAGGGAACAACTTCACAAGGTGAACCCTGCTAAGATTTTTACCAGCTTAATAAGCTCCTGAAAGTTTTAGTACAGAGGGGGGTAACCTTGCCTAATATGAACTAATTACTCAACCAATACTATTTAAAGATTATGGCCCATGCCACACATTGCTGTAAAAATAATTTAGATAGGGAAATATTGTCTGATTAATATACCAAACAGCATTTTTAGGGTTGAGAGTAATTCCCTGCCCCAAAAGTTCAGCAAAAGTTTAGCCTTAAAACTGATTTTTAAACAGTTTGGAATATAAATTATTTTCAGAAGGATTTACAAGTGGTAGGAAATGTCTTCATAGCCATCTAAGAACTTTTCAAAATTATTTTTAGGATTCCTTTAGAAGTGTCTATTTACAAAGGAAAGCCTAAAATGTATTATTGCAAACTGATAAAGTAGGCTGTGATTAGCATTTTAGCTGAATCAAAACTGGTATGGGAATAAACACGATAGTTTCCAGATGAGATAAATACTTTTTTTTCTGATAATATAATGAAAAGTTCCATCTCTGGTGTTTCTGACATGGTGTGCAGTTTTGCTGACTATTTTATATAATGTTAGTTATTCTTCAGTTTAAAGAAAGAATGTATTGCTATTCTGGGAAGGCTGAGTCATGTTTTTAAACAGCTGAGGAAAGAAACATTTACATAAATCTTGCTTTTTCTCCTTCTAGCCCTGGAAAAGTGTTGTCCGGTCTTTAGATTGTGTATTAATTACTTTGGTTACTTAAGAATCCCCAGTTATTACTTTGAAGTTCTTGTCTGAAGATCAGACCCAATATTTAAGTTATTATATAGTTGGGAACCCCGATGACCACAGTTGCAACACTCACACTCTATAGGAACTCTTCTATATTTACAAATATAGTTTATTAATACAATTAGCACAGTCACAAATACCCCAACTGCCTAAGTGGTCATGAGAGTGAGGCATCATTCATACTACTCCTGTCTGTATACAAGAACCATGCAAACATCCCAGTATGGTCAGGGCAATTCACCTTAAAGCTGCTTCTTACCAAAACCCCAATGGGAAAAGAACAAGCCACAAGTGCTTTGCATATCAACTTGTAATTAAATTAAATGTTTTTCCATCTGGATGCCACAAAAATCATTAGACATAGTGACTTGAAGAGTTTTATACAGTTCTCTCCTCCCTATGAAATAAGTCACTGGACTAGGTATATAATGTGGATTTAAGTTCAGTGTTGCAATGCATAACTTTACGTTCTGCTGCCTACCAGACTCCACAGCCCTGAGTTAGGTGCCCAAGAGCTGTACATAATGCATAGGGAAAGATAGATGCCTAAGAATGTGACCCACAAAACTCAGCAAGCTGAGCAGGCAGCTGCCTGAGCTAGCCAATAGGAAATGCTGAAGGATGGGAGCCTAAGCTCAGCCCCTCAAGGGGACTTAGATGCCTCTCCCTGCACAGGATTCACCTTTTCCTGCAGTTATGTGCCTCAGCCCTTTCTCTCCAAAAAAGGAGGCCAATACCCCGCCCCCTATTACCTTTAGCCTAGGGGTTAGAACACTTCTACAGAATGAGAGATTTCCAGTAGCTCCTCTGCTTGATTTGGAGCAGGGATTCCCCTGCCTCTCAGGAGCATGCCCTAACCACCAGGCTTTGGGCTATTCCAGTGATATAAGGGTGGGGCTCTCAATTTCTCCTCTTGAAGATGTCCCATGTTGTATGAATAATTAAATATTCATTGGAGCAGGGAATTGCACATAGGTCTCCCATATTCTGGGCAAGTGCTCTAACCACTTGGATAAAGGCTATAAGAGTGGCAGCATCACACACACACACCCTTTTGTGCAGTTCTCAATTCATTAGGCAGGCTCTAAGACTCCCTGCTAGGTTAGGCCCTGCAACCCAATACATGGGACAAGGCCAGGGCTTAGGTGGCTGTGCACGTGCCAAGCAGTAGATTTTTAGGCACCTAGTGGACTTTTGCAGCAAAAATGTAGGTGTCTAAGTTTTAGGTGGCTAGAGCAGGGGTCTCCAAGCTACAGCCCTGGGGCCAGATCCAGCCCACGGCTTCAATTTGTCCGGCCCTCCAGCTGAGCAGGCACGCCAAGCAGGCACGTGAAGAAGCTGCCACTGGTTCCGCCCCCTCCCCCTGCAAGCGGCTGCTGGCAGCCCCATGGGTGGAGGGGTGAGTGCCCCCGCAGCAGCGGCCAGAGGAGTTAAGGGGTGGGGAGGTGCAGCAGCGGCCGGAGGAGCAAAAGGGGTGAATTTTGCATATATTTGCATATATTGAATTTTTTCACAGTCGCTTCGGCCCGCGAAGCCCCTTCAAAAATCTAATATGGCCCTCGTCTCATAAAGCTTGGAGATCCCTGGCCTAGAGGATTAGTTGGCAGTTGAGTGGGGGTTTTACAAATCTAAATTTTTTATTTAGGTACAAAAATGGTCAGTTAGGTGCATAAATCCCTTTGTGGACCTAGCCCATTGTGCCTGAATTCCATACTTGCCACATCACTCTTACTCAGACCAGAAAAGCAGAATTGCTTTTGTCTACCAGGATGGAAGACCTACTCAAGCCGCAGAGTGGAACCCTATTAGTCTTGTAAAGAAATGGGCAACATGTTACACACCAGTGATTTTCCAGTTCAAATTATGAGTTTGTTTACCGTGAGAGAGCTGAGTGTTTAGTTTTCATAAAGACCTGCCATCGAAAATACTAATGCTAATTGATTTAGAGAAAAAAAATATTAGTACAGTATTTCATTTTGTAATGTCATCTCCTGAATTTAACAATAGCATGATTTCCAAGTCACTGGTAAGCTTAGGCATGACTTCATGAAATCCACTTTATGATTTGAAGTATAAATCATTTACAATGCTGATTTTTTTCCCCTTTAGTGATAAAATGCTACACACTATGATTGATCTCTCACTTATGCTGGTTACATTTTCCACATCAACCTACATCCACTGAGAAAAATGTAAATCCAATACAACCATATTTCAGTAATTTAGATCTTCCCCGTAGTCATTGAAATCTGCTTTTCACTTGAGCACTGTTAAAGGTTTATTGAGTTAAAACTTGAAAGATTACATTTTTATTTAATTTCTAAACTTGAAGAATTTTATTTTAAACATTCTCTCTAGGTGTTCTGGTTTCTCAGAATTTAAAAAAAAAACCGTTTCTGGGTTCTCTGGACAGAGAACTGCAGGCGCCGGTGTTCTCTGTCCCCGGCAAGTGCGGGGCCGCAGCTTCTCTCTGTGCTGCCCAGCAGGGGAGAGAAGCTGTGGCCCGCGGCTGCCAGGGACAGAGGCGCCCGCAGCCTGCAGCCCCAGAGTTTTCTGTCCCTGGCAGGTGGGGGCTGCGGCTTCTCTCCACGCTGCCCAGCAGGGGAGAGAAGCTGCCGCTGCCACTAAGTACCAGGACATAGGGACATATCCAGGGAGCCATGGTATGATCGTGCTATAACCGAATTTGTGTTATCACGGGGCATGTTATACCGGGGCTCCACTGGATTCCTCTCTCATGACTGCTCTCAGAGCCAGATCGCTTCAAGTTGAAGACAATGGAAGCTTTGCTGCTCCCATTTAAGTCAACAACATCGAGCCATTAGATCCCCTCCTTATTTCTGATTCCCTATACCAGTTTTCATCTGCTGTAATAGTAATTACTAAAAAACGAATTTACCCTTGCCATGCATTTTGGGTCATTAATGAGAGTGGCCAATGCCTACACAAAAATGTGTGTCATTAGGTTACCATCCTGCCCACAGCACTTCCCATTAGTGTTTGCACTGGGAAAATATGAGGCTGAATATAACTAGTCCAGTCAACTTCAGTTGATATCAGATTAAATTAAAGCTGAGGATAAAGGTAAAAGTCACATATAATGAATATCTAGTCCGCAAGTATCTATGTTTATGTTCTTCTCTACAATTTCTAACCTAATAAGAAAAATTTCATATCCACAACTTGCTTCCATGAGGAGGGATTATTTCTTTTAAACTAACATTATGTGCAAAGCTAGTGTATAATGGAAAATACATTCAAATTCTTGTTACCTCATCTTCCCTCTCACCAATACCCATTCACATGCTATTTTCGTCTATTTATATCTTACTAAAAAAAGTACAAGGTGTACTTGTGACACCTTGCAGACTAACCAGTTTATTTGGGCATATTAAATATTTAAATTAGAATCCATGGCAACACATCCCTCACGTTAGTGTGGGACTGTGCATGGATCCTGAACCCCGGGCTACAGCAAGGGTCCAGTGTACTTACAAGCCAAATACCTATATTCCTGCCACAGCTTGGATTATGTCACTACCAATATTCCTTACCCGACTTTCCAAGAAATGCTTTCAATCTGAACAAAAATTCAGTGTAGGATTGTAAACGTTGCACAAGAAGAAATAAAATAAAATTTAGTCATATTAGAGAGTCAACTCTCCATAGTCAATTTAGCATTAATGTATATATTTTATATAAATACTGTACTTCAGGTACTGTCAATGGATTTTAATAAAATTCTTGCCCTCTTTTCAGAGGATAGAGATCTGTCCCTCACAAAGTTGCTGTATTCAAAGTGGGCCTGATTCACCAGTTACACCAATTTTACACCATTTAACTCCTTGGCTTTCTTTGTAGTTACAGGTGTAAAACTAGAGCAACTGTGAATCAGACCTAAAATATAGTTTATTTTAGGCCCAGTTCTGCACCTTCCCACTGTTAGTGTTGGTGAATACATGTACCCTAGATTGTACCCTAGATTTTCCTCTGAGATTATTAATATTTTAATGGTCAGCTTGTCATTGTGGAATTGCCCAGGGTGATTTCTAGCTCAGCGCACAAAACCAGCAATAATTTCCATCTGGTTTTGGTGCTAGATTAGATATCTTAATGGATGAGGATTAGGTTTACTTCTGGTTTGAGGCCACCGATCATCTTTTCTTCAATCAGTGCAAGGAGACTATCTGAAACCCAGACAATTCAATCAGCTCAGCAGATGACCACTGACTGAATATTAGAGTTCCCCTCTTCCCATTATGGTAGCCTTAAAACGTTTCCTCATTTTGGACCCCTTCAAAAGAGACCAAGATATACAGAAGATCTGTAACAAAAGGACCAGTTTTAAGAGCTGTGTTCCGAGTTTGACCAATTGTGGCACATAATTAAACATAGCTTAGTTGACAGCAAAGAGGCTTTTCTTGTTGATCAGCATCCACAAGGTCCAGAGACGTGGAATTGTAGGGATGAGGCAGCTTGATGAAGCCATATTCTCTGCAAATAAAGACAGTCTCAAATATTCCTTGCTGCAAGGATTCTTCTATCAAGTTAGGAGGCAAGATCAGATTTAGAATCAGGGGGACGAAGAGTTTTGGTAGAAGCATGTCAAAAGACAGCAAATAAGAGATCGTCTCTTCTAGAGTTCCCGTCAGATTTGGCTAGAGAATGGAGACCAATTGTAGCAGAAGTCCAGAGAGTGAGAGAGCAAGCCTTAGAGACCAGAATGACAGTTCTTTTATTTCTGTATTTAAGATTTATATCTTTTAAAATTTAAGAATATGGAGGCATAAGAGCATGATGGCAATGAGCTCTTCCCCGATCTTTCAATAACATTTGTCAACACAAGGTTATTTGCTAGTCTGAGGCTGGCACTTCAGAATCATAATACTCACTGAAATACCATAGAAGGAAAAAGATAATCGACAGATGCATTAAGTTAGAGTTTCTGATAACAAGACTAATTCAGACTTAAGTGTAATATAAGAGCATAACAAAACCTGGGGATATTTTTTTTGAACTTTTTCGCCTCAGAAAGATAACAGAGAAAAGATCAAAATGACAGACTGCTGTTATTTTATTTCTCTCTCTCAGAAAATATATTGCCCATATAAGGGAACCTTTATCTTATTTTACCTCATCTTTCTATAGTAATTAGTAATTTTATTGAATGCGCTTTCCAGTTTGCTTGTTTAAGTGAAACAAGTAGGATTCAGATTCCGGTAATCATCCAAACTTTCAGATGCTTTGCTGACAGACTGAGAATGGTCCACAAGGGGTATTACTTTACCAGTATCACTGGTAAGTATTGATAAATATCAGTACTGATAAAACAATATTGCTGTCTAGGGACGATTGATTTTTAGATTGTTGTTGGAACCCAATAAATGCCTTGTGAACCTATAAATACAATTTCAAACATGCTGTGATGAAGTAAATAGACTTCATAATTACCATGCAAGATTAACTGTGAAATCTCATTAGAATACTATTTTTTTCCATTAAGTAGACCGAGCACAGTAGAATCACCATGAGACTTTGTGGCAAATGATAAGTCTGCATGATCATTTGCATGCTGAGTATTTATTTGTGTTAAGCAATTGGAAATGGGCTAAAACTAAGTTTACACGAGTGTGCCATATTATGGCTATTTCACTATGTGGACGCACTAGACTGAGTCAGCTGGAATTCGTCCTGGGGTTCTCTCTGCAGCATGCCTCCTCCACACCTGGGTGATTTATGACTTTAAAACCACTAATAATCTAACCCAGAAAATTGAGGATTAACACATTTACATTATAATGTATTTTAAAATGTTGTTACACTATTGGATATTCTAATGTTGCATTTCAACTAAGAATAGGCAAATAAAAAAAAGACCTTACTGCCTTCTTAAATTTAGAATTAAGCATACAAGCAGGCAAATGCAGAAGTTATGGTTGAATGCTAAACCTCAATTCTGTGTTTGCAAGTAGGCATTTCAGTTTGGGATTAGAGCCTCAGCTAATCACTGACTTCAGTGGACCCAAGCCATTGGTCTAACCCAAGGTCTTTAATTATGCAACAACATACAACTTCTACAGTAATTTAATCTGATACTTTTTAAAGTATTTTTTCAATCTTAACTATTTTATTCAGTTTATCAACACAGTAACAAGCATGTACTTATGTGATCTTTGCCTGGGAAAGTAGAGACTCAGTGTTGTAATAAGCCACCAAATACTGAAGAATTCTGTTGGCCAACATTGCTCTTTAATCTCTAAAAAGAATACAAACTGAATTAAATTAATTTTCATAGTAACATTTGTAGAATCTTAAAAGAGCAACTATTCCCAAAAGCAATTTGGTTTCTGTTTTTAATGTGTTAGATACACAACACATTTAGAACATTCAAATATATTTATAAGCTTTACCTATGAAGCCTCCATAATAATACTATTCAGCATTTTTATAGACATTTACAGAGCCCTTACACACACTAGTTACCTATATAAGCTACCTCTCGTGGGAACTGCTAAGTATTATTATCTCTATTTTAGAAATGGGAAAAAGTAGGCAGAGATGTTAGGTGACTTACAGCAGGCTACAAAGGGAATAGGTGTTAGAGCCAGGTTTAGAATTTAAGAATTCTTGGTTCTCAGGCTGAGTCTTAAAGTCTATTAGACTATGCCTGCCTACTTCTCACTCATCAACTTACAGGATCAGCTAGGTGAGCCATAAACATCTGCTTGTAAACTGATAGCATTTATGTACAATTACCTAAATATGTTGTTCTATATATGCTTGATACTAATATAGCAGTACTATAAAGGTAAGAATTATATTACACAGTTTCTAAAGTTAAAGTGTTTAAATATTCTCATATGTGGAACATCTCAGTTTAACTCCTGTATGTTTACATTATTTAATTTTATTATTCTCAAGGCCATTAATGAATTACCATTATAAATCACATAAGGAAAGGCAGTTATGACTCACTGAGCCACTATAGAGTAAAGGAGTTTTATTTAGGATTATAATTGACTTAAATTGGATGACTTAAAATATCAACAGAATTGCATCCAGGATTTAGCCAACCATTTTGAGAGGAGATCCTTTCAGACCATCTTAAAAACTTAAACTGTGCATCAGCTAGGTTGATTTAAAATTAGGGATGTCAAGCAATTAAACAAATTAATCACGATTAATCACACTGTTAAACAATAGAATACAATTTAAATATTTTGAAATCAATATATTTCAAAATGTAGGAAACATCCAATTACAACAGAATACAGAGTGTACAGTGCTCACTTTATTTTTATTACAAATATTTGCACTGTACAAAACAAGACATAGTATTTTTCAATTCACTTCATACAAGTACTGTAGTGCAATCTCTTTATCATGAAAATTGAACTTATAAATGTAGAATTGTGTACAAAAAATAACCGCATTGAAAAAGAAATCAATGTACAACTTTAGAACCTACAAATCCACTCAGTCCTCCTTCAACCAGTTGCTCAGACAAACAAGTTTGGTTACAATTTGCAGGAGATAACGCTGCCCACATCTTGTTTACAATGTCACCTAAAAGTGAGAACAGGCATTCACATGGCACTGTTGTAGCCAGCATCACAAGGTATTTATGTGCCAGCTGCACTAAAGATTCATATAGTCCTTTATGCTTCAACCACCATTCTAGGAGATATGCATCCATGCTAATGATAGGTTCTGTTCAATAATTATCCAGAGAAGAGCAGACTGATGCATGTTCATTTTCATCATCATGAGTCAGATGCTACCATCAGAAGGTTGATTTTCTTTTTTGGTTGTTTGGGTTTTGTAGTTTTAGCATGAGAATGTAGCTCTTTTAAGATATTTGAAAGCATGTTCTACACCTCATCCCTCTCAGGTTTTGGAAGGCACTTCAGATTCTTCTATTGAGTGCTGTATCTATCCTCAGAAATCTCACTTTAGTACCTTCTTGGTACCATCCAAGACTGCTATAACATGAAATATATGGCAGAATGTGGGTAAAACAGAACAGGAGACATACAATTCTCCACAAGGGAGTTCAATCACAAATTTAATTAACACTTTTTTTAAAAACAAGCATCATCAGCATGGAAGATGTCCTCTGGAATGGTGGCTGAAGCACGAAGGGGCATATGAATGTTTAGCACATCTGGCAAATAAATACTTTGCAACACCAGCTACAAAAGTGCCACACGAATGCCTGTTCTCACTTTCAGGTGCCATTGTAAATAAGAAGCAGTCAGCAGTATCTCCTGTAAATGTAAACAAACTTGTTTGTCTTAGCGATTGGCTAAGCAGAAGTAGGACTGAGTGGACTTGTAGGCTCTGATTTTTTACATAACTGCACTCAAAAATACAACCAAAAAATACATTTGTAAATTACACTTTCACGATAAAGACATTGCACTACAGTTCTTGTATGAGGTTAAATTGAAAAATACTATCTTATTTTTACGGTGCAAATATTTGTAATAAAAAATATAAAGTGAGCACTGTACACTTTTTACTCTGTGTTGCAATAGAAATCAATATATTTAAAAGTGTATAAAAACATCCCAAAATATTCAATAAATTTCAATTGGTAGTCTAACAGTGCAATTAATCTGATTTTTTTAATTGCAGATCATTTGTTTTAGTCAGTCACACGAGTTAACTATGATTAATCGACAGCTCTATTTACAACATTTATGCACCCACTGGAATAATATCACAATATAAAATACTATGCTATATGGCTTTATGGTGTCCCAGGCAAATAAATGGATTTTTACTGTTGACTGCAAGGGAAAGGGAAATATAGGCAGAACTGGGAAAAATATGGATCTGAAGGTCAGAAGCTCTGCATATGACAGTGTATGCACTACTTCATTGCTAAATGAAACAGAGCAATTTAAGCTAAGGGTATATATTTCAGTATTTATCCCAGATAACATTGGGAACAGAAAACCCTCTTTTTGGAGTAAAAATCTAGAATTGCTTGTATTGGCCCATAACATTATTATCCCCAAGTCTCTTCAATGGGAAGGAGGAAGCAGATAAGGAATCAGGATTTTAAGTGAAGTTGGGAGGAAACTAGATTAAACTATACCCTTTGCAGACTAATTTTGTCATTGGGATCATTTTTCTGAAGCTCTCAGATACTAAAGCGATGAACATGTTTTTTTATAAGATTAATATTAGATTAGGCAGACAGAAAATGAGACTACATCCTGCTGGTCTTGATTTAGAGCTTGTGTCTCCAAATGTGTTTCTATTTGATTTGAGAAAATTACTACTGGCTTTATCTTCGACACTGTCAGTGCTTGCATTTCCAGCAATATTCTCATCTTTGGCACTGCATTGCTTTCCCATTGTAACCAGGATTTGTAATTTTGTAAAATGTCAGTGGAAAGTGCTTTCCTGAAGCCATTTTCAAAAAAAAAAAAAAAAATATGCCACTTATAAAAAAGAGAATGTTTTCTCTGGATCTGGAGAATCTTTCACCGTCCCCTTATTGTTAAAGAAAGGAACTCTATAGCAACTGTGATGAAGTGATGATTAAAGTGTTATGTAACAAAGTGAAATTACCAGCAGGCTGTGACCCAAAGAATTCACTGGAGGGATCTCTCTGACTCAGTTTTTGCCACTAGGCCATGTTTATTCCTTTTATCACCTTGAAAATACCAAAAAACATTGTTCACCCTCAAGATAATCCCATTCAAAACATCACTGAAACCAGATACTGTGAAAAGCATATTCCCTTGATAGTTATTTCATAAATGCTACAATAAAATCCTTCCTTATAGTTTTACACTGGTAAGATAGTGCCTTTCATGAGGACAATAATGAAACCTAAATGGGAGTAATTTAATGTAAAAATTATTTCAGGGAATTTGGATAGAACTAGAGCTCAGATTTTCTTTGGGCCTGTTTATAGACAAATCTGTTGATTTGAACATGTACTATATTAATGCCCAAAGTTCAGAGTAAGAACAGTATAATAAAAACCATATAAATACAGTATTCCCTATCATAGTATCACAATTAAGATTTATATGTTATCTGCAGGACTGTGATTATAATCTGATTTTCATATAAAGCTGGAGGGTGGGGAAGTATAGAGACACTGAAATGTTAAACAAGTTCACTTTATTTATTGAATTCCTAACCTAACAAGCATTTTATAGTAGTAAGGGAGAATTCTGACAAAAGGTCAACAATTAGTAAGATTCTGCCTCTATATTCATCCTAAATGACTCAGGAATTGTAAAAGGGATTTCATCCTTAGAACTTGGATTTGAATCCAGCTCATAGTGGTAGTGAACATAAATGGTTTATTAACTCATGAAATTCATTGGTGGTCATATGCCTCTGAAGGGCCTATCTCTCATGTAACTAGAAAGGATTTCAGTAACTTCTGAATCTTTCATGAGTGATATATTAACTAAAATAAGTTGGGCTTTCATTTGGCTTAGACTGATTATAATACATTTCAACTAACCATTTTAACAAGTGGGACATTTACATTGTTCACATGTGTGTCTCTTGTGAGTTGTTCTGCTATACTTTGGATGCAATACCCAAAAACCTATCAGAAGTATGGGGCCTAATTACTGAACTATGCATTAAAGAGACTCGGGGTATTTATTATAGGTCAGGATTTTCTCTTTCCACTATTTTTGAAGGCTTTGCAGTATAACCAGTCATAGCAGTTTGCCTTTAGGGCTAGAGGTACATTATAAACAAAGAGAGTAACGATTCCCCAGCTCATGTGCACATACTCGTGAGTACAAATTGCTACTGCAACTATACTGCTAAGGTAGTGCCAGTGGAGGCATAGCTGCGCTCTGTTTCCTCTGCTGCTACTAGTGTTACCACAGCTACACTGCTACTATTTATACTTGCTCTAACAACTCAATGAGAGCTAGAGCGGGAATGTGACCATGAGCAGGGGAATCTCACCCCTGCTCTGTCAACCCTGCAAAGTCTAATACACTGCAGCTGGGAGGTGGCATTCCCAGAGCACGTAGATTGTGTGAGCAGAGCTAGTGAGAGTCCATACTCTAAAAACAGCAGTGTGGACACTGCTGCCGGGAGGAGAGCTGAGGCTCGCTGCCTTGGTATGATTCTACCTCCCTCCCAGGTCCAAGATCCAGAAGCTAGCCTGTGCTGGAAGAGCTACACTGATATTTTAGCATGTTAGCTCGAGCAGAGCTAGGATGAGTCTGTACTGAGAATCACACCCCATAACTGCAGTATAGACACACTCCAACACCCATGGTGCATCGTTGGTAACAGGTATTCACATCCACTCAGTCATCCATGATTTAGATATATAGGGCTGAATCCTTGGCACCATCATATGTCCTGTATATTGCTGACTAGCTAAAAAGCCAGCTGGCAACTTCAGTCACACACCCCCATATGCTTCCTGTTCAGCCCCTGGCATGGGGAACATGCTGGATATGAGAAGAAGTTTGGACAGAGCATATAGTGCTCTAGCAATCGCTGGTTAGTGAATGGTCTATTGGGCGGTGTTGCAGCTGGGGTGCAATTCAGAGCATCTGCCAGGGCTGATATAAACTACAGTAAAGACTCAATCACCCCTTATCCACCCCCGAAGGCTGCATACCAGATACTTTGTAAAGTACCACCTTATTGATACATTTGCACACTCACCTCACAAAATGAGAGATTTTTGAAGAGTTGGCACCATATATCATATTAGGAAAATTATTATTGCATCCCATGGAATTTTGATAACTGGATATATGCTATGCCAGTTCCATAGTATGCTCATTACTTTAGGATTTCTCAAACCCCACCCCCACCCCCACACACTTCACTGTATTTCTGATTCCAGTACATTCTCATGATCTCACAATACCATAAGAATGGCTATACTGGGGCAGTCCAAAGGTTCATCTAGCCCAGTATCCTTTTTGCCAATAGTGGCCAATGCCAGGTGCCCCAGAGGAAATGAAAGAACAGATAATCATCAAGTGATCCATTCCCTGTCGCTGACTCCCAACTTTCGGCAAACACCATCCCTTCCCACCCTGGCTAATGGTCATTGATGGACCATGAACTTATATAGTTCTTTATTTTTTCAATAACAGGGTTCAAAAAAGTGAGATCAAGACCATATTAGTTCTTGTCTACGCTACCGGCCGGATCGACGCGTAGAGATTGATCTGTTGGAGATCAATTTATTGCATCTCGTCAGGACACGATAAATCGATCCCCAGAGGCACTCCCATCAACTCTGGAACTCCAGCTCGCCAGAAGGCGCAAGGCAGAGTCGACAGGGGAGCCCACTGTCGACCGCTGCTACCTTGAGGACTGCAGGTAAGTCGACCTAAGATGTGTTGACTTCAGCTACGGTATTCACATAGCTGAAGTTGCGTATCTTAGGTTCACCCTCCCCGCTATTGTAAATCAGGCCTTATAGATGTTATTTTCTGAGAGAGAGAGAAAGAGAGTTGCGCGCAAGAAATATAATATATATTTTATTGTATATAACGCGCCCCCCACCACACACATACTGTGTTGGTCAAAATGAAAAAGGAATGCGGATCTACTTTAGATATCTCAGTGATATTTCAGTTTCAGATGTCAAGAACTGCTTTGATGTAGCAGACAGAATTTAAGCTCCCGCTGATGCTAGCAGTAAGTCATCACAGCTGCCTTCATTTAGGCTCTTAGCAACCATGCAATAGAGGCTCACAAATGTACCTCCCACAGCTAGCTTATCAAAGCACTTAGTCAGATGCAGCATGTACTCCTATAGATCAGCCTCCTATGGTTTGCTGCAGTTTGAATTTTTTATGGAGTGGGAAGTGAAGATTTTTGCATGGAGCTGACATGTTTTGATCAGCTATCTATTCAACAGCTCTGCAAGAGAGAGATTTTCTACACTTGTTTCTCATACTCATACTATTTGAGCAGCTACCTCTTCTGTTCCCTCCCCTGCATAATGCATGACCTGCCAAATCCCCCCAAATCTATGTTTTATAGAAGACATACACATATTCAGTATTTTATCTAGTCACCCTCCAGAGTGCTACAAACATACACATTTGAGTATATCCTGGAAGATATAGGGGATAAATATACCCATCCTCCATATCTCATCCTGGGTATGGCCATAAAGAAATAATGTTAATTATTTCCCTAGGCCTCTGACCTGTCAGAACCAAAATGCTCCCAGAGTTCCTCTATGACAAAACATCTGAAATTACCTTTGCCAAACAATCCCAGTCTTGCTGACTGCTTCACGGGGCATCAGCGTTCTTCATACAGTACTGCATTGAACCCAGATAACTCCATGCCTATCTAAACATAAATTATGCAGTTTTCCCTCTTTCCCTACAACTGATGCTGTCAATAGAGCCAAACATTCGGGTAGTCTTGCTTCAGCAGGACTCTGCTTCCTCTACTCTGCATGACCATCAGCCTCTGAAGAAAGTAGCACTAGAGGAGCAGGAGAAAACAAAAAGGACCAATGCAAGTCAGGAGAATGGAAAGGAACATAACTTCCTCAATTTCACCCAGTCACTGTATATAGTTCATTAGATCTAAGAATATGTGGTAGGAACTCTTCATTTATGCACTCAAAGAGGCAGTACATTTTTGAATATAGAAAATTATTATAGAGAAAGATACAGTGGAACATAGTTGTGTGTGTGTGTGTTTAATTATATAAAAATATACATATAGGTGATGTGTTGTTATGATGATAGGTGCAAAACTAACCCATCTTCATGTTCCCAGTGTAATTAATTGACCCTAAATCTTGTTCTTATTCTAGGACCAAGATCATATTATGCTTAACTGAGTATTAATAAAGCCTCAAAGCAGTGTTTGTTGTCTCCAAAGTACTCATGATTATTATGTTATACTCTCGTAATATGCTTTTTTTTTAATCAAGATTAATTTTCATACTGGGAGGATGTCCTTCAATCTAAAATTCATATTAAACACAGTACTTTGCCAAGTGAAAAGAATGAATGTTGGGTTTTTGAGAATCACCTAGGTTAGTAAATATCCCTGAAGATAGTGTAGTAATAATTAATCTGGTTAACTAGATTCTTTGAAAAATCATTAATATGTTTGAAAATGAATGGCTCAGATGACAAATATTAAGCAAACTTAAATAGGAACCACTACAATAATGTCTGATTTCTCCCAAATATTAATTGATATGATCTCATTAAAAGTGATTCTTTGTGCCAATAGAATCAGATTCTGTTTCTGCATATAAAGAGGCTGGATACCTTTTGTCTAATTTTCATTTCGCCTGTTCTTTCTGTATTTCAGCTGAAGATGTTAGAGGAAATGTTCCAAAGGAACAAATGCAAAACATAAAAGACACAAGAAGAAATTGAGCAACATTTACAATGAATAATTCATACTGAAATGTAGAATTGCTGTAGGGTTGTAGTTTTTTTGGGAGGCGGATTGTGGTGGGGGGAAGTAGAGGGATGGGTTGTTCCTGAAGATTATGTACGTTTGGAAAACTCACTGCTTTTGTTTCAGTTTGTTGATCTTAAGAATTCAAAGAACAATTTAGCATCTTTTAAACTGGATTTCTAATTGTAAATACCTCTTATTTCACTGTAAATATATTAAAGTGAATGCTTACAAATATTTCAAAACAAAATTTCAACTTTCACACACACACAATTTTTCAAAACATTCATCTTGTGGGGGTTAATGCAGCCTGCTGAAATTCAGACATTTGTTTCAAAGTTTGAAAAATATTGTGAGTGGGTAGGATAGAAATGATACCATAGCAATGTTTTGTGACAGAGAGAGGAACAAGATTTGGGAAGCTCACATAGAGGGTTGACAGTGCTGTGCAATATAGAACCCCTTGTTATCATGGCACCATAAACAGATTGTTTTTTAAAGTTTATACAAATTTATATAATTACATTGAAACTTACAAAATTAAAAAAAAGACTGGGGACTTGAGCTAAAAGGATCAGGTAAAGGTCTGCCTTCCAGCCCATAAGTCACATCCAGCACACAATAGAGCAACTGAGATCATGGTGTAGAATAATCTCAGTGCACCTTCATAAACAGGGTTCCACTTAATGTTCCCCCTAACTTCCCCCACCCATTATTGCAACCCAGGTGTAACCCCAAAATGCAGGGTGCAGACCCATATATGGAATCTGCTATGTTGGTATCAGAAGTGCATCCTACTCAGCATACCCTACAGTTGCTCATTGTACTCTTGCATGGCTCTGTTTGTACAATATCAGATTATAATCCATCAAGATGCATGGAAGGCAGATATCTCAGATATGTGGAATAATTACTTGTACAGAAACATTTACAGCTGTTATATGGATCAATGGTTCTCAACCTTTTCCATACTGCTTGTAAAATGGGGCCACAGAAGATAGATTCAGGACTCCAATCCCATTTAGCCATAAAGAAATGGAGGGTAGTTGTCATGCCCCGGATGAGAGCCTGTGACTTATATAAAGTCATCAGCTATCGCTAACAGGTAACCTGCTTTTTAAAATGCTGTTGTATGCATTTTAAGCAGCACAACTGGTAAACAGAATTATATGTTCGCTTAATCTCACTTTATGCCTCACAGGAACCCATTCAGGAAAAAAATCATCTCTTGTACAATTCTAATGATTTCTATTGTATTACCCCTAAAAAAAAGTTCAGCTTTTGAATCACACTGGTAGCTGAGCAGCTCTTTTAACCAATGGCCCTCAGCTTCCTGCTAGTTCGAGGTCATCATTCTAGAATTTCCCCTCTTCTTCTCATCACATCAGTGATGATATTTTTACAAGTTTCCAAAGTCCCAGCAAACTTGCACCTTATGGGGCCGAACAAGTAAATGTCATTTATCAGGGAATATGGCAGTTAGTTAATATGTGCTCTTCCCTACTTAAAGTGATTTAGAAGTAGATTTGGAGCCTTTAGTGAACTAGAAATGAGTCTTGTTTCTCTCCTCACTGTGTTCAGATACCATTTACTTGAAATACTACATACAGCAGTGGCTGGTGTCCCAAGTAAGTGGTGAAACTGCATGTGGCAAACTTTTCAAAGTGAAAAGCTGTGATTCAAAGGTCAAGAGTGTCACTGGTAAGCTTTTTGTTAAGGGATAACAGTGATGGGAAATGAGAAGAAAAAGGAGTGCCCTCACGCTTCATCCAGTCTCTGTGCCTTCCAGAATGAAAAGAACTGGGACACTTTGGGGTAAGATTCTTTATTTCTGATCCTTTCAGTGCAACTAGAAGAGAACAATCTGTCCTCTCCAAAGAAACTCTCACCCCAGCATCTCCCCCACAAACCATATGCATCACTATTTCCTTCATATCCCCTTCATTCTTACCTACCACCTCAACCCAATCTCCTCCCACTTAAGAGCCTCCCAATGTCCTAGGGTGACTAGATATCCCAATTTTATAGGGACAGTCCCGATTTTGGGGTCTTTTTCTTATATAAGATTCTATTACCCCCCTACCCCCATTCTGAATTTTCACATTTGCTGTCTGGTCACCCTAGAAAGTCCCCGTAGTACCTTCTAACCCAACCCAACCCCAGTTATTGGTGGGACTTAGATCAATTAACCCCTAATCACCAACCACCAATGAATGACAATTATAATTACAGAGATGCAAGTGTCAAGATATCAGAGGTGTTAGGTATGTCAGTGGTTACCAACAGAACTGTTTCGCTGGCTGGTTGAAATTTGGAGAAAAAAATAGTATTACATTTCTAATTTTGAAAACTAGACATTTGAAAAATAAAAGGAAAATTTGATTAACATTTCACATTCCCCTCCCCTTGCTTTTCAACCAGTGATCAACTCAAAATACCTAAATTTTGAACTTTGATATTTTTAAAACTGCTGGAAATTAGCCCACCCCCATATGCGATTTCCCTCAATGTCTTTTTTTGGACCAGCTATAATTACAATGCTACATCTTTATGGAAATACCTTGACCATCTCTGATTTTGTTTGCAACTTGACATTCAAAATAATCAGCTATATCAGATCTGTTTTTATGCTGCAGATTAAACAGTTTTATAGGCTCAACCAACTCTTTTCCAAATATCAAAAATAGTTTCGGGGGGGATCATTTTTTGAAAATGTTCATCTAAAAAGACAACCATGAAAAGAACAGACAGTGGAAAATATTTGTGAATATAAAATATAGGGATCTTGTATATTTTTGCACAATGGCAACAATTCATGGAGCAAGCAACAATGTAAAAGGCTTAATAAAGACGCAGTATGAAAGTCCAGGCATCTTTTCTTGCTGATAATGTCTAGAAGGTGAAAAACCTTCCCCCACTTAAATATTTTTAGATTTTCATCTGATTGCTGACAGAATTTTCATTAAGAGTTGCCTTGGAGAATAATATAACAACCTTGCCAGGAGCAGTCATAAATAAAGCATCACAACTGCTTATACACTGATGTTGAAACCCAGCAGATATTATTGTCTTGCTAGAATTCAAAACACAGGCAATTACAATTCCTTCATTAGGCTGAAGTTACCTCAGTTCATCATTGCAATTATTTCTTATTTAAGATTCTGTAATAAAGACTATGTGCAACAAAATTTTCTTCACACATTTAAGTCTGCATTTTGCATTGTATTGCCAATGTACCAGTATTTAAAACAAACAAAACAAACAGAATATACAAATGATATATCTTTAAAAAGAAACAATATTTAATACTAGAGAATGACTCCAGAAAATGCATATCGTAATTATCCTGTTAAATCCAGGAATAAATTGATTGAAAAGGGTGACTGTTTCCTGCTCAGTTAATTTCTGTGTCTATTCTTTTTCTTGTTTTTAATTTGGAGTCAGTGATTGTGTCTAATGGTGCTACTGCACTTCAGTGTTTGATTATGGGTCTTTGTGCTTCTACACTATATCAAGCAAAGATAAACCTCTTTTGCCAAATTTTGAACTTTGAAAGCCACAACGTGGACCCGTACTCAGTTTTTTGAAACAATGTATTCAGGAGAAATTGTGGGAAAACACAACAAAAAAAGAAGAGAATGAGCAAGAGAATACAATCTAACAAAAAGTAAACACAGTAGGCCTACTTTGTCCTTGATGTGAGCCCTCTGAAGTCAGTGTAATTTCAGGAGGTATAAATTTGGTCATCTCCATTTTTGCCTCTCCCCGTAAAGTGCTCCCCAATTTCCCTCAAGAGATTCAACACTCAACTGATTTTGCCAAATACTCTTATTTAAAAAGGTAAGCCACACACTAAGGCAAGGGAAACCTTACCATGCAATTTAGGTGAGCAAGCTCAAGGATCATAAAATTAATTCTGAATACTCACAAATTGTGAACAGTTCATGAACATTCTATAGTGCATATAGATTTATGATTAGCTAAGCATTACAATCAGTTTGCAGATAATTTGTAAAAAGAAAGCGGGGTCAAATCTGGGGGGAGAAGAGAAGTAAAGTTCACCAGGAGATGTTTGGACAGTTCTATTCTGGACTCTTTAAGAAACTAAGATGATCATTTTGCAAGACTCATCAAGAAAGAGAGCTGGACATAAATTTTAAAATAAAAAAATGAATAAGTATATCAGTTTGTTTTTTTACATAGCTTCTTCGTACTCTCTTTAGATAGTTCTTTCCACTTTAGCTTTTCGATTAGGAATTCTAGATAGCAAAAGGTCAGACTTCAGTTCTGCTTAACAATTTCTGGGGTACTTTTTTGGTTTTAAAATGAGATCATATACACAGGGTATCCTCTAATTCTATTATGAATGTCCTGTGGCTCATGAATGCAAGCTGGTAGTCTATTGCTAAGTGCTATTTTGAATAGATTAATGTAAGAAGGTGGTGGGGTGGAGAAGAGAGGAAAGGTACTAAGAGGTAGATATTTTTAAAAAATAAAATGTGAAAAACAAGCACCTTACAAAAAGGACACTAGTTTACCTTCATCCCTGCTCATATGGCTGTAATTGATATACAGACATACCAGACTATAGTATAGAAAAGACCGCAAAAGATTTCCACCTGACTTGTGGTCTACCATTGAGACTTATGTGGTAGGCAGATGTATCCTTTAAGGCGGACACACACAGTAGCATAATAAAGATTAAGTTGCAGCTACACATAGGGCAACATACAATGGAAGACATTTTCCAAAGGATTTACTCAGACAGTTGCATATGATCTTTTCTTACTCCTGAAATGATTGATTTTTTTTCAAGAATAATAATAAAAAAAGTAGTTTCAATCTCTGCTCTGCCTAGAGCAGAAAGTCAGTTGCTATCCAACAGAATATTGGAGTTGCTGCATTACAACAATCAAGAGAATGGAAGGGAGAATACTGGGCTGCGGAAAAGAAAATATCTGTATGAGTGTGGGCAAACTTTACTGGTTTCTCTTTCCTGACAAAAAGGAAAGCAAAAATGTCATTTAATATTTAGCACATGCTTTCTGTACATGCAACATGTGCCACTGTCATGATAAGCAGTCTCCATGGTTTCCACCATCCTGCTAATATAGGTTTCACATAGTAGCTTCAAAATATTCAGCTTTTCCTCTCCCTGCTTTTACATTCCTCAGCGGTCCAAGAAAGAGGAAGGAACTAAATTATGTATGAGGAAACAGGAATCAGAGTTTATTTATGAGGAACAATAGCTTTATTCATAAGGCAGTTCTTGCAATACCTGGTCCCTAGACGATTCTTTCAGTTGGTAAGTACAGTAAGATCCTATCAGTATTTGGTGTACAGTCAATACCATAATGCATCCTCTCTTTATCTAAGAAGTGAATGTTTTATAAGAGGGTTTTGATGCTCAGACACTTGCTAGCTTTTCTTTTCCTCCTCCAGGCAGCTTCCTCTTTTCCTTCCTTGCCTGACTCTCCCAGGATATCAAAGCCCAAATAAATCCCATTCTGTTTATAGCTCAAGCACTCCCCTTTGTGAGCTTTTAAACCTTACACGTAGTTGAAGCTATGTTAATATCACACTTAGTGGTGTGTATGTTGGTGTGCCATATATTACTCTGAAAAGGAAGGTTGTTTTTTTCCCCCTTAGTTTATTCAGTTTTATATACAACCTCAAAATAAGTTGGAGCACAATAAATTTACTTAATGGGCATGTTTCAAACACCAAAATACCACTATTTCAATGTCTGATGTGAGATTTATTTTAACAATTGTATTAAATTATCAAATATTAAAATAGATTTAATTGCCAATAGAAGTTAATTCCATTCTCTATAGGAAGTGATGCACAGCAAATATCTCCTAACAAGTTTGCTCTTGAAGCAGATATTCATGTTGAGGCTTCTCTGTACTTCCAACAATAGTTCTCAATTTCCGCAAACCAACAGGGACTTATGTCAAGAATCAATTAGCCACACTGCCATAAAGTTCTGAATGCTGCAACGGTTCCTTGTTGCCTAGCAGCAGCTCAGTAAGCTGAGGCTTAACTTCTACTTTTTTAACCCTGAACTAACCAGAGCGAATAGATTTTCCCCCCTTTCCTCCACACTAAAGGATTCTCTCTCTTGCTCTGCAGTGACAGGCTTATCACCTACAGTCACAAATCACACCTGAAGAATTTTGCCTTCTTTCTTAAAAGATTATTAAAAACATTTAGAGCAGGTTGATAGGTTTTGAAGTGTTTTTGGTTGGGGAAGAACTTTCATGAATCTCACAAGAGGCTTTTAAGGAAACTCTAGCCCCAGTTGTACAAGGAGAACTGTCTGGGTGCCTGTGTGTGTGGAGTTCCACTGACTTCTGTAGGTGTGTGCTGGGGCAGGGGTGTACCGTTACATTACAGCTCACAATGCGAGATCTGGGCCTAAGTCACTAAAAGGTGATAGGTAAAATACTGTAACCAAGTTACTGTGCTGGCTGGGTCCCTCTGTGTGGCACATCACAGCCAAACATAAAGGAAATAATCCAGAGAGGAAGGTCAGGGGGCAAGGTGTGTTCTTCCTCCCTGCAGGAAGGAGAAAACATTCATGGAGTCAGAAACAGCAAGAGGAGAGCTGCCTTTGTCCTCTCATACAATAATAAACACATGTTTTGTTGTTACTGAACTCGTGCCTGCGTCCTCATTCACAGGATTCAGCCTGCTGTGCTAACTAACAAGGAGGCCCCAAGGCCACCCAACTGTACTGTGACAGATCAGAAACTGGTTAAGAATTTGACCCCTGTTAGATGTTCAGATTTCTTTATAGAAGTTATTCATAGGTTTTTTGAAAATCATTCAGAGGAGAAAATGAGATGATTCTTCTATTGTATACCAATCCACTGTTAACTATGAGGTCCTTCCAGAGATACAGTTTTTATGGCATTAAGAGACTAGAGACACCAGCCATAAACAATAGATAAATTGTATGACCCTCTAACCTAGAAGAATAAACCTCATGTTTCTCAAAATTTTAGAGAAAAATGAAGATTTGTTACAAGTTAGCAGCACATTAAAAAAACCCACCATCCTGTCAAATTTTAAGTAGAACATGGAGAATCAGCTCAAGACAAAAATGTGCAAACATGTAAAATGAGGAGGGGGTAGTCTGATCAAAAGAACTGTTGAGTTAAATTGCTAGGATGCTACACTAAACTTTTTGGTAAACTATAAAATGGACTAATTCCAAAAATTAGGGCACATAGAGGTCTCTCTTTTTGGAAAGGAACTTTCAATCAAAATAAATAAAATAATAATTTACACATTCCCCCACATCCTACTTTAGTGGATGTTATGGGCACAACTGTTTAAATAACCTTGCATGTTAAGCTTGTGTTCTAGTCCACTGCCAATCCTTAACAGTCATACTCCTGTGGGATAACAGGTCACAAAAATCTACAACAAAGTGCATGAATGAGCTTGAATTGAAAAAAAAAAAAAAAACAAAAAACAACCACCCTAAATAGTCAAAGCATTAGTCTAATTATTAGGTAGCACAAAAATAGTCACCCACAGATTTGCATAGTTAGGAGCTTTTCCTAGTTATTCCAAGGAGAGAAAGCTCTATCTATCCTTCAGCACATACAACCATTCCACTACGCATAGATGGTTCATTGCTTGGGCAACATCAGCTCATCAATGAATAGTCAATGGGTGCTGACAGAGGTGATGTAGCTGGGCAAGAGGAGAGCATTCTGGGGAGTTTGCAGCCATGATACAGTCTCCTTTGTATGGAGGTAAACACTCACCATTGGTCAATTCAGTCTGTAGCTTAGGAGTGTTCCTGGATTCCTCACTGATACTAAACACTCACATCGCATCCTCTGAGTAATGTTTCCTCATATCTCTGGATGGATAGGAAACTCTGTCCCATCCCAGTTCATAGTACCACTGTGGCCAGGTCACTCTTTGGTCACCTCCATTCTGGACTACAATGCAATGTACCTGGGCATGAAGCTTTTAGCTCTTAGGAAACTCCAGTTAGTTCAGGATGCTGCAATTAATCTCCTAAGCAACACAGGATACTGTGAGCATATCAGACAGGTCCTCTGCTCTCTACACTTGCTTCACACAGAATATTGAATTAAGTTCAACATCTCAGGCCTTATCTTCAAGGTGCTCAATGGCCTGGGCCCAAGGTATGTAAAATATTACTGAAAACTCCAGGATGACAGCTTTGTTCCTCTGGCCCAGAAAAGCTCTCTATCATAAGCATAAAGCTGGTGTGTGTGCAAGACGGAGCTTTCTTGGACATGTTACAGAGAAAGCAGAATAAACAATCTAAAACAAATACTGTGTTATCCATCATCCACACGAGATCCTGGTAGGTCTGTACACAAGTCTGTCAGTTTTTTTTCCACAGCATGTCATGTCTAAGTCTGCTCAGGCTCATTCTTTATACCATTTCTTGATCTTTGTCTACTCAGCCCCTGGAATACTATTTGAACCAGTATAAGCAGTTTTCCCTGGAGGGTGGGATTTTTTTTCAGTCTTATTGGCCTAGGAGTTTGCATTAATTACCCACTAGTGATTCCAGCTCCACAGGAAACACACAGGAAGCCAGAAACACGAAGATACATTTACCACTTACTGATCCAATACTCTGTGTGCCCATAGCAGACACATCTAAATATAATAGTCTTTGAAGTTTCCATACTGTCCAAGGTCTCAATCTCGAAGTATGAAGTATAAATAAATCCCCAAACCACCACCACAACCCTTCTCCCCTCACACATCACCGCACACTATTCTCCCACAGAAGTCAGGAGGAGAGAACATGTACATGACAGAAGTTAGAAACATTGCTTAATGCACTACAGCAAGACCCTCAGAAACTACAGCAAGAGGCGTGGTACTATATAGAACAGACATGACTGGCTGACTCTGCGCAGCAGATGCCAAAAGACTGGAAGAGTAGCAGCTCTAGCCAGTGCCAGGCAATCGAAACAGACGCTCTCGGTGCCAAGATTCAGGACACCTAATCATCCCGTTCAGAAGTGCCAAATCTCTGAGTATTTCTGCTTTTAGGTTGGCTGGGGCACATCAAAAGTTTTTTCCACCCTGGGTGAAAACACGCCTAGGATTGGCCCTATCCAGTCTTTCCGAATTGTTCTCTGACATGAGTGCTAAAATTCACTGGGAGGGATTCTTCCTTCCACCACAGACCCTGTGCCTCACTGCACTTGCTTACAGGTCCACAAGAGCCCTGAAATCAGCCAAGAGAGATTTCTCCAGAGCATACACTGCTTAGGACAGCTATAAAGGTGCTTGGAAGCAGGGCAAGGTGTGGGAAAGAAATCCCTATAGTGCGACGAGCTGCTATATAGTGTCTGAGCTGCTTTGGACTATGCATTAGGCCTTGGATGAGCCAAGAAAGCCTGGAGTGGCTTTAAAAACAACCCTACCTCCCCCTAGAATGTCTTTTTCTGTGCTGTGCCATGCCTCCCAGAAGTGCAAGACTGCATTCCAGCCAGTTTTTTCCATGCATATTATTAACACAGAATAGGTCATGAGCATAAACCCTTCATACACTGCAATCAAAACCAATGAATGTGATGTTTGCAACTAATCTTTTGAATCGGAGCCAGTATGTGCCCTACTGTCCAGACGAATCCAACAGGCACAAAATCAGAACAAATTTGCCTTGTGCATGCTTACATGTTGCTCCCTGCTCATGGAATATCCCAGAATTAATTTGTAAAGCAGCAACCCTGCCCTCCTTCAAATTCTCAAGAACATCTTTTGCTGTGATGTTTATGCTAATTACCACCGGATAATGACTAGGCAACCGCACAGCCATTAAAAATACAAATATGCAAGATACCGTGCATTAAACAAAATATCTTTACTATATGTTTCTGTTACCCTTGTTCTCCTTCTTTCACACCCTAAGTTTGTTTTTACAGCAACTTGTGGTACCTTATTGCAACATTGACAGTGAAGTTTGTCTAATATTTTCCATTATAAATAACTGTAAACATGGTGTTATCATTTTGCCAGACTAACAATTTGGGCTGAAGTTTTCCATATAGGATGATGCGGAACATGGGTTGGAGACAGACAAACTGGATGGCTTGCTTAGATGGTACGTCAGAGGTCAGGGAAGAGGAGGGAACTCATGAGGCCGGGGCCGAATCACAAGCTCCAGAGGGCTGGGGGTGGGTAGGGGGCAATCATCTGCAGGTCCTACTTAAGATATGCAAGAGAAGAGGCAAACAAGGTTGCCATTCGGTGCAGAGGAGGAAGCTGTTCTGGAGAGGAAGTCAGGAACATGTAGTGAAGGAAGCTGTTGTCATTAGGATCTTTGCCTCAATTACTGCAGAAGTTGGAAGGTGTTTTAATAAATGAGGCCGGGGACAGCAGAAAGAGAAAGGATGGTTTTATAATTAAGAAATTTGAATGCCACGCTGGCATTCAACTGGATTCTATTTTAAATAGAAAATTCGATTCTATTCCTGCCTTTGACACAAAGTTAATGTGTAGTGCTGTGCAAGTCACTCCAACTTCATACAGATGGCCACTAATTGCATGTTTCTCATTTCTGGATGTCTGATTGGAGTCTCTGATGTGAAGAAGTGCTGAGCACTGGAAACTTCAAGTGAACTCAATGGGAGGTCTTACTCTAAACACATCAAATGCTATAAAATACTAATGTGTATATATAAACTTTTACACACACACACACACACACACACACACACACACACACACACACAGTAACCAGGCACTAGGTGTCTTAAATTGGACATACAACAATAGTGGGTGGTATTGATCTTAACCTCTTAGTGCTCTATTTCCTCCTCTGTAAAGTGGGGATAATATTATACCCTAAGGGATATTATGAAAATAAATGCATCAATGCTTGTGCATTAATGCTTGTGCATAGGGTTGGGCATATGCATTTGAGAATATATTTAAATAAAAGATAGAGATAGATAGAACAGCTACCCATTCATTTCAAAAGGTCTGGGTTCCTAGAAGGCATTTCCTGCACATTCCCATCTAACAACAAAATCTTCAATTAGCACTAGAGGGCATTGGAGAAAAAAAGAGGGTTAGTGTGCAGTGGGATGCAAATGATGTTAGCAATGAAAAAGAGCAATTTCATGCCAGCCTGCACAGACAAGTTTCCTCCATCCCCCTTTTCTTTTTAAAAGGGAAGAAATTTACATTTTAAGTGAAGCCCGGATGTTAGCAACAGGCTTTCACTATTCATTTCCACTAACAGACTTATCTATACTCTTATCTTCTGGCTAACAACAAGAACAGGAATATTTTACATTTATGTGGCACCTTTAAGCCTAAAGGGCTTCAGAAGCTACACATTTTTGCTCTGTAGACAAACATTGAGGTTCTTTCTCAGTTTTCATTTAGGCAAAAATCACAATGAAATCAATTAAATTATTTTACTGTACTCACATGTCCTGGCCTCTCTACAAATGCCACATCTTTGCCATAAGAAGCTTTCATTCTGGCCTTTACACATGACATAACAAGTAAAGGGAGCAAAACATGCAGGGAAATAGGACATGATTTACAATAGTATCACCTGTTCTTAAGATTTAAGCAGGTATACATATTGATGGGTATGTTCCATGTATTAAGTGAACTTCTTGCTAGTGGCATAGCAGTTGTGAGGTTTTAGTCAGAAGCGATCATCAGATCTGATCTCCAATGTATCACATGCACACTAAACCCAACAACCAAAATTAAACCAAGTATCATGGGTGGCTGGTAACCCAGCTATTGGGGGAGGCTAGCCCTCAGCCCCTCCACTTGTGCCCAAAGCCCCACCTCCAACTGCCTCCACCCCCCAAAGGAGTCCAGAGCATCCCCACCATAGCCCCCAGCGCTCCTGGTCACCAGTGATCCCGGCCAGCCCCCATGCACCAGGCAGCACGGCTCCAGCACCAGCCACCATGACTCCTGCAGGAGGCAGGCCAGCCAGCCAAGGAAGAGGGCTTTGGGAACTGCAGGACAGGGCTTGGTCTGGGGGTGAAGCATGGGTGAGGCCATGCTAGGCTATTGGGAAGGCACATCCTACCCTTGCCTATAATACCCACTGCCTATGCCAAGTATTATAACCCAGAAGAGGCTAGAGTTGTGTACCATAGGCAGAGAATGAAGCATACCAATACCCAGGGCCCCTGCAATAGCAGGGAAATGGTTAAGTGAAATATAACCAGATAACCCTGGCAAGTCATTTGCATGTTGCAGAGGAAGGCAAATCCCCCCTCCCCAGGTTACTCCCAATCTGACCTGGGAGAAAATTCCTTCCCAAGCCTATATATGGGGATTAGTTAGACCCTGAGCATATGTGCGAGAACCAACCAAACACCACTTCAGAGAACTGGCCCATCCAGTGACCCATCTCCAGCCATGGCCATCTTTGATGCTTCAGAGGAAGGAGATGGGCACAACACATGTGTGCATGCACACACAACACAGAGGGGAGGGGTAAATCTCATCCTGATCTCTGCAAGTGCCTGGCTGAAACCCTGAAGCCTGAGCTTTCAGGAACATAAGACAAACCAGAAGTGAGCCCAAGATTGCTGAGCCCTGCCTCCTACCATCACCAAGCAACCCCATCATACAATCACACTCAAATTTGTTCACCTCTCCCTTACGATGAATAAAGCTGTTTTCCCCACAACTCCTACTAGGAGGCTGCTCCAGAACCTCACTTCTCTGATGGTTAGAAACCATCTCCTAATTTTCAACCTGAACTTGTTCATGGCCAGTTTATACCCATTTGTTGTTGTGCCATCATTGTCCTTCAACTTAAATAGCTCTTCACACTCCCTGATATTTATTCTCCTAATGTATTTAGAGAACAATCATATCCCTGGCCAGATTTCTTTTTGCTAAATTAAACAAGTCAAGCTCTTCTAATCTCCTTATATAAAAGATTGCCCTGATCATCCCAGTAGCTCTTTTCTGTACCTGTTCCAGTTTGAACTCATCTCTCTCAAACATGGGTAACCAGAACCGTACACAGTATTCTTAATGAGGTCTAACCAGTTGTTGCAGGGTACTCGGTGTCCCATAGGAACGAAGCACACACACAGCTGTTAAATAAAAGTAGTGAGTTTATTGAAGGCAAAAGTGGCACACCCACAACGGGGGCTCCCTTCGTTGCTGCCACTGAGACGGGGAAAGCCCGACGCATCGGAGCAATGCTCGAGATGAAGCCCACTGCGCGTGGGCACACAGGCAGAGAAATAACAGGAACATTTGCATCTCATGCATACCTCATGAATAACTAATACCTTGTTTCTGTCTTGTTAGTATTACATACTGCAGGCAGGTGTCTCTTTACAAGGCAAGCAAACAGTGAGAACCAATTACTCCGGCATGTGAAATATGTGATAACAGGGTAGGGACTAATAACAATGGCCGAAAGTACCCTTTCCTTCCCAGGAGTGTGGGGGGGAATAAGCATCCCCCCGGAGTGGGGGGGAATGAGCACCCCTTCCTTCCCTGGAGTCGAGGATGAGAGCACCCTTAGCACTCTACCATAACAATGTCTTGCTCACCCTTACACCAGTATCTTGTATTGATGCCATTGTTCATCTCTGTCTCTACTGAAAATGCCTTGCCTGATACATCCTAGAATCATATTTGCCTTTTTTCCACAGCCACATCACACTGGTGGCTAATAGTCATCCTGTTATCAAGAGCAGGAGAGAACATGTTGGTTTGCTCAGAAAGAACTTTCAAGACTCAAATTAAGTTCACTGCCAATTAATATAGTTTACTTAATATTTTTCCTTATAGCCTAATGCACAATCTTCAACTCTTCTCTTATATCCTTTAACCAAGGTCTCAGATCTTGGTAGAAGCATCCTCTGTGAGACAAACTGTTATAAGTGGTATTGTACTTTAAAATACCATAAAATATTTAAATGAAAGCTGCAGTTTTCATTAAAGCAGATGGTATTTTTTAGATGTTTTGAGTTAGTTTCTTATCCAACTAGTGACATGGATGCAGTTTTGCTTTTCTTATAGTTCAAAGCAAACTATAAGGGCTGCTAATAGGGCTGGAAAGTCACAGAAAGGGTACACAACAAATGGATTTGCTTTGCATCAGAGAGCAAGCTTTGAATAAGTTAATTGCCTTCAAGGCCAGTTGGAAACATATTTAGTGGATCAGATGGTTCATAGGTGGTTAGCAAGGTATTTACCGGTATATTACAGAAAACTACAGTAATAATGCTTTCAACTTATATAGCACTGCCATTTTCAAAATACCTTTTTTAAATTAGCTATTCATCATAACACTTCTCTGTGGTGGATATGGGAGTAACTATTATTATTATTCCTATTTTATCAGTGGAGAGAATGAGACAGAGAGACATGCACATGACTTGTCCCATGGTAGAGCTAGGATTAAAACTCAGGATTTCCTGACTCCGAGCCATGTCTGCTTACATAGAGCAGACAAAAATCCTGAGATCTCCCACTAGCTAACCCACTACCAGATTTCTTTGCATCAGTTAAGGGCTTGTCTACACTGGCAATTTACAGCATTGCAACTTTCTCGCTTACGGGTGTGAAAAAAAAACAACCCACAGGCCTCTATGCCCGGTAAGTTTCAGTGCTGTAAAGCGCCAGTGTAGACAGCTGGTAGCTATGCCCTTGTGGAGGTAACCATACAAGCCACATTAAAATGCTGCTGCGGCAACACTTTTGTGTTGCCAGTGTAGACTAGCCCTAACTCAACTTCTGGGTCTGTCCCTCCCTGATCTGAAGCCACAGTCAATAAACCTTTGTGTTATCAAGATGTGATCATTTATATCACCTTGAGAACTTTACTTAAACTCACTGCTTCCCCCTAACCTTTGTCCTAAATTATACAGTCATCCAGATATAGACCTTTATGTTTATATAGTACTTAACTTATTATGGACACTTCCAGGAACAAATATATTAAGACCTGACCTGTCATTCCCTGCTCAGGCATAACTACCACAGAGTTTGGTTTGAACAAAGAGCGCAGGTTCGGGCCCTAAATTTATGTTCATAAGCAGTTATTGTTAAGCTGCTAACTAACTGCTTATGTCTTACATATAACCCCAGAGATCTTAGAGATAGCACCAATGAGCAATTACAGCTTGTGACCAACTGATGCTGAGTTTCAAAGTGAACACTGTAGTTACATAGTTCTTTAGACATGTCATGCTATTTGCCATCTGTAAGAGAAGATAGTGAAGAACTAAAAACTTCACAATAAAGGTAAATTAATTAAAATTAATAGTCTCCATCAGGAGATTTTGAAAGACTGTTTCCCCCTTCCCACTTTTTTCCTATTAAAAAGGAATACAGAGGAGAGGGATCAAGCAAGTTGTTACAGTGATGTTTCCAATTTATGTTGGCAGATTCAGGTCACATAGTTTACACTGTTATGCCTTTCGTCATCAGTTGACTGGCTCTATAAGCTAGCTACAGTACATGATGATGAGTAGAAGAATGAAATTTACTGTGCAGAATATTGAGACAATGAAATATCTTTCTGCCATCTGTGAAATAATTTGTTCAAATGGTAAAACAAATCTTTGGTAATTTAATTAACGTGACAATCTGCTGTATCATACATTACATTCAGTCATGGCTGGAACTGGATTTAATGAGGGCCATTCCCCAAAACCTGGAGTTATAATCAGTAACTTGGAACATAGACTGATGTTAAGGAAATCCAGAGAATTATAGTCCGTCTTGTGGCCATTCACAATGGACAGTATTTCCTGATACCATTAGAAATGATTTACCTCAAACAGTTGATGTGGATAAAACTGGTATAGGAAGACACTAAATTCTCTGAGATTCATCAGAAACTCACACTTGCCATTTAATTGTTTCCTCAGTGGAAAATTTTTTGCTTGGCACACCCAAGATGACCTCTGATTTAGGCTCTCAAAACCCAAATCTCTCTCTTGAGTTCTATCTTAGATTGTCAGTGCTTTGGAGAAGGAATGGTGTTTTCATATGTACGTTTGGAAAGCATCCAGCAGAATTAGTTTGATAATTTAGAAGGAATTGCTTAAGCCAAGACGAAATGAACAGTGACCACGCTGCACATCCTACCCTTCAGCACCTTGGTGGCATGCTTTATATAGGAGCCACACTACCATGGAGTTCCCCACTAACTCTGACTCCTCTCCTGCTTCAGGTTCCACAATGCCTAAGCTAGCCATACAGGACTCACTGTTGATTTATATAAAGGAATTACTTTTGGATTGGTGGAGAGGGAATTATGTTGTGGAAGTTGGCTGCCCAGACAGACAACCTCCCTATCCATGGATCTCAAATCCAGTAAAGGTACTTTTGTGGTTTGGGAAGGAGAACTATTTTGAGTGTTCAGCTTTGGTTCTGTCTCACTTTTTAAACTTGATAAAACCGTTTTTACATTTAAACAATCAAATAAGGCATTGTGTCAATCTTTGGAAAGCCTGTCATAGTCTTTTAGTGGCTTAATCATTGCCAGATAACTAATTTCCCAACTAATATCCATACTTCTATGTACAAATGGCTTCTACATTAGTCATTTAGAACATCAAATGACCTTGCTATATGGATGCATACATGTCACTATTTATAATATCTTCCTGATGTTATGAGATTTGCATTTAGAAACAAAATATTTTCTAAAATTCATCTCAAAAGAATCTTATGGTATCTTCAGCTTTTAAGAAAACAAGAGATTAGACATAACCAGCACATTCTGTAACATTCATGTGTTTATAAAATTAACCAAATTTCAGCAGGGAAATTTATAGAATTCCTTAGGTGGTTTTAAACAGCATTTTTTCTGTATATAATTAGGCATGGAAGATCAGCAAATGTAAGCTTGATACCTGAAAAGATATTGGAACAAATTATTAAAAAGTCAATTTGTAAGCATCTAGAGGATAATAGGGTTATAAGAAATAGCCAGAATGGATTTGTCAAGAACAAGTCATTCCAAAGCAACCTATTTTCCTTCTTCAACAGGGCTGCTGGCCTAGTGGGTGGAGGGGAAGATGTAGATGTGATATATCTTGATTTTACTAAGGCTTTTGAAATAGCCTGACAAGACATTCACATAAGCAAACTAGAGAAATGTAGCTTAAATTAATTTATTATAAGATGGGTGCATAACGGGTTAAAAAAAAAAAGACAGTAGTTATCAATGGTTCTCTGTCAAATTGGGGGTGGGGAAGGGATCTAAGGGCATCCCACAGGGGTCTATCACTATTTCATATTTTCATTAATAACTTGGATAAGAGTAGAGTACAGTGTACGCTGATAATAAGGGCCGCCTTATTGCCCAGCTCTCAGGGCTATATTGAATAGGTCCTGCAAGAGGGTGCTCCCTACCCACCTCTTACCCCTGGGCTTTTTCAAAGGGCCCCTCCCTCATGAGCATTATTCCCCACCCCCACCCCCTGCTTATCTGTATACCTTGAGCCAACTGCATGATTTGCAGCCAGGTCATTTTTGAACTGCAGCCAAGGGTACATCTGTATATGCTCATGCCCCATAGAGTCCATTTCCTCACCCTCATGACCTGATACAAGTGGTGGGACCTCCTGCCATTTGTTGAGGGTGATGAAAGCCAGTTGACCAGTCTGTGTTCCACCTTGGTTCCATGGCCTGCTAGGGATATCAGTTTGTGGCTCCTTCATGGAGCCATGAACACAGGTATGTACTTCTCCAGGTTCATCTCCTTCCCTGGCACCTGCCCCTTTTGTGACATCAGAGAGACCCCAGCACACACTTGAGATAGACATGTAAGGTTGCAGGCCCTTCTCCAGCTCCTCCACAGCCTTTCCCTTATGTTCTGGCTGCACTTTCCCCCACACCTCCTCGTTTATGCACACCCTGGCTGTAGCCCCACAAAGTTGTGAGACCTCCTCATCAACCTCCTCCTGGCACTAGCCTTCTATAAAACCTGGAGGAGGATGCTTGACAGAGAGGTGCTCTGTAACTGTGGGACCTATTTCTGCTCCTCCCTTCAATCATGCAGCTGGGCAGAGTACCTATAGACTATGCTCCCTAGACACTTTTGAGGAGCAGTGTGTGCTGTCTGGGGTTCTCTGCTCAATGTCCCCCTTTGTTCACTGATTATGGCCCTATGATCTCACAGTGGTGTCTCAGGCCTGGGTGCCCACTTATGTCATACTTAAGCCCCAGTACAATTCTCAAAGCAGGAGAACACTGGTGTTCATTTACTCACCTATGGGGCCTGATGTAGTAGGATCACTTTGACACCAAAGTGCACAAAACAGTTGGGAGTGGGGAGAAGAGGAAGGGGCCTCTCTTACATCCTTTATCCCAGTGGTTAGAACATTCATCTGGGATGTGGGGAACCCCAGTTCACATCCTGCCACCACTTGAGGTGGAGAGATTATTTGAATAGGCATATGCCACCTCCCAAGAGAGGTGCTCTAACCACTGCACTATGGTGGACAGAGCTCTTGATCTCTCTTTGAAGCTATTCCACTTTGTTAACTGGTAATTGGACTAGATGAGCACCATAACCACTGGACCAAAGGCTGTAAGGGAGGCCACCTCTCCCCACTTACCTTTAGTGTGGAGTTAAATGAGGGCAGTCCCCACCTCTTACAAGAAAAGGCCTAAGCCAAGACCCCAGTGGATCACAAGTACTGATCAGCAACTCCCTGCAATCTGGAGTTAGGCCCCTAGCTTCCTGTAAAGGGCGGGGGCTTAGGAAACACCTCTCTCATCAGCATAGGCGTGTAACAGTCTGATTTAGCCAAACGTGCTTGCTTTTGTAGAACCTTTTCTTAGGAAGGCACCTGTGGTCATCTCTGAACCAGTTTCCAGCAGGGCAAGGCAACTGTGTTGTCAATGACCCACTATGCAGCTGCAGTCAACTTCAGACTACATCGCAGGTCCTTGACAAGTACCCACTGACTTATTTTGACAGCAAGCTCCCCTTGCTCATGACAATGCCATCAAATGGCTGGGCACATTGTGCACATTCTGGTAGCGTCAGGCACCTATTGCTCCCCAAGTACTGTATGGAAGTTTAGGTGCCTAGTCCAGGCTTTGCGGAGTCCCATGATTTTCTTCCAAGCTGCCTAGAAGTTTGAATTGCTGAGTGATGCAATGCCTATGCCTGAATTCCTTTATGTATCCAGGCACTAGGCTCACTTTGAGCACCATTTGAGTTCACCCATCCCTGTTCTTGAAGCTGATAGCAATCAAATCAAGCAGCTATCATACTGCTTATCTGTCCCCCGACAGGGGGTAGGTTTGTTTCCGTGTCAGTCTACTTCTACTAAAAACTGGCCTTTGCACAGTAAATTAGGTAATGGGAATTTTCTGTCACAAAATGGCTCTCAAAAGGAACAAGATGCTTAGGAAAAAGTCAGCCAAGATAGCTAAAACCTCTGAAGAGATGTTGGGAGGGTCTATCTCTGCTTAGAACAAAGCCAACAGTTGATTTAAAAAAAAAATCAGTTTGATATCTTCAGGATACTTTAAATGAAAAGATAAGAAATGAATAAGTGGTACTTGGATATTCGTTCCTTACTTAACCCCTCTAATTTGGTTTAGATGACTATTCAGGGCAGCGCTTTTTCATTACTGAGTGCATTTTAAAAAAAAACACCACCAAGACAGAACATATATTGTTTATTAACAATAACCAGACTTGCTTTATCTCCTGTCTGGTATTGTGCAAGGCCTTTCACTATGTTTCATAGCACCTAAGCTATTAATTTCTTAGGAGAAGGTGAAGGACACATTACCTTCACCCAAATACACAATGCCAACCATTTTCAGGCACTATAGGACTAACATATCTTTGACGAAAAGGTTGCAGTGGTTTTAATATTAAACTAATTTAACAGCTCATTGGTGAGAAGTAAAAAGCCTAACATTTATGCTCTTGACCTCAGTGGACACTGTCATATCACACAAATCTAAATTACATCACACCTTCTTTGCATATCAGTATATTCACAACAGAAGAGCTGACTGATCATCATCTCTAAAAGACAAGATAACTGGTGTTTTTCAGCTTAGGAAAACTGCCAACTTACTACTCATTCATATTCAAGCTGAGCCTGCATTCATTAATCTTTTGGAATTGAACAATTATTTCACTCTTCTCTTCACATCAGTTTTTGCCAGTGTACTCTTTCAGTCACATCATCTTCCCATATGATGTGATATGTTGGTCTATTTCCATAGGATTATTTGTAAAATTGTTGTTTTTGATGATTTGACTGAATTTTAAGGTTTTGCAGCTCTTCATCTGTCTTCTAGATCACTCTTGAAACAATCACTTAAATAGTTCTAACTCTTAAAAGACAGGCAATTTTCAGATCCCACAAATTAATGTTTAGGATTAGGATGTGTGTCCCCTATGCAGGTCTGGTGATTCCAAAAGGCTAATTTGGCATGGCTACTGTAAAATGACATGTGTATTTCACCAATTTCAGGGAAAGTGTGAGTGTCTACAGTTCTCCCTCCCATTGACTTCATCTCACTTGATCAATGACAGAACGTACACCTGGATTCACACCCTACATACTAATATAATACGCCTTGTAATATTTGAAAAGGCAATTCTCTGGTAAATATTCTACTGATATTATGTATGCCCCTATATAGTATGTAAAGTTACAAAATCTCCCTGTATGGTGTTATAAAAACACTACTACCTATGGCCCTGCCCAAACAGAATTTGGCAAAACAGGTTTGTCCTAAACAATGGAATGGTGCTCTACTGTTTAAATGCAAATTAAACAGAGAGTCAACATGCAGGAATGTAAGGAAGTTAATACAGGTGAAAAAAAAAGCCCAGCAGGGAGCATCCTTCCACATAGCTGGATACTAGTAGACAATCTAAAAGTATTTTTCAAGAGAGAGACTGAAGCAATAAAAAAAATGGGATAAACACCTCAAGGCATCCCTCTCTCCCCCTCACCCATTTGTATTTACTGTCTCTGAAGCAACAAAATACATTTGTTGGACTCTGAGGGGTGACATATAGGATTTGGTCAGTTACACTGCTGAAGACAAGTGGTGAGAAACTCTACTTGAATCCGATATATAGGTTGTTGATTAACAAACATCTTATCTTTATTTTTCTTATAAACATTTGAAGTGAGTACAAGTAATGAAGCACAAAAGTCAAAGAGAACTTTAGTTTATAAAGTTTATTTTATTGTCTTGTTTAATCCAATGAGTTTAAATTGAAGTGTCTGGAAAACTCCACTTGGGGGTCGCAAGTTGTGTCTATATTATTCTCAAAAGAATAAAAGTCTTAATATAACTTGTATTGTCCAGGGAAAGAGTTGGATAAAACAGGACATAGATTTATTTTTTTCTCCCAGAAATGTAAGACTGGGTGTGCTTTGCAGTCTAATCAAATGTGGCTGGCAGGCTGCAGTTACAGACACTCAGGTGTGACTTGCATGCTGGAAGTCTGTTTATGAGCAGCCCAGGTGGGAGCTACTTCAGCAAGGAATTGTAAAGTACTCAAGGTTGCAGGGTAAGGGTGACAGCTGCTCTTTAGTCTTGATTGCCCCACTGTGTAAAAACAAAACAAAAACAAAACAACCAAACAAGAATATGCATCAACTTTTGGAAGCCATCTGAGCTCTATGAGAAAAAGTGTTATTGAGATGTAAAATGACCCCATTGGGAGCTGAGTATCTGAGTGTTAGGGCTGGTCCTCACCAGGGCGGGGGATCGACTGTAGATACGCAACTTCAGCTACGTTAATAACTGTTGCAGGGTACTCGGAGTCCCGTAGGAACGAGGCACACATACAGCTGCTGAATAAAAGTGGTGAGTTTATTTGAAGGCAGAAGTGACACACCTGCAACGGGGGCTCCCTTCATTGCTGCCACTGAGACAGGGAAACCAATGCACTGCTGCAATGCTCGGGATGAAGCCCACCGCACATGGGAACACAGCCAGAGAAATAACAGGAACATTTGCATCTCATGCATACCTCATGAATAACTAATATCTTGGTTTTAATCTTATTAGTATTACATAATACAAGCAGGTGTCTTATTAGTCTACACATTGCAGGCAGGCTCTGGGAACCGGTTAACTCCGGCATGTGAAATATGCGATAACAGGGCAGGGACTGATAACAGTGACCATTAGTACCCTTTCCTTCCCTGGAGTCGGATGTGGGGGGACGAGAGCACCCCTAGCAATCCACCGTGACACGGTCTTCCGCGCCCTTACAATAACGTAGCTGAAGTTGGCATCTCTACAGCCAACTTACCTCCCGTCCTCACGGCAGCGGCGGGTGGCGGCGTGCTCCCCCATCAACTCCGGCTTACTCCTTGTGGCAAGCTCGAGTTCCGGAGTTGACCGCGGTGCCGCTGGCGATCGATTTATTGCATCCTGACAAGACGCAATAAATCGATCGCCAAAAGACCGATTTCTGCCGCGCCTAGTGAGGACAAGCCCGTAGAGAAGGAACACTTCTTAAGCTGTTTCCAGTTTAGCCTGCAGTTTTTGTGGGATGTTGTTCAGACCTGGGTCTGGGTTTGTAGCAGGCAAGCATGTCTGGCTCAAACCAGGCAGCTTGTCTCTCACTAACAGAAGTTGATTTAATAAGAGGTATCACCTCACCCACCCGTGTCTCCAATATCCTGGGACTGACATGGCTATAAAACTTTACTGCATTCAGAAATCTTATCATTAGTTTCCAACCTGTTTCTACCTCAAAAAACCCTTAGCAGGAAACACTAAGCTCAAAAAACCAGTTAGGCCACATCCTGACTGGAGGTAATTCAGTAGAGTGAAAACTATTATTTGATAGGGACGGCCCAACGGCATAGCATATACAAGCCTTTGCTTCCTGATTGGCTTTCGAAACCTGAACTTTTCCAGACCTCTAATTTCACCACTTTCAAATGGAAGTTTACAGAAACACATTCGGGGTGAAAGTAGTTGTAGGCACTCAGAGCCAGGCTCAGCCAGTACCAGTGTCCCCCAGAAGGGGTGGGAACTCAGGCAGAAGGGTGAGGCTGGGGGGCATCAGAGACAGCCCCAGCCCAGCCCACCCTGTACTGGTAAGCGCCTTCCCCACTGCTGGTGTCAGCTGGGGAAGGGAACGCAACAGGGCTTTAATGTAGGGTGAATATGGGCCGGTATGGGTTCTTACCAGTACGCCGTACCAGCCCACTTTCACCCCTGAACACATTACTTTTCTTATTATATAGATCTACTGCAAGTTAGGCACCATAATATTTCCATTAATGCTGACCTTCTTATTCTCTACAGAGTTCAATATTGAACAAGTTTTAATATTCACTTTTGTAGAAGTGAGCATCTGCTTATTATTTCAGTTTTTACATGGAGCTGTACCAAGGTACAGAAACAAGTGCTGTTATGATTGGGATTTGAAAAATAAAGAGAGAAAAGAGTGTGCAAAAGTGAGGTAAAACTCTGCTTAAGAAATTTGGCTATTCTAATGGATTTGTTGCTGATCAAATCAATAATAATGGGGTTTATGCATATTTGAAGAGAAGAAACAGTGTGCAGCATTTTGGAACTGGAAGTAAGCATATTTAAACTTTAGAGAAGGTGCCTCCATAAGGAACACAAAAAGCTTTGATGAACATCTGGGAAAAAAGTAAAGGGAAACTAAAGTACTTAGGCTTATCAGTTTCAAATAAATATTCCAGGTGACCTCCAGACTGTTCCAACATCCAGAGAAACTGCTAACTAGCACAGTATCTTATGGAAGGAGCATGGCATTTGGAGAATAGTCAAGTGCAATGCAAAGCTGAGGTGCTTAATGTGTGGCAAAGTGGCTTTAAACCTTCTCCACTTCATATTTGCAATCTAGGCACAATGAAAATGTAACAGACAGGTTGAAATGGGGAGTGTTAGACACTATCAGTGATAACTTGGAGACAAAGGTTAAGATTGAGAGGCCAGGAAAAACTAGCAGAGATGCTAGATTTGGATCTTTTAATTTTGTGCACTTAATACACTATTCTCACATTCTAACATCTAACCCTTAGCTATCATTTGAACAACACCATTAGAGGACTATGCAAAACAAATTAAGTATTTAATACATGATTCAACACTGCTAGACTGTTTTGAGGTTACCTTAGTTCATCATCTTAAAAAACAGCCTACAGCATAGAAAACCAAAGGAATTAAAATGTATAGAATATCAGGGTTGGAAGGGACCTCAGGAGGTCAACTAGTCCAACCCTCTGCTCAAAGAAGAACCAATCCACAACTAAATCATCCAACAGATTTTTGCCCCAGATCCCTAAATGGCCTCCTCAAAGATTGAACTCACAAACCTGGGTTTAGCAGACCAATGCTCAAACCACTAAGCTATTCTCCCCTCAAATGTCATCTCACATTTGTTTTCAGATGGACAGTACAAAACTGATTCAGCTCATGCTGAGTTTTGGGAACACGAACCACAAGTTATGAACTTATGCACAGGAGTTAATTTAAAAATTGAAATCACCTCTGTAAAATAATCTGAATTGAATGCTCAGATACTGCTGAGATTATGAGTGCCCTTGGAAATAACATGCTCAGAGCTTTCCAAACAGAGAGGAAAACAGCTCCACCTCCAAGGAGCTGACAATCTAAAGGCAGACAAAGATTGTCAGTTTTAGCTTTTTTCTTAAAAGCTTCCCATAATTGCTACCAAAAGTGAAGCTGCAATGGAGCACAAGGGACCAGTGGCTGCCAACACTAGCAATCTGTTCCCATAATTTCTTCCATCACTGGAGTGTACTGGTAGTAGCAATGGTGGAATATTTTTAAGAGGTCAGTGTGAACAGGCCAAATGATATGGAGTGTGTTGTGGAAACTTGTATAAATAAGAAGAGTGGTCAGGGTGACAATTGGCCAGTGGTTTACACCACCTTACACAAAGGGAAATACATAAAGTGCAAAGCAGTGAGGATGCAAGCTCATACTGTTAAAGACATCTATTTCAAGGAGAGAGAGTAAACTGAAGAAGGAAAGCACTCTTATTGTGTCTGCTGGAACTGCTTGTTAAAAACATTAGCAAAGACAAGAGGGAGGGAGCATTTAATTGCGGTTTTTGAAATGCAGTCTCGTGGCTGGAATACATTTTTCCCAGCATGCTTTAGAAGGAAGAGAATCCAGAAGTACTACATTAATGCAATCATTACTCTTCCACATGAGAGAGAGAAGGAAAGCAGCCTTGAGGAATTACAAACCTATCTGCTTTCTACAAAGTTTTAACAGACACCAAGATTTTCTATTACAAACCACCTACAGTACTTCTGCATCTTCTCCAGTGGTTCATTTATCAGAAATATCACCTTTCACCGACTATGGCAGTCAAAGACTAAGATCATTTTTAATCCATTTGATAAAGAGACTCCCCCATTCAATGTAGCCACTAAAGTATAAGGAGTGGAATATCACATACATCTCACTAGAACTGCAGCCGAAGTTAACAATTCTGCTGTATGACAAAACAAGGCTATTAAAATCATATTTAAGATAATAGGGCAAGAAACGGCATTTCTCTGAAGGATTTATAAATTTCAGGTCTCCCATAAATAACATATAAATGTTATATATTGACCCAGTCTCAAAAAAGAAGATAATTATGTAAATTTTGCAAATGTTTCTCTTCCTAGATCTTGTGCTTAGACTAAAGTATGTAACAAAGTCTATTAATGTAGATGGAATAAATAGGGCAAAAAACTTAACATAACTCAGCCACTGTCCAACACTGAAGTGTTCAGCCAGGTCCAGAGTTCAGTGTACAATGATTTCAGCCTGCTTAGTACTATGGCTGACAGCATTAAAAAGACTTTTTAACTTTTATTAAAAGATACAGAAAAAGGAAAAAAAGAGTTAAAGTGTTTGAAGTATTAAGTACAGCTTTCATTTTAACAGCATTCTACAACTCTCTCCGTTAGCTGGAGAGAGTTGTAGAAGAGAAAGCCGCCCATTTGACAGTCTCTTAAGTGATGTTAAAGATGGTAGTAACTGTTCTTCTGGGGAAAAAAGAGAAGTAGTTAGTTGAGATGAGCTAGAGCCATTGCTGCTAAAGTCTAATTCTGTTTAATCTCAGGTGGTGCTAGGATACAGATGGAACTGTTAAGGGTGGTGGAACCCTCTCTTTGGCCCAGTCTAGTCAGAGCATCCCTCAGGATTAGGGCAAAGAAAGTCTAGGATCTAGGAGACTGTGGGGGTGGCAGTCATGATTGTAAACCTTGCTCCAGAAGCCTGTTTATTTTTAGGAAGTTGTGGGGGGGAGGGGGATATTTTTTCTTTAAGGACTCAAGTAGGGAGCGATGCGGGGAGTAGCCCATCCCCTCATTTTTTTCACCAATTAGGCTTAATATTTGACATCAGTTTTGGTTCGTTAGTTTCTGGACCCATATTTTCCTGTTTATCAAGCATGATGTTAACATGGTCTTTGGAGTTACATTAGTAGGTCTTTTTGTTTGGACTAATTTAATCTGTCACCTTTTCATACCCTTCCCATCAACATGGTAAGTTATGGTGACATTGTATGTACTTTATCTTCTGTAAAGAGACTGTAAGAAGATGAGAACATTTTATATATCCAACCATCACTTCCCCTTCCATGGAAGGTTTACACAGATGATTTATCCACAGGAAATAAATCATGAGTATCTAGGATGGTGGGACACAGCTAGGGGACAGATGGTCGAGGCAGTATGTTTTTCTTCTTCTACAAAGAAATTTCATATGAAAAAGGAGGATAATTGAATGCAGCATATGCTCTGAGATCCTAGAAAGAGTATTGGATTCCCAGAGTTTCACAAGGGCTTAAAACCTGACCTCTCTTCATTGTGGTGTCACCACCAAGCCACTCAGCTTGCCCACTGGTCCCGCTACAGTGTGACTGGGTGTCACGTGGCTACACTCCAAATGTGATATAGCATGTGGATTATTTTGTTCCCCATATGGGTTTTGATAGAAGAGGGAACCATATGGACAGTAATGAAATTAGCCATAAAAAGTCACTCAGCTAGAGAAATCAGATTATCTTTTATTTTAAAAAAAACTCTTGAATGGACACAACAACATCTCTTAACAAAGAAAGCCATCAGACCAGAGAAGCATTCTGGAATATGGACACTTTAAAGAGTACACAAACTACGCAGTTCTGGAACAATTTACCCAGGGTCATGATGGATTCTCCATCACTGGATATTCTTAAAATTAAGGTGTTTTTTAAGGAGATGCTCTCAGAATTATTTTGGGGGCATCCTATGGCTAGTGTCATACAGGAGGTCAAACTAAAGGATTTCAGTGGTCCCTTCTTGCTTTGGAATCTATCAACATGAACAGGAAAAACTTCCAAATTCATCAGTGGCAGGTGAGACAGATACACATCACAAACCATTACCACTAAAAGAGGCATGAAGATTGCCTTTAAAATAATTGAGAGAAACCCCAACAGAAATACTGGGTCTGAAAACTTCCTCCTCCCCCACAATTGGTGGAAGTTTGGTATCTGATCCACTCTAGTTCATCAGTAAATTTATGTATTAGTCAAATAATGGCTCATTGCAGAAAGTTTCAAATTTTCAGTGTTTTGTAACAAAACCAAACCACACAACCTGGAAAAAAAAATGTTCTTGTAGCCTTATATCGAGTTGTAAGACAGATGTTCTGCCTTTAGTAAGTCAACTGTAGTGACCAACATAGTAGTTATATTATTAATAGCAATAATTCTGAACATTTAATATTCAGTTATTCTAGATAGCTGACACATAAAACTATCACTAAGATACCTTTGTAAACACACATTCTTCAAAAAACAATTTTCTATTTTCCCTTATAATTTACATTTTAGATTTGATCTCATTGTATCTTTAGAGGGCTTGCCTTTATCAAGCTAGTATAATTATGTTCCAAAAGGAGAAGGACAATACTATATAGCTTCATAGAAGATTAGGGTTGGAAGAGACCTCAGGAGGTCATCTAGTCCAACCCCCTGTTCAAATCATCCCAGCAGGGAACTGGGAAAGTGTTCTCAGGGATGCTCACTTTAAAGGTAGCCCAGACATGGAAATAGAAGAGTACCATATAGGATAGTAATAAAGAAAAAAATAAGTAGTGTTTCAGACCTTCTCTCCAGCAGCTGTATAGCAAGGAGATTGCTAGATGGAATTTGAGAAAGTAAGATGAAAAGATAGCATCCTGCCTTTATTAAAAGCATACACTAATTTACTAGTCTACTACTTTGCCAGTAAAGATTTCCCAAATTAAATCTTGAACGTGCAGAAAGCAGCCACGTGGGGGAGTGAGAGCTATTAGTAGATGACTCTGTCTCAAAAATGGTATTTTGAAAGCACAGAGCAGAATCTTTCATAGAGAGTCTGTGCTACGTATGTCAGGAAGTACATTACCCCTCTTGACTCAGCCTATTACACAAGACTTAGCTAGCGGGGTACTGGAAATGTCAGTCTATCTGCTGTGATAAACAGGTGCGGGGGGAGGGTTAAAGCATTCTGTGTCACTCTGTCTGGCCTTGGTTGTTTATGCAGCTGTGGGAGGCTTCTTGTTGCTCCTTCCACATTACTTGTCTTCCAGTACAGCAAAGCACAGAATTGTTCCCAAAACATTCATCTCTGGCTTACCTATAAAGCAACAGTTTCCCATTTCTTGAAAATATCAATAGATGAACACTCAAAGCCAACATAAAAACACACCACAAATCCAGAATGCTAATAAACCTAAGTGGTTTAAAAAAAAAAAAATAGTCTTGGAAGCCTATGGAAAATCTGCAATGCCAACAGTATTTCCATTTCTGGGGAACACGCTGCACAGCTCATTTGAATAGATTGCAGATGCATGGTGCATGTTACCAGAGGTACAGACAGTCATGCACAGAGCAGTTAATGTTGGCATGATTAAAAAAGGGGCATATTATGATCAGAGCTCGAAGGGTCATTGTGGGTTCACTTTAACTTTCTAAAGGCTACTTGTGACAGGAATTTTAGGACTCAATAAATGTACATTTATTTCCTCTTCTTCTGTAGAAAAAAGAATAAATTGGAAATCAAACTGTGGAAAATAACCCCTGAAGATTAAAGAGAAAAAAAAAAAGCATCTGAATAGTGTTTTGCAGACTATAGTGGGCTATATGTTGCGCTGACTTTTCCAAAGAAACTAAAAGCAACTCTAGTGGCAATGAGGGATTTACTCTGTATTTACATTGGTGTAAGAGAAAAGCAGAAATTAATCTTCCATCACCAGACATGATTATCACTTTGAGTGAGTTCATGCTCTGAGCTCACAGGTACCTAATTAGCTATGAAAACCATAATGTGTTACATCAAGATAAGTTTTATGAAAGTTACACTAACAATACAAATAAGGGGAGCATCACAGAAGCACTCACCACTATGAATGCCTCTTCCTGGACACGCTAGGACTTAGCTCCTTCAACGGGCTGCACCCTCCTCTAGGAGACTCTTGGTCTTATCATCTTCTCTTGGCCCCTTTAGCTCTGGCTTTCTCACTGCAAGTCTTGGCCCTCCAGCCTAGACATTATAGTTCTCCCCTTCCAGGCTATCAAAGTCTTTCAGAGCAAACTGTCCCAAGCAGTCTGCTCTCCAATGCCTGGCCTGTACCACTTCCCAGTGGCTGATTGGGGGAAAACCAGGCCCACCTTCTGCTCCAGAATCCAGCTCAGGAACCCTCTGATCAGGGTCTGCACTACCTGATAGGTGGCTGCTTTTCCTACTTTTCTGGCTCCCCCCTCTAGGTTTGCCAGTCTAAACTCCCTACGCACAGGGAGGGATTGTAGACTACACTCCCGAGTCCCAAATATGCCCACCTTTGCCCAGAGAGTGACTACAGACTACTTCCCTGAACCCCTTTCTCCTCTCACATCTTGGGTTTTACACAGGCCTTTTTTGTTTCTGTCCAGCTGAGCCTTATTTAATTAATCCCTGCTCCCTGGATCCTGCTGCAGGTGCAGCCCAGGCAGTTAATTGGCCCAAATACCCACCTTAACCCTTTCAGATTTTGTTTGGGGTGGACACTCCATCATCAAGAGATAAGTATAAACATCAGAGAATGTTTCCCTTTACTTGATATGTTTTAGCGGAAAAAGACATTTCCTTCCACCACAAGGGAAATTGCTGTGTGTCTAAAATGACTGTAGATTGTCTCCCATGGAATGGTGGTTTATTCAAGTCACAGGGAAGTGACAGCAGGAAGAAAAGAGAAAAACAGAAAATGAACACTGCTGGGTAAGTAGCTTTTGGAAAAACAGAACATTTTATGGATTCATAGATTTTTAGGGACAGAAGAGACCATTGGGATCATGTAGTCTAACCTGCTCCATAACACTGGCATCCTTGAATTAATTCCTGCTTCAAGTCCAATAGCTGTGGCTGGACTAGACAGAGCATATCTTTTAGAAAAGCTTCCAAGTGTTGGAAACTCTTTCATGTACTAACCTAAAGGCCTGCCTGAGTTGTGAGTGAGGGCTCCCTGCCTCATTGGCAGTTACACAGGCATAGCTGCAGTACCCCTTGGCTTGAAATAGTAACAACCAACCAAGGCCATCATTTCTGCCCTCAGCATCCCCACCATTAAGATTGTTCTAGCACCACTATACACAATAGTTACACAGCAGCCCAGACTTTCATCTGCTCAAAGGGGATGGAGTCAGCCTGCCTCTCAGGCACCAGGAGCTGTAACTGGGATGCTCAAAGAACGTGGTGAGGGAAAGGAGGAAAAAGGTGCTGCCTTCCAACCAGGAACCCTTAAGTGGGTTCTGCCGCCAACAATCACATTTCCTGGCTGACCAGAGTGGAGCATAAGTGTCAGCTAAGGAGGAGAACTGAAGCCTTTTGAAACACCATGTGGAGAAGTAGAAATATTTTTTTTATAAATGTGTCCCTTGGTGTGATATTACCCTGCCTGAGCATAGAATTCAATCAAAAAGCATTATTAAAAGAAACCAGGGAAGGAACGAAGAACAAGCAATGAAATAATGGAAGTTAGCAGCCTAAATACTTCTGTGGTTCTGGGCCAAAGCCCATCTGCTGTTCCCTTCTTCAGTAGCTCTAAGTGACTGGCATAAAGCCAAAATACACACTTCTTAAGGGAAGCCGAACCCAGGACTTGACTCTTCAGAAATGTTAGAAAGTTCACAGTTACATATTAGGCCAAGTTCTGCTCCCATTTACTGTACAAGTGAAAAAAAATACAATCTTTTAAGGCTAGATTCTGAAATGCTTACTCCTATCAATTAGTACAATACTCCAGAAGAAGCCGCATTGAAATAAATGGTGTTGCATAGAGATTACAATGCTTTTCAACAGGACCATTTCCCTCTTTTCACTGCAAGATCCAATCTTTATATTTTAAGCTTTTCTGCCTGCGTCCAAAGACACTTAAGGCACCTAGAAAAATCAGAGGAACAACAATGCAATCTACAAAGCTTGAGTTAGTCACCTTGGCTCCCTATATAATGAGTGGGGAAGAGACAGGTGCCTTAGAATGCAATCCACCAAAGCCTGCATGCTATGTGAGGAGCTGCCTAAACTAGCCAACAGGAGATGCTGGCAAGAGAAATATATGTCTTAAGACCTGCCCCTCTCACAGAGTTCAGTGCATATGTCCAGGCTGCAGGGAGGCACACATTTCTGATTTGTATCTACAGATGGGAATCACTCTCCTGGAATCAGTCAGGCAGCTAAGTCATTATTTGTGAGAACGAGCTAGGCTCATATCTTATTCCACAGTGTCACGGTTGCAGTGCCAGCATTATAAAACTTTTAGCACAGTGATCACCTGGGATGTGGAATATGTAGGTGATATTCCCCATCAGGCAGAGGGGGAAGAGAGGCCTTAAATAGGGGGCTCTCTCAGGAGAGTGCTCTACTGCTGAGCTATGGTATATGCTCATGTGGAACTCCCTCAGGCCCTCCTCTTGAAGCTGTTCCACAGTGTATAAATATTAAAGAGTGATTGGAGTAGGAAGACTGGACTCTGGGCGGCCACCTCCTGGCTGGATGCCTTAACTACTGGACTACAGAGTCACATTCTCCCACTTGGGGACCCATTAACCCTTTAAACTTCAGCAGGTGGAACTCTCTCAATTGGACATCAGAATATCCTATCGCTTAGTGGTTAGAGCACTCCTAAGAGGCAGAGGTCCAGTGTTCGAGTCCTCTCTCTCCCTCCAGGGGAATTAAACTTGGGGTCTCTCACATCCCAGGTGAATGCTTTAACCACCACTAGGACAAGAGTTATAAGTGGGGCCTGATCTACTAGACGTGCTCAGAGACTGCCTTTCAGCTCAGGCCCCATTCATGCTATAGGCAGGCAAAAAAAAATAAAAATTAAATTCATAATTCCTGGCTAGGTGGGAGATGAGTGGCCAGCTGCCTGGAGTGAGGCAACAGTGCACATGCTCAGAGGTAGAGTTAGAGGCCCCTTACAGAACTTTTATTGCAAAAAAGTATGTGCTAAGTGAGTTTAGGCACCTACAGGGTTAGGTGGTACCTGAGCAAGAGTTTTGTGATTGCTGTGGTGCCTAAAAATGGAACTTAGGTGTCTAACACCCAGAATTACATGCCTAAAAAAACCTTTATGGATCTGGGCTTTGAGACAGGAACATTGCATTTCCTTGTCCTCCTGCTCAGGGTTTAGCTGATCACCATATTTTCCTCCAGGGCAGATTAGCAGAGGCTCTGGGGAGTTTTTGCCTGCCTCTACAGCATAGAGCACAGTTCACTTGCATGAGGATTCTCTGCACCTTGAAGTCTTTAAACCATGAAAACATGATTTCAATAGCTCACACATAGGTTAGCAGTTCAGTGGGTGGGGTTCTAGAGCCTGCAACATGCAGGAGGTCAGACAAGATCAGAAGGGACCACCATGGTCATCTAAACATCTTACAGTTTAAGTTCCTCATTCAGTTTTTTGACACCATAAAAAAAGTCCCTTAGAACAAAGATGTTGTCTTTATTGCACAACAACAAGTGAACAAGGTGCTAAATAAATAAGACACATTTGTGTAAGTTCTTTGGCTTCAAGAGGATTGTACTGAAGCACAACATAGTGAACATACCCAGGTTCCCCTCCACCCCCCAACTATTAAAGGATTTAAAAGTTTCCTATGTTCTTAAAGTAGAACTACCAAATCCAGACAGCACATAAAAAACAAGGACATAATACACACCATGGTTACCATTAAAGTCTTGGTCATTCCTGCTCAGTTGCTGTAAAGTGTTCTTTAATACAGATGATAAATTTAACCCATTTACTGCACTATCATATAAAAATAATGACAATACTTGACATACCAGTTAACACCACAGGACACTAGAGCAAAAATTGCAATCACGCATTCACTTCAATTAAATTTTCTGGCAGTTTATACAACAGAGTGACTGAATGACCCAGACCTCATATAACCTGCCTTGGTTTGCATGCAAACATGCTATACATCCATACAATACAAAAGATAAAGATCCTTCCAGGCAGACCCTTAAATGAGAAGAGAAGTTTGTGCATGTTTCAGGTGACCAGTAGCTCTGTAACACTGTACACCCTACCCTTCTGGGGCTCCATACCTCTATGAAATGGTATTGCTATGGGAGAGAGCAATCAAGACCAATGCAACTTCAAGTGGAGCATTTAACTACAGCAGGTGATTAAAGTTAAGCTTGACTTCACTTGCCCTGGTGCAAATTCCTTGGATTTCAATGGAAGTTGTAACATGGAGCCCTTTTCCCCAGCTTAACAGGTATTCACTGCTATAGTCAGTCTCCTTTAAGTAGGTTTACTTGTCCCCAAACATGAGAACATAACAAACAAAATACAGTGCCTCAGCTCACCATTTGTCCTAAGGTTTCACAGCCTCCCCTCTCAGTGGTCCCAAATAATCATACTTCTTCCAGCTTCCCAGTCCTAGCCAACTCTACTCCCCTTCTGGAACATCAGCCTCCGGGTTACCTCACTGAACAGCTGCTCTCTTGTTCTAGGGACCCACTATTACCTACGTGATTCCACAGCCAGTCCCAATTATGCCTTTTCCTTTGACAAGCTTTCATAGACCTAGGTGGCCCCTTTTAAATGACTCAGCTGGGGCAATCTGTTCTGATACAGGGGAGCTGGGCCTGGTCTGCTCTCAGGAACTATCTTGTGACAGACCCATATAATTGAGAGCAGAATTGACCCCAATGTGAATAATACACATATTGTAAATAACTTCACCAGTCTCTAGCACTCCATATCAGGAGTTCTCAAACTGGGGGTTGGAACCTCTTGGGGGGTCACAAGGTTATTACATGGTGGGTTGCAAGCTGTTGGCCTCCACTTCAAACCTCACCTTTTATCCATCATTTATAATGATGTTAAATATATTAAAAAGTGTTTTTAATTTATAAGGGGGCCACACTCAGAGGTGTGCTGTATGAAAGGGGTCACCAGTACAAAAGTTTGAGAAACACTCCTCTATATGTACTGCCAGAGCATCTTCCTCTTCCCTACCTGACATTCTTAAGATGATTTATGATAGCTTTTCAAGGACAGCAGTAAGGAACTGGCTCTCTGAGCAAACACTGATCGCTGATCATTGGACCTAGTCTCCCTTTTGACACAATGATGCAGAAATAAATGGCTGTGCTGCTCAGGAAGTTATGCAAGCTTGCTTTCTCCCACAATTCCCTTAGGCTTCCCAAATCCTTTTCCAAATTTCTGAAAAGTCACTGCTTGTGGGAGCGGTGCTGGGAATTGTGATATGGTACCAGAGGGGCATTGCAACTGCACTATTTGAGCTGAATGTTTGTGTGGAGTTAGGGCAGAATTGCACACAAAACAGAACTATTTTGAATGCATTGCACTGTTATTTGTATTTGTTATTTGGTGCAATCATCCAATCTCAATGAGTAAGGGTCTCTTCTTCACTGAAGACAATCTTAGAAAAGATTGTAGACAAATACTAACCTGGTGTTAAAGTATGGTTAAATATGTAAAAAAGGGAAGAGTTTTAGGGCACAGAATATGCCATTTGGCCCATAGATGCATGGAAAGGTTAAACTAAAGAGATGATGTAAAAGGACATGCTGGAAACAAAATACTTTTGACTGTTTATTCCTTTCCTGTTCCCTTTTCTGCTGTTTATTCCTTGACAGAGGTGACAAAGTGATTAGCTAGCATTAATCATTGCTGGCACTGTCCAGGCTAGCCTATTAGGAAACCTTTTTCTTAGAGAGCAGTAAGAAGACAGAAATAAGACTGGAGAGCTGGATAATAATAATTACAAAAAGAATTAAAGTGAATATTATTGATATTACTAATATCAGTTCTAGATTGATTATATTATTTATAGTAAATAAAATTATATTTGGAGGTTATGTAGGACAAGTAACTTTCACAAGTACATTTCAAATAAGAAAACCATGAGGATTTGTGGTATTATCTTAAAAGTATACATGGCATCACACATTAAAGAGCTCTGCACGAGGCAAATCATCACAGAACTAATCTGAAAACACTGCAGACCAAACAAACCTGAAAGCTTTCAAATATATTCAAGATAGGATTTATATGTTTAAGAGATCTGCACTCCCATTTAATACTCTACCAATGCTTTCATATACTGGAAGGTATCATACCTGAGTATAAAAAATACATGACTCATTGAACAATATTTATGTATGTGTTCTCACACTGATGTACTAGAAATTTATGCATGTAACTCCATTACTGTTAATGGGAGTTTCCTCTGTACATCTTCTGCTTCAAGAGAAGAATAGGTACAAGAACATTTTTATTCAAGTACTTCTTAGTTCTGACAAGACGAAAAATATGTTGGGCCTTCACAATAACAAGAATGGCTGTCATGGATCAGACCATTGGTCCAGGACAGTATCCTGTCTTCCAACAGTGGCCAATGCCAGGTGCTTCTGAGGGAATGAACAAAACAGGGCAATTATCCAATCATCCACCCCGTCATTCACTCCCAGCTTCTGGCAGTTAGAGGTTTAGGACACCCAGAGTATGGGATTGCATCCCAGATCATCTTGACTAACAGCAATTGATGGATCTTAAACTTATCTAATTCTTTTTTGAACCTTTTATATTTTTGGCCTTCACAGCACCCCATGCCAATGAGTTCCACAGGCTGGTGGTGTTGTGTGAAATAGTACTTCCTTTGGTTTATTTTAAACCTGCTGCCCATTAATTTCATTAGGTGACCCCTGGTTCTTGTGTTAGTAGAAGGATTAAATAACACTTCCTTATTCACTTTCTCCATACCAGTCATGATTTTATAGGCTACTATCATATCCCCATTTAGTCTTCTCTTTTCCAAGCTGACCAGTTCCAGTATTATTAATATTTCATAGGGAAGTTGTTCCACAGCCCTAATCATTTTTGTTGCCCTTTTCTGTATCTTTTCCAATTCTAATACATCCTTTTTGAGATGGGGCCAACAAAACTGCATGTAGTATTCAAGCTGGGGGTGTAACATGGATTTAGATAGTAGCATTATCTTCAGGAGTATAAAGAAGCATTGAGCCAGATACACAGCTGCAGTAAGGGTAAGGATAATAAATCTATATTGATAGTATTTCTTTTCCCCTTTCATTTTAGTAATAGCATAGACATGCACATTTCAAATTTTAAGAGCTAGTTACAATGATGTTAATTAGGTAATGTTATCCTTACATTAGTACACAAATAAAAGCCTCATTCAGTGCATTAATTAACTGGATTTTTCCCTCTATAAGTATTTCTAAAATCCTCTTGGTTTTCACCTAGCACTTAAGATACTTTCTAAGAGAAACTTGTGAACTATGTTTGACTGGTGAATACATGCAAATGAAAAAGCTGATTTATTCTGACTGAATAACATGTCACATTAAATTCTGAAAGTGAGATGGTGTAGAAGAAAGCTTTATTCAAGGCAACCTATGTGCTCATAGCTGGAATTCGTAGGGAACTGCTGGAGGAAGGGGGGAGAATGAGAAAAGAATTTCACTTCAAGGTTTATGCTCAGAAAAAAAGCAGCCTGAAGCTGATGTGGCCAGAGTTTGAACGCATTAAGTCTACTGTGATATATGTCAGGACGCTACACTAAATCTTTGAATTTTTAGTGCCAAATTCCCATAAGGTTAGGACAGTTGTCTGTTTGTGTGTCCTATAAATCCTTTAAAATCTTGTACATGTTTAGTGGATGATTTTTTTAAAAAAAATTACTGTTTGTATTATTTTAAAGTTATTTTTCAAATATTTTATGAGACATATTTTTTCAAAATAAATTTAGCTGAAGAATAACTGAATAGATCAACCCAATGAATTTTCCTTGCTATCATTTTAAATGGTTTTAAAATAGAAATTAATTGAAAGATAAATAGGTAACAAATTTATACTTTTGTCCCAAAAATTTCACAGTTTCACAGTCTGACTTTAGAATCAGTCTTTGTTGGAGACTGAAAACTAAGGTATATTTTACACAAATTGCTTTCATCTTTGTATGTATTATGATAGTGGGACATTTGTTTTATAATTTACAAGTACAGTATGTTTCAACTGTATTTTCAGAATTTTTATAATTTCATGATAACAGGTCGGTCGAGTGGAACTTGGATGACAAGTTTGAAATTGAGTGAAATGTATATTTTATGCATAAATTCTATTACAGCAAAGATAAATCATCTGTGCCTGAAAATTGGTTTTCTGGTGCAATCTGAGGCTTTCAGAAAAAAGGTTTTCTGTCAGCAGGTGTTATAAGGAATCATTGAATTAGCGATGGAATACACCTACTAGATCCATTCATTTCATTTCCATTTTCTAGAAGTTTATACAGCCTAGTTTTAAAATTCCCAGTTAGAGGGGTTTACTTTGTCCACTATTCTACTTAATTTTTTTGATAGTCAACCTAAATTTTCTTTAATGTAGCTCCCTACACAGTTTCTGTCCAATTTTGGTGTTTACCTTGTTTTAGTATTTGTACAAGCTACATTGCAAGATATTCCCCCCGTTTTTATTGCCTTCTCTTGAAAGAATTATGACTCTTATCTACTGCTACCTTCTGAAGCAGTCTCTCAATTTCAATCTGTCAATTGCTCAGGATATGTATGTAGGATTTCTTTTTGAGCTTTTCTGTTGAAGTAAACATTGAAATTTGTATCCTCATGTTCCCTTTTGATATTCTGAGGGTATTTGACAGGGTAACAAATCTAAGCAAACTTTTTCTTCAAATCTGCAGTGAGGCCTGATGTCATCACTGTGTCAGCTGCTCCAGAAGTCTATAAGTAGTCTATAAATACCTACATGGGGAAATAAATTTGATAACAGAGGGATATTCATATCAAACAAAGACATAACAAGACTCGATGGCTGGAAATTGGGCCTAGACAAATTCAAACTAGAAATAAGAGGCATTGTGGTGGATTCTTCATCACTGGAAATTTTGTAATTGAGATTTTTTTTTTCTAAAAAAGATACTCTAATTCTAATAGGAATTAATTCAGGGAAGTCCTATGGCCTGTATTGTGCAACAGGTCAGATTAGATTAACATAATAGTCCTTTTGGTCTTTATAATTATGAGATACAGGAAGAAACTCACTTGATAGTAAATACTTATTGACAAGCCCTGATGCAACACACAACTGCCTATTCTTTTTGGAGATATAATAGAAATATTTTAATTTAAATATTCACAAGCACTTGCTTTATTCCTTACCCACCCACTGCTGCCTCTATCCCTTTAGAAAAATTCATTTTTCTCTCTGTGTTCCAGTGAAGATGGCCCCGCCCCAGTCCCTCCAACAAAGCGGTAACCAGTGTAATGCCAACAGCAGGTCTAGACCAAACCTGATATTTTACTAGCTACAAACTTGGTATTTTACCACTTAATGGGGAGGCAGTGTGGGTGTCGCCTCAGCCTCTTCCATGCAAAATGGAGGGTTAAGGCATAGGGCTGACCCTTTAAGACCCCTCATTCCCAAGGGATGAGTCAGTAACCACATTGACCCTTTTGCAGCAATTTCTCTCTCCCTCCCCAACCCCCAAGCCTTAAAGTACAGTTCCATTCATTCGGCCAGCCAGCCAAATAGTTTAAAGGTGCAGGATGGTCATTCTTGGGCTGAAGTAAATAAAAATCTGCCCCTCCCCCCACCATCAATGCTGCAGAAATGTTTCTCTTACTTTATTTTCTTTTATTCTCCTCTCTCTAGTGACAAGATCCAGGCAAGTCTGAAGCAGGTTTATACTGTGCAGGGACTCAGGGAGCCAGAAAAACAAGTGTGTTTTCAACACAGAATAGTGTTTTCTTAGTAATAACCCAGGAATGACACAGATAGTCACGACTTCTTTCAGGAAGAGAGAGACCTACAGTATTAACTCTCAAAGCATTTTCTAGCACATTATATAGTGAGAAACTCATTGCCTTCTGAGCAATGAAATCCTTATTAACATACGCATTGTATTTTTCTGTGACTCTCTTCTAAACTCTGATGAGATGGTCTGTATTACAAATTAATATTTTGTTCTACAAATTTACAGAAACCTTCAAAGTATATTATAAAATCCTTGATAGGTTTTTTAAATTCACTCTACATATTTGTTAGATTTTATGGATTAGGTTTTACTAAAACCTTGGGTTTTGGATATTGGTTTTCTTTAAAATCCCTGTGGTCCCGGATATGCTCTGTGATGTCAATTATTTTTGTAAATTCTCCTCTTACTTTCAGTTTTTGTTAGCACTAATTATGCACTGAAAGAGCTTAAATATTTAAATAGGCTCTTTTTACTAGAAATAATCAGTGTGCAGTTATATTTCTCAGAGTTTAAATTACATTTTTCCCCATGTATTCTTCCAGATTGCTTCCTACACAAACATTGTTTCTGAGCTAGTCCACAAAACTGCTTCCATCTTCTTATTTAAAGCCCCCCTGAAAGAAACTTTTTTCCCCACAGTGACTTCAACACATTGGGTATGTTATACCAATACACCTACAATATAGTGTCTGAATCAAAAAATGAATATCCAGTCCAACCCTGTACTTCAATTTACTTTATAAGCTAATATTTCTATTTGCATTAAAAGTATCAAACTTACAAATAGAAGTGTAGAAAAATAAAGATGCTACTTGCTCAGAAATGAAGAGTTATGCTTGTCTTCTCTTGCAGTGGTGCTGACCCATTCTGGCTTTGGGCTAGCCATTGCCTCCATTTTTTCTCATTCAGATCTCCAGACCCTCCAGCCTACTTTGGTCACTGCGGTAACTTGACCTTCCAGCTAAGTCATTTAAAAAAGAAGTCCACCTCTGCCGGGATATCAAAGTCCAAAACAAACACATAATTGTCTAGTCTCCAATTTAGCCCAGTGCCTCCTTTCTGTGAGCCTGTCTTCTTTCCTCAGCCCTGCCCAGAGTCTCTAAGAGCAAAGTCTCCTAGGGCTTTCTATCAGATCTCCCACGGTTTTCCATAAACTTCCGTTGGTCATTTTCTACATTTGAGGAGGCGAGCTAAGTATGTCACAGGTGTGGGTGAGGATACAATAATAATTTTATTAATGATGGTTAATCCTACTCCCTTCTGAACCTTATCTGCCACACCTATTGTCCCCTGTTCCATTCACTTCTCATTTTTCCTTCATCTTGCCAAGCTTTTTTCCACTCCAACTTAATTCATTTTTAGGAAGTCTCTCTCTCCCTCTCAAGTTTTGTCACTTCTTATTTCTTCCCAAGCTGTACATTATTACCCCATGTCCTTTTCCTGGTTTTTCTCCCTCTTTCCTCCTGTGCCTTGGGCCAAGATCTACTTTCCTGAATTGAGTCCCCTTACTCATATTATTTTGATGATTATAAAAAATATTCTACCTTCCTGCATCTGAAGAATAGACTGTGAACTAATATGGTGTAGGCAAGTCTGGACTGCAAATACAAGTGGAATTTTTTAATCAAGCCATGACAATCTCAACTGATCTGATATAAAACAAACATGATTGAGTCAGGTCCCCAGAATAACCTTTTCCACATCACAACCAGGTGTCAACAGTAATTTTATATCCACATCAATCTGCTACCTAATCATGCTTGAATCAGTGTATTCTAGGAAAATCTGGGCAGCTGCCCCATAATAGTTCATCATGGCAAAGATCACTGAGAGTAAATGTCTAAGAAATGTTCTGTATATATACAGTAAAAGAGCAGAATAGCCCAGTAGTTAGAACAAGTGTCTAGAAGTCAGAACTGTGTTCTATACCTTGATTGGCTTATTATATGCCCACGAGGAAGTCATTTAATGTCTGTGTGCCTCAGTTTCACCTTTTCTGTTATGGAGAAAATATGTAACTACTTTATGGTCTTTGGCTGAAGAGTTTCTATAGGCTAGATATAGAATTTAAACTTTTATTATACAGTTTCCTTTATTTCAGTTCTAGTTTTTGCTCTTGGTTTCCTTTTCACTTTTGTTTTATGCCCTCTACATGTCCAGACCAGAATACTACTACCACCACTTCCAGTCACCGTTGCTGTCACTCTATTTGTGTTGATTTGCCATAACACTAATGCTACAGCCTTCAGTTGGATGTGTTGGAGAAAGAATGATAGATTCTAGTACTGCAACACCAACCTTTGTGAATATGTACACAGGTTTTAGAATAACCAAATGAAACTATCAAGAAGACTAATTTCAGTGGTATCTATATACAAGACAGATTATCCAGTAACAGTTTAGCTTCTTAGTTATAAAATAAGAAACAAATATGTACTGCATATCATTACAAGAGAATGCTTTTCAGAATACATAGTCCACTTTTACTTGGAGTAAGAATTATTTTAAAGATAGTATTTAGCATCCTTCTTAAAAGAGTCTAAAATGAGAAGTATAAAAAAGACAACAACAGTGAATGAAAAAAGGATATTCAGCGATTTCATGAATAATGAATTACATAAAATCTACCACAATACTATATTTTTCAAATTCAACAGAAAGTAATATGATGCACTAAGGTCAATCACACTTGGGAAGATCAAATTTCTGTGTTAATGTTTAAATAATAAATAAATATCCAGTATCTTCCTTTGCAAAGTGTAACAGCATTAAAGAAGCACCAGACTGATATGAGACACATGATTTAAAAGTAATGTGCTGAATATTTCTCTTCTATTTACTGCAGTTTAGTTGAACTCTAGTGGGGTAGCATCACATAAAAGAGAGCAGAATTTGGCCCAATATCTCATAGATATAGTTCTTGTATGTCTGGACAAAGGACCTATTTTGGTGATCTACCCTCAGAAGTGAATGAATCCTATTGAGTTTCAGAGGGTTTTGTGGCAGAATACTCTTTTGCTGAGCTACCAATGGTGCTTAGGGACATCATAATGATCTGTTGTTCTCTGCCATCTAAATGTTCTCCCTCCTTGGCTTTATCCACACAGTTCATAATGGTACACTCACAACACAAATGGGAAGATGGCTAGAACAATGGTGATGGAAGTCTTGCTCAGTGCCAGATCAATCACAGAAGAAAGAATTCTTTGAAATGTTATGATGTGGCTGTGCATAAGGTAGAAGAAAGATTACTTCCTTACCCTAGGAGCATCCACAAATTTCAGTGAGCAGTATTGGCCCTTGGGTGGTCTCAAATCTTGACACTGATGGCCATGTTAATGGTTATGTTCTGTCACTGCCAAATGTGTATATCCATCTCTATTGTATGACAATTATGATAATTTAAAGGGTACATTAAAATCCCTTTATTCTTTTCATGTAACTGCTAAATCACCTGCCTTATTACATTTCCTCTTCTTCCAGCAGCATTCCATAGAGTGAGTAAACAATATTTTTAGAGCCGATAGCATTTTTCTGTTTTCCTGTTAGAAACACTATGAAAAGCACATTTTAAAAGATAGCAAACATATTCAAAACGGATACATTTCAGACACTTCTGTAGTTTGGAGACTATTATTTGTAAATTCTTTAGTTCACAATAGCTCAATAAATATTTATTTGCCCATTTTATCGACCTCCACTTTGCCAGCAAAAAATTGTACCAGTATCAAAAGATCCTTTTAGTCATTATACTGACTACAGGTACAGCAAAATAGAAATGAAAAAAATGTAAACGCTGCCTTCTTAGATACACTTTCCCATCTTAAAACTTATTTCTGTAGTGACCTTAGTTTTTAATGGGGCCTTTATATAATTTTACCTTATATAATGAGAATCCAAACAGAACTTCTTATCTGTAGTTAGATTAAAGTACTGACAAAAACTGGTTTGTACCTCAGAGTATCTTACTGTTTATCCCCTTGAACTACCTCTAAAGAATTGGCTGCTGTCATCCAGAAGTTACATCACTGCATTAGCCAAATGATGATTGGCTAGTGCTATATCATCACTCTGAGACCTCACTTATTTATTACTTCCTGGAGTAATTCAAGGACATTACTATCTTTCTGAATCCTTAACCGTGGGTAACTTTAATACGCATGCTGAATCCAAAGAAAGCCCAGTATGTTGTGGCCTATGTGGATCATAATCTCCACATAAAAATGATCTTACAAAACTCTCATTTACTTCAAAAGGAGTCAAAGTTAGGCCAGTGCTGAGCACTTTTGAAAATTCTACCTAGAATTTGAAATGGTTCTGAAGAAAAAACATAGAGTTCCTTCTATTGCATGCTTGAAGTTAATAACAATTTGAGATTTTCAGATAACAGGCTCATATAGAATTATTTAATCAAAGATTAACAATTTGAGATTAGTACAGCACTATACAGAAAGAAGAGATACATTACGACCCTTGGTATAAGGTAAAGAGCCCGCCTCTGTGTCGCTCTGCTCTGTTTCTGGTGGGATGCCAGCAGTTTGCATGCTCTAATTTTCAAGCCCTCTGTCTTTATAGGATGCAAGACAAAGGAATTCATTTTTGGAGGGAAAATTGCTTTCCTGTGATTAATTTCATGATGTATTCTGGTTTTGACATTTTTGTTTTACCTAATTACTTATGGAATTTCTTTTATGATATCTTTAGATTACATGACTGTAAACTAAAGGTAATTGTCATCCATTCATTATTACTGAAAGTTGAAACAACCAGTAGTTTTTACTGAATTATAAACATCTTTCAGTGCATCCTTATTTCATCCATTACAGAAAACATGCAATAACAAGTATCTCTTATCAATCAGAAACCCTTCTCAGTCTCCCAGTCTTGTTTATACCATACTTCTGTAGACACTTAGCAGTTCAGGGGGTCTTTTCCCTAGACATCTATATTCCCACAGACTTGGCAGCACTGGCAATAATGAAGTACTCAATCACATGAAGTTTGAGTATTGAGTGCTCACGGGTTAAGAACCAACACTCTGACACACTCTTTTCTAATATTGTAAAAGATTCTGGGGGAATAGTTAATATGCAAATGAATTTAATATACACAAAAAAGAGGAATAAAGGATTAATATTTACTAGCAGGTATTAACACTTTCCAAACGTATACGTAAAAGTCATAGCAATGGATGACTTAGGGCATCCATAAAAGCATACAGACTCTTGTATCTCCAGGGTACTATGTCTGAACCCAGCTAAAATGAGTAGCCATCTGTTGTTGCCATCTGACTGCAGTTTGGTTACATAGGTGAAATAAATCTGATGGTTTCAATCCAGTTCTTATTGTCAACATAACTCACATTGTCTGGCAGTCTAATGAGACAGGATTATGATTTAATGAAGATGTTGACTCACCTACTTCTTGCTTTGCCAATGATGCCTCCATATCAAGACACATTGGTGGAAGCATGCAAAGGAAGGTTGAACTGCTGCTTCACTTGCTCTACCTACTTTGTGTTAGATGGAGAATTTCAGTCTAAAATTCAAAGGAAAAATGTAATAGTGCATAAGGTTGATGGCAGAGGGCACAGGTTTACAGACTAATCCAGTGAACAATTTTCATGCAGAATGCTATAAAATTTGCATCTGATATAAATTATGATTTTTAGTTGCTTTGATATTTGAACATCAGTCACAAGAAGTAGTAATAAAAAGAGTTTTTATATATCACTACTATATGGCTTTGCTTTAGCAGCACCAACTATATTATTAGCTAGAATTGGGTCTAGTTTATCAGAAAATAAAATAAAGATGGGTCCAGAGTTTCATCCAGAGTTCAAAATGCTCCAAACTATTTTTTCTGAAGTGCAGCTATTTTTCTTTAGTTTTTTAACAGATGAACTCTTATACTTCCTTGCTTAAGCAAGGTCTAGAAGTGGCAATACTGAAATATCATGAGAAATGCTGTGCGTTGTTATTAGGAAACAGAGATTCTTTGGATATTTCTGACATGGCCAGGAAGCAAAGTATTGAAATTTCAAGTGAAAACCTAATTTCATAAGATACCCACCCCAATTTCCAAAATCCCTAGCCAAAAATTCTCTAATAATTATGTATATGGTACTGAATTTACACTACCGACAAATAAGGAAATGTAGTGCTTTTTTGAAGGGATTACACTCTAAATAATACTGAAGTGATGGTTCAAGCAATTAACTGTGTAGGGGTTATTCATATGAGATCTTTAAAGAACTGTTTGTTCAGCATGGACATTAAAAAGATGTGGATAAGTGCTGCACTTTTGGAACAGAATCAAGTCTCTTGACATTTCCCGCATTGCTATCACTAATTTATGTAGCTGGCCTCTGGGATTAATTCTTTCTTCCTTGCACTCAAGCTATCAAGGTAAACTCAAATCCATCACATCACTGTTCTGTATGAAGTAACATCTCCCATTTTACCCCAACAAGCATTTGTTAATTTGCTTATACACTCTAAGCAAAACAAATGTGCAGAAATGAAGGCGTAAATTTAAAATGTCTATCTTTGGGAAGAAGATGCACTTTAAAGCAGATGATGATCAAAGTGTCAAATATAAACAAGACATTAAACAAAAACTGACCTCTTTCAAATAATAGGCACATTTAAGTGAGCAGAGAGGTTCTTAGAATTCCTTGTTTCTATCAGTTTATTTAACTTTGGGAAAAAACATCATTGTTAAACAATTTCTGGATGCAAGGTTAATTTTAACGGATCTCCAGTGTTTTCAGACTACCGCAAGTACGTTTTCAATGCCATGATATATGCATGTTGCACTGAAGATGGGCCAAAAATTCTTGCATCCAAGAAGAAGAAAAAATTCTGAGTATCATTTAATGAACGTTATCTATCTGAAATTATGTAAGCACTAAGTCATTATTATAAAGAATTTCAGGTAGATAATGCTTCATTAAGTGATACTCTTTTTATTTTTTTTTTCTTCTTGGATACAAAATTGTTTGGCCATTCTCCAGTGCTGTACACTCTTTTTGTTTACGCTGTTCAAACAAACTAACAAATATTGCTTAAGTTAACTAGGAAGGATGCCAATGAGTGCTAATTACAGCTGTGAGTTTTGTCATGTGGACATGTTTCCAGCAGGAATTGGAGTGACCCCACTAACTCTGTTTTTCCACAGCAGATACCAAATAGCCATCAGATGACAGCACATGTCAGTCTCTGCCAACAAAAGGCTGGATTCAAACCAGCAACCTAGAAGAGAAATTAAAAATTGTGTTATCCCATTATTAATCCCCCAAAACTGCTCAGTGGTTTTAACATGGCCTTCCCCTTAAATTCTCCTGTTCAGGCTAAAATGAAATATCAGCTACCAACAAATCAACAATGAATGGCCAATGGCACTCCAGAGCAGCGAAGACCCTCCATTTAGACTTTCTTCACAATGCTAATATGCTGACCCTTTTAAAATCAAACTTCATATGAGAATAGGGAAACAATACTGGAATTACGAATATTGGTTGCAATGAAAATCATGACTAAAATGCAAATGTATTAGATAATGTTAAAATTCATATCATAGTGAAAAATGTGTTTGTAATGGAATTCTCCATTAATAAATAGGTAATTTTGCTGCAAATGTTAAACATTTGGAACAGAATAACTTGAAGAGTGGGCACTGTGTACATAGTCAGGAAACATCGAATTCTGATGACCATCTCTAATTTTGGGCAAACAGCAGCATAAGATATCTGAAATTACAAGAAATTATTGGTTTAAAACAAATTAAATAGAACTTTTAATAGTTATCCTAAAGAGATGAAAACACAGCAAATATAAAATGTGGTACAATGGCTGAAGTACAACAGCACTAAAGACACCAACTGAAATAGTTCAGGCAATAGCCAAATTAATGCCTTGTTGCGTAGGTCTCTCAGATGATTGGTGGAAAACTGCATAGGAGCCAGCCAGAGACAGGAGCAGCTGCAGAAGCCACCAAAGCAAAAATCTTCGGACATCTCAGACAAGTATCTAGAGTTTTGACGGGACTTTTTCTCTCCTGTGCTGTTTAGCTGGTTGTGCCAACCCTCTCTTGCCCTCTCCCTCACAGTCTCTTCCCTTCACTTCACTCCACACCATCATCTCTTAACCTCTTTTCCTCTGCTCTGTGCCCCTCACCCTCTTCTCTTCCTTTGTTTTTCAATTTAATGTATCCTCTCCTGGCTAAAGTTACACTCTCCCTCCCCCCCGCCCAAATTGTGACACTAAGGGTATGTCTTCACTACCCACCGGGTAGCAATTGATCTATCGCGTCTTGTTAAGATGCGATAAATTGATTGTCAGCAGTGCCCCCGTCGACTCCAGAACTCCAGCTCGCTGAAAGGCACAAGATGGAGTCGACAGGAGAGCACGCCGCTGACTGCCACGGCCATGAGGACGGCGAGTAAATCGGCCGAAGATACGCCGACTTCAGCTACGTTATTCATGTAGCTGAAGTTGCGTATCTTCGGTTGATCCCTCCCCCTACTGTAGACCAGCCCTCACATGATGTTTGCCATACTCACTCTGGTTGTGTACTATACACCTTCACCTTGTGTCTGACTTGTCTATTTAGATTGCAAATTCTTCAGGGCAGGAGCTGTCTACTACTCTATCAGTATGTTGCCTAGCACAAAGGGGTCCCATTCTTGGCTGGCTCTTAGGCACTACTGTAATACACAGGATTAATAATAATGGTAAAGTCTTTGCAAGTAGGTACAGGTTTATACTAGGGCTAGAGCTTCCTTTGAAAGAGATTGGTGGTCTGAAAAAGAAAACAAGTATTTTGCTAGAGGTTTGAAATCACAAAACTAAGAAGGGAATTAAAATTTAAAAATCTGTTAACTTTTTAATGATAAGAGTGTGAGGAGTGGTGCAAGGGGGTCATTGTCAGAGATAGAAACTGGACTAGACTGACATGTCTAATTATTTGTCATTAGGGAGGCATGTTATGGGCCTGATTCGACTCCCCTTAATGTCAATGGGAACAGGAGCAGGATCAGACCTTAAATGAACATTGAGTGCTCAATCTATTCTCTCTCTCCTCTTTTTACAATCTTGTTCATTTTTTAAAGGGAAATACATTTGTAGTGCCATTTGCAATATGGTTATTATTAAATAGAGAACACTTTCTCTTTCATTCCCTCTCTTCTCTTGGACTCACAAGGGTGTACATAGAAGCCAGATTCAACTCACATGTACATGCACACACACACAAAATCTTTTGTACCAGTCACTTATAAGAGTCTGACCTGACCTCATTCTAAATGTTCAGTAATTTTGTATTTTAGCATCCTTGTTGGCTTCCACACTTTGAGTACTTTAAATTTACAGATGGTTGAATGGAACAAGTTTTCAAAGCAGCCTACCTACCCTATGCAAGAAACAAAATGTTACCAAATAATAGGCAAAAGAATTTGACTCACAATATTTCTGATTGCTTGAACCAAAACAGGGTTAAGGACTAGAGTGAGATTTTCATGTCTCCCAAAAGCTTTCCAGACAAATTTAGAGTCACTGCAATATGAGCTCTGAGTCATTTACTTTCCAGTTATATCCATAATTTTAGCCAAATATTTTGTATTCATTCATTTTAAGAACAAAGTAGAAGTGTTTTGCTTCTATTTCTAAGATTTTCAGATCAATAAATAAAAATATAAATATATAAAACTAGGTTAAGACCAGAAGGGACCATTAGATCATAAAGTCTTACCTCCTGTATAATACAGGCCATAGAATTTCACCAGTTACCCCTGTATTGAGTTCTATAACTTGTCTGACTAAAGCACATCATCCAGAAAAACATCCAAGCTTGATATGATGACAAGACATGGAGAATCCATCACTTCTCTTTGAAGTTTGTTCCAGTGCTTAATCACTGCACTGTTAAAATTGGGTGCCTTATTTCTAATCTGAATTTGTCTGTCTAACTTTCAGCCGTTGGTTCTTATTATTTTTTAGCTTTGCTTACCATTTGAAGTATGTAAGAATCAATTAATATATTACAAACAGTGTCATGTCCAGAAGCTATTTTGATAACTTTGCATGTGATGGCAACAAATTCCCCCTAATGTCAACTGCATCATTTAGCATATGGAAATTTTCCAGTTTATTATGAGAGATAGGCCTATATGAAAAGTAGGCCTAAGGCTTTGGGGGTGTTTTCTTTTAAGTTTCCTATTCAAATAGTGGCCTGTGGTAAACCTGGAACTCCCCTTGGCACAACTAAATTTGAAACCAGATGTAAGCAGTTCATGCTAAGTAACATACAGCACTGTCACTGCATATATTAAAGAACGATGCTAATGAAAGAGAGAGGACCATAGAAACTTTATTCCTTTCTGTTTTTCTCAAAATAAACTGTGAAACAAATAAAAATCAAGAGTGGTTGTGGGCGATTCCAGAATAGAAGGACATATCAATGCCCCTCTAACTTTAGCTTCCCAAATCTGCCACCCAACTATACAGAACAGATAGTATAAGAATTTTAAATAAAGTGAAATATCAATAAAAATGTCTGTAACCACAGGTTATGATTAGAGATAAGAAAATGGTAGAGTTTTATCTTCAAGTGTTTTTCAAATACCATACTAATTTTGATTCAAATTTGTTAAGCCTTTTCTGGTGACTTTACATGACTCTTCAAATACTTGAGCTTTGCTAGTACAAACATTCATTAGAGATGGTTGAGAAATGTTATTCCTCATAAAGAATTTTAACATAAACACTTTTTTTAAAATGTCCACAGATATATTTAGTTTTCTGACAGAAAAAGCTCCAAATAACGTTATTTTAGCTGTCAAAAAATGAAAATGCTTCATTTAAATTCTGCCACCCCCTCCCATTTTGTCCTCTTTCCTATTTCCTTTCCAATAGATTTAAGGGCTTATGACCAGGCAGCTATAGAGACCCCTGCATCAGGCAATGCTGGCTACAGTAATAATGAATTCAGTCAGAATGTCCAGTGACCCCACCACCATCTGGAATAAAAAGCTGTCTGTGCAGGAAATGGAGCAGCCTCTGTCCAATAGGGAGTGAAAGCAGTTTCCTGATACTTACAGAAAATCTACTGGTTGCAAACTGTTTGTCCACATTATTAATCTCTCTCCCCAAAATACATCCGCAGCTGCCCCATCCACTTGGCAGAAAACCTCTTTTCCAGATGGCACTACGAATATGCAAGAGACCAAGGGCCAAAACCTGCCAAATCAGATCCTTTATCATTGCTGGAATTCCAATTAAGTGTAAAGTATTAAAGAGAATTATGATTCTTCCATTACTTAGATTCTGACCTAGTGGCAAGCCATTGGATGTGATTATTACTTTTGGGAGACAGCTACTATTCCACTTTGGAAAGTAAAGACATCAGCACAGGGTTACAACACTTAATTTTCTCTTTGTTCTTCACTCTTCATGTTTCTATAGCTTACTCCTTTAGCCCCATTGGGCTGCAGGAACTAAAGCTGAGAAATAATTATGTTTTCCTGATGTGAGTGGATGAGTAAGTCTGCAGGGCTGAATTCTTTCAGCATCACTGGAAGCAGTGGGCTAAATTATGTGCTAACTCAAACCTTGCACAGTTCCACTGAAGTTAGCAGGGTTGAAGTAGGTGTATGTCTGCTCAGAATACAGCATAATGTGTTTTATTATACTATTTACAATGGTGCAAACAGCTGGGAGGGTCAGTCACTACCAATATTTCTTTCAGGATGCCGCAGCAGTCTCAGAAGCTGCCCCTGAGTCCAGGACATCTTTTATTTGTGAAGCGGTACAAAATCAAGTTCATTTTTATTGCTGTTTTTGACACTGTCATCAATTGGAATTAACATAGATCATTTGGAAAGCTGTAGCCTATTATGTGCAATAAATCAAACAGGCCAAATTGGCAGTGTTTACCAACTACATAGACAGCAGCTTTTTCCATCTGAAAATAGACATACACAATTTTGTTGCCATTGTTGTTTACATGGGGAGAGCCATTTCACATTTTGATTGCATCAATATGAATGGAACAAAGTAAAAAGGATTTAATTGTAATGCCTTTCACACAGTAAAAGTTTTTAAAGGAACATTCATTTCTCCTGATAAAGCAAACATCAGTTCTGTAATTATTTTTGGTGTACTCCTAAACAAGTCTTTATTTTCCACTCCAAATTTTATGCGTCCAGTGAGCATTAAGTCTACTACACCTCAGATCATAGCATTTACAGATGTTACTGATGTACCCTGGGTGGTCTGAAATTTGGTTCCATCTGTTCATTTAATGGATTTTACTGACTCCTACTCCTGGGAGAGAGGGAGAAACTTCAGCCAGTAACATGACTGCACCTCCAATCCAGCATTTCCAACCAGATGGACCAGCCTCTGCTTGCCTAAGGAAAAACCCCAAATTCCACCCTGCCAGCTATCATCCTCTACTTCCCACCAGACCGCAAATGGAACAGTTGTATTTTTTTCCTTTGATTTCCTACATGTTTGTTTGCGGAAAGTGACTTGACAAAACTCACAGCCAAGTGTGTTGATTGTGATGTTATGCTGTTAGTTAGGAAAAGGAAAACAAACTGTGCTTCTATTTACTGAAGACTTGGTAAACAAAGCAGAATGATTAATGTGTGGTTACAGAGGCCTAGTCTACGCTAGACAGGGTTTGCCAATATAGCTATACCAGTAAAATCTCCTAGCGAATGCAGCTTATGCTGGCAAAATAATTCTTTTCCCAGTATAGCTTATATCAGTTCACCAAACAAAACAAACTACACTGACAGAAGGACTTTTTGATGGTATAACTGCATCTACATTAGGTCTTTTGCTGCCGCAGGCAGGTCTGTTACAGGTGTGATTTTTTCCACACCTCTAGCCAACATAGCTATGATGAGAAAACATGTGAGTATGGACTAGGCCTGAAAAGTGAATACCAGGACTTGAAAAGAACCTTGAGACCACTTTGCAGTGCACAAAGGATCCAAACAATCCTTAAGACATGACAGTATTCTGCCTGATTAGTGGATTTAAGCAGCCAGTTTTAGGATGTTTTGCAACCAATTACTAGACATGTTTAATTTTGGTTATTAATCATAGATAACTATATTTTATTACACTAATGGTAACATATAATAACTGTCATCACATCAAATCTGCTCTTAGATAATTGGGCAATTGGGAATCTTAATTTAAAAACTCTACCCTGTTAAGTGACTACTCAAATGCTCTTGAAATTTTCCATTGTAACACATTTTGATGGTAATTTATACCATGCAATTTTCTTCAATCCATTCTAAAGCCTAAACCAAAGTTTTTACAATGATGCACTTGTTCTATGTAACTGCCTTTCACTCAGACACTTAAGAATGTCAATTTGCTAATGTTCATTTTCATCAGTTTCCATTTTTTGTATTATTCTTAATTCATGCAGTGCAGTATGTGAGTCTTCTCTCTGCTCTCCTTTTAATGCACAAAGGATTCTTGAGCAGAACACCCATTAATCAACCTGTGTATTGATGAGAGAATAGTATCTTAAAATAGACTTTTCTGTACAGGAGAGAGTTATAGTAAAAAATCTGTGTGAAAGCAGGGAAGCGAAAGGAATAAAAATGTACTTGGCAAGTGTCACCATGCCTCAGTGGGTCACAGCTAAAGATGCCAAATTCAGGACAGACTGCTGAGAAATGGGACAGACTCACTCACATAAGAAATGGGGCTTATTATACCATTAGATTATACCAATCCAGTAACAAAAGTGAACTTTTGTATCACAGAAGTTGTTAACAAGAGGTCCAAAATGTAGTCTCCATTGCCATTCCAGTCTTTGGCTCAACACCCAGCCACTAGACTTTATAATGAGTGATTACTGAAAAACAATTTCATCACATGGTCAGCCACTTAGCCAAATCAATATAGAACTCAGATCTTACCCAAAATCATCCTGTCAATATTTTATAACTAAAAAGTAAAAGGTTTAATAATATGACAAAAAAGAGAGTTATTGAATGATTAAAGACTCATACACATGATTTTCAGTGTTCATAGATCAGGATTATAATAGTAACAAAATAAATTGTTAGTCTGCAAATGTCTCTCTAGAAGCACCCGCGCAGACTGGGGGTCATCAGTTCTTGTTTGGAATTTCCTGGTTAGTAATTCAGTCCAGAGGAATGAAGACAAAATGGAGATATCTCAGAGGTCTTTTATATCCTCTGCCAGGTGCATGGAATTTTACTGTCCCCCAAAAAGCTCATGGTGTATGGCCCATTGTTAGAATGAAGTGTCCCTAATGGGGCAGCTGTCTAGATGATGTAAACCCATTTATAAAATGTCTCATAGGAACAAGCACATCTGAGATACAAATACAAAGCCAATATTCATTACTTTCGGTTCAAAGATGATATATGGATTTAACTAGGATAATCATATTTGATAGACTGTAACTTTTCCATTGATGCTTTACATGATACACTTTGTATAAGAGTTGTTGCAATTTTGTAATAGCAGTAGCAGCAATAATACCAATAATCATTTTCAATCATAAAGTATCACAGCAAGTCAAACAAATGCCTATTACTAGACTCAATGTCCCAAAGCCCTTGAATGAAAGATCTTAGTCAAAGTGCATAAAGATCTTAGTCAAAGTGCATAGAGTCCTCCCAATTTAGCTGTATCATCAATAAAGGATTAGTTAGCTGATACAATACTTGGTTGTGGGTTACATCTGGAAATGTCATTAACATGAGAACAAGATCTTCTAACTGAATCCCTAAATCTGATTTCTTACTCTCTCCTCTCCCCCTCCCCAAAATCTAAAAGGAAAGAAAACATGATCCATCCATTCTTCTGCTCAAATCTTTACATTTTGCGATTTGCTCACATCACACTGATCAAATATTCAAGGCTGGGTCAAGATTAAAGGTTTTAGATCCTCTTGTTTAGCAATATTCCCATCTTCAGTTCCAGTGTGCTAATGTATTCAATTAACTGTTGTATTCATGTAATGATACCAAAGAGCATGTAGATTGTGGGGAGCTTTCATCTGCACAATAAAAGACTTTATACCTCAAACTCTATTCTACTTTGTGCACGAGTACTTACCTGTATGATGCAATGAAATCTGCATGTGCAATTGAAAACTTCTACTTTGAAGATATTAGCACAAACGTGTATGCATGTGTTACAGCCCCCTCTGATCTTCAGTGGGAATTGAAGCTGGAATCATCAGTACGAAACATGAGTCACTGCCACTTGAGCTAAAAAAAAATTAGCACTTTAGCTACCAGCTAAAGGAGTTAACTCTTAGCATCTTATACTGACCAGCCACTGGAGGAGAGATAGATAACAAACCCAGATAAAATTGATGCTTGGTTTTTAAACCACACTGTGACACTATGTTCTATCTTCCCTCAAAATAAATTATGATAATTGCAAGGAGAAATTTCATGGCCAAAATAATGAAAGCGAGAGGGAATATCTTTAATAATGCTCTCTTTCCAAGTTTAATAAGACACTCAGTTGCCTGTTCATTACAACCTAGCAAGAAGAGAAATTTAAATACAGAAATAATTTTTGTCTATTAAACAAAAGCCACAAAGGTCTTAAACATCATTGTCTATTTAAAATGATTTTAGAAAAACTTATGGGGATTCATGAAAAGAATGAGATATATTTAGGGTGACCAGCTATCCTCATTTTATAGGGACAGTCCTGATATTTGGGGTTTGTCTTCTATAGGCTCCTATTACCCCCAACCCCTCTGTCCCAATGTTTCAGACTTCCTATCTGGTCACCCTAGATATATTTAAGCACTGGGAATGTTTGGTGGGAAGTTAAAGTAGACATTTAGAAAAGCAAGGCCCCATCTGTCTTATAAACAGCAGAACAAATATCACAGTGATAGACATACTGTAATGTAAGCTTTGTTTAGTCTTTTCCCAAGGGATTGCCAAAATACAGCTCCTCCTCCATTCCCCTCTTACCTCCCCATATACAGATCCTCACACATTCCATGCCTCCCAACACATCCTTAAATGTTGCTCTGTATTATAATAGTCATAATTACATGAGGAAAACAATACAGTTAGCAAGCCTGGTTTCCAAATGCGTAAGAAAATTAGCAAAACCTAATGGAGCTCTTCAGCCATTACTCTTGTGCTGTAATTTCCAGACAGGGGAAAAAAAATCAGCTCTGTGAAAGAACAATCATCACATCAGATGCTGAAAATTAGCTACCACAGAGTCATCATTTAAATTGGTGGTTAAAGGAAACCTACTTACATGAGCTTAAGTTGTATAATTTGGGGATCCTGCTAAAATTAGACAGGTGGGTCTCTGGAATAATTGTCTCCTTCTCAAATTGTCTTGCCTGCAGCTGTGCAGCAATGTGGCAATTTACCAACAGGATGGAAGACTTTCTATAAGCCACCTATAAATATGAAATGTGTATTGTAGTTTTTCATGTCAGGTTATGTTATTGATGAATACTGATGAAGATTCATTCACCAGTAGGCCTTCAAATGTGCTTGCAAATAGAATTTCCTCATCACCTACTGTCCCTTTGAGATAACTGTGCATGCTGTTTTTTCTCACAGTAGTTACCATTCATGTCCAGTTGATTCCATTTGAGTTTTTAAATGTTATCTTTAAATGACGTTGCACACCGCTCAGTAGAAATCACTCGTGGTTTTTCTCTCATGTAAGCATGCACAACTTCCAGATGAAGTCAGTAGCATGTTCACATTTTAAGGCAGAATTAATCCTTATATCATTATATGTAGCCATAGCAGTAACAGCAAACAATACCTTTGTGGAAAACTTTCCTATTTTTGATTTAAAAAATGTAAATCATGTTACAGTCCAAGAATTGAAGCATATTTGACTATTGATTGCAATAATCAAGACCTGAAACCCATTTTCCTTCTTCTGAGAGCAATGTAAGTGAACAAACCAAATCCTGAAGTCTTTACACGGGTAAAACTTTCACCAAAAATCAATGGCAGATTTGCCTGTGATAAACTTAATAAGAACTTCAAATATTTAGTCCAAGATAAATAAAAATTAAATAGCTGCCAAAGACTGAAGCAGCAAACACAATTTAATTGCACAAAAGGAAATTAGAGTGGCAGAATTGTCTGCCTGACCACTTCCTCCAGAGACATGGTGCAAACTGTGAGAAGTGTGGAGACATTAATCTTGATAGATGGTGTGCAAAAACGCTCTTGTCAGTTGATTGCTATGAGTCTCTGTTGCCATTCACAGTAAGGACTAATCAAATCTGTTTGCACTGTGTATGTTAGAAGTAGGTATGTTTAAAAATAGTCTGTTGGTTTATCCTTTGTGTCCCTTGCCTCACTTTAGCAGAGCCCACTGAGACAGAAATCCAGTTTGATCAAATTTGTCAACCAGTCCAGTCAAATTTCATCCCACAGACATCAAATCAAAACTCATATCCACAACAAGAGCATGTTGATGCTGGCTGAAAAGTTTAGATTTTTTGGCATCTATTTATTTCTGTGCTTACGCTTTGTCATGAGTCCAATGGACTCAAACAAGGAACATACCAAACAAATGGCAGCTAATCTGTACATTTAAGAGGGGCTTGTACACAAGCAGTGGAAAATGTTTATGTGCAACTCTAGCTTGCATGCCAGAAATGTCACCTCTGAATAGATTTTCTCCAGGGTCCTCCTTAGCCTTGAGTCTTTAATGTAGATTATAAAACAGTCAGTGCCAGCAAACAGAATTTGTAACTCTCTTTGAGATCACATGTAACTTGTCTTCACTATTTGGCTCTCCATCAGCTATGCTACAACCCATTTACTATCACCATAATCCTGTGTTGCTGAAACACTGGCTTTGAGAAACAAACTTGAAATTACAACTATGTCATTACTTCTTCTTTCATTTCATATGAAAATATTGGAGCATAACTATCAGAAACCAACGTTCCATTTCTCAAAAACTATTTAAAAGAAAGATTACTTGACATAAGCATCTTCTACCTATTGCTTTACAAATCCAGTTCTCTCTTCTTGTAGCCACATATCTATGGGCATATCACATATTTATGGGATATTAATAATTTAACTAAGGGAAAATAATTTCACCAACAATCCCTTCATGTGTTTAAGTTGGGATTTCTGTAACCATTATTTTTGTAAATTGCTCCTTCTGAAGTTGAATTTACAGTTACTGGAAGGATTTCTGGTACTGAAAGAGGGCAAGAACGTTTTAATCTAAGATATTCCTCCTCCTACCTTTTCTTCCTATTCCACAGGAACTTTAATCAATTCTCGTTTCTCTTTTCCTATTTCCAGCTTCCACCACTAACAGCATTTCACCAATAAGTCTCAAACATCCATTTATCTTTCTGAGCACCTTTCTCTCTATAGTTTCCCTATCTGAAACTTAAGAGTCATAATCATTAAACATCCATTGCAGATAACATTCTCTGCCACATACTCACAAATAAATATGAACACATCAGCCAATATACAGAATGTCTTATTGTCATGCTGGCAGATGAGATGCCAGCTCATGCAAAGGCCCTAGGTCTCCCTCAACACTGATAAAGGCATAGCTAGATCTGGCTTACTTGTGTGTTACTATAGTTAAGATAGGTATTAGACTTGTAATAATGTGTTTAGTATTTAGACTTTATGAAATGCTTGTAGGATCCTGCATGTATTAATCCTATTTATAATACCTGTATCCCATGTTATAAGGGATCTATTTATACTTTTGCTCTGTCATTATAAAAATGTTTGCTTAGTGGTCTGTAAATCCCCCTCAGTCAGTGTCAAACACTCATTCACCACGAGAAGTGTCATCTCCTGCCCATGAGGAAGGACTTTGAATCCAAATGAGCCCTTCTGGAGCAAAGATTTTGTTGATTTCTTTCTCCACCACCCTAGAGGAGGTATGTACATAAGCCCTCACCTCATCACACCTTGAATGTGAGGGAAGGGAATAAAAATGCCTGTTAAGGAAAATGTATTACCCCTTTGCAGCTTGGACTCTGAGGAAATGGCTACACAGCAAAGAAAAATCCACAGCTGGCCCATGCTAGCCGACTCAGGCTGTGTAGACTTCCAGGCTTGGGCTGGAGCCTAGACTCTAGGACCTGCACAAGAGTGCAGGCTCCAGCCGAAGCCTGGAAATCTACACTGCAATTAAATAGCCCTGCAGCCTAAGTCCCATGAGCCCGAGCCAGCTGGCATGGACCAGCCACGTTTTGTTTTGTTGTTTTTTTGCTGTGTAGACATACGCTGAGGGGAGAGGATTTCTAAGCAAGGAGTCTCCAACTGTTTAGCTTGGGTTAGCTGTAAAAGACATATAAAGTTTGCTTATTGTAGAAGTTTCTATTTTCATTTGGAATTTATGACTGTAACTCATTTGTGTTTGTATGTTACCTGCTTGAACCTTGTAAATAACATTCTTATTTATTTTTCCTAGTTAATAAACCATTCTTTAATTTGTTACACGATAGGCTGCAAGTGTTGCCCTTGGTGACAAACCTAGGTGCAGTTGATTTGGGTATGTGACTGGTCCTTTGGGACTGGGAGTAACCTCAATATTTTTTGATTTTTGGTGTAAGGGACCATCTATCACAGAGCCAAACTTGCTTGGGTGGCAAGATAGATCAGAATGCACAAGGGGACTGTCTGTGACTCCATTTTAAGGCTTTTATACTCCTTGTTACTTGTTTGGTGAAATCTACATATAGAACTCATAGCTAGTTTGGGATTTGTGCCCTGTTTTTTAACAGTCTGCCTTGAGGTAAGTATTCTCACTCATGAACTCAAGATAGCATGACATTGGGAATAGTCTTGGCAGGATTCATATGCCACAGGTCAGTTGAATTTATAGATAATAACCCAGTGCTGTTAAAAGTTTAAACTTGATATTGATAGTTTTTAAAGGTTCAAGAATAGATACGAGTAGACCACAATCATGATGGTCTTGAGACAAAAGACTCTGAATAGTTATGTAAAGAGAGGGGAATATCTCATAAAATAGAAAGCTCCAGATCAGGAACTGGGACCTTTGCTCATAAGTTTTGACCAAGAACTGTTCTGCCCCAGACACTGCAGGGGAACTGTCCTGATGGCAGTACCGGGCAGCCCAGGAAGAACATGCGCATCAGAGAATGATGGCTGAGTTGCGAATAAGGAGACTGAAGCACCCATCAAAGCCAATGAGGAGGCTGAAGAGAGAGCCCACCAAAGATGCATGGGACATACAGCAACAGTCAAAGCCAATGCTGAAACTGAGGAGAATGCCCACCAAAGACACAGGTAACAACTAGAAGTGGGGGAGAGAGATCTCACGCTTTTCAGCTCAGAGCACTGGAAGAGCACAAGGACTTTCCCGAGCCAGTGAGTACCTCTCCCCACAATGCCAGGGAGCAGGAGAAAGTCTGCCCTGAGATTGGCATTTTAATTTATGAGCCAGTCCAGACAGCCTGATATTTATATCAAAAGCTTATTTAATGGAAAACAAGATACCTTAAAATCTTTCACTTTATGTACCCAATGAGTTTAATTTATTATATGGTGTTATGATTAAGTAACATATGTCATATATGTACTGTATGTTAAATAAAGTTAAGTTGTAGGATTAAAGAAGTATAAGATTGATCAGTATTTAAAGGGAAAAGAAAGGCTGAAATGCAAGACCTGTAGACTGAGGCCTTCAAGATTTTAGCTTAGGTATTTTAGGCATTGGAGATAAGAAATGTTGACCTAAGTAAGAGACCAAAGAATAACCCGATGCCCTAAGATTATGGGAAAAGATGTACCAAGTGATAATATTGTGAAAAATTAGCTAGAAGATTAATTTTAAATCATAAGAATGCTGTAGATGTACATCTATCTCCAACATATTTCTTTAACCATATACTACCGCAGGGGTAGGCAACCTATGGCACGGGTGCCAAAGGCGGCACACAAGCTGATTTTCAGGGGCACTCACCCTGCCTGGGTCCTGGCCATTGGTCCGGGGGGCTCTACATTTTAATTTAATTTTAAATGAGCTTCTTAAACATTTTAAAGACCTTATTTACTTTACATACAACAATAGTTTAGTTATATATTAAAGTCTTATAGAAAGAGACTGTCTAAAAATGTTAAAATGTATTACTGGCACACAAAAACTTAAATTAGAGTGGATAAATGAAGACTCGGCACACCACGTCTGAAAGGTTGCCGACCCCTGTACTACAGGTAGGGTGTCAAAGCTAATGAAAATAAAGAGAACTCAGAGAGGATACCTGCCACACCATTCTTTGGCAATTAGCAGCTAATCCACAGATTTGTAGTTTCAGATTTAAAAAATTGAAATATTCCATCCCAGATGGAAGTTAAAACCATAATGAGGCCATTTTGCCAACTTCCAAGTTGATAGAAAGAATGAGGGAAAATCTGGGACAGACTTGAAGCCTGGTAGAATACTGCAAGGGAAAATTCCATTGGCTTTCTGAATAAACTTGACTGTGAGAATACAGCAAACAATACAACTAAATAAAAATAAGCAAGAACAAGACTAACTATTGTGTCAATTTCCAAGTTAATGAAATATGAAGGAAAAGCTATAACTACATGCACAATAGAATACCAGCCTCTTTATAGATCTGCAGTTTAATAATAAACAACAGCCTCAGATTAGCCTGAGATATTCCATACTTTATCATTAGTCTGTCTGTATCTATGCATAAGATCTATTGCACATTTTGTCAAGTGTGTATTACTGTAGGCAGTTTTAATATCAGTTTGACAGCACATTTTGCTAACTTAGGATTCATTATTTGGCAGTGTTAATTAAAAAGCAGTCTAACCAAATCCTAAAGGCTGGTTGTCATTGTAGTATGCATATAAACAGAAGATTGGTAACAGACAAAAAGGAGATCATTAATATATGTTACAAAGAGGATAGAATAGACCCTTAAGGAACTGTATTATCGATTGGAGCTAATTTAAAAGTAGATGTAGCTCACCTATGATTGCAAACTGTTGACTTCTTTTTAAATAAAACTGCAATGAGCAATGGGGCAAGTCTCCAATGTCTGAAGCAGAATTGTGATTGACTATCAAAAAAACTTTGTTATTTTTTTAAACACAATACTAAAGCTGTACATTTCAGGCCTTCTCTATAGAATGCACAGATTAAAAAAGATAATTTCATTCTGCATGAATAGGGATGTCATTCTAGGTATCTGTCTGAATCAGAATGAAGGAGTCAGTCCTATGGGATAAACTCAAAAAAGGTAGAGAGGCTGAGAGCTACAGCTGCATTTGAACACATACATCAATTCTGCAAACAAAGAGTCTGATTTTTCTCCCTCACTGTTTTTACACCAGAGTAGCTCTCTGAACCTCTGTGGAGTTGCTTCTAATTTACAAATAGAATTGGAAAAGTATAAAGACCTTATTTTTATGTATGGATCTCAACTTCTACCTTTTGAAGGTGTACCTCTTGTTTTCTAGCTATATGGTCTCTGTGTAGTGATGTAAACATTCAGAGCAAAAACTGAATGGTTTCAGCGAACTTTTATTCACACCTAAAACCCAAAGTGATAATCAAGGGGTGCAAGTCCTTACGATTTTAAAAACAACAACAAGTTCATGTGGAACACTTTGAAACAAAATATTCCAAGTTTTACATAGATGTTTGGTGGCATTATTCTACCAGCCATATTGACTAATGTATTTGAAAATCCTGAATAATAATAATAAAATAATAATAAAAAGATTTCTCAAGGTAGGGTACGCCTTGTGGTCTCCATGTTGCATGTCTCTTTTTGGTTTTTATATAGTATAAAATCCACCCGAATGTAGGCAGCTTGGATGAGACATTCTGGATCCCTTAAATGGTGTCCATCATACATCAATCCAGTGACACCGGTGAAGCACACAACCAGCAGTCAGAAGCTGTGTAGTATAGGGGATTACATAGCTGGAATAGTGGCCTTTTGAGGATGATGTGGTAACTAAGCTCCCTTGTCCTGGATGGAAGGGAGAATTTCACCTCCCCTGCCTCTCTACACTCCATCATGTAAAGCCCAGCTCCTTAGGCTCTGTGTGCGTGTAGTGAACAAAGCCCATAAGAAGGCCCATGGTTAGGAATCCAGATGGCTCTCCTAGATTCATCTTCTGTATGAGTCTGCTAGCGTTGCAGACTCTAGTAAACAATCTTATTACTGGTTGCAGTGATGAGGACATGAATTAAGTATATCAGCAAGATATTACAATCCTGATGATGTAGAAAGAAAGGAAGTGGCCTTTTGCCTAGAACTCAGTTCATTTCAATGAACTTCACTTGTAGGACTGGAACAATTTGAAGGCTTCAGGACTGCAGCATCACAATTAGCTCTTCTAAGCCGGCTTGTCTACTGTTTGTTGATTACTCTCCCTGTTTATTAATTTGTAATTTACCAGAGTTTGAGTACCAAAGAAACACTAATTTCACAGTTGTAGCCTATAGGATGGTTTAGGTTAAGAAATAAGTAGCCATTAGCAACTTAGGCCCAAAACCTGAGTGTAGCAGAGTATGGGAAATTGAAGTCGCTAGTGCGAAAAAACTTACAGATAATTTGGAGACAGTAAGTAAGAATTAGAAAGGACATGAGCCAGCATTATGTTACCATTATGTTTTGGTTATAACTGGTTTAAGCAAGGTTTATAATAAGTATTTTTGAAAATTGTGAAAGTATTTTAATAAAACAATCTATATTGATGGTGTGGGAGGGACATTGGTGCAGATGTTAATTTAAATGATACATAATGTAAAGAGTCAATAAGAAGGTGGTAGAAATATATTTACAGTAAAGGCCATTTTAATGTTAATTAATATTATAATGGAATATAAAAGGTGAATATCTCCAATTAACATCCAAAGAGTACCGTTAGTTCCCAGGATTGTAAGGCTGTACTTCACTGTTGTCAGTGGACTGATCGTCCATTAATGCACCATTCTTCTTTGAGGATGAGAATTACAGTAACATTTGTGTAAATAGTAATTGCATGCCTGTTTGTTTAACTAATCGTTTTTCTTCTAATGAAGTTTGGTTGTATCATTCAATGTGTTGCCTAGTAGCCATCTACTAAATAAATTATCCGTAACGAACTTAGAGGCTCAAACTAAGTTGGGTTTTATTACACTCTTATCTTTAACAATATAATATTGTGATTATTTCAACATAAGGTTTAGAAAAGGTTATATTCTCCTAAAGAAACTAAGTTGATGCTTGTATTTTGTGGTATGCATCTTTAACTTTCTCAGAACAGAGGCACATTCATCCATAAGTTATACAATAGTAAAGCCTATTTATAAGCCTTTGCCTACTTGCAGTATGTTATATTAAGGCTTTAATTATACAGAAGATAAAGTGCTCAGCAATATTGCCAGCCTGAAGTAGTTTTCTTCTTTGATTTTGCTGACCTTTGAATTATCCTCATTCTCGCTCCCATATAATCTGTGAAATATTAAAATCCACAAAAGATTATTTCCTGAAGAAGGATAACCCATTATTTTTCTTTTAGCGTCTTAGAAGATACACCAGATATGTATGAAAAAAAACCCTAAAGACAATTTTTTAAAAGATATTTTTACTCTCCGTTCCACTAATGGATTGATGAATGATTTTCATTTAGTGCTGCTACCTACTTTACTTATGTGTTTTATTGCAAATATTTGGGAGAGAAATAATAATATGGTTTGCACATGAGGGGCTACTGATCTATAAGCACCCAGGATGAACCCCCCCCCCAGAAAGAGTTGAAGATGCCATGCAGTAACAGCACTCAGACATGCATTAAAGCTGCTGGCTGGGTTTAAGCACGCTTCTCTGTCTGGCTGTTAAAGCACTGAGGCTCCTCTGTGTGGCAGAGCATCTGCAAAAAAAAAAAAAAAAAAAAAAAAGGAAAGTAGATGACCAGGTTCATTTTTCCAGGATGGTCTAAGTGGGCAGCTTTAGCCAAGGGGTTTCCCATACATAAAATATAAGGACTGGGGAAAGAAGATGGCACTTTGTGTTAAATAGTGAGTTTGGGACTGAGGCATAATGTAACTATTTATGGGGATAGGAAAGTGGTGTTTGACCCAAGGTTTCTGCAACACGAAGTTGACTGTGCACAGTCTATGACCACCCATGTTCCAGTGATCAAGACCTGTAATATTTAGGAAAAAGCAACTTATATTAAGAAAACACTTTACTGCTGGTCACCAGTTTCAGCTCCAGACATGAAACTGACCTGGAAAGTCCTGAATTCTGCTACCTTTTGGGAAAAGTGGTAACAATAATTATCTCTCACTTTATTAACTCATCTCAGTATACTTAATAAATACTTAATTTTATATAACAGTATATTACAATAACAGCATAAACAACAGATCTCTGCCAGCCAACTCATCATAAATTAACAAGTAAGAACTACATTTAGTGCCCATTCAAGTGTATGACAACACACCACATCCACCATAAATCTTAAAAGTAAGGAAAATTAAGAGGACAGACTTGTACATTATTTTCCATGTTTATATTGCCTACAGTTCTGTGGATGACACTTGAGTGTTTTCACTTCCGTTCCTAACAGATGTCAAAAAGCAACACCAACCCAACTTCTTCAAACTTACACTTAACTCAAAGGCTTAACAGTTTTGAATTCATGTGATGCAGTGGCTAAGACTGGGTTTCATCATGCTATGAGTTTTGGACCTTCAGTGACCTTGCATAAGATCTGCTAATTTAACTAAAAATGGTGGAAGGTTCTTTCTTAAATGTCTTCTAGTTTGGGTTCATGACCTTAGACACTGATGAGGATAATGAATGACATGGGATTTTAAAACAGCAGTTGGAAGAGGTGAAATTTGAACTCCTAGCTCAGGGGCTAGACTACCAAGCTCCACTATTGGGATGGAGATCGCAGTCGGGGACAGAAACTGTTAGAGCTTGACTACACAGCAAATTAGTGTACAGCAAGCCAGAGTATGCATGGAAAGTTCCATATTGTGCTTTGATATCCTGCTGTTTCCATTCTATATCATTTCAAATGGAAGCATGTCACGATACACTATGGAACTTTTAATGCTCAGCAGCAAGGTCCACATGGCTAGTGAGTAAACAGCAAGCTAGTGAGTTATAAATTCACAGCCTGGCTTGCCATACTCTCACTCACTGTGTAGATGAATCCTTGCCCCAAGATCAGTAGAACTGAAGTTGGAGGTCCTCTGTTCTCTAAAGGGACTGTTATTGATGTAATGCAAGACGTTAGGCTAGAAGCAACTCAGCCACATGGATATCAGTGAACAGGGTTTAATAAAATTCCACTTTAACTCAGTTTGCATTCAGGTTCACTCTTGGCAAATGAAACAGCCCTGAGCCTTTCTCTTGGGTTTTAGCCTCTAGCAGAAGTAAGTTGTGGCATTCGCACTGCAGCAGATTCATCTTCATATTAAAATTTAGCAGGTTTGTCTTCATGCATATTATTATCTGTTATGGAAAAAGTTATAAAATGCCCCCCAAAAAAGTCCCATCGTGCTTTAGATTTCTTACCATTGAGAAAAGAGGGAAAAATCATCAAAAGGGATGATTTTAAAATTTACTCTATTTGTATCAATATATTTTTTATCTAAACACTGAAAATTTCAGATAGTATGCAAAGTTATAGTCTATGTTTTGCTATTTCACATTTCAATTAGATTTTTACAATTTAAAGGTTTAAAGCACCTGTTAAAACCACACCGTGTAATAAAATCATAATTATGGTGCAGCAGTAACTGTACCATAATACAGAGGTGGTGTGTTGTGTTGCCTGATCCTTTTTAAAGGTTAATAATATTTGTATTGATGGCCTGTTGATCTGACTGTGATAAAGTTCTACCCAGAATCAGAGTACATAGGGTTAAAAACCTATTAGTTCAATATGTTATCGGGAGCAGCAGGGTCTATGACAAGGACACTCACAATGAAGGAGAAGCAAAGCCTTAGATATCTTTATTAGAACAATGAACAGAAAAGCTCCAAGCCACATCAAAATGTAAGAGTAATACAGCATTGGGAGTAGCTGTGGTTTCATTCTTTGCATAAGCCTTAGATGTGCACACTGACACCCTTCCTTGAGGACTTAGTGGAAAGAATAAAGGACCAGCTCTCTCTCTCTCTCTGGCATGCCAATTATTCCAATGGCCCAGGTGACTTACTGAATTGATGGGTCAGATGGTAAAAAGTGCATGGCAATAATCTACCTCTATGTGGTAGTCTGCTTTATTACAGGGCCAAAATGAATGTCCAACTCACCATGCCCAAATCTAACTTCCTCACCCGCATAATAATCTGCAGCAAGAGAAATTTAAATTAAATATTAGGGTAAAAATTAACTCTAAGGATAGTTTTGCATCAGAATAGGCTTCCAGGAAAGGCCGTGGAATCCTGATCTCTGGAAGTTTTTATGAACAGCTTGGGCAAACACCTGTTAGGAATGGTCTAGGTATACTTGGTCCTGTCTCAGCACAGGGAGCTGGATTTAATGACCTCTTGAGAGCCCTTCCAGAGCTACATTTCTGTGATTATGATTTTTTTAAAGGAACCTCTATTTTCCCCAATGCCTGATTGAGAGAGAACTCTGTATGAAAGCTAGCTGACCTAAATTAAATCTAAATAAAACAGATGTGATGCTAGTTCACTGAAAAAACATTGAAGTGGTCAATGTGGTATATCTTGACTTTAGTAAGGCTTTTGATACCGTGTCACATGACCTTCTCATAAACCAACTAGGGAAATACAAGCAAGATGGAGCTACTAGAAGGTGGGTGCATAACTGGTTGGAAAAAATCATTCCCAGAGAGAGTAGTTGTCAGTGGTTCAATCATGTTAGAAGGGCGTAATGAGTGGGGTCTCACAGGGATAGGTTCTGGGTCCAGTTCTGTTCAGTATCTTCATCAATGATTTAAATAATGTCATAGAGAGTACACTTATAAAGTTTGTGGATGATACCAAGCTGGGAGGGGGTTGCAAGTGCTTTGGAGGATAGGATTAAAATTCAAAATGATCTGGACAAAGTGGAGAAATGGTCCGAAGTAAATAGAATGAAATTCAGTAAGGACAAATGCAAAGTACTCCATTTAGGAAGGAATAATCAGTTGCACACATACAAAAAGGAAATGACTGCCTAGGAAGGAGTACTGAGGAAAGGGATCTGCAACACTATTGCAAAGAAAGAAAACATCACTCTGGGATGTTTTAGCAGGAGTGTTGTAAGCAAGACAAGAAATAATTCTTCTGTTCTACTCCCCACTGATTAGGCCTCAACTGGAGTATTGTGTGCAGGCCTGGGCGTCACATTTCAGGAAAGATGTGGACAAATTGGAGAAAGTCCAGATTAAAGTCCTATTAAAAGTCTAGAAAATGTGACCTAAGAGGGAAGATTGAAAAAAAATGGGTTTGTTAAGTCTGGTGAAGAGAAGACTGAGAGGGGACACAATAACGGTTTTCAAGTACATAAAAGATTGTTACAAGGAGGAGGGAGAAAAATTGTTGTTCTTAACCCCTGAGGATAGAAGCAGCAAAAATGGGCTTAAATTGCAGCAAGGGCGGTTTAGGCTGGACATTAGGAAAAACTTCCTCTCAGAGTGATTAAGCACTGGAATAAATTGCCTAGGAAGATTGTGGAATCTCCATCATTGGTGATTTTTAAGAGCAGGTTGGACAAACACCTGTCAGGAATGGTCTAGATAATACTTAGTCCTGCCTTGAGCGCAGGAGGCTGGACTAGAGGACCTCTCGAGATTCCCTTCCAGTTCTATGAGTCTATGAGGCATGAGGGAATGGGTTTTTTGGGGGGAGAAGCTAGGCATAGAATGGCTTAAAATAGGATGTTATATTGTATGTTAAATACGGAGTGGCTACTTCCACTCGATAACAAACAAAATCCTTGGGATCATATGCAAGTACACTATAATATAAAGCCTGGCCAAAGTTTCCACCTATAAAAATAGACAAAATGACAAATGCATGATTATACTGGAAGCACAGTAGCTCTGAAAGCAAGACAGTATTAACACAGAAAATCAAGAGCAAAAGCAGTTTCATTTATCTAGGTGAATTTAATGAAAATTCTGTCCTACAAATTCATAACTTTCAACTCACTTCCATTTCAATAGTTAATAATAAAAATACTATGTTATTTTACATATGAGATGTAAATAAAACATGAGTTGAGTCTTCAACTTGTTACAATGGGCCAAATTCTGGGCTCTGATAATACTGAGGCAAAGCAACCTTAAAATAATCCCTAAGAGACACAGAGTTGCTAGGCAAGTTCTATACTTCTCTGTTTTAGCCTCAGCATAGGGGGAAGGAGTGGGGAGTAACTAGTATGTAATGTACTATGATGATCTTTGAGACCAGCCCCTCAGTTGAGGCAAGAATTTGGAGCCTATAAACTGTGCCTTAACATCAGTTTCACCTCACCCCCTTCATCTGAGTCAAACAGAATTTGAGTTTGGCAGGGCAAAGGATCTGGACTAATATGTTCAAGAATGTGTGGAATAAACGAGCGGTGCTACTATAAGCAACAGGCTTTAAAATATGCCATGTAGAAGAAAAATAAAAGAAATGCAAATTCATCTCAGTGAGAAAGAATGGTCATGAGCAGTTTAGGGCATTCTTCAACTTGCCTTTTCCATTCTTTTCTATCGAGGCATTTAAAACTGTCAATTTCATAACATTAGTAAGGGAGAGAATCCATTTCCAGTTCACTGACGTATTATTGCCATAGAGTCCTGGGTATTGTAAATTAGGTTCCTGTGTGCTCTTGGTGACAATCTTACCCTCTTGATGGCAAATGAATGTATCATATCAACACAGTGTAAGTCAAAAATGCATAACTCCTATTCAGAGTAAATGTCATTCTTTTTGCTGGGGGAATCCTGCTTAATACAGTAACACTCTCTTTTCCTACTTCACTCAATCCACATGAGAGAGAGAGAGAGAGTCAGAGAATTATTTTTCAAGTTCCCAAGATACAATAAGAGTGTCTCGAAATAAACAAGAAACTCTACAGTCTAAATTGAACATCAAAGCAAGTGAAGGTCATAGACATGAGAAGAGTGAAGAGAGCATGAGGGTTGTAATCAGAGGCAGTAGGTTTCCATGTGGATTCAGGGATCCAACTGCAAGGCCAGAACCATTTGTAATGAACTTGAAAGACAACAGATTACATCTCATATACCAGTGAGTAGAAGAGTTTAAGACAAAATATGATCATGAACAGGAATGGGATTAAGTCTTTATTTGGTTTGTATATTGTCATGTTTTCAGCCAATCCTCCTTTTTCAAAAATTAAAGTGTAATCAAATATTTTCTGAGAGTAATACTAGGGAATTGGTTTTTAGGATCGGTTTGTGTGAGGTAAGATGGGGGACCTAATAGACAGACTTTGGAAAGCTGCTAGATACCTAATGTTACATACAACTTCACTTAGATATGTAATGTAGAACCAGTCTTAAAGTTCATTACCAGTTAAGAGTTTCCATTCTTAAGAAGCATGTGATATCTGTGTAATAATCACAAAAGGTAAATAAACTCATCAAGCAGCTGGGATCTGGGAGACTTAGGTTCAGTTCCGCCTTAACCTGAAATGGATGAGGATCTCCCACCTCCCAAAAGAATAGCCCAACTGGTGGGCTCTAAGGTATTCTGGTGTGGGTTTCACTCAGTGTCTCCTACTGAAGCTGTTCTGCTTTGTATGAAATATTTCAATAGTTATTGGACCACAGAAAGAGAATGTCTCCCAGTGACTCTAAAGTCTGGAGTTTAGGGCCCTTACCTAAGAAGTGGGGAGACCAAAGTTCAGGTTTGTGTTTCTCTAAATAATTTATTTATACCAAGCAGAACATTGTCATCTGGAGAGATTCAGAGAGCCTAGCTCTCCCATTGCCCAAGTGAGTGCCCTAGCCAATAGGCTAAAAGTTATAGGGAAGTTGATGCCTCCTGCTCCAGCCATTTTGAACGTCTAGTGTTTTACAAATGCCCAGAAACAAAATGTTTTGAATTGAACAAATTGCTTCATTTGACTTGCAGTAGACATTTTTTGTAATTAACAGAAAATTCCAAAAAAGTTTAGAGCTGGTTCAACCTAAACTTGATTTTTTTTCCAGAACTGCTATCAAGGCCCCCTTTCCCCCCCCCAAAATAAATTATTTACTCAGCTAAGGCAGGAATATTTTATTTTGTTCTGTCAAGAAATATGTATCCACAGGAGGTAAAATACACTGAGATATGTGATACTTTATATAGTACTCCACATGTATGAAATATATATAAGCAAATAAAGATTGCATGTGCCATATTCTGTGAGCAATTTGTTATGATTGTCTGAAATTTGAGAGACTATTTGTTGTTATCCTAGGTTTAGCAGGGCTGAGTGATCCATCTTTGCCTTATTAATGGGTAACTATTTATACACTGTGTACTCCAGCGCTTATGAATAGCCAGTTGCACGTATTCAGCATTTCAAAGGAGAGGCTGGGCTGAAGAGGTGTGTACAAGTGATTTGAATTTCAAAGAGCAAAGAATAAACACCAGCTGTTAGGGGCTAATTTATACTGGACATGACAGGAAGAGAAATTTCTGCTGTTCTAAGACTTTGCACGCAGTACTATAGTAAACCAAAGACTTTGAAATAAGGTTTAGTCATTGACACAGCAGATTAAGAAGTCTCTTCTTTTTCTTCTTTTTGCACCAGTGTAAATCAGGAGTAATTGCACTGCAGTCAATGGAATTACACTAGTGTGAAATAGGTGTATTAGAGATCAGAATCAGACTCTGGATTGAATCCTGGGTGAAATCGAGTCTCTAATAAATTACAAGCCAGCAGGACATTTAGTAGTTTGTTGTTTATGATGAAAAGGTAACAAAACTAGACACATGGATTAATGTCAGCTTCAGTTTTCAAACAGCAGGAAAAAATATAACCTGAATTAGATTGCTTATGACATGCAATGCTGATACAAAATTCTGGTAAGATTTTAAGATGTCTGCATGTCCTCTCTAAATTCAGATGCCGAAGATGACCATCATAAACTAAAGCCTTTTTAATGTATTCGTGTAGTATGATAAATGGTTTCTACCATGTTGGTAATTAATGATTGAAAGTCAACATTTTGAATGCTGGAAGGTATTCCTGTATTGAAAAATATCTATTATTTACACTATTTTCTCTTTTCCATTTAATCATCCCACATCCCTATCCAATCATGAGCTGCTTTGTGAACAATTTTTGATCATGATAAAAACATTAGACTACAGCTAGCAGCATAAAAATAATTATCAGAATGTAACAAGTTCATCCCATTCATCTCTCATAATACCCTTCCTTAGAGAAAGGCTTTTATGTAGATTTATGCAGACTTCCCCAATGAAAAACCACTTTGAAATTCCTGTCAGGTGCTTTCTGCTTGAAGGGCTCCAGTGTGTGGGTGGCTGTTTCTTTTGTATGTGCAGCAATGATCCCACTCTTTTAAAGAGATGTTTTTCTCTTTTGCTTTCCTATCACGTTTGTAAATGAGAGACAGAGTGACACCTGTTCTGAACCAGTCTTTGAAAATTTTAATGAGAACTATCTATCTGCTTGGAGTACAAGTATTTTAATACACAGGTATCAACTATTGTCTGCTTGTTGCCTTAGTAATTTGGGCTATTCTCTGAAAAATGTATTAGGAGTCACATTTTGTATTTTTTCCCCTTGGGACTGGTCTTTGCTATGCACTTTCTTTCTCTGCAGGACAAAACTTGCATACATGGTGAAGTCAGCGGGCAGTGAGCTAGGGTGTGAATTTAAAGTGCACAGACTACTCCACCTTAGCTTCCTGTGTCGACAATCTACAATGCTCTAAGGGCACCCCAATGCACACAAAACAGTGCACTGTAATAGTGCCCACTAGCTACTGTGGGTTTTCCCCATATAGACAAACCTCCCTGATAAGACACAAAAATTGTATTTTTTGTCTGTCATGGGATGCACTCACCTGTAGTGGTGCCTCCTCATATCCGTCCTGGGGATTAGTTCTGGCCAGGTGTTTCCCCCCCCCCTCCCCCCCCCCCCCCCAATCATCCTCTCACTCGGGGTGAAAGTAACTGAAATTTCTTACTGGTATGGTCGTATTGTAACCACCCTTCCCATCCCCATTCCTACACATTTAACTTCATGGATCCCTTTTCATGACTTTGATACAGTAGATTTCTACTATTTTTATTCTAGAGTATTGGTAGTAGCACCCTCCCACACCGAGCGATGCAGGTTTCAGCCTAGTAAAGTGGCAGTGTAGATGGTGCTGCAGTGCTGAGAGCTGCACTCCCAGCACTGGTAGCTATTCCCCTTGTGGAGGTGATTTTATTACAGCGCTGGGAGCCGCGACTACACAGCTACTTTAAAGTGCTGCCATGGCAGAGCTTTAACGTCACCTGTGTAGACATACCCTTTCGGGGATGACTTTCAGCTTCCTCATTTCTCGCTGTTCTTTTTAACTGACAATCCCCCATTTCCTCACTTTTACGTTTAAACATCCCCATTAGTGTGTAAGACAGGCACAGACCTGTGGAGTGTCACAGACCAGCAAACGGCAGCAAGTCCCCCACAGTAGGAAAGAGTCACAAGATGGAGAAGTTTCACCCAGAGCTCCAGCTGCTTCAGAACCCAGCTCACATGCTGCCAAGCCCCACACCTTGCTCCTCCCTCCCTCTGCTGCTAGCTCTTGCCTCCAGCACCCCACACCCACCTGCAACAGGGACTGCTGAAGAGACTCCCACAAAGAGCCCAGGCACAGAAGGAGGGTCCCTGGCTCTGATTCTCCCCAATTGCAGCCAGGTGAGATCTCCCTCCCGCAGCTGGTTGAACAATGAATGAATCCAAGGGCTGCACACAGAGCACAGTGCCTAGGCAAGGAGTGCAAAGCTGCCCCTCCGTCCTGCCCAGCTGAGCCACATCTAATTAAATCCCTGCTACCTGCCTCATTCTCCAGGTGCATCCTGGTCAGTTAATTGGCTCACTTAGCCATTTTAACCCTGCCAGGCCTTGTGTGGGGTGGAACAGATTTGTTTTCACTACTGCTTAATAGATTTCTCACTGTAATTGCACATTATACTTTTATTACACACAAAGGTTACATTAAAATAATGTTAAAGTTGCTACGTCAAGCTCTCAAAAGTTAGGAAATGACAAAATTAAAGTTGCCCATGCAACATTAATTCAGCATCTTTGTGCTTATGCATTATGATAGTATTTAATTACATGACTATGAAATAAATTTTCCCCACAGAATGTCAAAGGGTTAACATTTAGCAAAATTATAAGCTACTGAAAACAGGGTTTGATAATGCAAATGTCAGGTGACCTTCACTATCAGCATTACCAGCTCCAACTGTCATATTACTTGATATTCTCCCATAAATTGATTTGGGGAAACTGTAGAAATAGGTTATAGCTATTTTAAAATAGTACCAAAATTAATGCCCTAAACCATTCAAGAAAAGCTTTTTCTACAAAATGTGAGTTACAACTAGGATACATCATGATGTAATGTGGTATAAAGATTATTCAGCATTCATTTCAAATGACCGGAATAACTCTGTTGCGGCTTTGACATTATTAGAAAATGTGGTCACCCCAAATTCTATCCATCATAATGCTGTTTCTAATTAATTGATATATATTATATATACATACATATATCTAATCTTAATTCTGTCTTAATTACATTTTTTGTCTTTCAATGTGTATTACATCACAGTGAAATCTAATATTTGAAGCTAACTGCTGCTGTCATAAGTCTGAAGTAGCCTAGATTTAGTGTTTACCTGTAAGGGGTTAAGCTAAAGGTAACCTGAGAGGTGGACAACTGACCAATGAGAAATTCCTCAGGAGACAAAGGATTTTAAGTTTCAGTCTCTCTCTGGGTCTCTCTCTGTTCACCTTGGCTATGGGGGGAACACAGCTATGTCTTTCACTATAACTATAAGATTCTATTAAGTACTGTAGTCAGTAAGTTTACCTTCTCTTTATCACTTGGAGAGTTCCCAGTGGTGAGTGTTGGCTGGGTGCTTCTTGATATTGTAAACTTCAGCGGAGATATCAACTGTGGGAGAAAATTGCCTTGGGGGAGAAGTTTGGTTTCTGAATCCTTTTGTTGATTATGGTAGATGCTGTTCTATTGATGATTATAAGGGATTTATTCCTTTCTCTTTTTCTTTTATTAAAATCTTTCTTTTAAGAAGCTGACTGCTTGTTTTTCATTGTGTAAGATCCTGGTTTTGGATCGGGCACGTCTCGCAGGATCAGGCAAGGTTTGGTTTTTTTTTCTCTCAAGCTTCCCAGGGAAGGAAGAAGTTTGGGGGGTTAGTGGAAAGGGAAAGAAGGGTCCCCAAACTACCCTAGACCTAGTTTGGGTGGTGGCAGCGTACCAGGTCCAGATACAGAAGAAGTTGTGTTCTGGGGAAAAACATTTTAACCCAAGCTGGTAAAATAAGCTTGTGGGGGTTATTTCTTTTTTCATGCGGGTCCCCACATCTGTACCCTAGAGTTCAGAGTGGGGAGGCAATCCTGACAGCTGCTATGGACCATTAAATTACAAAAACAAGTTCTCAGCAAATGTGAAACACAGTAGAGAAGAAGGAACCAGAAAAACCAACAAAGGATCATACAATCATTACCTCTGCCACTACTATTCTGTCCAGAGTTATTGGAATACTACCCATCAAAAGAAAACTTCATTGAGAGCCACATAGATTCTGTACCAGCTATACTCAAGAGAAATTTTTTCAAAGAGCTGTAAAATAATTCATTGTGAATTTAGCTTCTCTTTTTAATTCACAATTGTTTGCAAACTGATTTTGTTTCTACAACTATAGTTCAGGTTCATAAGCATTCATCAAATATTTCATATAAAAATATTGCAGAACTACAGGCCATTTGTGAACTATTTACTTTGACTACCAGTTCTGCATTATTTGTGATATCGTCACCTAAGATGCATGGTATTGATTCTGCTCGTTGATTGGAAGACTAAGACTTTTCAAGGAGGATTTATAATTATGGTTTTGTTACTATCTATGAATAATTATCATTATGATGCCACAAAAACAGTGAACCAAACTTATGACTTTTCACTTGTCAAAATATTTGTGAATTACTTTTTATATTATTTGATCAGCTGTAACTCCAAAGTTTTCTTCCTCTTTTTCCTCAGCTGAATGACTGCATATAATTCTAAGATCTGCTATCAGGAGAACAAGAACAAACTTACTTAGTCAGTGTTAAATGTGGTGGTCAAATATTGATGTCCCTGAGCAAACCATTTCGATAATCTATTCTGTCTCCTCTTACTTCATTTCACAACAGTTGAAAGAGGGAAGTTTGTTAAAGGGAAGAATCAGAGGTGTCTGTTCATGCTGGGGTGTCTGCGTTTGGCTGAGGCCTAATCAGAGTCGCACAGTGGGTGTGGAGGGAAACCCAGCCATGCTGGGCTGTTCGCACTTCGTTTAAAGGGCTCATCTCTGCTCAGAGCCTGATCAGAGCCACGTGGTGCGGGTTGGTGATCTTTTCAGACAGGGGTGTCAGCGTTGGACCTAAAATGCACGCGGGGGCGGAGAGAGGGTAGGTTTGCTGTGTGAAGTAATCATCCCAGAGAGACTGCAGGCCAGGCCCTACTTTTAAATGAGAAACCCACTATGCATTGAGAAAGGTGGGCGCAGCAGTCCAAAAGCATTGAAATGAATGTGGAAGAAGCAGAACCCCGCATGCCCCAGGCCTTACCATGGCTGCCTGCAAGCTGAATTCTGTTGCCCAGCCGTGTGTGATGCCTTGGTCACACCAAACTGGCGGGCACTTCAGTATAAAAGGCAAAATACGACCTTGTACAGAAAGAACATGTGCTGTGTACTATGAATTGCCTATTTCACTGAGAAAGAGTCTCCCTTTTGTTCTCTAAAATGTATCATTTAAAATTCTACCCCCCCTTTTTCTCCTCCCGCAGATGCAACTTGAAATGATGGTGGAATTCCTCAACAATTTCCATCCCATCATCAACCTCAGTCTGGACCAATCCACACAAGCAGTCCATTTCCTAGACAGAACTGTGCTAATAAATGATGGTCACATACACACCACTCTATACCAGAAACCTACTGACTTCTATACATGCCTCCAGCTTCCATCCAGGACACACCACTCGATCCATTGTCTACAGCCAAGCTCTAACATACAACAGCGTTTGCTCCAATCCCTCAGACAGAGACAAACACCTAAAAGAACTCTATCAAGCATTCTTAAAACTACAATACCCAGCTGGGGAAGTGAAAAAACAGATTGACAGAGCCAGACGAGTACCCAGAAGCCACCTACTACAGGACAGGCCCAACAAAGAAAATAACAGAACACCATTAGCCGTCACCTTCTACCCCCAACTTAAACCTCTCCAGTGCATCATCAAAGACCTATAACCTATCCTGAAAGATGATCCCTCACTTACACAGATCTTGGGAGACAGACCAGCCCTCGCTTACAGACGACCCCCCAACCTGAAACAAATACTCACCAGCAACCACACACCACAAAAACACTAACCCAGGAACCTATCCTTGCAACAAAGCCCAACACAAGCTCTGTACACATATCCATTCAACTGACACCATCATAGGACCTAATCACATCAGCCACATCATCAGAGGCTCATTCAGCTGCACATCTACCAATGTGATATATGCCATCATGTGCCAGCAATGCCCCTCTGCTATGTACGTTGGCCAAACCGGACAGTCTCTATGGAAAAAATTAAATGCACACAAATCTGGCATCAGGAATCATAACATTCAAAAACCAATGGGAGAACACTTTTATCTCCCTGGCCATTCTATTACAGACTTGAAGATGTCAATTTTAAAACAGAAAAACCTCCAAAACAGACTCCAACGAGAAGCTGCTGAACTGGAATTAATTTACAAGTTGGACACTATCAACCAAGGGTTAAACAGGGCCTGTGAATGCCTTAGTCATTACACTAATTGAATCTATTTCCCTAAATTAAGTTTCCTTTCCACTTTCTTGTCAACTGTGAGACATAGATCTACTTGATTATCACTACAAAAGGTTTTTTTCTCCTGCTGATAATAGCTTATCCAAATTAAACAGCCTCTTAGAATTGGTACGGTAATTTCCAACTTTTTATGCTTTCTGTGTATATAAATGCATCTTACTTCTGTGTGTTCCATTCTGTGCATTCAGTGAAGTGGGCTATAGCCCACGAAAGCTTATGATGAAATAAATTGGTTAGTCTCTAAGGTGGCTGAAGTATTCCTCATTTTATTCACACAGCTGTAATTACTACTAAATCAATATTATATATTCAAACTAATTATAGTACACGAATTAGCACTGTAATAAACAGATGCTCACCTGGCTAATTAGTAGATTTGAGTTGGTTTATATTAAAATTGACAAAGATTCCTAGCCCTGGTTAGTCTGACACAAATACACAGCACAAGAAGACTTGAATCTTGTGTGATAATTTACATATGTGCTAATTTGATGTAAAAATACTAACCATTCTGAATGGGAATAAATACATATGAAAGACAACTTTAAATGTCCTTTCTCTAGACAGTATCCAAAGTTTTGAAAGATGCACTTTGTGTTACAAAAAATTTTACAATCTGATTTGGATTCAGATGTTCAATAAAGGCAAAGTCATAATCCGTTCTTCTCAACAAATAATATATTTTAAAAGATTTCTGTTTCATGTCCCCTTTTGCTATTTGGATGGGACCCTGTGACTTATTTTTGGGAATTGTAACTCCCTTTTCCAACAGGGCTGCTGTTACAAATAAAGGTCATTATACCATCTCAATTCTAGGGTGGTAATGAGGTGGCAAATATTAACGCTTCAAGAAGTAGTCAGCAGGAGACTCTCCATGTTTTCTGTATCCAGTGCTTTTTGAAATCAAGCCCTCATGAATAAGAAGCCACCAAAGGACTGAAGTTGGGTAGCAAAATCTGTTGCCTTGAGGTTGCAGATCTTCCCCCAAATCATTCAGGTTACACTTGCCTCCCCACAGTCAGCAGAGGGGAAGGTCATCCCTCCCATGGATACCCTAAGTTCTGAAAGATTATTGTAAATAACCAACTGAACATGAACCCCCCACTGAGATGCAGTGGCACAAAAGAGCTAACACAATACTTGGATATATTAACTGGGGAATATGGAGAAGGAGGTGGATATTACCTCTGTCCAGTTGTAATGTCCACCTTTTAAAAAAAATGCTGAAAAACTGGAGAGGGTTGATAAATGCTACAAAAATCATTTGTGGTCTAGAAAACATCTTAGTGAAAGAGTAAAGGAGCTCAGTTTGTTTAGGGTATCTTAGCCTTCTCTAAGAGGCCAAAAGTACCTACACAGTGAAAAGCAATCTGATAGTAGCTGGTGTGACACTATGCCCCCATATTCTCCATAGAGATATTGTTATAATGTAACTATGGAATAACTAAGTATTTTCCACAAGATGGGTCATGTGAGATATCATTGGAAAGCTTATGATTTATTGAATATGATTATCCTATTTCCATGCGTGTATCATTTCTGTACCTGAAACTAGAAATATTGACTATGTATGTGTACTACAAATTGTGTTTAACAAGGGGAATGCAGTCAGTGTAGCGGGCTAGCTGGGAACATGTAAATGGGCCATTAGGTAAAACAAAAGGTCTTTGAAGATGCTAATCTCCCACATTCCTGAGAAGCCTTCCTGTGGATGCTGCAAATAGACTTTGAGTAATGGCTGCAGGGTCATGTGATCATGTCACCTGATACTGGATTCCATGACAAAAAACTAGTACTTTTCCACTGGCCTGGGGTGGGAATCACACTGGAAGACAAAGGATTCTCACCATATGTAAAACCTGTTTAAGACAGGGGAGTGACATAATCATGGTTTGTTCTTCACTGTCTCCCTGTCCAAGATGGCTGCTATAAACAGCTACTATAAGACTGAACTGGGGAAGAAAGGACTTAACCCAGGCTAGAAGATGTCTGGCCTATGAAAGAAATACCTAGAGACTTAAGCTGCAGGCAAGACTAGCTTGCCTTCAAGAACCTCTGCAATCTGCCTAAAACAATATTTAGGTGAGAATTTGTTAAATATAACTAGTTTCTTTAGTATGTTAAACTTAGCTTGCATGTTTGCTTCATCTGCTAGGTAATCAGCTTTGATCTGTTTGCTGTCCCTTATAATCACTTAAAATCTACCTTTTTGTAGTTACTAAACTTATTTTGTTTTTGTTTCAACCCATTGTGTGGCATTCATAACCGGGGAGCAAAAAGCTGTTGCATATCACTTTCTACAATGAGGGAAGGAGCGAATTTCAGGAGCTTACATTGTACAGTTCAAGATAATATTATTTTGGGTTTGCACTCTAGCGGTGGGGATGCACTTGACTATCTGGGCAGCTATGTAGCTGAGCTGATCTCAGCATGTGTGTGAAATTGCAGCTGGGATTTTCCTACCTCTCTGGGTGTGCTGGAAGGGAGTTTGAGAGCCTTTTACAGCAGCACAATGTAAAGGGAACTCACATTGGCAGGTCAAGCGAGCTCAGTGTACAGTTCCAAGTGGCACCCCCGAGGAGAACCCATCACAGCTGGGTCTTTAATCTCACAGACACAGGCATAATACATTCCAATGGTTGGAAGCTGAAGTCAGTAGTGTTCAAATGGGAATTAAGATGCAAAATGTAATGGTGAAGATAATTAGCCATTGGAACAGATTACCTAGGGATTTGGCAAATTCTTTATTACTTGAAGGCTTTTGGTCAAGACCGGATGTCTTCCTAAAAGATAAACGGAGTTATTGGGCTCAATACAGCACTCAGAGTGGAATTCCATGGCCTCTATTATGCAGGTCAAATTAAATGATCACAGATGCTTCTTTCTTCCCTTAAAATCTATGAATTTCTAGGCATGCCTAGGAATTATGTGGTACGCCAGACATATACCTTTCTTCATTTTCTGGTGTGTGACAGGGCAGCTATCTTCTTATCCCAAGACCATTGAAATACAAGATTTATTTGGAAATGTATTTTTGTGAGTCACTCTAGAAACTGTATTTAGAATCTATTATCCCAGAAAGATTGCAATTATTTTTATATTTGCTCAGTCCAGGCTTGGACTTCTCACATTCATTTGTTTAGCTGGACAAGTTGAGTAAATTTTAGGTCAGAAGGTTCCCTTTTGCTGGCTCATATTCTAATCTGATTTATATTCCTCCATGAAAATAAATTGTAGCTGATTTTCATTTTCCAAAAACCAAAGGTCAAAAGAATTTTGAGGCTTATTCCTATCCTGTTCAGACCTCAGTTAGAAGCATAAACTTAAATAAGCCACATGCATTAGGTATAATTTTGCCAACGATTCAGTACGATTTTATGTTGTTCATTGAAAATCTCCTCAAGACAAAATGAGTAAAGACGCTAAAATAACTCCTCAGCCCTCTAGAGAATGAATGTCATTTATATATCCCTGTTCATGCAGTTAGGAGATCCATGAGAAGTTTGTATATCCTGTCTATATATTAAAGTGCTGTAGGATTTCAGCCCTCATGCTGAAAAGATTCACTTAGCTTTAAAAAAAAAAACAACAACTTTACCAATTGTTTTTAAGACAAACTCACATTATTAATTCTATCTGTTTAGTATAACATCTAGCACAGCAATGGTCCTAAACGGCAAAGAGAGATCCTCAAATAAGAGATATTTTATAGGTACAAATTGTTGTTAAAAATCTACTCTATCCACTTATAGAGAAGCTTGAAGCAGTTTTTAAAAGAGAAATCCTGATTCGACTTATTCTTGCAACGTTGAATACTAGAGCAAATTGGCAGTAATAGCCTCTAGGCATCCCACAAGGGACCTTCAAAATCACATCTTCTTTGGCAACAGCATAACGAGACATGCAAGCTGCTCTTTGCCAACTTAATGTTCTTGGCAGGGCACAGTCTTACTAAGAACAGAACACCGGTAGTCAGCAATGAGAAGCTTAGGAAAACTGAGAAAACGCAGCGTAAAATCCAAAAACAAACCAGATGAAGAGAGTCAGAGATCTCAGATATGTCATTTCCCTACAAGTGCCAGACCTCATGCTTTGACATAGAAAATTCTGTGTATAATAGTTCCTCTTGAGCATATTTTCTTTCCTGGACACACTGAGTACTACCCAGGGTATTCCAACTTCATGCCACTATAAAGGAAAAGGAACTTGTACTCACTCTTAAATCACTGGAAGTGTAGTCATTTATGTCAGTAGATTTGGTCAGGTAAAAACCTGCCCCCCGCTTCTCTTGTATTCATATTTTCATTATGATTCTGTTGGATATGAACTTTGAAGGCAGTTACAAAGGACTATCCTGTTGTTGAATTCACATTAAAATGGAAAGTGTCAGACAATGCTGTTACAGTGATCTCTCTGAGCAGGATATCTTAAACATCTTGGGCCAATCTTTCTTCCTCTTATAAAAATGCTCTGACAACAGACTCACAAAACTCTGAGGAAATGTTACTTGACCCAGGGAGTCTAGAGAAGGAAGCCGATAAATGGGTTACAGGAGATTTGTACCATTCTGTTTAGATACCAGAAACAATGAATTTATGAAATATATTTAGATAAATAGTTCACAATAACAGCTATGCAGATGCCACTTACCTGCCTGCTCTGCTTCTACTCACTATGCCTGGTAGGCCTGGGTTCCCTTTCTTCTATCTCTCAAAGTGAAACAGGGGAAGGGAGTATTTCCATTATTGGAATGGTGGATTCCCTCTTTCATTCCTTCCCATGAAGCATGGAGTGAAGAATAGGTTGATGGACAAAGGAGAGCCTCAGTGTTCAAATGTCTTCCAAATATTCCCTGTCCTGAACACAAATATCACCAGATTGCAAATAATGGGCTAGTCCTCATCCTCCCTTCCTCCCGTTTACACTAGTTCTTTGTTTCACTCACATATTGGGTCTTTGCTATAAGACTGTAAAACTTCTGCGAGCAGGGTTTGTTTCTTGTTACAGCACAAAGGGGTCCTGACCTATCTGTATCATAGAAGAGCTTAGAAGCCACGAATAAAAAATAATACTAGTCATCCATCCCTACTTTGCAGACTTGTGTTTTTATTACAGCTAATATATATTTTTCATCATCAAATGTGAACATCTTTTAAGGGAACTTCAAATCAAAAGTTTCAGGAATGCTCTAAAAATTGGACACCACAAATAATTAGTCCCATCATTTGCAGCACTACCTTAGATTATTTTTAACCGTTATAAATAGGGGTAGATGAATTGGAGGAGAACAGTATGACTTTATCAACTTAGTGAAATATAAGGTTTATTTGGGTTCACAAAAATACAATAGTTCAAATTTGTAAACTTTTTTCTTATGATTTCAACTCACTTACTCCCAAAGTTGGGTATATATTTTTTTTTAAAAAAATGTTTTTTACAAAGGTAGTATCAAAACAGAGACCAGGCAGCAAAACAGTCTCTAATCTTCGGGCAATTTTCTCCCAAAGAGAATCAGAACTGAACCAGATATTCAGGCCCAAAGAGTTTCATGAAGTGACACCAACAAAAAGATTTAGTTTAGTGTATTTCACAAAATTATTTTTTTTATGTAGTCTCCAAGAAAGCGCTGAAGTCACAGGCCTAACTATACTGTAATGCACTTGAAACAGGTACTTTGCTATGGCTGATCTTGAACGAACACACACAAAATATTCTATAAGTGAATTAAAAAGGTTTTTTTTTAAACTTGGAGAGATCTGATTTTGTATTTCCCCTATAGTCATTCATAACATAACATCTAAAGCAGAGCAGAGTGCATCATGTGTTGAGGAACCTGTTTCCTCAACCTCAGATCGTGACAGGTTATTAATGGATGACCTCATTTTCACCTATATGATTTCAAATGTACCTATTTTTAATTTTTAAGGCTGGCCATATGATTATGATGCTGATTTAGGATCTTAATTAGGATGAAAATGTGTTATCCCCTCAAGATTGAGAACAGGAAAACTAAAGGTTGCAGAAGTTATGGATACTTATCACACCAAAGGGAGGTTGATATTGTAAGCTACAGGCAGTTGCAATTTTACAGTTGCATATCTATGCTAAATTTAAAACGCAAGCTCCCCAAAAAACCATGGTAGGAGAAAGGTTCAATAAGTGGAAATTCTACACTGTGTAAAATCACTAGTGCTAAAGTGCTCTGGGAGAAATGGTAGTTTCTGTGTTGGGTAGTGCCATGACAGGATAAATAGTTTTAATTATTTTAAACAATTAACATCACTGGATGTCAAGCAGTGATTATACATTGTTATTTTCTAGCTGTGCACTCTGTGGTTAAGCATCTTAATAAAGAAAAATTACTGAACCACACAACACAAAAATAAAATGAAAAAATGTAAAATGACAACAGAAAAACTAAAAAATATGTTCACAACAATGCACACAACCCACAGTATTTCCTTGTAACGATTTTCATCCTTGCATACCTTCCATGTGTTTGTCATCTCTTGTGTTATATCTAGCTTAGTCATCAACTTAGGGATCTATAAAATGCCTGTAAAATACTATGCATTCCCTATGGTGATGTGTAAATTAAACATTATATCTAAACTGCATCATTATTCATTTTTAATTAATGGTTAACTAGGCATGTTTGTTACAAAGCAGCTTCCCAAGCACTGGGGGGAGATGTCGCAAACCATGAGAGACTTGCACTGTGTCAGCTTTAGGGACTTTAGAGGAATTCAAACAGTAAATTGCTAATCAAATCTATGCACACCTGATAGCAGTTTCACACAGAGTTTCAGGGATGCATATGTGGCATTTCCATGTGCCAACTCTTTTTCACTTCTTAATAAGGAAAAAAAATAGGTACGATGTTGCAACCACAAAAACAATAAATTGAACAAAAATGCATATATTAAAATAACAATATAGAACAACAAGCTAGATTTTAGACCTTGAACTGGTGAGCTTGTAGATGTCACAAAGCAACATTCTTGAGAGCATTCTGAAATTATATCAGGTCTAGATCAAAAGGGACATGATGGAGACAGAACTCCCCACGATTCAACAGCATTTCTTTGTAGTGTTTTTGTACCAAAGGGACCAACAGACTACATGCACTTCAAATCTAAAAGTTATATATACATATGATGCTATCTTTTAAAGAAGTGTGTTCAAGAAACTGGAGTAACAATAAACCAATATATAGTAAAGCTCCACAAACTGATGGACACATGAGTATAATGCTTTATGCACCGGGCCGATACATGATCAGTTAATAACTGAAGACTGAATAGTCAAATGAGTTTGCTTAGAAAACTCTCTTAGAAGGACATTAGGAATGTGATTTTCATATTCACATCTGAACATTTTATATCAGCTACGGAAGTAATAACAGATTGCTAAACTCAATGGGGGAAAGAAAAATATTTTCTTCCATTTTTGCACAGTTTGATTATTTTGTGAATTTGACAGCATATTTGACTGCACAGTCGGTCAGGCCTTGATTCTGTGAATGCATCCACATGTGCAGACCCTTGCCCCAAAGTGGAGCTCTGGTACAGGGGTTCATTCATGCAAATCTAAAGACAGGATTTAGAGCCAGTAGTCAGTTTCTCCCTTGCTGAAAGGTTTCTTATAAGCAGCAAAAAGGGAACAGAAATAAACTTCACTTTTTAAAAGCATTTTTCAAAGAAATTTCCAGACAGACTAATATAAGGATCTTCTGTCAGACACTGAACTTTTTTAAATTAATCAGTTAGTAAATTAGTCAGCAGTGTCCTTTTAACACCACCAGTGGATATAGAATTGTACAAAACAAGTGAAGAACCACATCCAAATATAGGTAGTAGGCTTTCTACAGTCAGAAAATATTCATCACATAAAGTAAAACAAGCACAGACCCCTCCTTCGCCAATCTTACCTCCACATCCATAAGTAAACAAACAAGCATGCACACAGAAACAATGCAAAGGCAACCATGCAAATAAGAATATTACTATGCAAACAAAGTATGCAATAAAAACTGTAGATTAAAGTTGGTTGGAAAATGTCCCTTCACCTTGGCCCACACATGCCCAGACAAAGAAAATTTCTTTTTGTTTTCTTTTTCATTGAATTGTAAAAATTCCAAAACTAAAAAATTGTAGCTGAAAAGCAAAAATTTCAGTTTAGAAAGGGTGCCACAGTGCTGAAGGTCCTCATTCTCCTCTAAGGCATAGAATTCCTTGCCAGACTACCACACCCATGATGCAACATGGTCTCTCATCAAACTGAGTCACTGTGATACCTCATGGGGAGATTGGCTGGTTGCAGAACCTTGCCCATAGAGAATAGGGGCATGAGTCAGTCAGACTACAAAAGGCACTTTGACGGCATTTCAAAATTCATGTTTTTGTTTTCAGCTGAAAACTAAAATCTTTCTTTTTGATGAAAAGTTGACATTTTCAGGAGAAAATTGGCAAGTAGATGGTGTATAAGAGCTACTAAGGCTCTTCTACTTCCAAATTTGTAATTGTATTGATTCAAGCAGCCTGCAAGCATGAGTCACAACCAGGTGTGTTGAAGGAAACCTACATTTAACTCCTGCAGTTGTGCCCTATGCCTCACCCATAAAAGTTCTGCAAAACAGACTGCAATAGCTAACTCCTGGAATTTAGCCAGACTCCCAAATGTTAAATGACATAGAATCTATTCTATAAGTCCACTAAGGCACTTCTATTGTTCAAAGTATGTTCATTGTAATGTGTATCCTGAAAATCTACTGACTTGCCTCATGGTTTCTAATATATAGCAAGTACTCAAGGTCCAGAGTTATTCTATAATTGATGCCATCATTTATAATAATTCACTCCAAATCTATACTAATTCACAATTATTCTAGTTTTGCATTAATTCACCTATTTTCATTATCCTATTATTTCTAGTTAGAAATAATTTAAGTGTAAATTATTATAAGGAAAAAAGAGAAAATAAATTATTGTAGGCCAGATTCTTCCTTCATTTACATCAACTGTACACTTACATAACTTTACTGTTCATCATTTACACCAATATAACTCAGGTGTCATGAGATAAAAGTAAGTTTCTAAAAACTGATAAATAACAAGATGTTATTTGTGTATATGCTGCATAAAATGTCATACCAATACTACAGAAAATAAATTTAGCTAAACATAATCCCCTTGCTTACATAGAAAATCACCATATGAAAAAAAAAAAAAAAAAGATAGCCCTCAAAATATCTCAGGAATAGGGCTCCCTCCACAAACAGCATTTTCTTGCTCATACAATGTTTAAAAGTACAAATTAGAAAGCAGCCTTCCATGGGAAGTTTAAAATGAAATTTCTTACAATAAAAATATGTGATTACATAATGCATGTTCATAAAATAATTGTAATTACTTTTTCTGGAGAAAAATACAAATTTGTATAATCCAGATGCTCTGCTTCGTTTCCCATAGTGGCAAGAAACATTGGGATCACTCTCTTATTATGTCATGGGAGGTACAACTGCCTCCTATTAATGTACTCTTGCAAAATCTCATCCTAGGTGTGTAAGACCCCAACTTTTGCAACTTGCTTCTTGCAGCAGATCCCAGAACCTGTGATTGTTTGTAACCTGTCCTTTAAACCAGCTTCTGTACCCAGAGACTGGAAAATAGCTAGTGTAACACCAATAATTTAAAAGGGCTCTAGAGGTGATCCCAGCAATTACAGACTGGTAAGTCTAATGTCAGTACCAGGCAATTTAGCTGAAACAAAATTGTCAGACACATAGAAGAACATAAATTTTTGGGCAAAAGTCAACATAGTTTCTGTAAAGGGAAATCATGTCTTACTAATCTATTAGAGTTTTTTGAAGGAGACAACAAACATATGGACAAGGGGAATCGAATGGACATAGTGTACTTAGATTTCCAGAAAGCCTTCGACAAGGTCCGTCACCAAAGGCTCTTATGTAAATTAAGTTGTCATGGGATAAGAGGGAAGATCCTTTCATGGACTGAGAACTGGTTAAAAGATAGGGAACAAAGGGCAGGAATAAATGGTAAATTTTCAGAATGGAGAGGGGTAACTAGTGGTGTTCCCCAAGGGCCAATCCTATTCAACTTATTCATAAATGATCCAAAAAAAGGGGTAAATAGTAGGTGGCAAATGATACAAAACTGCTCAAGATAGTTAAGACCAAAGCACACTGTGAAGAACTTCAGAAAGATCTCACAAAACTAAGTGATTGGGCATCAAATGGCAAATGAAATTTAATGTTGATAAATGTAAAGTAATGCACATTGGAAAAAATAACCCCAAGTATACATACAATATGATGGGGACTAATTTAGCTACAACTAATCAGGAAAAAGATCTTAGAATCATTATGGATAGTTCTCTGAAAACATCCATGCAGTGTGCAGCGGCAGTCAAAAAAGCAAACAAGATGTTCAGAATCATTGAGAAAGGGATAGACAATAAGACAGAGAATATCTTATTGTGCTTATATAAATCCATGGTGCACCCACATATTGAATACTGCATGCAGATGTGGTCTTATCTCAAAAAAGATATACTGGCATTAGAACAGGTTCAGAGAAGGGCAACTAAAATGATTAGGAGTTTGGAACAGGTCCCATAGGAAGAGAGATTAAAGAGGCTGGGACTTTTCAGCTTAAAAAAGAGGAGACTAAGGGGGGATATGATAGAGGTATATAAAGTCACAAGTGGCATGCAGAAAGTGAATAAGGAAATGTTATTCACTTGTTCCCATAATATAAGAACTAGGGCAGGGATCGGCAACCTTGGCACACACACCAGGGTAAGCATCCTTAGCGGGCCCGGCCAGTTTGCCGATCGTAGCTCCCCTGGCTGCGGTTCACCATCCCGGTCCATTGGAGGCTGCAGGACTGGACCAAATGTGGTGCTTCAGATATTATTGCATGGTAATTTTAATCTTGACTTTTAATGGTGATACCTGTATTAGGACTATTATTATTTGATAATAAGAGTATCCAGTTACATATCTGCTGCATATCATATTGCAGACATGCGGCCTAAATTCAGAAAATGTTAGAAAATGTAACTAGAATACCAGGATTCAAAATTTACTGAGGTAAACATAAAGACCCCCATTGAGGTCATTGGGCTTTAGATCAGGCCCATAAAAAGAGATGATGATTTCCTACAATATAAAAGGCGTGAAAGTTTAGTCAGTGACCCAGTTCTACCCTAAGATATACTTGGGAGATTCTCATGTTAATCAGTGGGAATTGTGATAGAATAGTGAGTGCAGAAATGGGTGACTTGTACAAATGTTTTATTGTTATTAATTGGATTACTTTTCCCTGTAGTTAAGAGGAATACAATGAGGAGTAATTGTCTAAAGCTAAATATGGACATCATTCCATTAAGTATAAATAAAAATATTTTCTTAAACAATGAAGTAAGTTAAGCATTGAAATGAACGGTCTAGGGAGGTAGCTGAGTCACTCTCATTATAAATGTTCAAAACAGATCAGATAAAGTCCTAATCAGATAGTTCTAGAATATGATACTACTTGAATTAAGAGTCTGGTCTAGAATCTAGATGACCCAAGAATTGACAGGCCCAACAAAGAAAATAACAGAACGCCACTAGCTGTCATCTCTGTCCCCAACTAAAACCTCTCCAGTGCATCATCAAAGATCTACAACCTATCCTGAAGGACAATTCCTCACTCTCATAAATCTTGGGAGACAGACCAGTTCTCGCTTACAGACAGCCACCCTCACCAGCAACCACATACCACACAACGAAAACACTAATCCAGGAACCTATCCTTGCAACAAAGCCCGATGCCAACTCTGTCCACATATCTATTCAAGTGACACCATCATAGGACCTAATCACGTCAACCACACCATCGGGGGCTCATTCACCTGCATATCTACCAATGTGATATATATCATGTGCCAGCAATGCCTTTCTGCCACGTATATTGGCCAAACCGGGCAGTCTGTACGCAAAAGAAGAAATGCACACAAATCTGACATCAGGAATCATAACATTCAAAAAGCAGTAGAACCTCTAGGGTCACTCAGTAACAGACTTAAAAGTGGCAATACTTCAACAAAAAAACTTGAAAAACAGACTCCAGCGAGAAACTGCTGAACTGGAATTAATTTGCTAACTGGACACCATTATTTAGGCTTGAATAAAGACTGGGAGTAGTTGAGTCATTACACAAATTGTCTCTATTTCCTCCTGTTACCTATCCCCCTATTCTTACTCACACCTGTCTGAAATGGACCATCCTGATTACCACTACAAAAGGTTTCTCCTGCTGACAGGAGAATTAATTATAATCTTCATTAATTAGCCTCAGAGTTGGTATGGCAACTTCCACCTTTTCATGTTGTGTGTGTGTGTGTGTGTGTGTGTGTGTACACACTATATATCTCCCAACAGTATGTTCCATTCTATGCATCTGATGAAGTGGGCTGTAGTCCACAAAAGCTTATGCCTAAATAAATGTGTTAGTCTCTAAGGTGCCACAAGTATTCCTTGTTCTTTTTCCCCAAATCTATCATCTTTCATTCTGTCACTTTAATGCCACAACCAGATGCTATGAGGAAAATGATTGCCAGATTAATCTCTCTCTCTCTCTAATTTCAGCATTAGGTCAACTAATTATAATTTTAAACATACACCAGCTAGAAAGTATATAGTACAAATAAATGTGAGAGGAAAGGTTTCGAGAGGGGTGCAAGAGGGAGAGAAAGACTGCACCTGGCCATGTGTAAAATGGTATGAAATACTAGAGAAGTGTGGGAAGGCCTGATTACTCACAAATGAGCTAGACAGGCCACTCTCAGTGAGTGTCAGTGAAACCTTCAGACTGCAGCGTACCATTATACATTTTGTTTCTGTCTCATTTTTACAAAAATCGTATTTTAAAGATTTTTTAAAAAATTATTACAATTATTTTCATACCCCTCCACCTATAAAGTCGAATGCAAGCTCCATATTCTGACCTATTTATTAACAATGAATTGAACTGCCAAGGCCTTGCAAGAGGAATACACCTGTCATTAATACATTTTAGAAGCCTCTAATAATGACCTGAAGTAGCTTTGCAGAATGTAATACGGCAGTTTTAAGGTCTGATGCACTAACACCTTCCAGGACTAGAATCAAGTGGGGAATGTTTGCTTTTCTGTGTTACAAAGTGCTTATTTCTAGTTCTCATAGATCCCAAGGTATTATCTGTAGCTATAAGTATTGTTTGCCATATACTCTGGATGAAGGGTAACTATGAGAAAGAGAGAAACAGTTTTCTGTCTAATGGTATTTAAAAATGGGGCTGTCTGAAGCAGCTCAGAAGTTTGGACTATTAGAGTGATCTGAGCAGAAATGAACTAGTGGCCAGAGAGCAAGAGAGGAAGTCAAAGGTGCATAATAACCACAGTTCATCACCTGGCTAGCACCACTGCATAGGAATTTGTGATATGTTACATATATCATATAATATACATTTTACGTAATATTCAATGTTATATATAACACAGTGATTCCAATGAGACTACACAAGTGCTGAGAGTTCAGTACATGCTTAAAAGTTTTGCTAAATTGTGGCCAGAGTGCTCACTCCAGTATCAAACTTTATGTTAATTAGGGCCTGAGCTCTCTCTCCCGCTCCCTCAGAAAGCTTTAGGCTTTCTTGCCTGGATTAAAAAAAGAGAATGTAAAATGACTACTGTGATAGTGCAAAATAGAGCTGGGTAGGCTATAGACGCAACTGATCCAGAAAGCGCTTGCTGGTGGTCTCATGGTGGTGGACCATCACCTAATGGTAGTGCTGTTATAAAGTGATAAGTTGTATCAAAAGACAGGTAAAAACGTATTAATGCCTGTAATATATTATTTTTCTAAATCATTGTCATGGGGATGTCATGTGCAACTGTCAGTAGGAAGGGAGAAGATCCACAAGACAAACTCTCTGTTAAGACGTGTTCCACACTATGATCTATACCTTGTGATGTTTATCTGACAAATCTCTTCAACCTTGACTTTATATTTATTCATTGCTATTACAAACTTATTTTTACAACTCTAGAATTGATTTATCATAGAAGAACCATTAAAATTTACTTTAAATACTTGCCAAGGGTAATTTCCTCTGCTGATAATATATATGTTGAAAACAATATTACTGATCCATGAAATATTTGACAGTTTTTAGGTAGTCAGACGCAAATAAATATTTGATTGCACCAATTTACAGCACTGCCTTACAGACATCATCAAGAGGGCTATATACAGAAAGTACAACTGTATTATTGACAAGAAAGTTAAATGATTTTGTTCAGAGGTAATGCAAACCACAGTAAATTTACCCTTATGTGAAATAATTTCTTTTATGCATGAAAGGTTTGTATTCTTTTGCAGAAACTGTTCAAGGACTCCACTTCTGTACGACTACTCTGGGCGGACGTTTATTAAAATACTTTTTTATGAGTAAGAAATCAGATTTCAATAATACTAAACAAACAAATTAAGGGTCTTTTGCCTTTTTTTTAAGAACATGTTTTATGTATGATTGAAGTTTGTACAACACTCCAGAAAAGCCATCATGTGTTAGATTTAAAAATAAAATCAGAAACATTTTCTGCCATATAGTTACACTTGAAAACCTGGGAACGTTACTGTCTTCAGAAGTCTTAGAAAGTGTACGTCTAGCTTTGTACTGATACCCATTTAACAAAGCAGAAGTAAGATACTGTACTGTAAACAAAAACCTACAGTAAAGGACATTTTGAAATTTACACAAGAATAGTTCAGAAACATTTCGGTTGTTCCATAACAGTTTTCATACAAAATTAATAGAAAACCCTTAGACAGCTGTCATCATTCTTGACTATTTTTTCACTTAAATGCACACAAACATACTTTATATAGCAATATACTGATGTACCGTAACACGGATATTAAACTATGATTACTGCTTTTTAACCGAGATGTGTATTATCCAATCAACATTATCTGTAATTGAAATACTCATACATTATGTATTCCAATCATGTTGTAAGTATAAAAACATGAAAATATAACTTTACATTATTTCAATTATATACATTATTTCAGGCTTGACAAAGGAAGATTTAAACGCTACAGGTTTTAGAAGAGTCGGCCCAGAGGTACAATAAATAGTTTTGCATTGTATACAGTATTGTAATGTTACTTTTAAAAATGTTTTAAGAACCATATGAATATTATTAGATTTCAGTTTGGTCATTCTAGCATTTAATATTAAAATTCAGACTGCATCCCCACATTCCTGATGAGGCATAATGCACAGAACACCCATGGATTACTACAGGGTATGCAGCTGAGAAACTGCTAAACTTTAGTGATGGGCAGGTTACTAGCAGAGGGCCCAATATTACAAGCACTCTGCATATATATCTCTGGCTGACAGCAATAAAAGTACTGTATGCATGTGCTTTCAGAATCAGGCCCA